>JANVCC010010369.1:17185921-17224799 GCA_025345505.1 Todiramphus chloris collaris
CCCAAGATTATTCTTGACTCTTCTTGCACTTTCTTTAGCATGATGAGATAGAGATACTTCTTTTAATTTTATTCTTTCAATTCAAGTATATTTGAATTGTTATAAAGTGTCTGTCACATTTTCAACAGTATAAGTATTGTATTTCTGATTTATGCTTTCACATAAAGAACTACAAAGGTTTACAAAAATACCACCCATGGGCTTGCATTATAGTCTTTGGAAATACTTCGTAGATCACTTCTGGGAGTGTTTCAAGGGCACATCTGCAGTTAAGTGTCTTAGAACTCATACTAGAGAATTTCTTTTTTTGTATCTTAATCTATGCCAAGCAAAAATATTTTTCCACTAAAATTGTTTGCTTTCAATTCATGAAAGTTAAAGAGATCAGTTGTTAATATATATTAGGTATTAACTACAGTACACAAATTAAATCTGTTTGTGAATTTTCTAGTTAGGCACATTTCTGTATCTAAATAGCAGTGTTCCTGCAAAGGAAAATTGCATTTTACTAATTTATTAGATCTTTATTAAGGTGTTCAAAAGGAATAAATTGAAGAGATTAATATATTTTATTTACACTTTTGTGGAGATTTGACCTTGGCTGGCAGCCAGTTGCCCTGCAAACAGCTATACCACTCCCCCTCAGTCAACAGACAAGGGAAGAAAATAAGATGAAAAGCCTTGTGGGTCAAGAATAGCTAGAACACTCACCGGTTATCATCAGGAGCAAAACAGACTCAACTTGGGGAAAATAAATGTAATTTACTGACAATTAATAACAGAGTAGGATACTGAGTAATAAAAACAGAACAAAAAACATCGTGTCCCCTCTCCCCATCTTCCCAGGTTCACCTTCATTTCTGACTCTTCTATCTCCTGCACACAAGCAGTGCAAGGGGACAGGGAATGGGTATTGTGGTCAGTTCATAATATTTCATCTCTGCCACTCTATTCCACCATGCCCTTCTCCAGCTTCAGCAAGGGGTTCCTTCCATGGGATACAGTCCTTCACAAGATTATACAATATGGGTCCTTCCTATAGGTTGCAGTTCTTCAAGAACTGCTCCATTGTGGGTCCTTATCATGGCTGCTGTCCTTCGGGAATAGCCTGCTCCAGCATGGGTTACCCCAAAAGGTCACAGGTCCTGCCAGAAAGCCTATTCCTTCATGGGTTCTTCTCCATGGGACATAGCTCCTGCCAGGAGTAAGCTTCTGCATCAGCTTTCCATGGGCTATCTTCAGGGCATGTCCACCTGCTGCGGCATGGGGTCCTCCATGGTCTGAAGTATTGTTGTCCATGGGCTGCAGAGGGACAAGTTTCTTCACCATGGTCTTCTCATTGGGCTGCAAGGAAATCTCTGCTCCTGGAGAATCTTCCCCCAGTGTTTCTTCACAGATCTTAGTGTCTGCAGAGTAGTTTCATGTATTCTCAATCCTCTCTCACAGCTGCTGTTGCACAGCATTTTTTACCATTTCTTAAATAAATTATCCCAGAGGTGCTGTCAGCATCACTGATAGTCTCAGCTATGGCTAGTGGCAGGACCATCCTTGTGCTGGCTGGAACCGGCTCTGTCTGACATGGGGGCAGCTGCTGGTGTCATCTTACAGAAGACACCCCTGCTATCAAAACCTTGCCACATGAATGTAATATAACTTTCAAAAGACCTTTCACAAGGTCCTTGACAGAAGGCTACTATATGAGCATATAGGCATAAGATGGATGCAAAGAGATGATATGGATCAGAACCTGACACAGAGTCAGGAAACAAATATTAAATTACCTATTTTCTTTTTTTTTTTATTATTATCAGGGCAAAAGATTAATAGTAGAGTGTCTGGGGATTCTGTGCTATATTCATTATTATTATTAATATTAATTATTATAATCATTAATGATCTAGAAAAGAAAGAAGCAATGAAGTAACAAAAAAATTACAAATGATACAAAGTTATTTGCTTGGTCAAGTTTGAAGAAAAATGCAAGGAGCTTCAGTGAATCATATTCAAAGTTAGATACATTGCTAACATGATGTCAAATAAAGGAGGAAGTTGATAAAAGAAAAGCAATGATCAGTTAAGAGGAAAGTACATCTTGTGTGATCATAACTTACCTGTACCAGAGGAAGAAATTGTTTTAATAGTCACAGTTCAGTGACGACCTCAGGTTCGTACCCAGTTATAGTCGAAAACAAATCACAATATTAAAGGCAGCCTATGGAATTACATACAGCTTACAGAAAATATTAGTATGTTTTAATAATATACAAAATATTATGTATGAACTTTCCAGATTAACAAGGCTAATAGTTTCAAGTGGTTCAGAGAAAGGAAAAAAGAATGAGGGTATTGAAAGATCTCAAATGAGAATGTGCTGAAAAGATTAATGCTAATAATACTTATGAATATCAAATTATTTTCAGAAGGCAGATAAAGAGATTCTGTTCTAAAGCAAAACTGAACTCAATGCAAAGTTTATTTTCAAAACTTCTTACAATTTTAGCATAATGCACAATAAATCTTGAAAGTAGTTGTACAAGCCTGTCATAGAGATCAATGTAGCAATCTTCACAGAAAAAGGATTTTTATACAGATAAAAAATATAACCAAAACTTCAACAGTTGAAAATATTAAATTCTACAGAATTAAAATTAATTCTGTATTAATTAAAATTAATTAAAAAATTATATAAATATATATATTTTTATATATATTTATTATATATATTATTATATATATAAATATATAAAGAAAAATTAAAAAAGAATTAAAAAAAATTAAATTCTACAGAAATGAAACCTCTTAGTTCAATGTTTAAACCACAACTAACTAAAAACAATTAGAAAAGTATATAATCATAGGATAAATTTATTCTTCCATTTGTTTTCAGTGAGACTATTATGCTCTCTTTGATGCTGAGGCTGCTGCTCTCTGATGGAAGAATATACTACTAAACAAACTTTATATATTCTCCAGAATGGCAACTCACTTGTTGACAGCAATCTAGCCCTAATTAAAACTGAAGTACAGCAACAAACTTTATTTCCTACTGTCTCAAGAAATTAACATCTTCCGCAGTAGACTGGGAGATGAGCTCAGACTTATAAACTAAGTCTTCCAAGTTAAACACACAAATGGAGGAAAAAAAGATTCAATTTTTTGAAGTTACCAATGTCTGGATTTACAGAACAGCTGAACTGATCTCATTTTTAAAAAATTCTTCTAACTCCCTTTCTTATTTGTTGGTAAATGGCACCAGATCCCTGTTAGAAAACAGTGACAGATCTTCTGTTAGGCCTTCACTCTTAGGCTTTCCATTAAACACATAACTGTACCAAAGGGACTTTGACATGGACTAAATGATCTCAAAGGTCTTTTCCAATTGGAATGATTCTATGATAGTATGATTCTATAATTCTTATTAGAACAAAACCACAATGCATAGTTCAGACCTTATTATTCTTTATTGCAATTTGCTTATGACCATTTTCTTTTGAAAATTAGTGATAATCAAACAGTAAATGCATATCCGGATGAAACTTTCTCATCTTGAATATAGTTTGTCAAATCTGCTGCCATGTTTTCAGTTGGAAATATCTGTATATTGTTTCAGAATTCACAGGGAAGGCAACAGCCTTTTCTCAAGTTTTGTGTTAATAACACATTACACTCTTCACACTGTCAGTAAGTCAGTTGCACTTAATGGATAGAATAGTCAGCTTTAGCAAGCTGAAAATTAAGTAACGGTATCATAACACATGGTTAAAATGGGTTTAAATGGTTCAGAGCATTTTTTGTCTGTACAATTAAAATTGTGAAATTGTTCCCAAGCAGAAGAGTGATACAGCAACTCAGAACAGACCTTAAGTACTTAACACAGGGGAAGAACAGGGAGCCATTAGGAGAGAGGAATCTCTTAAAGCCTCTCTAACTGAAGACAGTGGAGGACAAAGTGTTCAAAATTTTTACCGGACTGATTAATTCTTTTTCAGATGAAAGGAAGAACATACTAAAGGGAAAATCAGAAGGGGTGAGCTACTTCAGACAATGAAAATAGTGCTACAGAAGAGAAAGTGTCCCTTGCTTGAATCATGTTCTCTCCCAGGTGTGGTACAGAACAGACTAAAATCCTCATTTCCTGAACATTATTGTAAGCATAAACCACTATGGCAGTCTCAGCAGCTGAAGTGCTTTTGAATGCAGTTGAAAAGTTTCACATACTTAAAGGTCAGTGTGCACAAGTAAATTAAATGCCTCTCAGAAGGTGTTAGGATAAGAAAATCTATTTGGTTTACATTTCACAAAACAAGGGCTGAGTGCATGCACAAAAGTAAATCTTCTTTGAAACATTGCTTCCCTGGTAAAAAGTTTTAATACCATTTAGAATTTAAAATCCCAGTTTAAAAGAACAAACAGTAATATATTTCACAAATAATGTGAAATGTTATCTCACAGAATTCACTTACCAGCCTAGAAGCTGAGAGTGAAGAAGAGCAGAAGGTTAAAAACATAGATGTACTGATCCTGACCAAAGATCTTGTTTATTATGGTGACAAGAGCTTGTAAAATAATGTAGGGTAAAAGTATGGAATTGTATGTCTTTCAGAATAGCTTCCCATCTTCTTCAAAAACTTTCAGAAGAACTTAAAAATTGTTTTGACTGAATTATAAACTGTCCATTGGAAATTTGACAAGCATGTGAAAGAACACCCAGAAGTATGCATGGCAAGAAGAGATTCCAGATAACCCATTTGCACTCAGGAAAGAGGTGTTTGGAACTGTGGATAGGTATCTGCGTGCCATTACAACACTCCTGTCAAAAGGGTCAAAATAGTCAAATATAGAGTAAATGTTACAATCTATCAGGAAAATAAGTAAAGACAACAATGACAAAAAAAGTCACTGTGCCACAGTATGAAAGTGTATATGCTATGCTATGAATAAGTACACCGGGATCTTCATCTGTTCAGACAGGGTAAATGGGCAACATGAGAAATATGCCAGTGTTTAGGGAAATATCACAGGTACCAAGTGACCTGACTGATCTTGGACAAGTAAACCAAGGAGAAATTAAAATGAAAAGAACATAAACCAAGATCTCATTAAGAGTCTCTCAACATTTCCACATCTGCTTGGACAAAGGCAGTCTTTTGCAAAATTGTTGCACATGAGGACCCTGGGATACTTTGAATGTCAGTGACAGCCAAGGTGGTTTGGCTAGAATAATGTTTGTTCTGATCCTTAGCATCCATTCTCACATTATATACACACAGGAAAACATTCTTTCTTTATTTTCACAGCTCTAGAATCAGAGCAATAAATATTATGCTATCCTTAACAAATAAGCAGTAGTTATGGTAATAGCTTACAAGGACCAGTGTAATTTAATATGTAGTTTGCAGATAACAAAATTTGGGGTCCAAAACTTAAATTGGTATTTACTTGCAGCCTGTGGATGTAAAAAGAACAATACAAAAACCACCTCAACACCACAAATGGGCTGTCTCAAAACAGGCCTTATAAGCCTGATAAGCCTACGTGGCATAAGAACAGATGTTAACTTTATGTACAGAAAGCACCATTATACAGAGCTAACATGAGTGGCCATTAAGAAAGGCCCAATGCCATTCTGACAGGATTATATTTTTTATTTCTCCAGAGCAATCAGGGCACCTGAGGCAAAACTACATGTCACTCTTGTAGGCAGCATGAGTAAACATACGAGACGGTCAACAATGAATTTTGTAACCCCTTAGAAATAGTCCACTGCAATCAGACTTACCATATTCTCCATGGAATTAAAAAAAAAATAAAAAATTAAACAAATGAAACCCCTGCATGTGCACACACCATTCCCCTGAAATGGAAAGGGTAAAACTTAATGGATTTCTGATATCCATAAAGCAGATGGAGTTAGAGCAAGAACATGCTGAATCACTTGAAAAACAATGTCTAAAAATAGGGCAGAATGTGCTGTTGAAAGTACTGCATACTTTCTTTGGCAATGTCTTGTTTGTCACCCCTCTCCCAGTGTCTTTTATGTATTAATTTCTTCTTTGCCTTCTTACTCTTGTTAAAAAGTGTAATAATGAGGGCTGCGCATTTATGTCTTTATTGTCATCAATGGTGCTTTCTTGTCAAAATTGGTCCCATAAGGTTTTTGCTTTACACAGAAGATGTTAAGTAAAGATAACAGAAACGTTTTCTAATGTCAACGTGAATACTCTAGAAAAAAAGATAACCTGATTAAAACATAGACTTTTATATAAGTGCTGAGTGAAATCAGGTTTTGTATCTGCAGTAATGCAAGTGACAAGCAAAGAAATCTCTTTTCAAAGCATGTTTCTTCCTGTATCACCGTGTCAGCATTTTAAAACATCCTCCTGCTGAGGGTATATATATTCTGCTCCTTATTAGCAACACTTCACATTTGGGTTATCAAACATGTCCTTGAATAAAACAGATGAGGCTTTCATACATAACTAGGAAGAAATACAATCTAGGAGAATCTGACATTTCAAACGTTATTTAAATTGCAGAGAATTTCTTCAGTCCAACCTGTACTTGCAAGAATTCTTACACCCTTCATTGAAGATACGATAACTGCTTTGCTTGATGAAATACATACACAATGTGGATGATTTATTGCTAATGCCCAGGGGATCTTGTGTTAACTCATGAAAAAAGGAAATATCCAGTTGGTTTCCTAGATGCTGCTGCATTTTTATGTATAATTTTAGGTAAATAACAGGTATTCCTATCACCTTCATTCGCCTGAAGTACGGGTAACTCCTAGGTCACCATTACTACCTCACTCTTCTAGAAAGTTTCTTAGTGTTTCTGAATGCATTGGCGTAAAGGGTGATAGAGATTAGCATGACAAGAAGCTGCATGACAACAGTAATTTTTTAACTACAAGGAGAAAACTTGTTATTGATTCACCATTTTCAATCTATTTTTTCTACTGTGCTTTACTTGTTATGAAATTTTTGCTTCTCTCTGCTCCAGTTTATCTTCTGTAGCCTGAGCACGGAAAAAAACTGCAAACCATTTTCCAATATAATATTTGGACAGCTTGTTCAAATGTTCAAGAGGGTAAATATCTTAGGCTACGAAATCATTCTAGCTACTTTAGAGAGGGAAAAAATGAGTAACTTATTTGCATCCTGAAATACTCCACAGAAGCAGCATCAGCTAGTCACCATCTGGTTTAGAATCTGGAGAAACGTTCAGTCTGGAAATTGAAAAACTATGCACTTGAGAAACTTTTCATAAGGAATAAGTAAACCAAATTGTTACAAGATAACTTTCTGTTGTGTGTATGTTTTGTATGAGCAAGAGATTTACATAGTCACTGAAGTGTGGATTGAGCAACTTAGTCTGTGACAACTAAATCTAGAATTATATGCGATAAAGGTCACCAGTGCCAAAGACAAGATTCTTTTGTGTGTAGAAGTACTGATCTTTCAAGCCATTGACTGGGTATCAAGACTTGCACTTACAGACTTTGATAGATTCTCCATTGTGTGGGAGCATGAGCTAATTTACAAGGACAGATCTTCAGCCAAAATGAAATGTCACAGTTCTTCTTCCCTCTGGTTCCCTGAGCTGACATTAAATGTCAGGATCCAGAGATTCAAGAACTGTATACATACACAGGCTATTCAGGATTTTTTTATAATAAATGTTTTATAATAAATGAGGTTAGAAAGACATTTCTTCACACACATTCAAATTATTTAATGAAATGTAATCTTTAACTCTGCTTATAATGTAACTTAATAAGCTTATTAGCAAATACATGCATATGTAGTCATGGTTTTAAAAACTCTTTCCATCTGGTTGCAAATGTTTTAAAATAAATATAGTAAGTTTCAGGAAACTGTAGTGCATGGAAATGAGTTATACAAATTTCTTAGTGGTATTTCTGTGCATTTAGTTTATGACAGAATGTGCTTACATATTGACCTTCTCCCTCTAATATTAAAGAAATTACTTCATTGGCATATGAAATTTTTCTATAGGAGCCAATACTCCAGAATACCTGTATCCCATCTATAACAAGTTAATTCTTAATTACTGCTAGTGGGATATAATATTCAAAGGGGAATGTAGAGGTTTGGATGTAGCTGATGCGTGATCTGAGGCTTCTGAAACTTGTTTGCTTTTAGCTGAAGGAAATAATCTTTTAACTGTTATAATAATAACTCTTTTAAATATTTATTTTTTGTGGTTTTTTTTTTTTTGTTCATTTTTTTTTGTTTTGTTTGGTTTTTTGGGGTTTTTTGATTGGTTGGTTGTTTGGTTTTGGTTGGTTGGGTTGTTTTTTTTTGTGGTTTGCTATATGACAATTTGTCCAAGAAAATATATAAACGGAAAATAATACTCTCAGATCTCATGGTTTAACTAAGAGTTAAGCATCTTTGTTAAGTTTGGAGGACAGGGTTCAAAAAGCAAATTATTGTACTGTCCAAGATTTTGGTGTAATAATTGCACTGGGAATTCAGTTCTAGAAAGTTTATAGGATAGTCCTCCAAAAGAGTATAATTAAAATTAAATGCTGTCGTAGTTTGTCTCTTCTCAAAAGATGACAGGAAGATAAGCAAAGAAAAAGGGCTTTTGTACTCTAAGATATGCAGTGCAGTCATTTGTTTTTCACTAAATGCCTCTATACTCTAGTTTATTATACGCTTTATGCAGCCAATACTTTTCCAGAACTTTCCTGCAAAACAATTTACCCTACTGAACAACTATTTCCATTATGCTTTTGATGTAGTCTGAGTCTATACCCTTTCTCATGAAACAGTTTTGCTGTGCAGAACAGAAGCCAAGATTCACTGGTTATGAACAGATAGCATATCTCTGTCATGCTGGTAAAATGTCAGACAGAAAATCCGTGGTATCCAGTCCTTACTGAAAGGATCATTGATGTACTTTACATGAAACAGAAAGCCCTTGACTTCAGTTTCAGAACTTCAACAAAAAAGAGGTGGGCAACCAAGGCATGCTCTTCACTCACTGAGGCTGCAGCAATCGAGCTGTACTGCTTTTCTGTATGCTGGCTTCACAATGATCAGATTCATGTTTTGCGATCATTTGCAAGACACTTCATTTTTGGATGCCACCTAACCTTTCCAGACTTTTTACTATCTATGGAGATACCAATGAATTCTGGTAAGTACAGTGCTGCAAAACCCATCTCTTTTTAGGCATAATCTTTGATGTACCATTTATGTACCATGTTTTAGTAGTCTGGCATCAATCTAGAAAAGAAGCTTATTTGTTTTAATAAAAAAACAAAAAAGACCAATAAAGTGCTTTGAATGAACATGACTAAAATTGTAACACCACACTGTCCTGCAAAGATAAAAAATATGTTTTCCTAAATTTAGATGTAAATTAAGAACTTAATGAAGTGCAAGAACCTAGCAAGGATTTATTGAAGAAATTGCATTAAACAGGAAATTGTCTAGAATATGTTAAGAAAGCTAAGCAAGAAACTAAAGACTAATTTAAAACTACAAAATGCAAAAATGCACATGTATATCTTTAATTTCTGAGAAACATTGCATTGTCATTTAATATTTAAGAGGGACCATGATTTTTGAGTTCAGGTGTGTCTGACACATCAGTAGCATGCCAGTGCTTCAGCAGCAATTACTCACTTACATGCTAAAATCAGCATCATTTTGATTGCTAGGGTAGAAATTAATTTTTTAGGGATTTTTTCTTTTTTTCTTTTTTAAAGAGAAAACAAGTTTGAGTTTTGTTTTCTTTTTCTTCTCCAAGAAGTATCTTTTTTGAAAGTGTTTCATGTAACTTTGAATCACCATTTTTACTACAACAGAATTTGGTAGTATGTGGTGCTTTCTATCATGAAGACAGAGTACAGTGTTTCAAACATGTGGTGCTTAGTAAACAGACACCTCATTTATCTTGTAAGATAAAGCAAGCTGTCATCACAGCATCAATGCAGCTCCAGTGATGCAAAAGTCATCCTTACCACTTGTATAGCAAGCTAAACCTTCGGAATCTCAGCCACCTATGGACATCAGTTTACTGGCTCAAGGTTCATGTTTTTCAGAGTTATCTGTTGTTTCTCAGTTGGTTAGAACATGTTCATCTTGACAGAAAACAGTTTTGCAGTATTTTAGAGCTCAAAGGAGTGTTATATTCAAATTCAAACAAAATTAAGATGAATCCCTGAAAACTCTGGAAATAAATGAAGACAAATTACACAGGCATCTATCTGTAGTGTGCACTTAAGCTGAGACTGTGCTAGACTTAACACTTAGCAAGAGGGCTAAGGACTGTTTTCTACACTTCAGTGTTGAAATTTAGAATTGGTAGAACTCTTCAGAGCATTGCTGTCTTCTCTGTCTTTAAGAAGTTAAATTCATTTTCATGAATTTATTTTCTAAAAAGGCTAACGTTTAAAGAAAAAAGGAATCAAAATAACACTCCTGGAGGAAAAATACACCCAGGACACATATTTCTTCTAAAATTTTACTTGTATAAAATAACAAATAGGTTCAGTAAATTCCAACTCTGTCTAAATGACAGATGTTCAGTGGTCAGTGATCAACTTCCCAAGTTCATTTACTCATAGCAGTGTGAACCTCACACTGTTCAGAAAGACTAGAAACAAACTTTCTAAATGTGATCCTGAGACATCTAAATTTGTAAGAGATTCATCTCAATAAATAAATCCAAGTCTAAGAACACGTAATAGGAGGCCCTGAAAATTATTATGAAGATCTAAGCAAACATATCAGAATCATCAGTTAATCTGTTGTCCAATGACTCAACATGGATTTTCAACTATCATCTGATATGATGACAAAATACTAATCATTCTGTATTCTGGATTGTGGTGTCTTACAAGCCCCCTATATGCCACTGCTGTTAGAAGCAAAACCTGTGATCCCATTTCTGGGGTGAAGGGGGAGGGGTTGCTAAAATTTTAGGGTTTTTCCTGAAAGGAATCTGAGAGGCCTCCTAGTAGACTCTGTGTCATAGATCACAACATTCTGACCTCTGTCATTCAGACAGTTCTTAATCCACCTCACTGTCTACTCATCTAACCCACATTTCCTGAGCTTCCCTATGAGGAGTGTTATAGGACACAGTGTCAAAAGCCTTCCTGAAATTGAAGTAGAAAATATCCACTGCTCTCCCTTCATCTACCCAGCTAGTCACATCAACATAGAAGGTTAGTTAAGCATTATTTCCCCTTGGTGAATACATGCTGACTACTTCTGATATCTGTCTTTTATTCCATTTGCTTAGAGATGAGCTCCAGAATGATCTGTTCCATCACCTTTGTTTCCAACACATCCATGATGTTGTTCCATCACTGTTGTTCCCTGGGTGCTCCTTCTTGCCCTTTATGAAGACTGGATTGACAGTGGCTTTCCTCCAGTCCTCAGCCACCTTGCCTGTCTTCCATGATGTTTCAGAAATGATGGAGAGTGGCTTAGCAATAATATCAGCCAGTTGTCTCAGCGGTCCTGGGTGGATCCGATCGGGGCCCATGGATCTGTGAGTGTCCAACTTAACTAAATGATATCTAACCCAATCCTCCTCAACCAGTGGAGAGTCTTCCTTCCTCCAGACTTTCTCTCTTACCTATGAGGACTGAGATTCCTGAGGCCTGGTCTTAGCAGTAGAGACTGAAGCAAAGATGGCATTCAGTAGCTCTGCCTTCTCTTTGTCCTCCGTCACCAGAGCACCCACCTCATTCAGCAGCAGTCCCACATTATCCCTACACTTTGTTTTCCTACTGATGTACTTGAGTAAACTCTTCTCATTGTCTTTGACATCCCCTGACAGATTTGCTTCCAAGGGGTCCTTGGCCTTCCTCATTACATCCCTATATACTCTGATAGAATTCCTATACTCCCCCCAAGCAGCCGGTTCCTTTTTCCACACATTGTGAATTTTTTTCTTTCATTTGAGTTTTTTCAGAAGCCTTGCTCATTCATGCAGGTGTCCTGACTCTTCTACTTAATTTTTTACTGAAAGGAACAGACCAATCTTGAGCTCGAAGGAAGTGATGCTTGAATATTAACCAGATTTCATGGGGCCCCCCTGCCTTCTGGAGAGACCATGGGATTCCTCCAAGTAGATCTCTGAAGAGGACAGTTTACTGTCCTGAAGTCCAGGGTTGCAATTCTAATTATTGCCTTGCTTCTTCCTTGTATGACACTGAACTCTACCATCTCAGGGTCACTACAGCCATGGCTGCCCCCAATCTTTACATCCGCAAATAGGCTTTCTTTGTGTGTTAGTAAAAGATACAGCAGCACACTGCTCCTTGCTGGCTCCTCCACTGCCCATGTCAGAAAGGTATCACCAATGCACTTCAGGAACCTCCTGGACTGTGTGTGTCTTACTGTGTGACCTTTCCAGCAAATATCAGGGTGATTAAAGTCCCCCATAAGAACCAGGAAATATGATCTTGAGGCTACTTTCAGCTGTCTGTAAAAGGCCTCATTGACTTCGTCTTCTTGATCATGTGGCCCGTAGTAAACACTCATGACAGTGTCACACATATTATCATGCCCCTTAATTCTTACCCTTAAGCTTTCAACACTTTTATCGTATATCCCCAGGTAGAGCTTGATACATTCTAGTTGATCTCACACATAAAGAGCAACTCCGCCACCTCCACCCCATGATGGTCTGTCTTTCCTAAAAAATGTGTAGCCACCCATAAACAACATTCCAGCCATGCAAGCCATCCCACCAGGTCTCTGTAATTGCAATGAGATCATGGCCATGTGACCACACAAAGATCTCAGTTTCTTCCTGTTCATTCCCCATCATGCATGCATTGGTGGACAGGTATTTCAGAGACTTAATCGAGCGAGCTGATATCCCTGGAAGGGTGCAAGAGGAACCACCACAGTGTTACACTGACTTCAGGTAGTTGACCTTCTGGCTTTTTTCTTGAAGGCAGCTGAAAAACCTCATCTATAATACTTAAAGGACGTACAAAGTTGCCTGCAGAATACATGCAGACAATTTTCCAGGGACTGAAATTATGAATGCAGATTATTTTGTATGTCCCAGCTACACTGAACAACAGATAAAGGAACTTTTTTTGGAGCAAAACCCCATGCTTCCAGACTGGAATCCCATGCTTCCCCCAGCCAAAGGTAATTTTTTTTTTTAACCTCGAGTGTGTCTTTTCATTTTAACTGACAAAAGAGTTTAATGACCAGACTTTAAAAAAACAAAACAAACAACAATCCATCACAAAACAATACAAAAAACCCAAACACTTCATATTTGATCATGGTGCTAATATGAAGAGAATTATTTTAAACATACACCAATCTCATATGTGCAGGTGAAGAACAGCTTATATATCACCCTTCGTACTCAAAAAGGATTTGCATAGTTAGTAACTGAAGATATGGAAAGACTGAGAACATGTTATTTAGTCATGATTTACAAATTACTGTGTTCATCTCAGTTAAAGTTCTTAGGTATAATTTTGATTTAAAGAAAGATCTGGACCAAAGTCCTTTATAAACCAAGTCATACTATCTTGAAATGAGGCAATTCCTATCAGTGAAAAATATTTTCATCTGTAATTCGCTGCCACAAAAGGTATTTCTGTTATAGAGAAGAATCTCACATTATTTAAACTAAGCTTTTTATAGTTGCACAAGCTACTTTATTGTGTATTTATTGTGTCTTACTGTGCTGGCAGAGAAGTGTTTTGTTCAACCTATTTAACCTAAGAACCGGTTATTTCAGTTAAACACCTGTTTTGAGTTTCTACTCTGTTAATGATAAAAAACCTCAAAAAAGCACATCACCTAACCTTGTGTAGGCGTATTATATTTATTCCATATAGCTTTAACAATAAGGAAAAATACTTTTGGGCATGTGACCTACAATCTTACATATAAGCGGCTCCCTGTTTTTCTCAGAAACACCTGCTGATTTGCTTCAGTACAGATGGAGAGAACAAGAGCAAGATGCTGACTGCTTTCTTTAAAGGTCCTCTAGTTTTCTGTGTTTAGTTCCTTTCTCTCATTAAAAGTTATGAAAGTGAAAAAAGAAGTTTTAACCTTTATGTGGTGCAACACAGGGTTTTTTCACTACCTGAGACACAGTGATTTCCTGATGAGCACAGGCAACTCCACAGCGATTAGAAAGATGTCTGATGTCCCCCTCATTACAATCAGTAAAGAACATGCAAAATGGTATATTAAGTTTCACTGATTTAGCTATGATTGTTGATTAAATGTCCTTCTGAAAACTAAATTGGCAAAATCTATTTACGTAGTACATATATATTAAACATAATGTCAGAGCTTCATGGATATGAGACAAAAGTGGAGCAACATTACAAAAAAAGAGCCTTGTGCATGAGAAGCCTAACTCTTAAAAATTCTTTTGAATTCTTGACTCCTGTCTGTTTCCCTTCCCATGCACTTCCCTAATAACACATTGACTATGTCAGACACAGCTGATATTTGAAGTAAGTCTGAAAGAAAACTACATTGAGAAAAAACATACCTTCTATTACTGGCAAAGTTAAACAAGCCACATATGACTGAACTCTTTCTAGGAAACATAAATAAAATTCTTTAATGATGTGATGAACCATAACAAATTTTGAAAACTGACTGAGGTTGATATAGTTAAGACCTTTACATAACTCTGGCAAATGGAACATTTAAAGTGTGTCATATTACACAGAAATAATGTCAGATTACTGAACCCTCAAGTGGGAAAGGAATTTCCATATGATTTTTGTACTTTGTGTAATGAATGAGCATTTTGATCATATTGCAGATACATGATAAACTGAATTAACTTCTTTGGCCACATAAAAAACCACAAACAGTAGAAATGCAGTTAGTCATAGCTCTTTACTCCTTCTACAGCCTACATTCTTTTCCCTAGCAGGCACATTCAACGTGATAAGGAATATTACATTTCCCAACTAAAAAGATGATAAATGATTATTTGCAAAGCATAGATAGAACAGCACTAGAGAAAGTAAATTTTAATAGATATCCAACATATTCCATGATTAAATTTCCTATTACAGAGACTGTCAAGCTTTCCCAGGACAAGAAAATAAAATATAAAATGTTAAAAAGATGCAGAGAAAATACCTTGCTATAGCGTCTCTTACACCATACTTCATTCCTGCCCCTTCCTCTCATCTTGCCCAGAATAGCCTCTGTTGCATAAAGAGATAAAGTAATTTGGCAGAAAGTAGAGCCCTTGCATTCCAGATAGTCCTCAGGTATCAGAGGGGCTGGGGTCAGCTGGGCTTAGATTCTGAGTGATGTCCAATTTTGGCACTATTAGGTCGGTCGCATTCAGTGTATCTGAACTCTCCTGGCTCCAGATCCACAAACAGCACACTTCACACCCTGTCTAGTCGTGCTCCATGGTTTCACATAGCCAGTAAGTAGCTGGCAGTGCCCGATGAGAGACTCTTGCAACTCGCAATGTAAATAGTGCAGTTTATTGAGAGCAACAGAAATACAGGTTGTTGTGGATTGACAGTTGTAAATTCACTGTCTGCAAAGCACGTGCAGATACACAAAATGCATTAGATTAAAGAACAGCTCAGTAAAATTTCTAAGTTTCCTGGGGAAATACTCAGAAAGTCTGGATCTTACCCAAAAGTGTCCCTATGTGGGGGAAGTGAGGTTCAGCCATCGACTGATCACAGAGTCAGAGATTGTCAGCAGTAGTATCACCCCTGACTTGTCCACGATGATGTCTTCCCTGACATCCTCCCTTACTCAAACCATTTTTATAATAGTTTTTACCTTCAAGGTGGAGATTGAGTGACTCTAATAATACGTACCTTTATTATGATTGGTGTAAAATTCTCTCGCTTCGCTTTTAAAGATGTAGCTGAAGAAAATTGAAAATGCAAACTCAGCAAGGGGTGCTCGCGCTTTGGAGGCGGGTAACCTTTGGGACAGAGGTGTGTTTTGGTATTATAATGACATTGTAATAAGCAAAGTTCACACAAAGGACAGTGCTTTGTCAAAAACTGGCAGACTGTTGGCAAACAGGCAGCTTATCAGTCCTGTAGTACCATCAAGTTCCCATCTGTGCCGTGATCTCACAGTGCCTGGCCATGGAATCTTCACTCCACTCCACCCCCTGTGCTGCTTGCAGGCAGTGTTGCCTAGGGAACTGTTGTGAAATGGATTCCTTGCATACCGGCTGCACTCTACCTTGAGAGATTCCCCAATGTTATACCTTTTCTATTCTTTTCTATTCTCTATTTCTTTTCTATTCACACTATATGTGAATAGTGCTGCACCTTTAGTGTGATTTTAATTTCTAGCTCACCTCCAGTCATTATTGCACAAGCCTCTGAGCCCCCAGAACATACCACAAACATGCAATACACTCACCACACACACTAGCTCTACTGTAAAGTAGAGAGCAGATTTACAGAATCACAGAACATTAAGGTTTGGAAGGGCGCTCGAAAGATCATCTAGTCCAACCCCCCTGCTAGAGCAGGATCACCTAGATCAGGTCAGACATGAACATGTCCAGGATGGTTTTGAATGTCTCCAGAGAAGGAGACTCCGCAACATCTCTGGGCAGCCTGTTCCAGTGCTCTGTCACCCTCATCATGAAAAAGTTTTTCGTTATGTTTACCCTCCTATGCTCCAGCTTGTTGTTTCACTTACCAAACCCTGCATATTGTCGGACAAATATGTATAGGTAATTGTTGGCAAAGAGTGGGAGCTGTCACCAATGAACTGCCACCTTGAATTCCTTGAAATGAACTTGAATTACTACTAAAAAATCTGTGAAATAATTATATAATTCAATTTTAGTAAACATTATTGTTGCTTCTTAAGAAACAGTGAAGGAAATATTTGGGTCTGATTAAATACTTCATTATAGCTTTTCCAAATACTGCAACAATTACAGCTATAGGAAGCTAATATTTCTTATAGCTACCAGTGAAGTCCTATAAGGAGATCATCCACATGTTCTGGATATGTAAGGCATTTAAATAAAAAGAAATTAAGACTTTAAATCCACTCAAGGAATAACATCCTAAGCTGTTGCCTTTTAAAAAGAGTTGAAGTCCTCTTCTGCAGATACTTATCACTATTATATCCAGACCGTCGATCATTTAAACTGTTATAAGGGCAAAAAGGCATAAGTGGTGTGAGAAAGCGGCTTTCCAAAGCACTATGCAATGCCTATCCACTAAGCAGTTAACAGTACTACTACTGCTCCATGTTCTTGTTCAATTGCACTAGACTAAGCACAGTATTCACAGCCTAAGTAGGACCGCAGTGCACAGTGGCATTGAAAACAACAAAATTCAGTTCTGTGAAGTTCTTCTGTTCTTCTTCCCCATGCTCTGCCCTTTTCTTTTCCTTCCTGGAATTTAGACCTAAGCAATAAAAAAGCAACATGTTTTCTCTGCTCTGTTTTTTTTAGTTTTCTCATTAGAGAAAATAATTTTTTTTTGCTGACATACTGTTGGTATCACTTATTATTAAAAGGAACTTGCAAAGTAAATGTCACCAACAATAAATGTGATAAGAGAGGATTATAAATAGGTGGGCAGGAGAGAAAGAATTTCTGGTATTAACAAAGCAGTTGAACATGTGATTATATAAATCTATTTTTTTTAATAGGAAGAATACTAGAGTTTCCAGATTATAATCCCCATTCCTCACCATTTTAATCTAATTTTATGGTGGTATTTGCCTTGTTTATTTTAAAGACTAAAGATAAAATATTGAAACTGTTAATAAGACATTAAATTTTGCTTTGATGTGATTGAAGCTCTCCATCAGTTTGCATTGCTCTGGTGGCTCACATTTATAACATCAGCATGAAATATTGCCTTTTAATGGAAGGAAACCTTTGTAACCTACATTTGTAGAGGGATAATGCTGTCAGAATGAAAGTTTTGTCCAGTCATCAATAAGAATTAATGGTCTGTACATTAAAAAAGAGTGCAAGCCATGAAGCTTAAAGACCCCTCCTCTTTTTATAGTAACCATTTTTCTGTAACTCTGATATTTCTCTGAAATTTTTTTGTTGACTTAAAAATATGTTTCTTCTTACAAAGATAACTAAAACTATAATTAAAACCAGATTATATTTCTGGCCATTCTGGAAGCAGAAATCACTCGCTTCAGACAGCACTGACTTTTTACAACATTCTTGCAACACTTACTAGGAAAAAGGCTTTATGAGTATTTTTTTTTTATCATTGTCTCACAATTGCCAGTTAATCTGGATAAGCTTTTACTGGACATTATATTGGTTATTCAGGGAAAGGTTTTGGTATCATTGGGGTCACAGGTGTGGCTTCTTTGAGAAGATGCCAGAAGCTGTCCCGGTGTCAAAGCTAATGCCAGGTCGCTCCAAGACAGACCAAAGGCTATCCAAGGCAGAGACCATCAGAGACAGTGGCAGTGCCTCTGTGATAGGGTATTTAAGAACGGGAGGAAAAAAACTGTGCAACAGCAACTGTAGAGAAAAAGTAGAGTGATATTATATGAGACATATCAAGGTCAGTGAAGAAGGCAGGGGAGGAGGTTCTCCAGGTGCCACAGCAGAGATTCCACTGCAGCCCATGGTAAAGACTACAGTGAGGCAGTCTGTCCCCCTGCAGCCCATGGAGGTTAATGGTAGAGCAGATATCCTTCTGTAGCCTGTGAAGGATCCCATGCTGGAACAGGTAGATCCCCTGAGGAAGAGGCTGTGAGCCCATGAAGAGCCTGCATTGGAGCAGCCTCCTGTCAGGTAATCCTCCCCTGAGGAGGAAGAAGTGGCAGAGACAATGTGTGATGAACTGACCAAAACCCCCATTTAGATGTAGTTTTTAATTCTCATTATCATTCTCTGATTTGATTGCTAACAAATTAAATTAATTTGACCAAGTTGCCCCTGATTTTCCATTGCTGGTATCTGGTGAGTTATCTCCCTGTCTTTATGTCATTCTTATGAGCCTTTCATTATGTTTTTCTCTACTCTGTCCAGTTGAGGATAGGACTGATACAGCAGCTTTGGTGGGCAACTGGCATCCAGACAGTGTCAACCCAACGATATCATTAGATATGTATACCAAACTCTTTAGTTCTACTGGTGCAACATTGTTATACACCCACTTTCTCAAAAACGTGACTTCCTCTTGCAGAGGACAGTTTAGTGAGAACTACAAGTGAATATTTCACATTGCACCAGCACCAATTGATCCCGTGCTCACCTACCAGACAGAGCAGAAGGAAACTTTCTGAAAATCAGCCAAAAGCAGCAGTATCATTTGATTTTTTCTCTAGTTCTTCTCTTTGAAAGAGCCAGGCAATCTGAAATCTATAAGGTGAATTTCTAACTTTCAGTGTAGGACAGTGTCCTAAAATGTTAGCTCTAACCTCTAACATCTAAAACTTTTAATGTTTTCTGTCAGTGATAGACCTGGTCAATATAATTAATGTGTTTGACACTTTCAGACTCTTCAAAGTGTAAAATACAAAGGCTTTACCAAAAATACCACTTGCTATCTGCAGCTAGAGCAGTAAATTACAATTTATCTCTGAAGTCAATTACATCATGCCAATAATTCTTCCTCACCTTTTACTGCAAGTCTACTGGAGAATTCAATTCATGTAAGGATTCATTTAAAAGTTCCCAAATGGCTAGTACACTATAAGATTAACAGTTAAGGGACTGCAAATAGGTTTTTCAGGGTTCAAGTAACAGCCTGAGCTGCTGTAAATGGATCACAAAACCTGCATATCCTATTTACATGGTGAACTACAAAAGGCAGAATGAGACATACAGAAACCTGGAGAATTCAAATGATTTTGGAAATCAGTATGTTTCAGGATATTATTAGAAGTGTGATATGAGCTCTTAAATTACTTTTGTTTAAGAAATGTGAAAAAAGAAAATGCAGTTGGATCTGAACCCACCTACTGACTCTTTTTCTCTCTGTGGTAATTGTCCAACACACTTGCAAAAATCAGAGATATAGTAGCACGGTTTCTAAGTCAAGTACCCAGTAGGTGTTTGAGGACAGAAAATAACTGACCCCACTCCTTCTCTTCCCAGAAGCACAGATTTTGGGCAGAAATTTGGACACCCAGGACAGGATGGAGGATAAGCTCTCTTCCGGCTTTTTAAAATAATACTATAAATTCATTAAGACTAAGCTAGGGCAAAAAGAGTGCCAAAATATGTTATGGCCAAATGTTATGCCGTGCAGAACTGATCTAAGGACAAGGTAGAAGGTTACAGCCTACATCACAAGACAGGGACACATGCTCACCAAAGAAATAAAGTACCTTTATCTTCCCTTCACTCCTGTGGCAAATATGCATGTGTTATACACCAAGAATTCAACAATGCAGTCAAGGAGAAGAAACAGTTTCTGATCATGGTTTTCCCCAGTGACAAAAATTAAACTATTTTAGTTTCAGAACAGACTTACAAAAAATCAAACTGTTGTAAGAAATGCCAGAAGATTCATGAAAATAATAACCTTTTCTTTTATGCCTTTTCCCAGCAGAATAGTGCAACCTATATGGTATCCTACCATACTTAGCAATGTATCATGCCTTTAAGAAATTGATGTTTCAAAATGATTCTGCCTAGCATTCTAACAAAATTCTTTCCTAGCACCAGCAAGTAGAAACTAATGTCTGACAAAAAGCCAATACAGTCTGTCTGGAAAGACTGAAAACCTCACTTTAAGAGGAAAATGATTGCCTGGAGTTAATGCAGTATTCAATATAAAATGAATTAGAAAAGCTCAGATAAAAAAGACGTATATGGAAAATAAGAAAAAAATACCTCAACAAAATCCATAACTATGGGGAATGAGACGGCAAAATTTGTACAATCCTTATTCCCTACTCCTTGTTCTCATGAACACACATAAACTGTACTTGTCAGTTATTATCCCTAGACAGTTCTTGCTTCCATTAATTTGCATTCTTTATTATTTCTCCCACATGAATAACTCCAACATTTGTCACTACTGCTTGAGTGTTATCAAGGAGGGGACAGCTACAGATATCAGCTTCATTCTACATATTCAACAAAACAAGCAGCACTGGAGGCAACACCTTAACAGCAGATTCAGATACTGTCATGGCTCTGAGCAGATGCCTCTACCAAGAGTCTGGCTACAGGATCTTGATTTATCAACTTAGGATCCCAACTTGACTGTGGCCCAGTCCCATCACCATCACCTTGCCTGGCAATGGGGACTGGGAGCTGTGCCCTCTGCCTGCTCAGCACCCTGGCTGGAGGCAGTGGGACAAGACCGTAGTAGTAAGATATTGGCATGCCAGCCTGGGGATCCCATGCTGAGCTCCACACCCTGGCTGGTTCTTGTTGCACCCTGACAACCAGACCAAGAGTCTACATGTTTTCATTTTAGTGAAAAAACACGTTTAAGTTTTGGCCATACTCAATCTTTGACTCTTGTCAAAAAGTTGTACTTCTCACTTACATTTGCAGCACTTACAAAGACTCGGTAGAAAATACTACACCTGCATATTTTAAAAAGAGAATTAAGCACCATTTCTATTTACATTTGCCAGAATTTCAAGCTAGATATTCAGTGGTGGTTGGCAGAAGGCAGTGTCCCCACAAGCATCCATCTTAAATAGCCTTTGTATTCTCCATACTTTTCTAAACCCACAATCATTTAAAAAAGAAATAAAACATAAAACAGATAAACTTGATCTCATCTAAATTTAAAGCTCCTACTTGTTTTGAAAAAAATATTATTTAGGTTACTCATGTGTTACTGTCACTCTTAGAACTCAGAAGTTGGAGTATTGCCAGAGAATGAATTGAGTGCCAAAATGTTCACCAGCAGCAGTCTGTCATTGAATTCATACCTGTAGCAAATAAGATTCACTAAGAAGTCATTCTTCTAGTTTATAGCAAGGAGAGGGAAGGAAATGTTTTTTGCTGTCAGGCACATATTTTCTACTTTTTTTCCCCTCATTCTATACTGGGACAAAACTAGGACTTTACCAGGTAAGTGGTAGATTTTGTTTAAAGCTCATAGTCTAAATCAGAGCAAAGCAGAGCGATGAAAATGTGATTCCTTATATTTGAGTACCTAACTGAAGAGCAGAATCATATTTTAATGATATGATTATCTTTAAACAGAGGCCTTTGTTTGCTTCAGACTACCAATGATTAGTAGGTCTGTGAAAAATTTGCAAAGTTTTATAGAAGCTAGTGAGCTGAAATGTGCACAAATATCTTCAACAATAACACAAAGTAGTTATGTGTATTTAATACAAGTTCTATATTACAACAATAGAGTTTATTAATGAAATGCAATATGCAGCTGATTCTGATTCTGTCCCATGAACCAGTCATTTTAAGGCAGCTCTTAGTGTATCCCTGAGGCTGAGCATGAGTGTCCAGGAGTCAGCTGCTGAACATGCCTTGACCTCCAGCTGCTGAGACATCTTGTTCCAGGCTAGTCTTGGGCACCTAATCAACATTCCCAGCTCTGCCAGGGAACTGCCAGGCTTATGGGTATGAGTGTACATGCCATTGCTCACAGTGCAGCTTCAGGACAAGAATCCCAGATGAGACCAGCACACACATGACATGAACTTTCAGATCAAGGAGAAGAAATGCATCTTATTGCATTCAGGGACAGCTGAATAGTGGCAGATCCTGAGGGATCCAGGGCACCCTTGGCATCTGTGTTGCAATAAGAGTGGGCAGAAACTCAGACAAAATGGCCCACACAAGGCCTTGCAAGGGCCTGTGCTCCATGCATCTGAGCAAGGCAAAATACTCCTGGGCACCAGTGCTGGTCCTGGTAGACCAGCCCAAGCTCCCATCACAGCCACAGCAGCAGTGTCTTGATATTAAATGGGTGGCCATTGAAAACGTCCGCTCAGACCTCAGGAAAGACACCAATCACTTTGCCCCAGGCACCAGCCCTCCACCCATTCCTCCTGTACATCCTGGCTATCTTCAGCCAGTGGCTCTGCAGGACCTGACATGTCAAAGGCCAAAGAATTGTCATCCAACAAGTCCAAGAACAAGATAGTCGTTGGCACTTACCTGTACAAGTGTCAGTTTGGCTTCTGATATGCTTAACACAATGCAAAGCCTAAGGAAAACTGGTGGAGGCAGGGTGTCATACAGCTTATGTCATCTTGAACATTGCAGCAGCTGGGGCAGCTCCACTTGCTCTTGGTGACCATGCTCTCTGTGTGCTGGGGTGGGCTGGGGAGTGCTAAGGATGAGGAGCTGTTCCCTCTTGCCAGCACCACAGCAGCAGCTGTGTGCTGCAAAAGAGAGAGAGGCCATGGTCACTCAGTGTCCTGTGGAGGGATGAGAAGGAAGAAATGTACAAGCCCCTCGAGGACACCCTTCCAGCTCCCTGGGCCCATTGCCCACTCCACAGCAACCCTGGGAGCTCATTTCCCTGCACAGCTCACCTCCATTGCTGCAAGCACACCCTGCAGCACCCAGTCGACTGCACCAGGCAGCTTAATGGAGCTTGATCATCAAGGTTGGACCAGATGACCTCCAGAGATTCCTGCCAAACTCAACCATTCTGTGATTAACGTTAAGCTTTAAACATGCAATTTAGTTTCATGCTCAAAAGTTCTCCTTAGTTAATGCCCAAAGTAATGTTTTTTTCAGTCATATGGACAGAGATTAGCATATGTTTTTGTGCTGATTTTGATTAGAGTTAATTATCTTCACAGCATCTTGTATGGTTCCATGTTTTGTATTGGTGACCAAAACAGTATTGATAAAACAGAGATATTTTAGCTATTACTGAGCAATGTTTACACAGCATAAGGGCTTTTCTGTTTCTCATGCTGCCCTACCAGTGAGTAAACTGGGGATGCACAAGAAGCTGAGAGAGGACACAGCTTGGGACTATGGACCCCAAATGACCAAAACTGGATTTAAACCAACTAAACTAAAAACCACCCTCCCCTACAGAAGGGACCCTGCTCCGATGACTTTTGTACAAATGAGGTAAGTTGGAGTTACTTACACCAACTTTGTTAAAATCTGATTCATCACAGTGCACATATAGTATAGAAATAATCTACATATCACAGATCTTATCAAATGTAGCATAAAATAAGAAGGAAAACTATATGTAAAATACAGAACTTCTGCTGCTTTTATGTTCTTCATCTTTGATGTAAAATGGTGGCAATTTTTATTTAGGAATAATAGGATAGATGACAAACATTTCTTTTAATGTCACATCCAAAGAAAAATGTCTTCTGTGCTCCTCAAAGAGAAGGTAATCTAAAATGACATGCTTAAGAAAAGGTATTTCAACAAAAAACTGTTGCTACATCATAGATCAAACAATGGCACTGAATTTAAAAATAAATACAGACATGAATACATATTTGGGAGACAGGAAAGCACTATTGTTTCTTCTGCTGGGTTTACCTGTTGCTACAATCTTAAAATATTTTTCCCTCAAAAAAATTAGAAAGACAAAATGTAGCATGAGAGAATCATCATGTTTCGTCTTCACAGGAATGTTCTTTCTCTGATGGAAGCACATTGCTCTTATTAATGTAAGTGGGAGTTAATCACAGAAGGGAAAGCTTCTCAAAGTACACACGCATAAGTATATATAGGATGGACATCTGCTGCCAATGCCCTGTTGTAGTTCATTGTTGAATTTGATCCACACTTGTTAACATTACCAAAACTGAACTAATTTTAATCTCAGAGTTCACTGTTATTAAAATGCTGTCAGTGTGTGCAGGGCTACATGTGACAAAGAAAAAAACATTGCTCAAGAAACATGTAGTACAAGAAATGATTCACTATAACCAAGCATGTCAAAACTGTAACCACTACTTGGTAACACCAATTATTTCAATTCATCAGAAGGGTAGTAAGCCAAGGGTGCTGGAATCAAGACTTCTGTACAAACACTGGCGAGTTTACAGAATGGGAAAGGTTTACAGAATGGCCACACTCTTTCTAGTCTGTAGATTTTCCTCTTTTTCCTCATTTACAACTTTTTCCTTTCTGCCTGTTCCATGATGTACATGTTTAGGAAACCTAAATAAGAAATAAAAAGAGAATCAATGGTATGATAGGAGAAATAAAGATATGAAAAGTTAGTGAATGGAAAGTCTAAATTTTCTGTAAGTTAAATGAGCTTTGTTGCTCTTACTGACAAAAGACATTTTTCCAGTGACCCAGCTTTGACACATTACTGATATATGTTTTACTTAGGGTGAAAATATTTCCACTTGAATTCCTTATTTTCGGTCTGATGGCACCCTTCAGTTTTGAAAGCAACTATTTTTGTAGTGCACCTTTTCAAATGTAAATTATTAAAATATGTTTAGTATTAATGCTAACTTTAGATGTCCCAAAATATTTAAATGGCTACATCATTCATATTTTATAGAATCATAAAATAATGGAATCATGGAATAGTTTTGGTTGGAAAGGACCTTTAAAGGTGATCTAGTCCAATGCTCCTGCAGTGAGCAGGGACATTTTCAACACGATCAGCTTACTCAGAGCCCTGTCCAACCTGACCTTGAATGTTTCCAGGGATGGTGCTTCTACCACCTCTCCGGGTAACCTGTTCCAATGTTTCACCACCCTCAGTGTAAAAAATGTTTTCCTTATATCTAGCCTAAATCTATCCCCTTTTAGTTTACAATTATTATTCCTTGTTCTGTTGCAAAAGGACCTGCTAAAAACACTGTCCCCATCTTTCTTATCATCCCCTTTTGGGTACTGGAAGACCACAATATGGTCTTCCCAGAGCCTTCTCTTCTCCAGGCTGAACAACCCCGACTCTCACAGTCTTTCTTCATAAAGAGAGGTGTTCCAACCTTCACTGATCATTTTTGTGGCCCTTCTCTGGATCTGTTCTAAAAGTTTCATATCTTCCCTGTGCCGAGGACTTCAGAGCTGGGCATTGAACTCCAGGTGGGGTCTCACCAGAACAGAGTGGAGGGACAGAATCACTTCCTCCCAATCTGCTGGTCATGATTCTTTTGGTGCAGCCCAGGATACAGTTGGCCTTCTGGGCTGTGGGTGAACATTGAAAGCTCATGTTTAGCTTTTCATCCACAAGTACTCCCAAGTCCTTCACCACAGGGCTTCTGTCAATCCCTTCATCCCTCAGCCTGTATTCATACTGTTGACTGACCCCACCCAGGTGGAGGGCCTTGTACTTGGCCTTGTTGAGCCCCATGATGCTCATACAGGCCCACTTCTCAAGCTTGTCCAGGTGCTTCTTGATGATATCCTGTCTCTCAGGCATGTCAGCTACACCACTCATCTTGGTATCATCTGCAAACTTACTGAGGGTGCACTCCATTCATTGTCTATATCAGTTTTTTCCTTGTTCTTTTAACAAAAAGACTAGAGATCCTCAGGACAACTGGACTCCTGGGTTGGTAGGTGGGGATGGGAAGCAGAATACCCCTCCTGCAATCCTGGAGGAAGTAGTTAGTGACCTGCTCTTCTGCTTAGATCCCAACAAGTCAAAGAGTCCAGATGGGATTCATCTTAGCATGCTGAGGGATCTGGCAGAAGAACTGGCTAAGTCACTCGCCATCATTTATCAGCAGTCCTGGCTAACCGAGGATGTACCAGATGACTGGAGGTTAGCCATTGTGACTCCCATCCACAAGAAGGGCCAGAAGGAGGATCCAGGGAGATATAGACCTGTAAGCCCAACCTCGGTGTCTGGTAAGGTTACGGAGCAGTTCGTCCTGAGTGCCATCATGCAACACATAGAAGACAACCAGGCGATCAGGCCTAGCCAACATGGGTTTAGGAAAGGAAGGTCCTGTCCGACCAATCTCATCTCCTTCTATGACTGGGTGACCAGCTGGAGAGATGAGGGGAAGGCTGTGGATGTGGTTTACCTCGACTTCAGAAAAACCTTTGACACAGTCTCCCACAGCGTCCTCCTGGAAAAGCTGGCAGTCCACGGCTTGGACAGGTGCTCCCTTCGCTGGGTTAAAAACTGGTTGGATGGCCGGGCCCAGAGAATGGTGGTGAATGGTGGTGAATGGTGCTGCATCCACTTGGCATCCAGTGACCAGTGGTGTACCCCAGGGATCAGTACTGGGACCAGTCCTATTCAACATCTTCATTGATTACCTGGATGTAGGGATTGAGTCTACCCTCAGTTAATTTGTAGATGACTCCAAACTGGGAGAGAGTGTCGATCTGCCGGAGGGTAGGAAGATGCTGCAGAGGGACCTGCACAGGCTGGGTTGACGGGCTGAGGCCAATGGTACGCAGGATCCTGCACTTTGGCCACACTAACCCCAGGCAGTGCTACAGACTGGGGGAGGAGTGGCTGGAGAGTGGCCCAGTGGAGAGAGACCTGGGAGTGCTGGTTGACAACCGGTTGAACATGAGCCAGCAGTGTGCTCAGGTGGCCCAGAAGGCCAGTGGCATCCTGGCCTGTATCAGGAATAGTGTGGCCAGCAGGACTAGGGATGTGATTCTCCCCCTGTACCCAGCACTGGTGAGGCCTCACCTCGATTACTGTTTATAGTTCTGGGCCCCTCACTTCAAGAAGGATCTTGAGGTGCTGGAATGGGTCCAGAGGAGAGCAGTGAGGCTGGTGAAGGGACTGGAGGGAAAGTCTTATGAGGAGAGGCTGAGGAAGATGGGGTTGTTTAACCTGAAGAAGAGGAGACTTAGAGGGGACCTTGTTGCTCTCTACAACTACCTGAAGACAGGTTGTAGTCAGGTGATGGTTGGACTCTTTTCCCAGGCAGCTAGTGACAGGATGAGAGGGCATAGCCTGAAGCTGCACCAGGGGAGGTTTAGGTTGGATATCAGGAAGAACTTCCTGACAGAGAGGGTGATCAGACATTGGAATGGACTGCCCAGGGAGGTGGTGGAGTCACTGTCCCTGGATGTGTTTAAAGAAAGGCTAGATGTGGCACTTAGTACCATGGTCTTTTCCAGCCTCAATAATTCTCTGATTTTGTGATTCTGTGATGTCATTGATGAAGGTATTAAACAACACTGGTCCCAGTACAGACCCCTGAGGGACACCACTTGTCATCAGTCTCCATCAAGACATTGAGCCATCAACAATTATGCTCTAGATGTGACCAGCCAACCAATATCTTATCCACTGAATAGTTCAACCACCAAACACATATCTTTCCAATTTAGGGAGAAGGATGTTGTGAGGGACCAAGTCAAAGGCTTTACAGGAGTCCAAATAGACAACATCCATAGCTCTTCCCTTGTCCACTGATGCAGTCACTCCATCACAGAAGGCCAGTAGTTTGGTCAAGCAGGACTTGCCTTTTTTGAAGCCATGTTGGTTGTCTTGAATCACCTCCCTGTGCCTTAACATAGCTTCCAGGAGGATCTGTTCCAAGATCTTCCCAGGCATTGTCATCTTACCATTCTTACAGATTCATCTCTAGGAAATATTACATCTGTAACGTATTTCGCATTTTGCACTGAGGTTATTAAATAGATTCATAAAAAATTCTATGATTTTATTTTATGAGTCTAAATTATGTAAATACCCAATATTTCATCAGTGCCTAACACTAGACACTTTCTCAAAAAGGATAGTAAAAGATCAGGAGGTAACATGAAAAGAAAGCAGGATATAGAAAAGGTGCCACAAGACTAATTTGAAGATCCAACCTTTTTTCTTAGAAAGTAGACAAGTGATAAGAGATCTTGCTTGAATTTAACAAATGGCAGATTGAAGTACATTTCAAGTTTTCATCATGTAGAATTAATTTGACAGATTAGTGGTGTCTTGTGGTTAATGCCCTTATTGTTCTGGCGTGTAGAAAATATTGTTAATGTTTCCCCAGGCATTTTGAAGTCCCATCTTTTTACATTGTAGGTAACTGTAGGTGTAAATGAGGTTGGCATTGTACTTTACTGAGTCACAGTAAAGGAAAAAAAAATTTTGTCTTTCTTAGAGGAGGACTTCTAACTGCCTGTTCAGTGTATAAGGTAGAATAGAAAACACAGCTATACTTTTAAACAAAATCTCCAAGAAACTCCTTATGACTTTTTCCCAAGTGTTGCAGGCCTATATTATTTATGAATTGAACCAGGCACAAACCAGAGTACCTTGGCTGGTTAGTGAGACAGGAAAAAAAGTTACAAAATATAGTAATAAAAAGTCATTCAAGGACTTCAAACAAAGAAAAGAGACCTGAAAATTTTGAAATAAAACATAACACAGGGAGAGAAGCAAGGTCCATACCATGAACATTTACATGCGCTTGTCAGTCTACAGCATCTAGTTATCAGCAGCTGCATGGACACATTAATGATCTTAACATACTTCACAAACTTGCGTGCACTTCAGGTCACTTTCTCTACAGTTGTTAAACCATTTAAAAAAACCTTATGCATGGCAGATTTAATGTCAAATTACAGATTCTAAGAAAACCTATAACAGAAACTAGAGCAACATATGTCTCAAATACATGTTTCATCATCTTAGATCGTCTAATGGGACGAGGAAATCAAGGAAATTATTTGATCACTGGATCACTGAGTAGTTTGTTAAACCATTCCCTGAAGTTCCCTTTCATTTCCATAACTGTTAAGTATTAAATTCTTTTGCTCTGAATATTTTATGCTGACTGGGCATATGTTATGCTTACTGTGTCAATACATTTTAAATAAAATTTGACAATAAGGAGAGATATCACCAAGAACATAAAAAATAAGCCAAAATAATATTACTTATGTCCTTATTAATACTTCAGAAGATTGTCAAGATACCATGAAGACTCATAGTGTGGCAGGAGGAGAGAGATGAGCTAAGAAAGCACTAAGGGAATTCAAGCAAGTGCAACAAATTATCCCTTCCAAGACATGAGGTATCTCCTAAGGCACTGTTAATGAAAAAGCATCCAACATAAATACACATACAGGTGATTAAGAAAGCTATTTATACTGCCCTCGGTAAGAGGGCTTTAATACAGCTCAACATAAGCATGCTGGTTTAAATTTTTTACTTACACTTGTTTTTATTCTTACTATTGAGAATAATAATAATAATAATTTTAAAAACCCACTTCATTTCACAGTCACTGTTATCTGCTAGCAAGAAAATTCCTAGAGAAAGGCTCTCATATGGTGATCCCAGCTGGATATGCTTGATATCATAGCTCAAGAACTAAATGAGTGAGGTGCTGATAGAAATGAAATTCCTTCCTCTAAAGGATTTGGAGCACTCAGCAGGATTTTGAAAATTCATCAGAAGTATCCTGGGACCCGTAAAGACAAGAATCAAGCATGTAAGACTATTTGATTGAGTATTTAAATCTTAACAGATGTCTGCCACTTGAGGCAGGAATCTTAATCCCCTGATCCATGGGATATTTGAAAGTGTCATCATTCTGACTTACATAAAATATGTAATTATCAGGACACAGAGGGCAACTTTGTAGGTAGCAGCTGGGTCTGCCTTCTGTCTGATTCTTATGAATTTGTTGCATATTGGTACAAAACAGAAAAACTTTATTGCAGCCTTCCAGTAGCTGAAGATGGCCTACAAGAAAGCTGGAGATGAAATTATTACAAGGGCTTGTAGTGATAGCGTGAGGGGGGATCAGCTTCAAACTGGAAGAGGATAGATTTATACTAGAAATTAGGAAGGAATTCTTCACTCTGGAGGCAGTGATCCTGAAACAGGATGCCCAGGGAAGCCATGGACGCTCCATCACTGAATGGGTTCAAGACCAGGTTGGATGGGGCTTTCAGCAACCTGGTCTAGTGGGACGTGTCCCTGCCAGTGACAGGGGGATTAGTACTAGATAATCTTTAAGGTCCCTTTCAAACCAAACTATTCTATCGTTCTATGATAATAATTAGACCAAAGATTCCAGCTGAAATTCAACAAAACCAACAAAGCAAGAATGAAAGTTCTTAGTGGAGAACACCTGCTGCTACAATAACATTATGTTTCTTGCTTTCAACAAAGAATCATGCCAGATACTACTAGATAATTAAAGCAATGACATGGAAGATAAATGGTCCACTAAAGAGCTGGTGATTTCTTTTCTAAGGAAATATTATTGTGCATTGTTCATGAAAATAAATACACAAATGACACCTCATACATTGAGTGTATTGCAGCTTCTCATACATTTCAATTTTTGAAAAATGCTAGAAGAAACCTGTTGGATAATTAGATCCTGAAACACAACTCAGCGACATACAGGCACCATAGTAATAATTGCATCTGATCCTAAGGTCTGAGTCTTTAGCCATAAATGAGTTGTCCAGATTGGTTTACAGACCTTTACTGGAGTCCAATGAATAGGAAATTGTCTAGATTTACTGCAAAGCCACATGTAATTTACCTGTCTACAGGATTCTATAAGCTTCTCAGAGTATGTTTATGCTGCAGACAACACACACTGTATCTTATATAGACATTTGTGAGCTAGCTTTAAACTGCTATCCATTAAAGCACCAATATGTGCTACGAAGCCAGCATAAGAGGGTGGATGGGTATTGAGCCAGTAATGCCAGCTTCCTCCATCAAATTCTGTATATCTTTTGTTGTCCTACTCTCAACAAACTAATGCCCTCTCATTTTAGAAAAAAAAATTATAGATAACTTTCTGTAGCTATCAAGCCAGATGTCCCAAAATGAAACTCTTATTTTCTGAATAACACAGGTGTTTTTTTTTAAAATGTGTAAGTGGTCTTCTGTACATATAAAACCATCTTATAGTGATCTTACAGTGATATTTGAACTTTACAAATTGTCCACCCAAATATCAGACATGACCAAAAGAATTCCATATCTCAAGAAAATTTAGTTAATAATATCAGGAATATGTGGTGACTATCCTTATCATGTCTTTTATGTGTTCTCATTTCCACCTTCTGTCAGAATAAGAGAAAATACATGGGAAATTTCCAATATTGACATTTCAGGCTACTTGGGATGAAGCAGAAATGACATCCAAGAGCAACTAGGACACACATCTACTGGCTGTTCATCTTCCAGCAAGACTGACAGATGAACAAAATGTTTCCAGCAGCAGATTGGAAATAAGTCCTACATATATGTTATTTAGTATCATCTGGTCAAAAGACTCATTCAGATTCTATTTTGTCTGCAGAAACTGAGTCATGTCAATTACAAAAAACCAAACTTTTTCTGTAAGTGAAGGGAATATTTCACATACCACAGTTATCCATAGCCCTATTACAGGATTGGCAATACAGATATGCAGGAAAGAGTTCACATGCTAACTGCAAACAGCAGGATCTCAAAGCAATTTTCAGAGGCGGTACAAAATGGGAACCTTAATAGTACAAACCATGCTATTTTGCTTCTAAGCTGTGAGTTGCCGTTTCCTATTTTGTACATACTCTTATTATAATTTACTATATATATATATATTGTTGCTAGATTTGTAAAACAGAAAAAGTAGGAAACACTTTGAAACTCGATTTCTAGAACCAGAAAATCTGTAGTCCACATTACCTAGCTACACCCAGCCTGAAATGAAATGCAGAAGGAATAGTAATTGTTAGAAACTAAATTTAGAAGCCACCAAAGGAGACGTGCTTGTTTATAGCTAATGGACCCTGATAAAGTATGCCAGCTGGTGGCTGTGGCTTCCCTGCTTCAGAGTTTTGCAGTTCAATGAACCATACGCTTAGATGACTCACTGCCCACAGGCAGGAACAACCTGTTTGATGCTGAAGAACAGCTAGCAAGAACAGTGGAGCTCTGACAAGGCAAATAGAACTGGTAATGCCTTGTGGATACAGCCAGAACATAATGCTGAGGATCTTGTGTTCCTGTTGTCCCTAATAAGAGTTCTTCACCTGATGTGCAAGATGCCAATCAACACAGTGAGTCAAGATACTTTTCTTTTTATTAGTTATGCAAAATGGTGTGTCAGGCATCAAACACAGACAGTGGACCTTTCAAGAAACTTGTCAAACTTTTTATACAAAGTGTTAGCAAAGAAGCAGCCACTTAAAAGTAAATGGTTTGTTACCTGTGTTTACACAACAAGAGTTCATTTGTGCATTTCCTGGCCCCTACTTAGCTAATTATTATATTATTATAATATATAATTATGCACTAAGAGCTGTCCTATCACAAACTTCATTACCTGAGTTTCTCTTTTCCCTTTCCTTTAATTTATCAAGCCCAGTTTGCAGTTTCTTTGTTTGTTAATGCCTCAGTATTTCTGCATATAAATAAGGTTAGGATCCACAGATTGCAAGTTTTCCAGGGCACAGCAAAAGACAGTTTATGTCTGCACTTTAACTAAAGTACTGTGGGTCCTCATCCAGAAGTAAATATGTAGTACAATTAATAACACATTTTGTTTTCTAAAACATCTAGATATTACTCATTAGGTCAAGTAATTATTAATAGAATTTATTTGAGAAGCCGAGAAAAGCTGTCTTCGTGATTTTCTTCATTCAAAATATTTTAACCTCTTCATTTACCTTAGTGGCCTTCTCATTAAAAACATCCATTTGTAAGTAAATAATCCCCATTTATATTATCCACTTTAATCATGCTTTTACCTTGAATAGAGAAGCACTAATGGTGTACATTATTAACTTTTATGAAAATACTAGTTCTCCATTTATACAACTTCATATTCCAGAGAAACATTTCATCATGTTACTGCTTCTTACACAAATGGGGAAAACTGGATATAGTCGTTGAGAATTACATATTTCTTTTTGGAAGAGATTAATAACATTGATAGTATTGTTATTGGCATATTTTGGCTGTTCTCCCATTCTCTGATGATTCACTAAGGCTTCAGAGGGGACCAAAGGACTTTGTTATCAAGCTTCTAAGAGTCAATGAAAAGCTCTAGGAATTGTCACCCTCCCTCTGACTTCCTTTAGAAGGAAGTTATGTGCAGTATCTCTAGATGGGGCTGCACTGTGCATCATAGCGGGCCAATTGAGTTAAAATGAGCAATTTTTTTACATTTAAATGTTTGTTCTAAAATACCAAGGATCACATGTGGAAAATTCATAACCTCCATTCTGCAGGGAATCATACTTTCTGATCATAGTAATGCCTTTTGGTTGTCTTTTTTATTTTGTTTTGTTTTCTTTGGGTTTATTTGTTTGTTTGTTTGTTTGTTTGTTTGGGGTTTTTTGGGGTTTTTTTTTTTTTGAATCTTCCTTATATTTCCCATATACATTGGGAGTACAGTGAAATAATGACACATTTATTTGTCTCTCAGGCAACTCCAGATGTTAGAAAAACAGTAAAAACTGTCATCAGTCACTGTCTTTAGGACAGCCTGTACTCTGCTATGCAGTCCTTCATCTCCAAACATAGTTACAGCCATGCCTATTAACAAAGAGAACAACTTCTTATGTTCTTTCCTTTTATGCATAACACAGGTCTGATGATAACTATCACATGCAGTGCAAATAATTTGAGGATAATTGTACACAAAGGCAGACTTGTCAGTAGTTCTGCACACACAAGAAGAAAAATATTCATATCTTGCTGAATTTATCATACTATGTATAATAATAGAATTTTAATACAGGGAATAAAAATTCTCCTCTGAGCACCCCTAAGCAAGCTTTGCATGTAACTTCACTGAGAAACATAGTCACTAATCCCTTCAGCATAAGCCATCTAAACAGGAGGCAATGAACAAGGACAGCTACATGATTCTGCCCCTCCAGCACAGACTTGCAAACAGAATCGGGAATGATATTCCTCTCATCCTGTCTCAAGTGTTAACAGTTAAGAATTTCTTTTTCCTGGTTATATTAAACAGGTAAAAACCTTCTGCTCCACAGCATAACCTTCATGTTTTTCAGAGGGACACATTAACTTGCAACCTCACTTTTACAGTTTCTTCGTAACATACACGTTGCCTGGATACACTCATGGCAAGCTGAGTTAAACAGTTAAGTTTAACTGAGTGGCAAAACTGAGTTAAACAGTAAAGGCTTCACTATCTAACTGGGAAAACTAGGAATAATCAAGTAGCAAATGTTTCCATTTCTTACATAATTGCAATAGTATTTTTAATATTATAAGTAAAAAAGCTCTGAATTGGTGCTTACAGCTAGGTTTTTACTATGTTATGAGTCCTTGATATAGAGGGTGGTATTTTGATATGTGGGTCCCATGCTAACATACAGTAGCTGTTCTGAAAAAAAGTGTTACAGAGGTTCATCTGAACAGAGGAAACTGAAGAGCAACACTGAGAAACAAAATCAGTCTTGGATATTTGAACAAGGCTTACACTGTTTTGTATTTGTTCTCTATGTCTAAGTAGCATTATCTTGCTGCAACAGATTCAGTGGCTGGTTTACTGTTCATGAGGAACTGTATTTGTAAGATGTCACAATAGCCATTTTGTTTTTTGTAAAATAACAGAACAGGAACCCAGACAATAAGGCAGACTTGGTCAGACTCCTGATTTCAAAACAATAATTCAGTGTGAAGATTAGTTGGTCCTACTTGCTCATAATCCACAGAATAAATAGACAGAAAATGGGAAGCAGTAAAAGTTCAACATTTTATATAATATAGAGTAAACTCATCTTCAAAGAAGCAGTTGTGAAAGGTATGCTGTCACACTGAGCTGGTTAATAACTACCAATTGCCTTGTCATACACTCAGGGCACGTGAAATAAATGGGATCACCATGCTTTGATGCTTCACACACACTCTGCACAAAACATTAATTAACCTAAGAAAAGTTATATGTCATTTAATAATGCAATTAGATGATCCCACAATAAATCCAGTTTCAGTACTTTCCCTGGTGGCACAAATTACTTTCTAAAGAAATGTCCATTGCTGCATCACTGATGTATTATGGGCTTTGTCTGTAAACATATTTGAATGCCATTCTTTTAGGCTGCTGAAGAAAGGTATGGTATTTTCACTACATTTGATGGTTCATTTATGTTTTGAAAGACATAGTGTGGGAGGCAGTTTTCTAAACATAGATATCTAGAGCAATTTTAGATGCTTTAACATGTCCTGTTTTTTCCTGATGTTTCTCCACACAGACATTGGGGGTCTGTTATAGACCAAGTCCTAACTGCCAGATTCCAACATTTCTAATCCCCCAAACCATTTAAAATATAACAAGCTACCTATATTTAGGCAGCTAGGCCCAATGTCTAGTAAACTTATAAACTGAAACTACGTCCAAATCAAGAAAATTTCAACTGTACATGTCCCTCATTATACATTTTCTTAATTAATTCATTTGCTCAGTTGGGAGCCTACAGGCACAAGACTTGCTAAGAGGTTCCAACTGCTTAGTTGGCACACCACCCAGCCTCTAAGCTTTCTCTTTTATTTCTTTACAGGGAGAAAGTATTATAACCTCAGCTGAGATTTATATTTTTTTCCTTTTCTTGAGCCTTGGTGTCTAAAGTGCCCAGGTTTAGTGAACATACAGAATTTGGTACTGGGTGTTTTCAAACAACTGCTTTGTACTTTTCTTGTTCATGAAAATTTTGGATATTGAAAGTTAGAGACCGAGAGTGTGGTCACAGGGTAATTCCTCTGCAATAGTAACCTAACTTTCCACATGATATGTTCAGCAACCACTAAATGGGACCAATCATGTGTAAGATGCGTAAGTCATTCTCACAATCATTGTCACTGATGTGTGCCCTGTCATGGCTAGATGTGCTAAAGCCACGCCCCTTTCTCTCACATGCCATAATAGCACTCTGACTCAGTTTTTTTACTCCTGGAGGAGAAAATTACAGCCTTTGCTGTACACAGGTCAAAGCGTTAGCCAGACATTGTCTTTTGACTTTGGAACCTCAAGCCTTCTTGTGAAAATCTCAAAATAGACAGGCCCTATATAGTAACTAAAGCAACTTTTGCCCTGAAAACTCACAGTCCCACTTTCCCAACTTTCACTTTTATTTTTAAGCTCTTTTGTATTCAACATAAGAAGAGTTTCTCTTCCTATAGCATATCCAATGAGTTCTCTGTAATGTCCATTCCAGATGCTTGTCTCCACCTCTTTGACATCCAGTTGGCTAATGTTACAGAAGACTAGCTAAGAGAAGACATCTTACCTATTTCTATTCCAATACTCAAGACCTTTCCTCTAATCCTCTCTTCAACACTTATTACTGCAAGTGAAGTCGTATGCCAGCAGGCTTCCTTACTACTAAAGAGTTAGACTGAAAAACTTGTTAGAGGAGCAACCAGTACTAATCCTTTTCTGGTGTATAGTCAATCGTGGCACACTACCCTACTAGTATCAGTTATTTTTAGTTCTTATGCTTCTGTCACCTTATTTTCCAGCTCTGTGAGAATGCACAATGACAGAATTGGCCACCTGTATTTTCTGTAAGGCACAGGAAATATAAAAGTGTGCATACAGTAAGGGTATCAAGTGAATTATACAGAAATAAATCTCCAAGAATTAATATTTCTGACAAAGAGACACATTCCAGTTATTTTCAAGATGAGGTTTGTGGAATACATCAAAAGCAGGTTTGTGGAATACAGGTTTAGTCTCCAGTTTATTAGAAATGACAGTTGTCTATTTCTCTCTCATTTCTGGCAAATTTAGCTGTATTCCTATATCCCAACACACAAGTGGGAATTTTGTGGGCCTTTATATTTACTTAGAAATTAACACTGTCCTTGCACTAGCCACTTTGCATTAAGTCGTGTGCTGCAAGCATAACAGCTCCTCTGAGCAGATATTTTCTGAAAAAAAAAATACAGCATTATTTGCTAGCTGCAGTTGATACCTGGAACACCACCAAAGCACTTAAATTACTACTGATTCATTGAGATGCCCTTCCAAATTGTATTTGGACTAAGGTAATTGCCTTCCATAAATTTAGAACAAAAGAAACATGTTTCCTAGTTCAGGTTGGATTTGGTTTTAAAAAAAAATGGTTACATTCTAGCAAAAATAGTATCACCAAGTTTATGTTTCAGTATGGTCTCCTGCTTAAGACTGGGTTCCAAGTTTCCAGTTTTAATTATGACAATATCTTAATAGCATATTGTAATATAGACGTGTCCAAATGTCAGAATTTTTCATACTCATATTTATGTCTTACAGTGATTTAAATAATGACAGACTGTGTTTGCAACTGTGAGGCAACTAGAGGACCTAATAAAAAATATTGAGAAGCAGTGGTGTGATTACAGGAGAATTCTATGAGCCATGTTAATTGTATAACCCTCTAATACCTCTGATTGGAATGGCACTTAGTCTAACTATGGTATGTTTAAGTTTCCCATCCTAAAATTATCTGAAGTGCTCAAAGTGCATAATTTTAACAAGTACAGTATCTTCGACTATGTTGTCCTGGCTTGAGCTAGAACAGAACTAATTCTTTTTGGTGATTTTATTTTCAGCTCAGTCTTTTCTAAGTAACTGCACTTTCTGAAGTTCACAGCATATTTTTGCAGACACTGTCTGCTTCTAGCAGTGATAATGCTTCATGTTTAGAGTTGCTACCAAGGACTGGCCTGCAGAAAGGCTCTTGCTTACCTTTCTCTTATGGAGACGAAGGTCACTGCTAAATCTCGTGTGCCATATTGGGGTGCCACAAAGCAAGAGGTTGCACCAGCAGGAAGGAATGGACAAGGTAAGTGATCCAAAACTGACCAACAAGGTAGTCCATTCCATATATGTCATATTCAATATAAAGTTGAGTGATCATGAGGGTCAAGCTCTCTTCTTCAATAGCTGGTGTCTGAGCAGGACTCTGTTCTGCCTGCAATCCCAAACTGTGTGTTCATGAACCCTGTTCCAGAATCCAGCTTCTGGATCTGGTTCCCATGTGCCACAGAGTCCAGTCTGGGACTTCCCCAGTGCCTGGTCCTGGTCATGGTGATGTAATTACCAAC
>JANVCC010010369.1:17234772-17291232 GCA_025345505.1 Todiramphus chloris collaris
AAAAAAAAAAAAAAAAAAAAAAAAAAAAAAAAAAAAAAAAGTGTTTGTGTTTTTTTTTAATCACGGTAAAAATAGGACACCTAATTCTGTCAGTCTCAGTTGTAAGATAAGAGAATGTACATGGTTATAAAGACTGCCAAAGACTGCCTCAACAGGCAGCTGCTGATTATAGAATTAGTTAATAGACTCTCACAATGCCAAATGAGCAGAAGGGTCTCACTGTGCCACCAGTTACATTGTATCACAGCTCACTGCTACACTGCTATTAGACAGCTGCTTTAAAAAAGTCTGCATGTGATGTTAGAGTTGACATTACCTAACTCTCTGTCTCTGTGTCTCTGAAATGGATTGTTCAGTTTGTAGGTGTCAACATATTAACTGAGTGGCTTATCATACATTTCCTGCCAGCTGTCACTCTATTGTGATGTAAGAGCCTGCAGACTACTGTGTGGCACCATAACTGCCTCTGATTCCCTATATGACTGTCTTTTACAATATTCTTACAGAGACCCGTATAAGAAAAAAATATTTCCTTCACCACTGGAGGCAATTTCATTGTTCTTAAGGTGTTTTTAAGTCAATAAAGTGTTAATTCTTATTCACAACAATTATATTAACTACAATATCACAGAAACATGGTGGGATGCCTCACATGACTGCAGTGTCACAACCAATGGCTACAAGCTCTTCAGGAGGAATAGACAGGGGAGAAGAGGTGGTGGAGTGGCCCTGTATGTTAGACAATGCCATGAGAGCTTGGAAATATAGTATAGTATAGTGATGATGGGGTTGAGAGTAATTGGATTAGGTTAAGGGAGAGTAAATCTGATATTGCTGTGGGAGTCTGCTATAGACCTCCCAACCAAAGCAGTGAGGTGGATGAATCTTTCTATAAGCAGTTGGGAGAAATCTTGCAGTCAGGAATACAATACAGCAGAGAGGGAACAATCCAAGAGGTTCCTGGAATATATGGAGGATAACTTTGTCACACAGCTGGTAAGTGAGCTGACCAGGGAAGGTGCCCTCCTGGACCTGCTTCTTGTTAACAGGGAAGAACTTGTGGGGGAAGTAAAGGTTGGAGGCCATCTAGGGCACAGTGATCATGAGATGATTGAGTTTTCAGTCCTTGAAGAAACAACAAGAAACTGACACCTTAGACTTCTGGAGGGCAAACTTTACCAGTTCAAGAGACTGATTGACAAAGTCCATTGGGAGGCTGTGCTGAAGGATATAGGAGCCCAGGAAGGCTGGACATACTTCAAGAGAGAAGTCTTAAAGGCGCAGGAGCAGGCTGTCCCTGTCTGCTGAAAAACAAGTAGGCGGGGAAGGAGACTGGCCTGGTTAAATAGGGACCCTTGGCTGGACCTCAAGAACAAAAGGAGAGTCTATGACATTTGGAAGAGCAGGCAGATTTCTCACGAAGACTGTAAAGATGTAGTGCAGCTATGCAGGGAGAAAATTAGGGGAGCCAAAGTGCAGCTAGAGCTCAACCTAGCTACAACTCTTAAGTATAATAAAAAAATGTTTCTATGAACTCATTAACAACAAAAAGAGGATTAGGGAAAATTGACATTCTTTATTGGATTCAGAGGGAAACACAGTAACAAAGGATGATGAAACATCTGAGGTGCTCAACACCTACTTTGCCTCAGTCTGTAGCAATAAAACTAGCTGTTCCCTAGACACCCAGCTTCATGAGCTACAGTACAGGGAGGGGACACAGAATGAGGTCATCACATTTAAAGAGGAAGTGGTCAGTGACCTGCTACACCACTTGGATGCACACAAGTCTGTGGGACCGGAGGGGTTACACCCAAGGGTGCTGAAAGAGTTGTCAGACATGCTCACCAAGCCACTTTCTATTATTTACCTTACATCATGGCTAACAGGGGAGGTCGCCGTGGACTGGAGGGTAGCAAGTGTAACACCCACCTACAAGAAAGGCAGAAAGGAGGATCTGTCATTCTGACCTCAGTACCAGGGAAGGTCATGGAGCAGATCATCTTGAGTGCCATTACAAGCAGGGGACCAGGGCCAGTCAGAATGGGTTTATGAAAGGCAGGTCCTGCCTGATGAACCAGATCTCTTATGACCCAACTATTGGATGAGGGAAGGGCTGTGGATATTGTCTACACAGACTTTCAAAAAACATTTGACACTGTTTCCCATAGAATTCTCATGGAAAAACTGGTTGCTCATGGCGTGGATGAGCATACGATATGCTGGATCAAGGACTGCCTAGACGGACAGGCCTGAGGAGTGAAGGTCAGTGGAGTTAAACCCAGCTGGTGGCAGGTCACAAGCAGTGTTCCTCAGGGCTCAGTGTTGGGACCTTTTCTGTTTAACATCTTTACTGATGATCTTAATAAGGACATAAAGTATTACCGACAGTAAGTTCACAGATGACATCAAGTTAGGCAGGAGAGTTGATCTGCATGAGGATAGGGAGGCTCTACAGAGAGACTTGGATAGATTGGATCAATGGACCAACATTAACAGTGCAAGCTTCAAAAAGGCCAACTGCTGGGACCTGCACTTGGGCCATAACAACCCCATACAACACTACAGGCTTGGGGAAGTGTGATTGGAGAGCTGTCTCACGGAGAGGGATCTGGGGGTTCTGTTTGACAAGGGAATGAACATGAGCCAGCAGTGTGCCCCGGTGGCCAAGAAAGCCAATGGCATCCTGGTTTGTATTAGAAATAGTGTGACCAGCAGAAGCAGGGAGGTGATTGTTCCCCTGTACTCAGCATTGGTGAGGCAACACCTTGAGTATTGTGTCCAGTTTTGGGCACCTCAATACAAGAGAGATATTGAGGTGCTGGAGTGAGTGCAGAGGAGGGCAACGAAGCTGGTCAAGAGACTAGAGAATAACTCTTACTAAGAGCAATTGAAGGATCTGGGACTGTTTAGTCTGAAGATGAGGAGGCTAAGGCGAGGCCTCATCACTCTCTACAACTACCTGAAAGGACATTGTAGAGAGGTTGGTGCTGGTCTCTTCTCACAGGTAACTAGAGATAGAACAAGAGAGAATGGATTCAAGCTGCAACAGAGTAGTTTTAGACTGGACATTAGGGGAATATTTTTCACAGAAAGAGTAGTCAGACACTGGAATAAACTGCCCAGGGAGGTAGTTGAGTCACCATCCCTGGATGTGCTTAAGAGTCTTTTATATGTGGTTTTGAGGGACATGGTTTAGGGGTGAACTTTGTAGAGTAGGGTTAATGGTTGGACTTGATGATCCCAAGGGTATTTTCCTAGGGTTACAGATGCTTGCAGGGAGTAACACCCAGGAGAGATGAGTTACTTGGGAAAAAGAATGGAGGTGACTTTTTGAAAATATAGGAAATGGAGAAGTAAGACTGATATGAAAAAAACACCACTACATATAGAATGAAGATTGTCTCTAAAATGTCTGAAAGTAACTAAAAGTATCTTATACTTCATGTGACACAGAGGAGGGAAAGAAGTTTACTTTTGTCTTCCATGGAGTAAAGCACCAAGATGAAAGACTCTGAACTTTGTTAAGTATTACGACTCGGTAAGGGGGAAACAAAAAGGCACAGTTTCAGACATGTTCTGCAGAAACAGGATGATTTAGTTATGCCAAGATATAGGCTCTGCAAAGGTTTTTGAGTCTAAATGACACCCAGGAGGCAGAGGTGACCAATGGATGGGACAGTAATTTTATTGTCTGTCATAATAAAAAATTATAGAGTAAGATCTTGAGAAAGATTAAAAGGTTTGCTTAAACTTAAGGTAACAGTGGGATAATTTCCACTGGGACAGAGATAAGAGAGACCAAATAGTCACCATATTGCACTTTATCATTATCAGAAACTTATACTGACCATTAAATCTATGCAGAAATGAAGATCAGCAGAGAACCACAGAATCACAGAGGATTCAAATAAATTCTGTGAAAATCCCACAGAAGCTGAAAAGAGAAATAATAACTTCCCCTGAGGATACAACCTATTCCTTCTTCTCTTGACACCGGAACATCTCTGGGTAACTTTCTGGAACAGCTCTTAAGTAGTGCATCACAGACAGCAGAAGAGTATGATAGGGTATTTTGATTGTTGGATGGTTTTGGTTTGGTTTGGTTGGTTGTTTTTGCTTTTGGTTTTAGTTTGTTTTGTTCTTTAGGTTTGTTTGTTTGTTTGTTTGTTTAGTTTGTTTTTGTTTGTTTGTTTTGTTTTTCTTTTTATTGTTGTTGTTTTGATGTTTGGATTTTTTTTTTTTTTACCGGAAACTTCCATGTAAATAAGAGTGTATTTAAACTAAAGTGCCATAATAGGGGAGTTCAAATGCTGTCAAGTCACACATTTGAACAGGACATCTTGAAAAAAGAAGGATGACAAGAATGACTAGATCTTGTAAAGTTAAAATTATTAGGGGAAGGGGCAGGTGGAAGAAACCAACCAACCAACCAAACCAACCAGAAAAGGGAATGTTATCTCAGCTGCAAAGACATATGCATTAATGAAGGCTAATTCTGTTAGCATTAATGGCTCCAACATAGGAATCACTTAGTAATGTAAATATTTTAAGAGGAGCCTTTGTTTTTTGCGTTGGTTTGTGGGTTTTTTTAATCTTTTGAAGTACTAAATTCATATATTCAATATAAGTATATGTAAGTACTGATTTTTATTTTTTAAAAATCAAATCAAATAGTGAAGTGTAATGATTTTAACTGCACAAAGTTAAAACTGGTGGCATTTGGAGACATTTCATGTCTAAGGGGTATCAAAACTTGCCCTTCCTACTAGATATGTGTGGTTTAGTGGTATAAAAAGACAAACAAGCAAACAAAACTCAATGCAACTGTTTCACTTTACAGATACAGAAAACTTTCTCTCTGTCATTGTCGTAACTATTTAGCAGCATCTGTTACTCTGTAACCCCTTGGTCTTACTGTAATAGCTTTAATCTCAGTGGGACTCCTCTAATTCCATTGACTTAATCTGCCCAGCCTCTTTAATTTCTTCCTTTAGTCTTCTAAATCACTTCCTTTTTTTGAATTTCAGCTAAATCTCTGCTTCTACTTTGTGCTCTATAAGGACTTCTGTAGTTTTTTGCAAGTACAGATACATTAGTAACATTATTTTCAGTTATTTATTAAGTCCGCTCAGAGAAGAGCAAAGCAGAACATCTGCCTCTGGAGTGTAATTCCTAGACAAACAACAACAACAACAACAACATATTCAAACAAAAACCAAAATGCTAATTTTTTTTATCAGGTAGCAGATACAAGCAAGCATACATTAAAGCAGTTAATAAAGTAACATTCTCCAGTTAAATACTATATACCTATCATTTAAATAATATGTCATGATTTTAAAGTACAAGACTACATCCAAGCTTATGACCCTATAACAGTAAAGTAATAGAAAATTCTATGTGATGATGATCCAGTTTTAAATCATTTGACATGCCCCAGGAATCCATGACTTAGAAATCACTGAATGAGCTTATGGTTACATTTATCATATTTCATCAAATTAATTTTTGTGTCATTGTAGCTATAGACTTTAATAAAACATATGTTTGGAGTGGGTCTTAAAAAGATTCTGGTTTTAGATTCCAAGCTGAGTAAAAGTAAATAACACAAAGAGGTTAATATAAAAGTGTTTGGAAAGTAAATTGTCAAACCATATCAATTACAGCAGACTTTACTTATGGTAAAACATCTTAAAATTAAAGGTCAATGCAGAAGCAGAAAGCCTTTTGGAGTTTCCTACTGGAAATAACATATTTTCACTCTTAAATTCATGTATGTGTTTTTGTTTGAAACACTTTTGTTGTTGTTTTGATAAAATATTTCCACTATGGACAGTTTAAACAAATACTGCATGGATGTCAAAGATATTTTCCTGCTCTGGAAATAGCATGTTGGAATCACAGCGCGTGCAGTCCAAAAGCCAAGAAAAGATCTTTCTAAAAAATGCAAAGGTTAAAATAATATCAACAAGTCTATACTTCAGCTGCTAACACTGGTAACTGAAAAGGTATTTCTGTACTGCTAGGCCCCGTACAGGCAAAGCCTCAAAAATTAGCTAGAAAACACACATTTTTTTAAATTGTCCCATTCATTTTCCATCATCAAATTAAGTCTCAAGTAAGTCTTTAATTTGCATGTTAAAAAGCATCTTGATTGCTTTTTTTGATTAATTAAATATTGATTGTTCAAAGAACACTTATTGAAATTTAGTAGGAATATAAGAGATAAACAATGTTGCCAACTCATTTATGCAAAATTATCTCTGAAATACATGTATAATTACATTCTTACTGTTTGAATGAACTCTCATAGTTGCCTGAAATGATATTTAGCTTTTTAATTGATAGTAATAAAGCCAATGGGAGCTTCTTAGTTCTTAGTTAATGTAAACACTTCTGTTCTTGAATTCAAATTGCAGTTCATCTCTTAGGTCAAAGAGAACTGCAAAACAAGATAAAATGTAACTTTGGATTTGTTTCCCTTGAAATATGCTATTTCTCTTACTCTGAGGCTCTGTGATTTTTATCTCCCTTCACGTCTGGAAACCCCAGGCCCTAGCCTGGGGTAAGGTTTGCCAGAAGTTCTTCATGAGATCTTCCCATAGTCTTCGTATTTGGAAAGTCATCTTTGTATTTCTCTCTGCTTTTTATGGTACGAAGCAGAAAACAGTACTCTATTTGCAATGCTACTTCTCTCACACACTTTTTCCATTGTCTTCAGAATGCAATATCAGTTTCAATTGCTAAGACTTAAAAACTGTAGTTTGAACAGATTAAAAAAACTGCTGCATATTCTCTGCTGACTAGCCAATAGCTCTCATGAGAGCTTTATATTGACAAGATCATACAACCACCAACCAAGCATACAGAAACTCTTATTTTCAGTCCTGATTAACAGATAAAGTAATTCAAGCTAGCTATTCAACAGCTTTCACTGGCAATATTGTACCAAGAGGACTGCTTAAACTCCAGTTTATGGTACATCTTGTACATTTAGGTAATTACACATCAGTTTAAGCCCTGGTATGACCCCAGATTCAAGTGAATGTAGTAGTTACTCTGTCCATGTGATAATCCTGCTGTGTTATGTAAGGAAGTGATTAAGGGTTCAGTATGTCCTGTCAGCTCTGAGCACTAATTCCAAAAGCACATTCTGCTTTCTTTGACAGATTTTAATAGAGTGCATGTTCTACATGACTGTCATTCTGCATACTAATCTGAACTATTACACTCAAAGCTTCAAAAAACCACTGATAATAATGGTTATTTAAATAACATTTGTTTAAATATTGTGTATTACCAGTTTATGGCTTCATTCTCAGCTTTAGTTTGGAATATCCTGCCCCCTTCCACATGGGCAAACATTCACAAGACAACACCTTCAATTTTCAGTATCAAGTACCTAAATTAAATTCTAAATTCAGATGCTCTCCTTTGTAATTTCACAAGACTTACACAGGTATAAACCTAGAAGTTATAATGTCTAGGTATTAAATGACATGGTAAACACATATGACTCCAGAAGATCTAATCTCTGAATATCTGTAAGGATCAATTCTTAATCCACTGGAAATAGGATGCAACAGTGAACATATTGTCTTATTTTACAACTTCTTAGAAGTTTTCATTTTTACAATTACTGTCACAGTCTGAAAATGTGCAGAATTTCTGAAACCTAAGTCTTCTGTATTTGCATATATTAAATATATCTACATGCAGAAGTGAGGATTCAGGCCTCCTGAATTTGGTTGTTTTATAAACCTTTATTTTCCTTATCTTTTAAGTTTCATTTGCGTTTGGCTAGGTTTGCTTTTTTTTTTTTTTTTTTTAGTTAAATTATACCAGGAATACTGGTTTCTGCAGTTATTGGCAAATACCCAAAATTTTAGCCCTGGTTTTTAACATGTGGCAATATAGTGCTTAGGATCAAAGAACTGCGCTGTTGACTTTGTCCTTTTCAGTCCAAAGGGACAAAGAAATACTAAATAACTACAGATTAGGAATCCTTTGTTATATGTCTTACATATCTGACCCCTGTATTCTACTTATGAACTCTTGCAAGTGAAGGAGCTTTATCCACAATAATATATTATTAAAACACATCTGACTAAAGTGATAATCTAAAGAAGTGGGGCTAGAATCAGCATGAAATACAAGCAATCACACTTAGTACTTTGGGATTCTTTCTTTTTCTTCTCTATGTTTAGGTATGATAATCCATGCTATGTACAGTTCTATTAAAGGTTTTCTGGCAGCAATTCAGAGCAAAATTTTTGATGAGTGCTGTCTAGTAGTTTGACCTATTCTGTAATGTTATACATTGCAGTCTGAAACTAAACTGGGGAACTCTCTGGCACAGACTGTCATGGAAGCCAAGTTGTGGATCAAAATGGGACTAAACCAAATTACAGAGAATAAATTTCTTGCTCATCAAACATAAAGATTTGGAAGCAACCATTGACTCATTGCTTGGAGCTGAAAATACATTAAAAAAATAAACCAGTGAAGAGCATCTTGAACATTACGTCAAGTTAAAAAGGAAGTGTCTTACTTTTCATCTTTCCACCATTTTTATTAAGATTCCACAGCATAGCTTAAAATCACCTTTTTATATAATTGCCTTTTATAAAAGAAGTTGCATCATATTTTCCCTATTTTTAATCCCTTCTCTGAGGTTTGGATACTGGACATGATTTGAAAAATAGACAGCATAGCCTTTAGCAGGAAACAAATAGAATAAAAATTAGTAGGACCAATTTTCCTCTGTGTCACATATATCCAAAATATATGTATTAAATGTTCAACCTAACACCAACAACTCCTGTACAAGGACAAAGAATACTTTGCTTTGGTCTTAAGATAAAAAATGAATGCAGTACATATGCAAAGATCTAGTTTTTATTTGTATTTCCACTAGAACAGTTTCATTGCATAAGGAAACAGTATGATCAATAATAAAACTTAGTCTTCCTATTAGCTTAAATTTTGAATGCTACATCAGAAAGGCATTTTTCTCAGCAAACAAAATTGTCCTTCTTGGGACGAAAGAATTTAATATTGTAGAGTAAATCTCTGTACCAGTTTTGCATGAGAGGTTTTTTTTTTGGTAAACATGCAAAATGCAAAATATCTGCATTTCATATGCCTCACAGGTTTGGAAAGAGATCTTAAAAGTCCACAAGTAAATTTGATTTAAAATCGACTTCTCCCACAGATTTCTGCTTTGACCTCTCCCTCTTGCCTCTCTCCAAAGATCTATCAAAGAGCAGCAATATTTTGTTGAATTTTTCACCCTTTTTCACAAGTTAACATGGGTTTGTTTTTTTTTTTTTAATGTCTGGAACCTGAAAGATTTGAAGCCCTTAAAAGAATTTCTTTTTTTTTTTTTATTTCATATATTGAGCACCCTTCATTGCTTATTGTTACTATTATCACAGGAGATTAGGCCAGACAAAGTTATTTGTATCTCTTTAAAGTTCTTATCTTTGTTGTTTGTGGGGGTTTTTTTTAAGATAGAATTGGTTTTACTTGTACAATCTTTTCCTCAAAGATTTATGTGAACATAATTTTGGACACCAGTGAAATGTCTCAACTTTTAAAAGTAAAATTTGGCTTATTGTTTTTAGATGTTACAGTTCACATTACTATTTCCTATCTCAAATATAAAGATAACTATGATTTTACAGCAATTTGTATGAGGTGCAGATGTGTCTACTAGTATCATCTGATTCTGCAAATGACTGAGCTTTAACGGAAGATTTATAGGACATTGATATTAACACTGTAAACATTTTTTTTAAAGTCAGTTCAAGATGCAAAGTTTTTTCAAAGTACTTAGTAGATCAAACTGCTTCTTCTATGTTCCATTATCATAACAAAAGAAAATAAGGTACTAGCACCAATATAACAGTTTTGTATGTTAGTCATTCCTCAGACATATCCACTATATAAACACTTTACTCCTATGAATATATGGCTATCATATATTTCTTATTCCACAAAATGAAAATAACAATCCAGATAATCACTACCATATTCAGTCTAAATCCATTCTGACAGTATAAATGTACGTTTAAAAAATAACATTTACCAATTTACTGACAAGATTCTTAATATGAGATGGAAGCAGTAAGACATGTAAAATATCGAGTTCTAGTAATCAAAAAATATTTACTCCAGCAGATGCTGATGTTAAATAAAAACTAAAGGGAAGGTGCAGATACATGTATTTTCAAAAGTGAGCCCATGGTAAACATATCACTCAACATCATTCAAGAAGACTAAATAGAGCTTTATATAAAGACTGTGTGTAGCTTTTGTGTTGGAATGTGAATGGAAATTAAGAATATCAATCAACAGGAAGGCTGTTAGAGAACATCCTCAGCAATTTTGTAGCATCTTTGAAAGAAAGAGACGATAAAGGCAGCAAAGCTTTATTTGTTTCTTTCATTTCAGAGCTACAGAATGATATAATCCTGTATGCCTTTGTTATTATTTGTCCAGAGTTGATTGTTTGTGGCTTGATTTCTCTGTCTGTAGAGAAGACATTTACATCCAAATAATTCTACTGATCATGTCTAGATTCACACCACTGATAACCATGGTACAGGCAAGTAGCAAAGATCACAGCAAACTAGCTTGTCAGTGAGTGTTTCAAGTGCACCCCTTCTGCTCTGCAAAGCAGAAGGTCTCATGCAGTCACACTTAGTTTATTCTTGAATTCATTCATTCCTGCAGAAGTACAGTCAGAACATATAATTTCTAACCTAAATAAACTGTAAAATTCAGACCTTCCTTGACTCTTTCTATTTAGTATTAATCATATCTGTTATAGTGGAGCTATTTACAGTCTATGTATCATGTTGTTAGATCGAGAAGCTCTCTGAACTTCCTGAAAACAAATAATTAATACTGAAAATCACTAGCCACAGTGGGATACTCCTAAGGGAACACCAGATGTACGTCAGATAATCATTTAGTTTATATCAGAAACCATCAGTTTTCTAATAATCAAAGAACTGTCACAGACAGACAAAAACTTGTCAAAGCATTGTTCCTTACTTAGCTGTGTATTCATTGTGTGAATGAAGATCATAAACTGTTCTTTTGGCCACTTCCCCAATTGCCTTTGACACCTCCTGGGAAAAGCCAGTTCAGTTGTTTTGCTGAAAAGAAGTGGTGCAAAATTTATGGTCAGTGCAACAGTTGTGACTGTCAGTCACAAACATTTTTCTCTAGGTAGGCCTGAAACACACTGAATTTTTTAAGACTTCATTTTTCAAGTTATCCATTCTACTGAGCAAAATGAGGCATGTAGAGCATGATTTTCAAAACAAGTAGAAATGGCACATTGTTAGTGTGTACTGAGTGGTAAAACTTTCCCTGGATTTTATAAGGGTGAGAGTTCTAATGTCACCAAATATTGTTGTGGCATTTTGTTTTGTTCTTTGTTTTGGTTTTTTTGGGGCTTTTTAAACAAACAATATAATTTACTGTCTAAAATAATAAAAAAGTAAAATTCAGGTGTCACTGTATTTATACTGTTATCACACAACAGTGTTGTGGAAACATAAAGTAGCACAGGTTGCAGTTAAATTACTAAATACTTTGCAAAGAACTTTCAGGATCCCTTCACATTCCCATCATCCCATGTGTGGTGTGATACATGGATGATCATTCAAATATATGGATGACCATCCCAACATAATGAGAAAGATGCAAGAAATATTTAGTGCAAATAGTATAATTTCCACCCAATTAGCTATCTCAAAATAGCAGAGGAGGAAAAAAACGACTGTTGTCAATAATTGCATAAATAGAACTGATTGGTAATTTCTGGTTTATGTTATTAATGGTCAAATGTAGTTTCCAAGTATTCAGAATCTGCCACAGGAAAACTGAACTTTTGCCAACATTTTTTAAGGATCAGTTGAAAAAAAACAATGAAGTATCATTTTTTACTTTGGTGAGTAAGCTAATACCAAGATTAGCTAGTGTTCCAGAAATAAATTCATTATTTCAGTGTACTGTAACAGCTTCAATTACACTTTGTACAAGCAGACTACAGATGTCTTGTGTGGAATTTTCTTTCAATGAGTCCCTTACAGGAACTAAAAATTATCTCCATTTTCACTGTCTTCCATTATGTAGGCACTGTCTATGCTGTCTATGCTTTGTGTACTACTAAGCCCTGGAAAAAAAAAAAAAAAAAAAACAACCAAAAAAGCAATAAAAGTTATCATCAAATTTTACTGAAGAACTCTAATGTCTATATAATTCATTGACTATATAGTGTCCGCATAGTCTGAAAATATCTTAAGAGATGATATGAGAAATATAAATGCATAGAAAGGGAATAATCTCTTTTCTCAAAACAAAATAAAATTTGCATCAGTTCAACATTTATATCATACTGAGGTCCCACAGTGACTGCCAGCGTAAGAGCTGGCATATACATGCCTTCACACATTTAAGTTGTTGAGCTCCTTTTAGATGAGGGGAAATGTTTTTAGATTTTCCCAGCATCATGGATTTCTCCAGCAATTTGAACTGCCAAAAAGCATTGTGCATTTGTAACAGTATAAAATAAACAGTTGAGGTCTTCATTTGTGTATTAACCCAAGCTTCTAAGTATCTCAGAGTGTAAAATTCCATTGGTAACACTCAAGAAAGATTACTTTCAAAAACATTTTGAAAAGAAAGGTAATGGTACTAGAAGAATCATTATAAAAGTAAGTACATAGGCTGATTAAATAACAAATCCACTATCTGAGACAAACTGTGGACTTTTATATTTAAATTTCAAAATACTAGTCATGAAATCATGAAGCAAGTTTTTAATGTTCCTAACCTGTAACTACAGTGGAAGGATATTTAAGTCAGAGGAAATACTACTTATTGTGTTGTATTTATTTCCAGTTACATAAACTTGACACTTGAGTTCCTCAGAAAAACATCTGTGTGAGTCATGAGCTTCCTTCACAGCTTGCTTCACTGTGCTAAAGATTTTTACCTTGTCATCAACTAGGAAAAAAAAAAAAAAAAGAAAGAAGAGTAGAATGACAAGCACTTAAAGGTTGGGACTCTTAAGTTACAGCTGAACAAAGCTGAACAAAAAGTTATGCATATACTACTTATCTCCCTAGGGTCATAGGGACAGTCAACACATGAAGACTATGAAGAACAAAACGTAATCTTGCAATCAGGTTCAAAACATGAAAGAAAAAGAAAAAGATACTTCACACAGGAGCCATGTAATTCAAGGTCAGAAAATAACATGGATTCTAAAGTCCAGGAGAAATTGGGTGGACTCTTGGAAAGGTAATCTGCCTTTAATTGTAAAATAGACAGAATTTACAATCATTTGAGGAAATATGAGATTTAGATTAGAAATTATTTCATAGAATCACTAAGGTTGGAAACATCCTTCAAGACCATCAAGTACAACCATCTACTAAATATTATCAGGAACACTAAACCATGTCCTGAAATGACACCTCTAGGAGTTTTTTAAACACCTTCAGGGATGGTGATTCCACCACCTTCCTGGGCAACCTGTTCCAACAACTCACCATTCTCACAGCAAAATATGTTTCTTAATATCCAACCTAAACCTCCCCTGTTGCAACTCAAGCACATTTCCTCTTGTCCTATCACTAGTCACCTGAGAGAAGAGACCAACACCCACCTCTCTACAACCTCCTTTCAGGTAGTTGTAGAGAGCAATAAGGTCTCCCCTCAGCCTCCTCTTCTCCAGATTAAACAATCCCAGTTCCCTCAGGCAGGCCTTATAAGATATTTTCTCCAGACCCTTTACCAGCCTCGTTGCCATTCTCTTAGCTCACTCCAGCACCTCAATGTCTTTTTTATACTGTGGTGCCAAAAATTGAACACAGTTCTCAATCCTCACCAGTGCCGATTACAGGGACACTATCACTTCTCTACTCCTACTGGACACACTGGTTTTGATGCAGCCCAGGGTGCTGTTGGCCTTCTTGGCCACCTGGGCACACTGCTGGCTCATGTTCAGCTGGTTGGCAACCAGGACACCCAGGTCCTTTTCTTCCAGACTGCTTTCCAGACACTCTTCACCAAGCCTGTAACTTTGCCTGGGGTTGTTGTGACCAAAGTGCAGGACCCAGCACATGGCCTTGTTAAACTTCACCCCATTGTCCTCAAACCATCAATCCAGTCTGTCCAGATCCCTCTGCAGAGCCTTCCTACCCTCGAGAAGATCAACACTCCCACCCTATTTGGTATCATCTGCAAACTTGCTAGGAGTGCACTTGATCCCCTTGTCCGAATCATCAATAATGATATTAAACAAGACTGACCACAAAACTGAGCCCTGGGGAACACTGCTAGTAACTGGCGAAATAGATTTAGCACCATTCACCACAACTGTCCGGGCTCAATCATCTGGACAGTTTTTAACCCAGGAAAGAGTACACCCATCTAAGCCATGAGCTGCCAACTTCTCCAGCAGAATTCTGTGAGGATGGTGTCAAAGGCCTTACTGAAGTCCACACAGACAACATCCATAGTGTTTTCTTCATCCACTAGGGAGGTCACCTGATCAGAGAGGGAGATCAAGTTCATTAAGCAGGACCTGCCTGTCCTGAACACATGCTGGCTGGGCCTGATCCTCTGGTTGTCATCAATGTGCTGAGTGATTGCACCCAAGATGAACAGCTCCATAACCTTCCCAATGAGATGAAAATAGTGGACATTGAAAACACTGAACTGCATTTATGGCATGTCCTTGTTGTCACTGTCATAGACAGACGTCTGGGGTAAATGGGTCTTTGTTTTGGCCCACTTTGGGTGGATTTATGGCTTCACATTTAGTTATTAGGAAAGAAATATGTGAATTTGACATTTGTTCACTTTTGACACTCTACTTACTCTTTGCTTCTAATGTAGTAAAATTTTTGTTGGAGGGAATAAGAAACTTTTTGTTTAAATTATTTTTTTTTTATTTTGTGTATATGTTTGATTATATGTTCTTTAGGATGGTAATTGTTTAGCATAATTAATAAATCACAATAAAATCCTTGTCTTTGGGTTTTCTGTCATTCCTGAAAAGCAAAATCATACCACCTAGTAGATCACAGTTCTAAATCTATTTTCTAGTGTTAGGAGAAGTTATATTAATTCCTGAAAGGATTTACAAAAGAAGAACAAATTTATATAAAGGTGTAAAGTTTTCATTAAGTTTATGAAATTTATTGAAGAAATTATTTCAAGGTAAATAGCCCTTATTTTTTATAAATGCTTTTTTATTAATATGGAAAATAATTATATAGTGCTTTGTATGAATGATTTTTCTAGGCCAGCATGCAAAACCAACAACCATGAAAGAAAAACTAAATCTCACACACAGATCATTTGTAAGATCTTTTCCTAGGTCTTGCATTATTTCAAAAACCAAAATAAAACAAAATAAAACAAACTTCAAAGACATAACAAATCGATTTAAACTACAGTTCAAACTGTCCTAGGCCTTTGTAGCTTCTTTCAGCTGTAAGAAGAGGGATTAGATCCTTCCTACCTAACATTTCACCCTGCACCATATTGTCTTTCCAGTTTTCTACCACAATCACTACATATGCAGAAATGCAGTAAACCCTGAAATGTCAAAGCATCATCACACCCTGTCACATTACTTACTGTTGTGAAAAAAAGGCAATGAAAACACCACACTGACTGGCAGTCTCAAAATCTCTTTATCTAGTAGCCTTGTCCATTCAAGGCCTACTACCAGGTCCTGTACTTCTGTTACAACAACCACCCCAAGTAAGGCTACAGGCCTGGGGAAGAGTGACTGGAAACCTGTTTGGAAGAAAAGGAACTGGGGACGTTGACAGATAGACGGATGAATATGAGCCAGCAGTCTGTCCAGGTGGCCAAGAAGGGTAACAACATCCTGGTTTGTATCAGAAATACTGTGACCAGTAGGATTAGAGAAATTATTGTCCCCCTGTACTCAGCACTGGTGAGGCTGTACCTCAAATATTGTGTTCAGCTTTGGGGTCCTTACAACAAGAAGGACATTGAGATGCTAGAGAATGTCCAAAGAAGGGCAATGAAGCTGGTGAAGAGTCCAGAGCACAAGTCTTATGAGGAGCTGCTGTGGGAACTGGGGTTGTTTAGCCTGGAGAAAAGAAGACTAAGGGGAGATCTTCTCACTCTCTACAACTACCTCAAAGGAGGTTGTAGCCAGGTGGAAATTGGTCATGTTTTCCCAAGCAAGAAGTGATAGGACTAGAGGAATTGGCCTCAAGTTCCACCAAAGGAAGTTTAAATTAGATATTAGGAAAAATTTATTCACCAGAAGAGTTGTAAAACACTGGAACAGGCTACCCAGGGAAGTGGTGGAGTCACCATCCCTGGAGGTATTAAAAAGACATATCAATGTGGTGCTGAGGGACATGGTTTAGTGAAGACCTGACTGCTATGTTAACAGTTGGACTCAATCATCTTAAAGGTCTCTTCCAACCAAAACAATTCTATGATTCTGTCTTCTGGGAATTCAAAAGCAGACCAATATTCTTCTTAACTAACTATAACACAGAGTTAACTGTTCTTAGCAGTATCATGACATCCCAAATACTTCAATGTAGAATTAGATACCAGTGAAGAGCTCTCCGTTGAGTTGGTGCTTAAAAGCATCCATTATGATATTTAGGTTTTATCTATATTAATCCTCTAAGAAATCTGAGACCTTTAGTATTTGCTTTAATAGGCTTCCTGAGAATTACTTTAGGAAACAAAGAGGAAAAGCTTTTTTTCTTCAAGTAAATTCAAACTATTAGAGCCTTGACAGTAAGCCTGAAAAAAATTCAGTGGCAGAAATAGAATAACTAGCTATTAAACTGGGGTCACATATATGAGAAAAGGAATGAATTTTTTACAGTTGTGTGCCTCAGCATTGTATTAAAAAGTATTTTTAATTTTGTCTTTGAAAAACTGGATGCTCAGCACTTATCACAAGAGAAATATCAGTTGCATGGTCTTACAAGCATATTTTTAATGTAATTCTAATATTGCACTAGAATCATGAACCTAAGAAACTGAAATTGATTTCTATGAGGTATGATGTGAGTACTGGTACAAAAAGTGTTTATCTTCTCAGACTTGAGACTATTTCAAGCAAGGTATGATTTAACTTTCAGATTATTGTCAAGAAATATCTTTGGCATGATCTTCTATTTGTTTCTTTTAAAATATGTTTAATGCTTAACAGAAACAACAGAAAATCAGCTATACTTGTCAGTGTTTTCAACACTGCACAATAAGTTTTTTCATGAAAAGGGGAAATATATGCTGCCAAGGGGTCTGATGTTTTAAAATAATATAAAAGCAACTCTTAAGCTCAAGGGCACTGTTTTATTCATCACTGACAAGAATAGCAAGTGGTGAGTAATGATTCTTTTTTAAAATTCATTCACTCACTTTCTGTGCCTCTCTTTTTAGCTGCCAAACTTGGAAAACCATCTGCTTTCAGCCTTCAGTGACTGAAGTTGCCTCTAGCTGAGACCAAAGCCATAAATATTTAACACCTGCAAACAGGCAGTAGTGGTTCTCTCAAGACCAGCACCTAGGCTTAGCAGACACTTGAAAACCTGGATTCTCTGTCTCTAGACACAATCAAGTACCTGCGTGACAGATTCAGTAAACACAGAAGCAGATTGCAGTTTCTTCCTGAGTCTCAGATCTCAGGGTAAAGGTCCATATTTGGTAGCACTCCAGCTCAGAATATATTACCTTTTCTGCTTATTGTCCTCTCTCATATAGCATTTTGCAGGACCTTCATGGTCAGACAACTTTAGGGTTAACACAGCTGAAAATTACCTGGGCAGAAAAGGGGGATAGAAAGGAAAGGGATGCTCCCATCACATCAGTTCCTTAGCCTCCCTCCTAGAAAGGTACTACACCCAGCAGAACCAGGGAGGAACCTAGCAGACAGAAATTATAAGTGAGAAAAAGTAATGCTTAAGGCAGGGCTGTGGCAACAGATTATTCTTTCATCCTGTTTAAGTAGATATAGAATTTGAGTCCAGCTTGAGAGAAAAGACATGAAACAGGCCAGTGTGGTGAAAGACAATAAAAAAGTATTGAATAATTCCATTCTTAGAAATTGTAATTCCATTTATTTATTTATTGATGACCTCATATACTATGCCCATTAAACCTATTCATAATAAAATTATGCAAGTATAAGTAAATTTAAAAACAAAAGGACTGGGCAAATGTAAAATACAATAAGCTCTATGAATCTTTCACAATAACAAGATGCCCAAAACCAGGGCTCTTTCAAAAAGGTCTTTGTTTTTCCACAACATCTCTTGAAAAACAGCAAAGAAAGTGACACAGACACATCTGTACATTCTAAGTTGAATTTCTGTCCTCTTTCTCAGGGATATACTTGTAGAAAATATTTTAATATTTCTTTTTTATTTTCATGCTCTTGTAACAGAAACATTAACTGTGGAAAAAATAGGAAATAATTTCTCTAAGACATACTCTATAATTATACTATGTATAATTCAATTTAGCATATACTATGTATAATTCAATTTAGCATGAGCTTCCTGGTGATGCATGGTGTGGCAATTCTGATGGAACGTGTTATGCAAATAACCTTCAGTAATATTTTGGAAAGTACTTTGCAAAATGTAGTCCATATACCATATGCCTCTTCTGTTTTGCTCATTTACTATTGGTATTGAAGTAAAACCAGGTGTTTTCTTAACAGTTTACTGATATTACCTGTAGCAGTTAAGAAACCGTTTAAGTCTGCTCAGCAAAGGCAGGAGTCTGGGTAATATTTATGAAGAGGAAAATCAAAACCTTTTAAACTTGAACTACAGACTTCCCTTAATAAAACTATACATCAGGGCTACACATGCTCCTCTGTGCTGAGCTATCTAGAAATAAATGCCAAACCAGCTCCATATAGTGTTCTTCAGAAATATAAGTGAAGTAATTAAAGCCATGTGTTTTAATGAGCAGAAACTGGTCATCTGGTATTTTAAAAGACTTAGTGGTCAATAATTACTTTGCCACAACTTTAAATTAGACAGTTTGATCTCCGAGGTAATTAATACAAAGAGGAGGAAGATAAACACCCCTCACCAAAATTCTTGAATTGTAGCACTTAAAATTCAGTGAATTTTGTAAAACCCACAGATAAATGCATCCATAAGTCCTGACCTAGCTGTTTTTGTAACTGGCAATTTGACATATTTTTTTATTTCTCCAAATGTGATAGGAAAGTATGTGACAGCTTAGGGATGACTTACATTGCTTGTTTATTGATGTGACCTTTATTCTTGCTGGTTTTAATAGTTGCTTTCTTTTAAACAATTGCTTTATAACTGTTTAGAATTTTTCCAGGCTTTATCGAATGAGGCTAAAACTTCCATGCTTATTGACTACTTCATGCTGGTTTTAATAAATTAAATGTTTCCTTAATCAGAGTAGCCCTTTCCTCCCACTCCTCTGCAGTAGTTTCTGGCACTATAATAATCTAGATCAAGAAGGAGTTGCCATTTCTTTTCTGATTCTGATATTGTGTGAAATCCCACATGTCCTCTTTATCCTAATCCCCATGTGCCAGTCTTTTAGTAAAGGTAGTCACCAAAGCTAGAATGGTGTTTTTCAAAAGGAGAATAAAATTTCTTAGCACTGATAACACTAAAGAGAACCGTAGAATGGTTTGGGTTGGAAGAGACCTTAAAGATCATCAAGTTCCAATCCCCCTGCAGGGGCACCTCCCACTAAATGAGGCTGCTCAAAGCCCCATCCAAATTGATCTTGAACACATCCAGTGATGGAGCATCCACAACTTCCCTGGGCAACCTGTTCCAGTCTCTCATCATCCTCAGAGTGAAGAACATCTTCCAAATTTCAAACCTAAATCTACCCTTTTCCGGTTTGAAGCCATTATCCCTTACATAACTTACAGACTACCACATTATGCTATACATAGGGAAACAAAATAAACATAAGGAGTATTTTCTACAGTTTTGGGGTTTTTTTATAATTTGAAATCAAGGTTCTTAACTTATTTCCCTTGTTACATGGGAAGTTTTTTTCACATTAAGACTTTCACTATCAAAATCCTGAGACTCTGCGATCATTTCCACAAGCACAATGAAATATGTGTTCCTTGTCCTTATTAGGTTTACTGAAACATTTACAGCACTGTTTGTGATGGTATAAACTGGTCTTCTGTATCTTCAGTGAATAAAATAAAAGAAGAAAAGCTTCTTTTTGATTATCAGTTTCCTGATTGAGTTTTACAGTTCCAGGAGGCATTTGGTCCTTTCGTAAGAAAATATTATGGTACAATAAAAATTTAAACCACAGTGTCTGAGTGGAATAGTCCTTGAATTTCTAAATGTTTTTAATTTTATCTCAGCCTAGTCAAAATTTCTTTCAAGACTTTGTTCAATGCAGGTCTTACTGTGGAGGCAGGATTTCCAGAGACATCTCAAGAACACCAAAACCTAACTGCAGTTCTATAATACTCAGCTCAGACTGCTTCTTGCATAAGAACATTATTGTAAGAATGTTGTTTTCTGACAGCAATCTATATTAATTCTGCTGTCCTTTTTTTCTTTTTTCAGCTATAGACATTTTGTTAATCTTTTAATAAAACCCAGTATTTTTTTTAAGTCAAGAACAGCTAATAAAGTGAGGTTAAAATTTTTTATGTGTACTTATCACAGAACTAGTACCTTGGCATACTCAGTTGCCAAAAAAACCCCTCTTTCAGACTCAGTGTGTCATCTGTATTCTTTGAGAGCTTGTATAGGCTTCAGTGTCATACTAATAAAAATAAATTTTGGCACAGCTGTGACAGAAGCAGAATAACCTGTAAGGCATAAATCACCAAGTGGTCACCTACTATTATTACTCTGCAGGTGTCAGTGAAATACTCCAGCTAGAGAATGTTGCTCATTCTTTGTTGTTTCCAATATTTGATTTAGAAAAGTATCAACAAGAAAACCTGGAAAAATTGTGATCTACCAGTAACAAATAGAATCTGTTTTAGGATCACAACACAGACAAATAGAGAAGAAAGAGCTGCTTGCCATTTGTCCTCATTTTGCAATGTCCCATTTTATTCTATTGCAGTCTCCTATACAGCCTGCCTGCATGCATCAAAATAAGATGAACTTGCACACAGTTTACCACCTGAATATATCATGCATATGCAACATATGCAAAGGGCATGTAACATATATCCAATACACTTATCAGTCTAAAAGAAACAGCAAATTAAATGTTGTCATTTCACATTACTTTAGTTATTCACTGGTTTGAGGTGCAAAATGCTCCCTTTCTTTCCACATTTGACGACAAAACTCACATCGTTAATGTAGAATGGCTTGAAGCTATCTGTTGGTGTTTTTACCACTTAATAATCTGTCATTCATATTATTTGCATGGTAACAAGCAAAAAAAAAAGTTAACATTAGTTTGTATGCCAGATAATAAAACAACAAAATAACATATTATTACTTCTTGCAATACCAGGAGTTATCCACAGAAAGCAAATAGTTAAGAAGAGAGCTTTAAATGAAACTGTACAACATTCCAGCAGAGTACCAGAGACAAGTAAAATATGCAGGAACTAGAGATAAAGAATGGGCACTTGACAATGAGACCATAGCGTTGTTGTTTACCTTCAAATTTAATACAGATATTTTCAATATATTCTCATAAATTATGTATCTAAACTATAAAAGTTGTTATGATATAAATTTGATTAAAAGCACAGTTTTTATTGCTATCTTTATTTTGCTTTTATTGTACTTCATTGTTTGAAAAGACTCTCTCATAATCCTGTATTTGCCACTAACAGCAGTGCACTAATTTAACAACGCAAGTGGTTATATATCTGCAGTGATTAAGTTACTTGTGGGCTGGTGCCTGCGTGCAGGAATTAACCCACTCCAACTGCAAGAGCACATTCATCAACTTGTGAGTGTCATGAATAGAAGGGAGGCAGATACAATTCTTTCGATAAACTCTACTGGCCTTCTTAGCACACTTCCCTTCTAGGTAATTTATTAAAGTACTCAGTAGAAGATATTTTATTTTTCCTTCTGGTTTGTGAAACATCCAATTTTCCTACTTTGGATTTATTAGTCAGGTTAGGACAGCTAGAATGGGGAGCATATCAGCAAGCTGTACAATCACAGCTAGAGACCTGGTTAGAAAAGCTAAAGCTCAGTTAGAATTAAATCTAGCCAGGAAGAACAAATACAAAAATTTCTATAGGTATATTAATGATTAATGGTAAAAAGAAGACTAGGGAAGGTGTGGGCCCCCTTAGAAAGGAAATGTGAGAACTGATGACAAGTGATGTGGAGAAGGCTGAGGTTCTCAATGACTTCTTTTCCTCAGTCTTCACTGACAAGGGCTCCAGCCACACTCCCAGGGTCACAGAAGATAATGACAGGGGTTAGAAGAAAGAACTGCCCATTGTAGGTGAAGATCAGGTTCTTGACCATCTGATGAACCTGGAAGTGCAAAGTCCATGGGACCCGACGGTATACATCCATGGGTGCTGGGGCAACTGGGGGATGAGGTTGCTAAACTGCCCTCTATTATATTCCAAAAGTCACAGCAGTCCAGTGAAGTCCCCATTGCCTGGAAAAAGAGAAATATAACCCCTATTTTCAAAAAGGGAAAGAAGGATGAACCAGGGAACTACAGGCCAGTCAGTCTCACCTTCATGCCTGGTAAGATCATGGAGCAGAACGTCCTGGAGACAATGCTGAGGCAGAAAAATAAAGAAGAGGTGACTGGGTACAATCAATACAACTTCTCCAAGGGCAAATCATGTCTGACAAACCCGGTGGCCTTTATGAGAAGGTCACAACATCAATAGACAAGGGAAGAGCAATTGACATCATTCACCTGGACCTGAGCAAAGCCTCTGACACTGTCCCACATGACATTCTGGTCTCCAAGCTGGTGAAATATGGATTTGATGGATGGACAATTCAATGGATAAAGAACTGGCTTGACGGCCTCTCCCAAAGAGTGGTTGTCAGTGGGTCAGTATCCAAGTGGAGACCAGTGACAAGTGGAGTCTGTCAAGAATCAGTACTGGGACCAGTCTTGTTTAACATCTTTGTCAGCGACATGGACAGTGGCATTGAGTGCACCCTCAGCAAGTTTGTCGATGACACCAAACTGTGTGGGGTGGCTGACACGCTGGAGGGAAGCGATGCCATCCGGAGGGACCTTGACAGGCTGGAGAGGTGGGCCCATGCCAACATCATGAAGTTCAACAAGGCCAAATGCAAGGTCCTCCATCTCAGTCAGGGCAATCCCAAGCACCAATATAGGCCGGGCAGTGACTGGCTTGAGAGCAGCCCTGAAGAAAAGGACTTGGGAGTACTGGTGTATGAGAAGCTCAAAATGAGCCATCAGTGTGTTCTTTCAGCCCGGAGGGCCAATCGTCTCCTGGGCTGCACCAAGAGAAGTGTGGCCAGCAAGTCGAGGAGGGTGACTGTCTCCCTCTACTCCACTCTCCTGAGACCTCACCCGGAGTACTGTGTCCAGTTCTGGAGCCCCTGTTAAAGGAAAGATATGGACATGCTGAAACATGTCCAAAGAAGGGCCACGAAGATGATCAGAAGGCTGGAACACCTCTCCTGTGAGGACAGACTGAGAGTGTTGGGGTTGTTCAGTCTGGAGAAGAGAAGGCTCCAGGGAGACCTTATTGTGGCCTTCCAGTATCTGAAGGGGGCTACAAGAAAGCTGGGGAGGGACTTTTTAGGCTGTCAGGTAGTGGTAGGACAGGAGGCAATGGATCATATCTAGAGGTGGGTAGATTCAGATTAGACATTAGAAAGAAGTTCTTCACCATAAGGGTGATGAGACACCGGAACAGGTTGTCCAGAGAGGTGGTGGAAGCCCCATCCCTGGAAATTTTTAAGGCCAAGCTGGATGGGACTCTGAGCAATCTGCTCTAGTGGGAGGTGTCCCTGCCCATGACAGGGGGGTTGTAACTAGAAAATCTTTAAGTTCCCTTCCAACCCTGACAATTCTATTATTCTGTAATTAATTTTTTCTTTACATCTCTTTTCTGAGTAGGGGAGTTCTGTTTAGTACAAAGGATTCATTGCAATTTTTTTTCTGAATACATAGTATTCGGAATGAACCATACTCCATAGCTGTAGCCAGAAAACCCACAGGTATGCTTGGACACCAAGGTATGATCATTGGACACAGTAATAATGTGTTTCTGTGAATATTAAAGCATTTTAATGACTTCTAAAAAACTGTTTCTTTGAATTCTCATGTGTAATATATTAGTCTTCTACAGATAATAGCACCTTAGTACTGAATTTTGGAGGTTATCTCTTTCTGAAAACAGGCACAAAATGCATTAAAATTAACCAGTGCAAAACACTGGTCAGATCTGTTAAACTAACAAACCTGTCGTGAGGCATAATTTTCTCCACAGTAGGCCGGCATTTTAACAATTTTAACTGCTTGCTTCTAATAATTATCTGAACCGGTATTGGTTTTGGGATTTCTTCTAGCATAAAAAGCTTCCATAATTTTTGAGAAGTTTTTAACAGTTCTGCATTAACCCACACAAAGTCTCTCACTGGCATCTGATTGCTACTATCCTGCAAAGCTCAAGAAGGCAGAGGACAACTGTCATTCAGTCTAATTATAGCAGAAGTGAGAAAGTGGGATAAAAAGTCCAGAGGTTATCTGGTTATCAGACTTCATAGTGTGAAAGCTCTATCAGAGTGCATTTCATAAAGTGATAAGAAAGAACAAAGTTAAATATCAGTGAATGTACATATTATAAAAAAGAAAACTTGAGCTTGCTTCAGCAGCTGAACCAAATAGGCTCGAAGGCAGAAGGAAATAAAACCAAGCTCACTAGATATGAGCCTAAGCATGGTCTTCTGTCTGCCATCCCACTTGAAGTGGAAAATGGTGATAAATGTGACAACAAAAACACAGAGCTCACTAATAGGTTGCTAACCATGAAAGTGGATGGCAATGGTCAGATACCAAAAGAGAAATCTAAGTGCTTGAGTCCCTCTCTGAAATGCTTATATACCAATGCACAGAGCATGGGGAATAAGCAGGAGGAGTTGGAGATCTGGGTTAGGTTGAATGGCTATGATATAACTGCAATCACTGAAACATGGTGGGACAGCTTCCATGACTGGATGTTGTCATGGATGTCTATGTACTATTTAGGAAAGACACTATTTAGGTGAGACAGTAGTGTTGCTCTTTATGTACTAGAGCAACTGGAATGTATTGAGTTCTATCCAAGTGGGGAGGTAGGAGAGGCTGAAAGTTTGTGGGCAAGAATTAAGGGACATGCAATTGGGGGTGAAACTGTTGTATGTGTCTACTACAGACCACCAACCCAAGAAGAAGATGTTGATGAGGCCTTCTACAGCCAACTGGAAGTAGCCTCTAGATCACACTCTATAGAACTTATGGGTGACTTCAATTTATGGATTTACCAAGGGGAAATCATGCTTTACTAATCTGATAGCTTTCTATGATTTTGTGACTGAATGGATAGATGCAGGGAGACTAGTGTATGTTCTCTTCCTTGACCTTAGCAAGGCTTTTGACACAGTCTCCCATAACATCCTTGTGAGCAAGCTCAGGAATTGTGAGATAGAAGAATGGACAGTGAGATGGATTAAGAACTGCCTACACAATAGAGGCCAAAGAGTGGTGATCAATGGTGCAGAGTCCAGCTGGACACCTGTAACTAGTGGAGTCCCCCAGGGATCAGTGCTGGGTCCAGACCTGTTCAACATCTCTATCAATGACCTTGAGAACAGGACAAAGTGCCTTCCCCACAAGTTTTCTGATGATATGAAACTGGGAAGATTGGCTGATTCACCCGAAGGCTGTGTGGCCATTCAACAAGGTTCAGACAGATTGGAGAGATGGGCAAAGAGGAACCTACTGAGGTTCAGCAAGAGCAAGTGTCAAGTCCTGTAGCTGGGAAGGAACAACAAAATGCAGAAGTACAGTTTAGGAGGTGATTTCCTAGAAAGTAGCTCCATGGAGAAGAACCTTGGAGTCCTGATAGAAAACAAGTTATCCATGGGACAACAATGTGCCCTTGTGGCCAAGAAGGCCAATAGTATCCTGGGATGCTTGAAGAAGAGTGGGTCCAGCAGATGGAGGGAGGTTCTCCTCCCCCTCTGCCCTAGTGAAGCCTCCCTTGGAATATTGCATCCATTTCTGGGCTCTCCAATTCAAAAGAGACAGAGATCTACTTGAGAGAGTCCAAAAGAGAGCTACGAGGATAATTAAGGGACTAGAACACCTGCCTTATGAGGAAAGGCTGAGAGACCTGGGGCATTCTAGTCTGGAAAGGAGAAGACTTAGAGGGGATCTAACTGATGTCTTAAAATACATGAGGGCTGTGCTCTGTGCTCTGTGATGGGATGAGCAGCAATGGATTCAAGCTCGAGCACAGGAAGTTCCACTTCAAGATGAGGAAGAACTTCTTTACTGTAAGGGTTACAAAGCTCTTGAACAGACTCCCCAGAGAGGTTGTGTGTCTCCTTCTCTGGAGACTTTCAAGACCTGTCTGATGCATTTCTAGTGATCTGCCATAGTTTTGTCCTGCTCTGGCAGGGGGGTTGGACTCGATCATCTTTGGAGATCTCTTCCAACCCTTAACATTCTGTGAAATAGCCTTGACAGAGGCATGGTGAACAGGACTGATGTAATAAAAAGCTAGATCTGTGACTCCATGAGTAAACAGCATGTGATTAAAGGTATAGGAAGAAAGCTGCCAGATACGCTAAGTAAAAAAAGATAATGGCCTGAAAAACACCACTGACACAGGACTATGTCAAAGCATTTAACTGTATTTTCTTGTTTCTGATGCATTCAGTTCCATACCAAATCAGTGTATTTAAAAACTGAAACAATGATAACTGAAATAAAGACCTGACTCCTTCTTATTTGCTCTTGAAAGCGTTAAAAAAACAGCAAAGATTTTGTTTGCAAAAGTATTTATCTGGAATAATTTTAAATTTTCCATTACATGACTGGAACAAGGTTATGAAGATCATTAGTTACACTAAACATACAAGTGCATTGGATCAACAATAATTTGCTTTTCTTCCTTATTAGACATTTAGCCTTAAATTTCATCTAACTTCCTTTTCCCTCTTGTTACAGCAGTTTTTCATTGATTTTTCTGTTTCTTCATAACAGAAAGTATTGTAATTTACCTTCCTGTTCTTACATCCATATGCATGTAACATTCATTAAACTCATCTATAGGTATACGTGTTTCCTCTGCTGTTCTTATTTTTGAATTTTAGTTGAACAAAAATGTTCTGATGTATTTATAACTCCATTTTTATGTTTCACATGTACCTTTAAAAAAAAAAAAGGAGGGGAGATTTCAGAACTGCTATTGGGTATTTATATTACTTTTCTGTAGAACGTTGTTCTCCCAACAACTCTATGCCTTGGTTTTACTTTCCTTATTCATCTGATTATTATTTTAAAACCTTTAATCCTTACTCTACAGCTTTCACAACCTCTTTTCCTGGAGAAAACAGGAAGATACATTCCGGATTTAGATTTTCTGAGTTTTCTTTTTCCTCTCATTCAAACAGCTACTCTTCAAGAAATTTTCTCTTCCTGAAAGAACTCACATTCCATACATTTCAAACTCTTAAGGGAATTTATACAGGTTTTTTTTTTTTTTTTTTTTCCCAGCAGATACTTGGGGAATCAATGCACTTTCTGTTACTAAAAAGTCTTGGTTCCTATAGTTTTCTAGAAAATATGAACATCTTTAATTATATTATCAATACCCCACAATGACCACAACATTACTCGTATTGTTCTTCCCCTTTCATGGAGAAATTCAGGAAGCCTGCTGCCTCTCATCTCTTACTGTACACAGAAAGAAAAAACAAAATACCTACAATCTAAACTAAGTAACATCTTATTTTGAAAGCATTATCACATTTGACAGTATGAACTTTGTAAAAAACCTCAGTAAAGGGAGGCTCTTCATCCCAAATTCCTAAAGCTATGACCTAAGTTGATAGTTAGCGCTTGCCAAAAAGTTGAAGTCAGTGGACTACTTCACACAACACAATGATACTAAGGTCACTGAAGGCATGAAGGTCCAGAACTACAAAGCATTTTTCTGCTAAGTGTCCTTATCAAAAATCTGGTTAACAGAAAAATCAATGTAACCTTTCCAACAGATTCAAAGAAATGTTCTTAGTATGTTTGTTTTAAAAAGGAAATGTTGCCACTGTGTCTAGACTTCATCCATCTCAGCAAAATTTGTTTGAAATTACTAAGTTATATCATCATGAAAAAATATTTTCAACTCAATATACAGTAGAATAAGTACAAGTCTATCACTGCAAGGTCATTTTTAATCCAGATCATTTTCATCTGGTCTATAACATAACTCCAGAAGCAGTGGGAGCACAGTGGAACAGCTGAAGAATAAGCAGCAAGTAAATCTCATAAATACACCTTCACTCAGTGTATTGAGATTACATGGCAAGATTTGTTAGCAGAAAAGGACTGCAGGGGTAACTTCTGTGAGAAGACACAAGGATATGACCCCATGTCAGACAGAATCAGTTCCAGTCATCTCCAAGACAAACCTAACCCTGACCAAAGCTGAGCCCATCAACAACATTGGTGGTTCTTCTGTGAAAATATATTTAAGACTGAGTAAAAACTGCTGCAAAACAGCTGTGAGAGAATAATGGGAAAATGTGACAGAAACAACCCTGCAGGCAAATAGGTCAATGAGCAAGGAAGGGAAGGAGGTGCTCCAGGCACCAGTGTAGAGATACCCCTGCAGCCTGTGGAAAAAGCCTGCTAATGCATTCTGTCCCTGGGCATCCCATGGAGGACTACAGTGGAGCAGGTAGTTTCTGCAGCCTATGAAAGAGGACACCATGCTGCATCAGGTGGGTGTGCATGAAAAGGAAGCTTCATGGGCTAATGGAGAGCCCACATTTCAGCAGGCTTCTGTCTGGAGCTGTGACCCATGGAGCAACCATATTGGAGCAGGCCATATCCGAAGGAGTGTACCCTTTATAAAGCACCCATGCTGAAGCAGTTCTTCACAGAACCACAGAATGCCAGGGGTTGAAAGGGACCTCTGGATATCATCTAGTCCAACCCCCCTGCTCAAGCAGGTTCCCTTAAAAGCAGGTCGTACAGGAACACATCCAGGCAGGCTTTGAAAGTCACCACAGAAGAACACTCCACAAACTCTCTGGGCAGTCTGTTCCACTGCTTTGTCACCCTCCTAGGAAATAAATTTTTCCTCATGTTTAGATAGAACTTCCTCTGTTCCAGTTGTGCCCGTTGCCCTTTGTCCTATCACTGGGCACAACTGAAAAGAGTATGAACCCATGATCTTGACACCCACCTTTAGATATTGGAAAGTTCCCCTCTCAGTCTTCTCCTCTCCAGTCTAAATAGCCCCGAGTCTCTCAGCTTTTCTTTGTAAGAGACATGATCCAGTCCCCCGTTCAACTTTATATCCCACCACTGGACTCTTTTTAGCAGTTCCCTGTCTCTCTTGGACTGGGGAGCCCAGAACTGGCCACACTACTCCAGATGTGGTCTCACTAAGGCAGAGCAGGGAGGGAGGAGCACCTCCCTGGCCTGCTTCTCACACTCATCTATATGCACCCCAGGACACCATTGGCCTTCCTGGCCACAAGGTCACACTGCTGGTTCATGGTTCATATGTTGTCCACCAGGACTCCAAGGTCCTTATCCATGGACCTGCTTTCTAGCAACTCAATCCCTAAGCTGTATTGGTGCATGGGATTATTCCTCCCCAAGTGCAGGACTCGACACTTGTCCTTGCTGAAACTCGTTTGGGTTCCTCTCAGCCCAACTCTCCAGCCTGTCCAGACCTTTCTGAATGGCAGCACAGCCTTCTGGTGTGTCAGCCACTCCTCCCAGCTTTGTATAATCATCATCAAACTTTCTGAGGATCCATTCTGTCCCGTCATCCAGGTCATTGGTAAAGAAGTTGAACAACACTGGACCCAGCACTGACACCTGGGGAACTCTGCAAACTATGTGTCTCCAACTAGACTCTGAGCCACTGATTACAGCACTCTGAGCTGGAGTGACATTGGCTTTCCTCCAGTCCTCTGGCACCTCTCCTGTTCTTCACGACCCTTAAAAAATGATGCTTAGCAATAATATCAGCCAGCTGTCTCAGAGCTTGTGGATGCACAATTTCGGGGCCCACAGATTTGTGGGTGTCCAACTTGCCTAAGTGATCCCTAACTCATCATCAATCAGTGGAGAGTCTTCCTTTCTCCAGACCTTCTCTCTTACCTCCAGTGACTGTGATTCCTGAGGGCCAGCCTTAACATTGAAGACTGAAGCAAAGAAAGCATGCAATAACTCTGCCTTCTCCTTATACTCCATCACTAAGGCACCCATCTCATTCAGCATAAGACCCACATATTCCCTTGTGTTTTCCTACTGATGTACTTGAAGAAGCCCTTCCTGTTTTCTTTTACATCCCTACATACCCTGACAATATTCTTATATTCCTCTGCATATTTGGTTGAGAGGAAGTACAAGAGCTGGGACTGAAGTTGAGACTGTGCAGAATGGAAATATGGCAGGAAGGTTGTTTTATTTTTGTTTAATTTCTCACTTTCCTACTCTGTTATATGTAAGTGGCAATAAATTAATTTCCACAAGTTGAGCCTAATTTGCCCATGACAGTAATTGGTATGCAGTATCCTTGCCCTCTCAAACTTTTCCTGTTGATGGAGCGGAGGAGGAGCGATAAAGTGTCTTGGTGGGCACCTGGTGGCCAGTCAAGGCCATCCCACCACAGTTAGAATACCAACACTGATCACCTCAGACAGTATTACAAAGGTGGATTCATTTGAGATTAAAGGTTTAAATATCCATCTACTTTTGAGGAATGTGTGTGGGAACACAGCAATACCAGGACCTTTGTTTCAGATCCCTTCCTGTTTGTGCCTTGACAAGGTTATCTCATTAGGCAGAGTAATGTGCTCTGGGTGGGAATAACTTATTTGACACAAAGATATACCTGAGAGACATTCCAGTTCTTGATGTAGCTGGTATTTAGTGCTTAGCAAAAAATTCCATTGGAATAGGACCATCCACTTAATTTAACAGGTCACGAACTCACACAAGGCTGTAAGTACCATCATGTTGTAAAGTACTACTATTATCAGTGGTAAATATTAGTTGCATAACAGTAAAATAGAACTTGACTATTATATAACGATAACATTTAACAACACAAAACTTATATTTATCATGTCCCAAAATACTATGTTCTATTAGAACATCAATAGTTCACAATATTACAGAGGTCTGAATCTAAACCAGTATGCTGGGAACAATGAAAAAGCTTGTGTGATGGTTTCAAGGCAAAAGATTTATATTGAACAAGTAAATAAAAGTATGCTTTATTGTCAAGTAATTCCCTTCAGAATCGTTCAGCCTTCACCATGCTGATTCAAGCCTATAGAATAGATAGGAGAAAGATCTGCTAGTAACAGTAGACATAATGTATCACATTATATTGATATTAGAAAAAGCTAAGTAAATCTGTAGCATTGAAAACCCAGGAACTAGTGCAGTATACAAGGTGTTTTGTAATTTCTAAGAACAAACATAGAAATAAACCCAAAATATTGATCTAGAATTCCAGTGACAAACTGACACTAGTGAGGGAAACACAAAAACCTGTCAGAAAAGTGCTCAAAGAAATCTTACCAAGCTTCAAATATTAAATAAATAAATAAATAAATAAATACAAAAACTCAAGAGTATCAAAAAGCAATGAAAATCAAGGAGTATCAGAATTAGAATTGCTAGTATGTTAAATCCACCTAGTGTTACGTAAGAAAGTAATCAGAAACTACTCTCGTTAAACAGGTCCTATAGCTGCAGAATCAACCCCAGTTTTTAGTATTTAAAGGATGAAAAATTATTAGATTTGATTTAGGGTTTTTTTTTTCCTTTTCTGTTCAGAAAATTCACAGCAGCACAGGGGTATCTTATATGAAACAGAAATGACCAAAGACTCAATATCTCTAATTAATGTGCCCGGTTACTTGTCTTTTCAAAGAGAAGTTTGTTGTGAGCAGCTGTCACAGCTGCCTCCTATTGACACCTGTAACACTTGAGCCAGAGTCCTGTAACTTGCATTAACACTATCAACTGCAGCTGAAATTTTCAAGGAAAGTAGGAAAAAAAAATAAGAATAATGAGAAAATGGACCCAAGCTGCAGAACCCTGTCTGCATTTCTATGTACATGTTTATTACTAAATGAAAAAAAACCCTGTTAGCATCATACTAAATCCTGGCACATTCATACAATCCAGTTTTCAGCAACAATTCTGATTTTAGGTTCTCCCTAGACTTCTTAATTCATTCCTTTACAGTGTGTATCTTTTTGATAGGATAAGCACATGGTCTTAGGCACTGATATGAAGCAAGCATCTGAAAAATAGTCTTTTTTTCAGACTGGGTTTGTTTAAAGACTAATTTAACAGAATATATGAGCAGAAGAGTACTCATACTGACTTCAGATTGCCCATATATTCAAATGTTTTGCTGTAACAGAAGCTGTGTACTCAAACAGAAATATTTAGACATCAAGAAAAATAGATTATTGTGCTGTTTGTACAGAAGGTCTCATGCCCAGCCATGTTTGAATGAAAGTGTAGTACACATGTTGAGTATTCTGTCTTTGATGTGTAAAGGTATGATAGGAGCAGATTTACACTTTTCCTAAGATTAACACAGTGAAAAAAAGAGTGCATCCTCACATAGTTTAGTTTGACCACTTAGTTAATTCCTAACCATAAGCTTCCATGTATATTTTGTTATACTCATTTTTTAATATTTTTATAAATCCTAGCATCTGAAACCCTCAAATACTATCTGGAATGTTCATGATGGATTTAAGACTTTAATTTATATTAGTGTATCATCACAGAATCTAGCTTGTTAGGCTAGAGAATTTTAGTAATGTATTCCTTAAACGTGCTGGAAAGTGTCCCAAAAATACATTGACCCAGGTAAGTGCAATAGGAGCACTTGGTATTGTTGAGTTCATTGTTGGTGTTTGAATTCAGATGAAAAAAAAATTAAATCTTAGTCTGTAAGCCATATGCTGATGATGCAAGTTAATTTATCAATGTATGACAAAAAAAAGTTCTGAGTATTAAGACAAATGTCTGCCTACATGAACCAATACAAAGACATTTTTAAAATATATTTGATTAATTTGATATCCTTTTCTTCCATGGCATCAGTTTATCAAAAGAATTATACTATGCCGTGGAGCACAGAGATAGCATGATATACCCAGAGGTGAATAAATATTCACTCTCCTTGAATTTTTGTTAGTGTCAATCATGGATATAGTCCTGCTTTGCTTTTTTAACAGATGATATTTTTTATAAGATTGTTTTATCATTATTATGGTTAGCTAAATGTTGATTAGATCTTTCACTGCTTTGTTTTGACATGTTGAAATCTGCCTGTAAATCTGACATTTGTGGATTCACATTTCATTGATAAACTACTGGCAGGATACAGCAATTTGTTCCTAGACTAATTATATCACCTCTAATTCTGACAAAGACAGCAGAGGAGCAACTCATCTTCAGGAAATCACAGTGTTCTTGTAATGCCATCTATGTTTTGCAGCTGTTTAAGATGATAATAAAGGGAATATTTTTCTTCTATAAACAGGGTTTGTGGGGTTTTTTCCCATTTATGTGCTCAGCTATACTTCTCAAACAATTTCAGTCACACATCTCTAATATTATTCCATGGAAAAAGGCTGGATAATTTTAAGACAGAGAATTTCTTGGTAAACTCTACATCTATAGTTTATAGTTGCACTAAACTGAAGGCTTCACATACTTCCTGTCAGTTTCTAAAGCATTTACTTGTTATAAGTTAATTGTATTAAGTAAATTCACCTTCCATTAATAAAATGCTGGGATGCTACAATATATAAAACTGTTTCTTGAATATATGTTAATTTCAAAGTCCTTTATCTGTGCAGAGTGATTCAGCTATTGAATTTCTCATGCTCAGCATACTGGATACATTTATAAAATTACAGAAAGACATCTCCTGCTATTCTTGAGAGTAACATAATAACGGCCGCATCCACAATACAGATTACAGTACTATAGTTGAAAAGTTCCTTCCTGTTTCATCACTGTTATTCACCATATGCATATATTCTATAAATACAGTGGAAGGATTATGGAGAAGTGCATCCAGGAAAGAAGGACATTCTTTCTGAGACTAGTTACTTTCATAGTGCAGTCTGTCCCTTTCTGTGATACTAGGATGTTCAGCCAGGTAGAGGTAACAAAAACTCACACCTGTTCTATAAAAGAGCAAGAGGAAGTGACACAAAGACATTCTATAGCATCAAGACCAATTCAGCATAAAGACCAAGATTCAGAAGTTAGCAGAATGCATTCACTCCATCCATCAATGTAAAACATTATTTTTCTTCCTTTTATGATGCAACCATCCCACTGGTATAAATAAACAACACTTAAAAGTTGACAAAGTCAGTATTGCTCACAGTCTCCCAAAGGGAATTAAAATAGGTAGGATCCCAAACAAGCCAGCTGGTTACCATGAGGAGTGATGCAGCTGGGGCCCATCTCCTGGAATGCCATGCAAGTTTTGATGGCAAGGATAGGATGCACTGAGAGATGCATGGGGAATCCAGGAAGACATGGCTTATCCCAGAACTGAATACTTCACTATGCTTATTTTAACAACATTAAAGTGTTTGCCCACAGAATTATTACTGAGATGTAGCACAGGCAAAATGAAAAGTCTAGGTTATAAGTAGAAATCTGAAATACATACCAGAATCATAAGAAGTGTCTGAATTTAAGATTGAATGATAAAAGAAAGATCTCTCAACAGTCATTGATTTATTACCCACACATAATAAACACAAAAGTAGTAATAGTAAATGTTGTGTCTTATTCAAAGTCACGGACTAGAATACATTATTGAAGGCCTAATCACACACAATAGATTCCACTACAGAACATGTCACTTGGGATGTTTTCATTATTAATTTGAGTGCTGCTTTGAGACTTTATTATAGTCTCACTTAGCCCTTCAGGTAGTTAATATGACAGGATAAAATATCTTACCTCTACTGTTGATTATTTCTTCTCAAATTAGAGATAACACTGGGGTGATATAGGGTCAAAACCTCATGTTATCTTTAGAATCATAACACCACTGCCCTAAGAGACTTGCTTTCTTTGCACAAACATTTCATATTAATATATAATGTGACATCACTTTCCTTAAGGTTATTTTATCCTATTTGCAGTTTTCCTCCTCCTTCTTTTGTGTTTTTTATTTACATTGGTTTCTAAAGAGATGAGCACTGCACCTCTTCATGTGTTCCTGCATGTTGAGAAAGGTGATCTCCCTGGCAAGTGTTTAAACTCTAACCTAACAGACATTGTCTGAATTTTATTAGCCGCGACTGCTGGGTCTATTGAACCTGAACAGATCTTTCTTCCCTAACAACCATCTTCCTCACTGCTTGCATGGTATATGCAGCCATATTTCAGCCATACTATAGGTGATTAAGTAGGGGTGGCATAGCTATAATGCGTCTTTGCTCAGGAACACTATGAACAATTCATACTACTTTCATCTGATTCAGTTCTGTCAGTGCAGCTGCAACTGTGTCAGAAGCTCTGAGTACTTCCCACATATCTGCGAAAGAGATGAAAACACAAAACTTCACAAGGAAGCAATTTTACAAAAGCACTTCACTTTCACTTGCTAACACAGGTTGCTCAAGACCTACAAAAGACTGGTATATTAATCAGTATGACAACATTTTGCCCTGCTACAAAGACATACATAAAATTTAATTATTATTGTTTTACATTTATTTCTCAGCTAGAGTGTTTAATAGACACTTCACTGGACATTGAAAACTAAATCAATATCACAATAAAGTTTCTTCTGCTTTCAAAGTACTAGACTATAGATAAAACAGATGCAGTCAGCCTGTAGCTGTTCTTTGGAAATAACTGATTCCTTTGTTGTTGAAAAGCACAAAAAGGAGCAAGATACTGTTAAATCTTGTCAGTAGTAGGAAAATAAATGGAGTTTGCACTTATAGTGCATTACCTTAAGTTTGCTCAACATCTTCTTCATAAGACAACTGAAAAGACCAGCCACAAGAAACAATATTTTCAACTGTTCTGTTTCTGTTCTTTTAATAATGAATGAGAGCCAGGAAGGTCAAAAGAACCAAAAGGAATACCCTATTTCAACTTCTCTTTTCATGTGTTTACCATCAAAACCAAAACTTCCCGGGAGTTTTGAAAATAAATTCCTCCCTTTAAGGAAAAGGACCTAATTAGCTTTCACCTAACAGGAAACTGTCTCTCAAAGTGCTTATACATGACAAGCAGCATCAATAACTTTACTGGGAAAGCATAGGCACAAAAGTGTGTTTGTTTATATTTGTGTAAGTTAGTGACAGATCAGGAACAAACATTTTCTCTCCAATTATAAGGCTTTATCCATCCAAAATTATAACTGTCGGACAACAGAGAATTTCAGATCTCTCTCACCATGCCTCACTTTTTCTACAGCAGTTACTATACCACATGCCAATTCACAGGGCTGATATTCTACAGCTGCTCCTTGGAGACTGAATCCTACTTACTGATAATAATTTTCATCACATCAGAAAATTATTTAACTTGGTCCCACCCTTAGATTCTTCATTTTATATTCCAGTGTAGTCTGATTTAAGAAAAGTGTATTTTGACTGTTGTCACCAAGTTACAAGATTACCTTTGTATGCTACTATATATAAGAAGGTGACCATTAAACTGTTCTCAGAAGAGGTAATTATTCAGCTGGGAGACATGTTTCTAAAAGCTTACATTTCTTAATATACTGTCTTGTCCTCATTGCCTTGAGTTTGTTAGAACCCACAGGTATTTTTAATTAGGTTAGGAGGCATCAACAGCAAGGTTTTTCCATTTAGTTTCTTCTCAGGCCCACTTCTCCAATTATATTGCCTGTAAATGGCTGTCATCCCAGTTCCTTATGTATAAGGTATAGCAGTGGCTAGTGAAATATTTTCTGTACTGTTAGAGGCTGTTAATTTAATCACCATCTGCATCTGTACAGTCATCACTGGTAATTTAATAGGAAGTAAATACCTACAGTATGTGAATTATGTTGTATCTTTTGGTTCTGCAAACACAATATAGGGAATACTTCCCACTTTTCTAATAGGACTACTTATAGCATGTAAATTTAAGTATGTACTGTTGAAAGTCTTCAAGGACAGAGCTATCTTTTTCTACATATTTATAACAGAAAAAGTGCCCTAATTCTGGCCTTTTACAATAGAAACTTATTTGTACAATTAGCACAGGTGTTTGATTAAATACTGAAGTAAGACTATCTAGGTATTTAAGTAGTCTGAGCATGATAGGAAATAATTATGATTAAAATTTTTATTCAAAAAATATTATCCATATATAAGATTGAATAGATGCTTGGCTGGATTTTATGCTCAACTATTAAACACAGTTGGGGATAGTCTGTATGAAATAGAGTTGTTAACGTAGAATGAGGAAAGACATCCTCAAACCCAATTAAAAATGCAGAAAATACACATGTCTTTTGGCCAATAGATAATCTGCTAGAAAGTTCTGTTTCTGTTTTGTGATGGTTGCAACCCACCTAGGCAACCTACCACAAAGGCCATGACAGGTGGTAGGAAATATAGCTTGAAGGCAGAATATTTGGCAAGCTTTTTGGCAGAATAGAAAGTGCTAGGTAAAACCAACCAAGAAAAAAGATAAGTTGCTACCCCCTACATAGCAACAGAACTGGTTTTTTAATTTTGTTTTTCCAAACCACCATCAGTTACAGGATGAAGTCCATAACAAGTACAATAAGGAGGGAACTCATACACAGGCAGTGAGTCCCTGTGCTATGTCATATTTATGTCTTGACAAACAGAAGTATAAATCTGGTTTATTAGAGGGCTGCTGCTCAAACATTGACCTCACCTTCATCTGTTTAGGTCGCATTTGAAAGCATAAATTCCCACTAAATTCATGTGAGCAGACCAGAACAGATGGCACTGACTAGCTGCAGATGTTGGAAGCTGAGGCAAAAAGTGACATAAGAAGCCATCAAAGACACTTGCTAAACCCAGTGCATGCACAAGCATGTGGTCTCATAGCAGGCAGGACAACCAACTGAGCACATCAGACCCTTTGAACAGCAATATCTTTTTCCTTCCTTAAGATGGTATTTTGATGCAATCATTATCACCACTATCATCATCAAAAACTGATGTCATAAAAAAATGCAAAGAGACATGAACAGTTTGTATTTTTCTTTTCTAATCCTGAATACCATTCCTCATAACTCAGCCTCCTCCTGAAGCCTGAAAAGTTGATGGGTTTATCATTGTATTTGTAAATTGAGTCCACATGACTTTTCTGGAGACACAATGTGCCACCAGCAGTCTTAAAGACTAATAGTTAAGATTTATTAATAAATACATGATACAGAAGCTGACTTGGAGATGCAGAGACCACAGTTCTCTGCCTAATATTATGACTTTCAGGACATTGCAGTATGCAACATGAAGAAACACAGCTGCTGAAACTGATGGCTGCTTCACCTGCAACACGTCAATACCAACTGCCCAAGAGCAAATAATTTCTGTGCAGGAGGCTCGCTGAAACAAAACCATGTTTTTATGAGCCTATGTGGAAGAATATAACAAAAAATTTATTTGATTCTCAGCCACCAAGTAAGAAAGAAAAAGTACTGGGAGGGGAAAGGGGGGGGGGGGGGGGGGGCAGGAAGAAAAGAAAAATCATACCCTGGTCCCAGTTTTTCAAAGGTGTCATGTATTTTACATGGAAACAAACCAAAATTTGGTAACTGAAGACACTGTTGTCAGAGATTCTCATCTGAAGTTCTTACTGGAGTAAAAAAATAATCCAAATTACAATCTTTGTAAAAGTCAGGCCTAGCTTGTAGAACATGGTAAATAAAGAGTGTGGACCAGTGTTGAATGTCTACCAAAAAAAGAACAATCCAAAACACTATACTGAAATTCCACTGGGCTCCTTCTGACAAGCCAGTGCTAAACATAAATTCTGAAGGGATCTTCTGAAGGAGAAATAGTCTAAGAATTTTTACTAAGAAAAGATTGTGGTTGAACTACGATCCACAAGAGGCAACCTATCCAAAAGCATTACCTTCTCTGATTTTACTACAAGGGGCTTTTTGGGGAGTCAGGGACAGATGTGTCATCAGTTTCTTTCTTTTACCAAGTAGGTAAGAGGACTTCTACTGTATTATAAGGATTTATTTGGAGTATTTACAACAGTTAAATAGTAAACTTTTACATGTAAAAGACATCAGCTGCTCACATCACTGCTAGCTGAGCTTCAAATCAGTCATGCTGTGTAGGTAAGTCTACTCTCTGCATAAATCTGTTACTGCTGCTTTCCAACTTCTTGTGCTGTCATTTGACAGCATAACATTGTTCTTTGAATACTATTTAGTTTAGGCAGTTTTGAAAGTCAGCAATGCAGAGAGAGAAGGAGTGTCAACAAGCTTGGAGAAATCAAATAACTCACAAGAAGATATTTTAGTACATTATTTAAATATATTCATCATCCATAGATAGATCACATTATTCCATGAGAAATTATTATGGTAATATAAAAGAGTAAAAAATATTATTTTAACTATGTATATAATTAATTCAAATCTTATGAGGATAAACGTAATTAAATAAAACAGCAAATGTTTTTTAAAATGGCAATATGATGCTATATTTTCTTTTTGTTACCTAATAGCTACGATCCTATCAAATATGTAAGAATAACGACAATGGAGGGGATTATCTATCTGTATATATACTAAATGGTATGTTACTTTGATTTAAATGACCTATGATCCAGACCAGTACAACTACATTAAATATTCTATTATATTTGGTTCCATTTCTTTCAATTTCAAGATTAAAAGTGGAGGAGGAGATATTGTGTCTTTCAATACAGTGAATGTTTCTTCAAAGTGACTTAAAGAAACAAATATTATATAAGAATATTTATAGAGGGGAAAATTTACATATAAATTTTTTATTTTTTTTTTAATTTACATTTTTCAAGCTGTTCTTTACTAACTTTTTTTTCCTGTTATGTTTTTTCCTGAAGACTGTGTCTGCAGGAATGCTTACCATCTGACCAAATTACTTTGATTTGTCTAACTTAGCTTAAATGGAATTACCTAGTGGAACCTATGTGAAGCAAAAATGGGTGATGCTTGATCTCCATGTGCCAGATGACAAGACAGTCATGTGGGTCATGTCATATTAGAAACGGGGCAGAAAAGAAGCTGTCAGATAGCATGGGAGGATAGAATTGGCCTATTCAATTGATTAATAGGATCCTTTGTTCAGTGAGAGAAAGCAAAATACTACATTGAGCAAATAATTTTCTGCAAAAGATCTTTTCTAATACAGGACCTCAGATTCAGTTAATGAAAATATGCTTCTAGAGTTTATATGACCTCTATAGTCCAAAAACCTGTTAAGCCCACATAACCTCAGACAATGTTTTTCAAAACAAAACACACCATCTCCTTGTGACCATAGCCGATCATCAATTTGCAGATAATACTTCCCAGTTTTTTTCATATCACAACAAGTAAGAAAACAAAAAAGCTCCTGCTGCCTACATACCGGTGGTTTGTTCAGTAGGAAACTTTCACTGAAAGTATCAGCATTGCCTGGATTACTTGCCTGTCTGTACCTTCACTCCGAACTAAGATCTTCAGAACACAATTATTCTTTCACAGGAAAATGCTCCAGACACAGAACAACAAGCAGTAAGACATGGAAGCTGTGTCTCAACAGCAAGGTCAGTCCTTAGGAAATTCTGTCTTACTGAAATTTTTCTTCCAGTTGTGTCAGTTCCTTTCCACATAGTCCTGGCAACTGTGTCAGGAGATTGCATCTTGGAGAACTATATCTGATTATAACCATGGGAAATACCCCACAGTTTTTCATACAATTCCCAGTTATTTCATAATTTCCACACAGTCATTCAGTCTCTAAATAAAAATGTGCAATGAGTATCAATTTTCTATGTACATTAAAGCAAAAGAGTTTACAGCCAGGGAGGACTTGCAGAAATTGTTTATTATACACAGTATTAGAGATTTATACTTACCCTAATATTTCTCTTTGAAGTTTTAAAGATACCTGCTTGAGAACAGGAAGTACAAATGCATAAATAACCTGATCAAAAGTAACAAAAATCTTCCTTTCAGAATAAGATGCTTGTTGAATTATTTACCAAAAACTCTTCAGAGCAAGATTCTTTGAGAAAATATCTAGTGAAGATGCAAAGACCCTTGGACTTGCCTCTGTAGCATCTGTGAGTCAACAAACAGCATTAACAAGCAACAGAAAGTAACAGTTTTGTGACAACCAATTCATAAACAGAAGAAAAAACCTGAATTTAGAAAATACATGATTAAAGACATGTTGCACCACCTTTACACATTGCTGGAGTACTTGTCTCTTTCTTGAGGCCAGGATGGTTATCATTCACAAGTTGCAAACAATTGTGATGTAGTACAGACATTGTAGATTTGATTCATTATTTACCTCATCAAAGTGAGGGAAGGTTCCTAATTTACACACTTATATTACCATGTTCAGGTGATCAATCATTTTGCAATCATTTCTCATGGAGGATATTGTCTGCACAGTTTTTTCACAAGTTACCATGTCAACATATACCAACCAAGAATGTGAAAGACCCAGTCTAGCCCCTGCTGCACTTAGTTTGCTGATCTAACTTTACCACAAACTCACTTGAAATTTAGATTACTCAAAAAAAAAGTCTGGATATTATCTGTTGTTTCAAACAGAATAATACATGCTCTCTGTAAACCAACAGTCCCTGAATAGTCCCTAAAGACAAGGAGAGGTGGCTCTGTTCTGTTCTGCTCGGGCACTTTCCTCACTCTTCTTTACTCCTCTACATCATCCTTTCCATTTGTTCAAATAATTAGTTATTACAAAGTCTTAAGAAAAAATCCAAAATACTGAAGTTAGCTGTCCTGACCTTCCAATGTATGCAGGAGAATTTGGGTTTCTTTAGCTATTTGTGATGCACCTTGCCTAACATAACATGGTGGTAGTCACAGCATCCATACAGCACAAGGCTCTGCCGTAGATGGCCCTGCTCAGCCTGCATGGGTTGAAGTCCCTCCCCCAAAAAACTTGCTCCCTGAAATAACCTGAAGAACTGTATTTCATTCTGAAGTTGAACTGTTAGGCAGACAGAAACAAAAAAAATCATCAGTCCTTCTTCCAGAGGGAAGAGAAACTGATTAATATAGGAGGGTGTGGAACAGAGAATCTAGTTTCGGGCCTATTATTTTTGGGTAATGATAGTCTAGTCTAAATTCCTAGCTCTAAGTGTCACCATCACCACCCATTCCTTAGGGAAGTGTTTTTTTCTTAGACCACCCTTTACCACTTTCAGATATATGCAGAACACTTACCTCTGACCATTTGGGCATAAACAGCAACATCATCCAAACAAAATTGGTTTGCTTTTCTTTTTTAACAGGCAGTTTGGAGCAACAGAAGTGCTAAATAAGGAGAGAGGCAAATTGATAGCACAGTGTAATGTATCTTACTGTATGTTGACCTATTTTTTTTTTAATTTGACCCCTCTTGAATCTGTTTAGGTCTTAAGCAATTATCCAGCACTGACACTTCCTGGCTCATGTTCAGTCATTACGATTTTCATTCAAGATACCATAAGCAGAATTTGTTAACTTTCTGCATTGGTTGTCTCCTTTCACCATTTCATTGCTGTGTTGTACCTAAGTGATAGCAGTTCCTGCTGTTTTAAACACCATGGCTCTTATGATAATATCAAATTAAACTACTTGAAGAATGTCAGGCACTTTTATTTTCAATCAGATTTCTGTGCTTCTTAAGTACTCATTTCCTCTTGGTTTTGTTTGTTTTGTTTTTGATGGGTTTTTTTTCCCTCTGAAGACAATTCAACCCCTTAGACATAAAATATTAATCTTAGTGAAATATTTGTAAGAAACAAGAGTGGTTACTGACATCCTTTTTGACCCATCTTTTTTTATAGGTCAATTAGCAATCTGTTAAGTCAAGTAAACTAGGTGATTTTGTATTTTGAAAAATACACTAGTTTTTATATGAAAGCAAAGCTGTAAAAACTTATTCAATATCTGGAACCAGATTGCAGACCTAGCAATCATAACCTCTGTGATCTGAGAAAATACATAAGCAGAGATGCAAATATGTATTAGACAGTCAATAATCACTCATCAGTATCACTTTTTGGTAAAGCCAGACAGAATAATAATTTTTTAAAATAATAAAAATCAAAAAAATAATCAGTAACCCCACTGGTATTATTGATCATAATTGTATTTTAAGATAAAATAAAAATATACAATTTTAAATAAATTTTTGATCAAAAACACTGCTGAGAAAAATGCTGTTAATGTTATTTTCAGCAGATTGCTAAATATGAGAAGAAAGTAGGTCTGATCACAATTTTTGATTAATTCTTTTTTTTTTTTTTTTTTTTTATTTAGAATCATAGAATCATTATGGTTGGAAAAGACCTCCAGGGTCTTCAAGTCCAACCTTTGTCCTATCATTTCTCTAACCACTACACCATATCCTCAAGCTCCACATCTAATCATTCTTTAAACACCTCCAGGGATGGTGACTCCACCACCTCCCTGGGCAGCCTGTTCCAGTGCCGAACCACCTTCTCAGTGAAGAATTTCCTCCTAATATCTAATCTAAGCCTCCCCTGACACAACTTGAGTCCATTCCCCCTCGCCCTTTCATTACTAATTCTTAGTGAGGACCTCATTAGTACATCATAAGAATGTGAGCTTTTGGACACTTATCCTTACTGCAATTCCAGATCACTATTTCCATCAAGATATAAGTAAAGACAGTCTGATTTCTATCTTACTCAAATAACAGATTTATTTAGTGTAGCTAGGATTCACTAGCATTACTACCTTTTAAATTTCAAACTATCAGAGGCAAATGTTTCTAACTATATAATGTTTTTGTTTTGTTTTGTTTTTTTTTAAGGTGACCCAAAGAACAAAAGAATTAGGGAAGGGAAAGCCTAAGAGTGTAAGAATCAATATGATATTAGTCTTTAAAGCTATTTCATATATACTACCCTGATGTTGGAAATTACGAAAATACAAATTAAAAAATACTTTTGATTTCTGGAGAAGACGGAGCCATTGAGAAAAAGGGCACTGGGAAGCTTTCGTTAACTTCAACTGAATCATTGCTGCCTTAAACCAGCATGTATTTTCCATGCACGAAGATTTTGCACAAAAGGACAGAAATCTTAACTTTATGTATTTCAAAATGGGCAGGTGCCATCTCTTCCTTTAGATGAATGTCAGAACCTTTAAAGTGAAACCAACTGAAATTTCCTCAAGGAAATGAATTTTTTGCAAAGTAGTAATTTAAAAGAGCTACATTTTGTTGGAAGTCCTCATGGCTCTTTATTAATCTGTATTGAAATAAACAGGCATAGCAAAGAAAATTTTCATGGGAGAATGAACAAGTGTTCTTCCAGAACAAAGGCCCGAATTAAAATCTCATTGACAACCACTCTACTTTATAAAAGAAAAATACTAGTTGAAGTAAAAGCACAATTGTCCTGCACAGCCTGGAAAAGAAAGTTGAGAAATTAGAGGATTTGTATGTAACCCAAGTATTTCCTGTGACATGACTTTTCATTCAAATCATTGATAGATATATAACATAAAACAACAGGAAAACTTGCAAGAACTATATAATGCTGAAATTTGACTTCATCTTTTTGGTATCGTTGCTAAGATTCTTCATGATACTCAAGCAAAATAAGTGAGCCTCTTCAGATTAAACAACTCCCTTTTACTCCCACACAATTCTTTTCTACTGATAAGGAAATTGTGTGCGTGGGGGAAGCTAGCAGGCTTGGAGGTTACTGAGAGGTCATGCACAATCTGCTTTATCAAATATACACATACCAACACTCAGCTGCTATTTTATTTTATTTTTTAAACAAAAAATCAATAATTAGGAATATTTTTTCTTAAATCCTGGTCTTTGCAAAGTATACTGGGTAAAAAAATTGCATGTGTTTTTTAACTGGAAAAAGAAATAGCGAAGTAGAAGCCTACAAAATAATCTGCAGAAACATGTAGTTTCTTTGAATAAAAGCTTTTGTAAATTATAATAAGCATTACAAGATACTAATGAATCCTTGCCATGGCAATATGATATAAATTCAAATTTTCTTAATCTATTCTTGCATTATAATCAAATTTCATGTAGTGGAAAGTTCAGGTCACATTATAGCTGATGTTAAGAAAAAAAAAAAGGGGGAAGGTTTCAAAGTAATTATAATCATCCTCAAAAAAAAATTTTTGGGAAAGAAAAACTTGCACTGTGACTTCAGCCTGAGTTAGAAAGTAAGCAAGGAGTGACAAACAATCCCAGCTCTATAGACTTTTACTAAGAGAAGATTTGGAAATATATCATATGGTAAGAAGGTATGGAATGACTGGGCATAGGGCAAATTTCACCAGTGTGGTCTCTAAAGGATATTTAATATTCTTTCTAGCCAACAAATCAAAAACAAATTTCTCAGTATGAGGAACAAACCAGAGAAGTTTCAATAACATTGAGAAAATCAGGTCACCTCTAGAATAAGGCCTTTCTCATTATCAGATGTTTTAAAAGCCTAAGTCACTGTTTCTAGAGTCTCACAGTTCCTATGAGATGTAATGAAATAAAAATGACTTGTCCTTCTTTAGCTGTAAAATATATAAATTAAAACATTGACAGTAGATTCCTCTCCTATTGATGTAGTTGGTGAAAATATCCTGGGATCAAAGTTGTTACTTGGATGTAAATATAGCAAACCTGAGAGGGGAATCAGGCCTATGTATTAATCTAGATTATTTGGTAGCATTTGTAACTTTTCAACATGTTCTGGATGAGCTTGTTATCTTATGCTTTGGATTTTGAGGATGTGAAGGTTGGAGGCAGCCTTGGCAGTAGTGATCACAACATGGTAGAGTTTTGTATCATACAAGGAAAATGCAAGGAAATAGGTAAGATTGCAACCCTGGACTTCAGGAGGGCTAACTTTGTCCTCTTCAAAGACCCACTTGGAGGAATGCCTTGAGCTAAGACTCTAGAAGGTAAGAGGACCCAAGAAAGCTGGTTGATATTCAAACATCACTTCGTCCAAGCTCAAGACAGGTGTATTAGTTTGAGTAAAAAATCAAGTAGAGGAGGGAGGAGACTAGAATGGATGAGCAAAGAGCTGCTGAAAAATCTCAAGTGGAAGAATGAAGTTCACAGCATGTGAAAAAAAGGACTGGTCTCTTGGAAGAATTATAGGCATGCTGTCAGGGTTTATAGGAATGCAACAAGGAATGCCAAGGCCCTCTTGGAATTAACTCTGGACAAGGAAGTAAAGGAGAACAAGAAGGGCTTCTTCGAGCATATTTGTAGTAAAAGGAAGACGGGGGAAAATGCAGGCCCACTGCTGAAGGATGAAGACCTTAAGGCAAAGGATGCAGAGTAGGAAGAGTTACTGAATGCCTTCTTTGCTTCAGTCTACACTTCTAAGACCAGCCATCAGGAATCCCTGACCCTGGAATTAAGAGAGAAAGCCTGGAAAGAGGAAGTCTCTGCACTGGTCAGTGAGGATTGGATTAGAAATCAAGTGTGTAAACTAAACACACACAAATCCATGGGCCCTGATGGACTGCACCCACAAGTGCTGAGGGAGTTGGCTGATGTTTTTGCTCTACCACTCTCCATCATTTTTGAAAGATCATTAAGAACAGTTGAAGTGCCTGAGGACTGGAGGACAGCCAATGTCACTCCAGTCTTCAAAAAGGGAGAGAAGGAAGACCCTGGTAATTTCAGACCAGTCAGCTTCACCTCCATCCCTGGAAGGGTAATGGAGCATTTCATTCCAGAGATCATACCTCAGCACATGCAATGAATTTTTACAGCATCCATAGAAACAGAGAAAAAAAAAAAAATTCTTCATGAACAGGAAAATGGCACATTCATTATTTATCATTGAACTTCATAACTGAAAAGTGACTACAGTTGTGTTATTCAGAAACACTCAGTGAATAGTAATTCTAATTGCTATCCATACACTTCACCTTCCTATCTGTCACACAATTTGCCATTTGCACTGGAAAATAACTAAAAGAAACAATAACCTTTTGGTTTGTTTTCATACAAAGTGGAACCATTTCAGCCAAAACTATGGTGTTGCAATGAATTAGAAGTATTTGTATAGGTTGATGTGTGTGATCAGCCTACAATGTTGTCTACATTTCTTTTTCCTGTGATTTAGGTCAGATTGAATACAACATATTTCAGATGGTGAAGACGGTCTAAACAAATGCATTTCTTTCTTCCTCTTTACCATAACTTTGGTTATTGTTTCTGATGAAAGATATGCTGAGATTTTCATGAGGTGATCCTTCTATTGGACTTCTCTATCCCAGTCCCTACAATAAAAACATTTCAGAAATAGTAATGATATGACTTCACTTTCAAAAAGTTAGCCTATATCATCTGCTTTAACTCCCTTGTTTGTCATTTGCATATAACTTTAAACAGAAGTTGTTCTTTCAAGATTTTGACTTAGAATAAAAACAAAACTGTGACTTAAAACTAGTCTGGAATGTCACTAAAGAATTCATCCTTATCTAATTAAGGTAGATTTGAATTTCTGTTTGTGCAAAGTGTAGTTTGTAAATATTGAGAGTTTATTATATAAGAATAGAATTATTGCAACAAATTTTGAATCTTATTTTGAAGTGTTTATATGGTCACAGAAAAAAAAGGGTAGCGGAGATCTCAACAAATAAGTTTAAAAAATGCCTGCAGACTTGTAAGAAGGTAACCACAATAGTGATAATTACTATAATGTGATTGTGAAGTGATGTAGTATATTTTAAAAGACTTGTTCCAAATATACTTTCTGCAGCAGCAGAAAATCAGCCGTTAAAATTACAATAGAGAAATATAATCAGAAAATGGTCTCTATTGAAGATTAAAACAATATTTTTTCAGTGAAAGTGCCCAAAAATAAGAGTTTCCACACAAACCCAGATTTTTTACATCCTGTTGAACAGTTTCAACACTTATCAAATTACTTAACTCATTCAAAGGAACCTCTTTTTCCATTTTTTGGTTGCAAGGCTCCTCCTTTAAATCTTCCATGTGTTTATGTTTAAACCCAGTCAATACTTTTAACATTGTCCTGGTTTGAGTGAAAACAGAACTAATTCTGTTCAGTAATTTTACTTTCCAGCTTGGTTCTTCTAATTAACTGCACTGTCTGAAGTTAGCAGCCTGTTCTCACAGACAGTGTCTGCTTCTAGCAGTGATAATACCTTATGTTTAGAGTTACTACCAAGGATTGGTGTGCAGACCAAGGCCACTGCTGGGTCTTGTGCACGACACTGAGGGGTGCAGAAAGTGAAAGACTGCACCTTCAGGGAGGAGCGGACAGGACGGGTGACTCTAAACTGACCAAGGAGGTATTCCATCCCATATACGCCATATTTGGTCTAGAGCTGAGGGACCCAAAGGGTCTCTGGGCTCTTCTCTCCCCTTTGGACTGCTTTGCCAGCTTTTGCTTGGCTTGGCTCGTGTCCTCTTTCGGTTCCTTCCTCGGAGCATCCGAGGAGGACTCTGTCCGTTCTGCCTTCGATTCGATCTTCATGTTCCTGAACCCGGTACCAGAATCCAGCTCCTGAACACAGCTCCCATCTTCTGCGGGGCCCAGTCTGGGACTCCCCCGGTGCCTGCACAACATCAGTGGTGACGGTGATGTAATTACCATCAGGGGGGTTGGGTTCCATACTGGTTTTGTATATATTTGTATATATTCCATTTTTATAATTATTATTTTCATTTTCATTAAAGCTGTTCTAGTTTCCTTTTCTAATCGCTAAGTCTCTCTCCCTTATTCCCTTTCTCTTCCCCTCTGGGGAGGGAGGGGGGTTAACAGAGAGCGTCTGTTATAGGTCTAAGGGGCTGCCCTGACCCTAAACCATGACAAAAATCCAAAACCTAAGTATAGATGAAACTCCATATAAAATTAAGACCATAATCTCTTCTTTTCCATTATTGCTTTATTTATAAAAATAATTTTTTGACAAAAACCATACTAGTGCTGAAGAATACATTCACGTTCTTCAGAAGCACAAGAAATTGCAAAGATCCTGTAAAATGTGAAAACAGCATAATTTTGTCCTTCATAATCCTTCATAAAAATAAAATAATTTCTTTTTTTGTTTTCTGCAATATAATAAAGTTTCAAGTGAAAAGTCAAAATATTTAGGGAAGGAAAAATAAACTCCTATACTTCGGTTAAATCCTGCCTTAGTGGCAGGATTTGCCTTGTGTATATGTGTACTCATTTGTAACCTGAAGTTCCTCTCCCACTGCATATATCAATTATCTCTCTGCCTACCCATGTGTGTAACTTCAGGGCTCTATAAAGACAGTTCTACTTTTAAGCTTATACACTCTTCCCTTAAAATTGTTCACTTTATGGCTCACTGTATGCCACTGAATGCAACTAGCTTTTTTATAACATAAAATATCTCTTATGAATAAACTTAACACCCTATGTACATCAAAGTAAGAGTTACCTGGATATAAAGCCTTATGGACATTTAACCATGAGCAGCTGGGACTAAATTAAAAGGAAATAAATGTTTTTTCTGCACAATGCACCATATGTTCATTACATACAAATGTCTGACTGGTAAATGGGCATTTCCCTAAACACTGAATGAATTAGGATCATGAAAATGTATGAGTTAATGCACAATTGATGAAAAAATAAAATCAAGGATATACAAACCATTATTTTAATTCCTTTTATTACCAAAAAAAAAACCTAACCATGCAGAACTTTACTTGCTCCTACCACTAATCATAGAACCACAGAATGGCTTGAGTTGGAAGGATCACCTGACTTCAACCCCCCTACCATGGGCAAGTACACCTCCTGCTGGATCAGGTTTCTCAGAGCTTCATCCAGCCTGGTCTTAAACACATCCAAGGATGAGGTGTCCACAACCTCTCTGGGCAACTCATTCTAGCGTCTCACCACCCTTGTGGTAAAGAACTTCTTCCTAATGTCTTATCCAGTTTAAAACCATTGCCCCTGGTCCTATCACCACATGCCCTTATAAAAAGTGCCTCTCCAGCTTTCCTGTAGGCCCTTTTCAGGTACTGGAAAGCACTGTAAGGTCTTCCCAGAGCCTTCTTTTCTCTAGGCTGAACAGACCAAACTCTCTCAGCCTGGCCTCACAGGAGAGGTGCTCCAGCCCTCTGATCATCTTTGTAGCCCTCCACTGGACCTGCTCCAACAGATCCATGCCTTCTTGCACTAGGGGCTCCAGAACTCGATGCAGTACGACAGGTGGGGTTTCAAGAGAATGGAGTTGAGAGAGGGAATCACCTTCCTCAGTCTGTTTGCCAAGTTTCTTTTCATGCGGTTCAGAATATGGTTGACTGTATGGACTGCACTCACACATTGCTGGCTCATGTTGAGCTTTTTGTCAACCAGCACCCCTAAATCTTTCTCATCAAGACTACACTCAATCCATACTGCACCCAGCCAGTATTTGTGCTTGGGATTGCCCTGATGAAGGTGCAGGACCTTGCAATTGGCCTTGTAGAACTTCATGAGCGTGGCATGGGCCCATTTCTCCATCCTGTCAAGTTCCCTCTGGCTGGCATCTCTTCCCTCCAGCCTGTTGACCATGCCACATAGCTTGGTGTCATGAACAAACTTGCTGAGCATGCACTTGGTCCCACTGTCCATGTCACCAACAAGGATGTTAAACAGCAATGACTTGTCATACAACAAATAATTTCTTATTTAGTTTAGTAGTCTAATGAGTATAACCTATCCTAGGAGAAATAATTTTCATTAATACATGGAATGAAATAGGTAGAAAGGATTTTAGTCTTCTTATATGAGACTCATGGCAATATATTAATGAAATATAATTTCATTAATTACATTTCATTATATGAATTATATATTATATTTCATTATTTTCTTATAAAAAACAGTTAAAATGTTCCCTGATCAAAGTAAATAAAATGTATAGAACTAATTCTGCAAAATACACTAAATTCATTTTAACATGGTCACACTTCCAATATTTCATACAAACAAAGTCACAGAGTAGTATCGCATGGAAACTGCAACATTTCACACATAGTTATTCCTGCACACATAGTTATTCCTGCACACAGACTTAAGACAAGGTTCAGCTTTATAAAAAAACCCTGAATTCCAGGCTAAGGAAACAGCAGGAAGAGCAGATTGGATGTACCTCTATGTCTTAAAAATCTTAATTTAAAAATTAATCTACTACTTCTATTTTAGACTACCTTGTCAAACAATGGTCTTGTATAGTAAATCATTTCAGTAAAATATGTACAGATACCAGTACTGTGTTATTCTGTATCATTTGAACAGGTAAGAATCATAGCTGACAACAAAATTTGCAGTGAGGACAAAAAATTATGCCTGGATGCCAGAAGGTGCATTCCTTAATTATCCAAGAAAATACACACTAGTCTTGATGTGACAAGACTATCCATGTCTTCTTCCTTAAAAATTCTCTCCATGATTTATCAGCGATCCTGGTCAACTGGGAAGGTCCCAGATGACTGGAGACTTGCCAATGTGACACCCATCTATAAGAAGGACAGGAAGGATGATCCAGGGAACTACAGGCCTGTCAGCCTGACCTTGGTCCCGGGAAAAATTATGGAACATTTCATCTTGAGGGTGATCACACAGCAAGTGCAGGACAATGGGGGGATCAGGCCCAGCCCACATGGGTTCATGAAGGGCAAGTCCTGTTTAAGCAACCTGATCTCCTTCTATGATCAGGTGACCCGCCTAGTGGGTGAGGGCAAGGCGGTGGATGTTGTCTACCTGGACTTCAGGAAGGCATTGACACCGTTTCCCACAGCATTCTGCTGGAGAAGCTGGCAGGTCATGGCACAGACAGGAGGGCTCTTGGCTGGGTCAGAAACTGGCTGGATGGCCGAGCCCAGAGGGTGCTGGTGAACGGAGGAAAATCCAGTTGGCGACCAGTCACAAGGGTGTCCCTCAGGGCTCAGTTTTGGGACCCGTCTTGTTTAATATATTCATCAATGACCTGGACGAGGGAATCGAATGTACCCTCAGTAAATTTGCAGACGACACAAAATTAAGCGCAAGTGTCGATCTGCTTGAGGGTAGGAAGGCTCTGCAGCGGGATCTGGACAGGCTGGAGAGATGGGCTGAGCTCAGTTGTATGGAGTTTAACAAAGCCAAGTGCTGGGTCATGCACTTGGGTCACAACAACCCCCAGCAACGCTCCAGGCTTGGGGAGGAGTGGCTGGAGAGCTGCCTGGGGAAAAGGACCTGGGGGTGTTGGTCAATAGCCGGCTGAACATGAGCCAGCAGTGTGCCCAGGTGGCCAAGAAGGCCAATGGCATCCTGGCCTGGATCAGAAACGGTGTGACCAGTAGGAGTAGGGAGGTGATCGTACCCCTATACTGGGCACTTGTGAGACCACACCTTGAGTACTGTGCCCAGTTTTGGTCACCACAGCACAGGAGGGACATCGAGGGGCTGGAGCGAGTGCAGAGGAGGGCAACAAAGCTGGTGAAAGGGCTGGAAAGCATGGCCTGTGAAGAGCGGCTGAGGGAACTGGGTTTGTTTAGTCTAGAGAAGAGGAGGCTGAGAGGAGATCTTATTGCCATCTACAACTACCTAAAAGGAGGTTGTAGCGAGGCTGGTGTTGTTCTCTTCTCTCAAATTAGTAATGATAGGAGGAGGGGAAATGGACTCAAGTTGCATCAGGTGAGGTTTAGATTAGATATTAGGAGGGTTGCCCAGGGAGGTGGTGGAGTGACCATCCCTGGAGGTGTTTAAAGAATGAATAGATGTGGCGCTTGAGGATATGGTGTAGTGGTTAGAGAAATGCTAGGACAAAGGTTGGACTTGATGTCTCTGGAGGTCCTTTCCAACCATAATGATTCTATGATTCTATGTTCTATGAAATGTATATCCAATTTTTTCAATTACATGGAGTGCCAGCTGATGGAATAATTTAAAACTAGGCCACAGCTTTATAGGATTTATTATTGCCTTCCCACACCCACATCCTCTGGGTAGACTAAAGTTTTGAGTAATGAATTTGATGCTGGGGGCCCATAGCTTTACCCTGCAATGCCCTGTACAGCTTCTTTCTTGGACTTCTCAATCTCACTCCACATGGAGCAGAAAGGGGAGTAAGGCACAGAAGGGGTACTGCAAGAAGAGGCCTCCAGTCTCAGCCTCTGTTTCCCAAAAAAACACAATACATCAGATGTTGCACTAGTGGGAGCTTCAGACTTTGACCCTCCATAAAGGTCAGTGTCACTGTCAGTGATAGGCCTGTTTTCCTAGTGATAAGCTTTCATAAGTGAAAATGAAAAATTTTGGCTTGACCCCAATCAGGCCCTTTTTTTTTTAATTATTTTGTTTTTAAAATCTTTTACACAACTGGATAATTTTTTGGTACTATTAGCAACTTGTCCAAAATTAAAAAATTAATAAAGAGTCTCCTTTAAAACCTACTAAACTTATATTACTGCATTCTTACAGTTTACATCCTACTTCTGAATAAAATGGGAGTTTAGGTTCGTATTTCATTCCACAATGCAGGTGACTCTTAAAGATACAGAATGCATTTACTGATTCCTCCCTTCACTGTTTACATTTATTTAACTCCATTATTTTCATTCCAGAAGCATCCTCAGAAGTGATGGTCAAGAAAACAGTCAGCTTGACCTTACCAGTCTGACTTCATTGTCAGCATCAGTTTTAAACTGCTGTATTTATGGTCAGGTGTAGCTATATATACCACAATCGGGCTACTAAAAATTAGGGTTTCAGAGGGATAAATCCTGTTCTTTAATGCAACCCATCAAATGTTTCCAGCACAAATGTTCATCACAAAAAAAAGGAAGATTATTATTCTGCAAATCTTTTCCAAATCACTGATCTGTCCGAAAATGCACTAATGCACATACTTTCAGAAAAGTTTAGGTCCGGTTGCTGGCAGGTGGAAGAATATTGTTTGATTTGTAAAGTGAACATATTTAGTATGAATCTTATTAACCAAAAATAAATAGAAAACACATACATTCATAAAAATAATATAGGTGGCAACTCTCTACAAGTTGAAAGCCCATCTATTGACTATAGTTCAAAAAATTAGAACTTTCATTAAAATGTTTATTAATTTCTTCAGCATTTTGTATATTTAATAACATGGAACTCAGCAGAGCCAAATAGAGTTGTTTTATGTAATAAGTTTTATGTAATAAAGAAGAGCTGCTTTCACTAGTTGGTGTAATATGGACAATCACACTGATCCCTTTTTGTTCAACGCAATCAGTAGAAAAGATCCATAGGAAACAAACAAACAAACAAAACAAAGCAAAACAAAAAAATCAAGCAAACAAACCATCTGAATTAAAATCCCCAAATCAACCAGACTTAAAAACACTGACAAAAAAGGCAAGGAGGTTAGGATCAGCCTGAACCTACAGCACATGGCAGACAAAACTCATGCTATTACTAAAGTTCAAAGGAAGTGACAGCTTGCTTTGTCAAACTGCACTATATTCCTCAGATCAGCTAAGCGCAGAGTGACAGTTTGTCGTTCCCAAATCAGCAGCTGGAGAGCACCACAGATTACACAGCTTGAGCAGAGCACCAACTGAGTGTAAAAGAGCACAAGTTCAGTGCTGGAATAATATAAAAAGCATGACACATCAGCACACCCTTTATGTGTGATTAAAGACAACCACTATGGAATATGCTTTTTTTATTTTCAGACAGTTTTCTTTTATTCCTGTAATCACTAAGCACCAGGGCTTTAGTAAATAGTCAAAATCCCCATTTCTTCTTCAGTGCCAGTTAGCTGACCTTTGCTGAGAAAGCACTGCTCTTAACAAAATTATTTGATCAGTGAAAGTTGAAGCAATGATGATTAATAAGCACTTAAAGGCTGTGAAATTCATCACATGATCTTTAAGCATTTTTCTTTAAAAATCAGATACACTGATACGGGACAGTTATTTCACGCCCTTCATTGCACCAAAATGTGCATCCTTCCTTAAAGTCTACACTGTCTGCACTGTCATCTTTGTTCAGTATCCATTTACATTCCTTTTCTACAAGTCTATAAAGGACAACAGAGATCCCAGATTGGTGGACTGGGGAAAGGTTTACTTGATAATCTATTGCAAATTATGCCATGACATTGGGGACCCTTTATGTATTTGAAACTGATATTGCAAAAACTTAATCATATGAACTTGCTGTAGTTTTTGTACTAATAGCCCTGCATACAAACAAATACCTATATTTTATGGCATACTTTTGAATATCAACATCTTGATTTGCAGTCTCTGAAGTTTAGCTAGACTAAATCTCAAGGTAAACAAAATATTACCAAACCATAAAAATGAAACAATGTGTGGAAAGTCAACCTAAATAAAACAAAACAAAACAAAAAAACAAAACTAAACATAACAGCAAACAAACAAAGAAGCACACACACAAAAAAAAAAAAAAAAACCAAAAAAAAAACCAACCCAAACAAAACTTAGAGCTTCCAAACCATCAATCTGAAAACTAGGATTAGTAATGAGACTTTACTGGCAGGTCAACTGCCTTCACATTGTCTGAGAAATAAGTTGTTACAGCACAAAAACAATGGGCAAGAAGCCACCAGACGGTAACAAGAGATATTTTGAAAAAAACAATCCAAGTGTGGGTTGATACAATTTCTTTCAGCCACAGTACCAGACTGATACTGCTTGCACACTACTGCAGGATGAGATCCACTATGCCATCAAAAGAAATGCCCATAAAATCATTGTATAGCAAAATCTAGGCTTTTAACAAAGAATCTGAAAACAATTGATAACAGAACTAATTTGCATAAAAACCCAAACATGGGCAGCAAGATATCATATGGGTAAGTAATTAACGAAACACAGCTACAAACATAAAGCATGCAAAAATTTCCCCTTGGTATGGGTGAGGAGCCTTGTAATTTTCAGTAAACAATAAAGTAATTTTTACAAACTAAATCATTCCAATGCAAAAGAGAGGACA
>JANVCC010010369.1:17291332-17319411 GCA_025345505.1 Todiramphus chloris collaris
AAAAAAAAAAAAAAAAATTACTTGTTACAGACAAATTATAAAAGGTTGTTTATTGTAATAGCGTACAGTCACAGACACCATCATAAGTAGGAAAACCAACACTATTGTGACTCAAAAATAAAAATAAACAGGACCTTGCCTAAATAATCAATGTGCATTTTGCAAACTATACCACCAGAGTCTCAGCAAGATGACCAGTTTTCTCTTTTTCTTTCAAGATTCACTTTTCAGTTCAATGTTAGGTCTGAGGCACTTGTCCAAATTAGAAGTGTTTATGAGGAGAAGAGAACTGGAAAGGCACCAATATCAACTGCCAGAGGATTCATGCTTTATTCTCATGAGAAACGTGAGGTCTCATCTTTGTATCTGATCTACTGCCTCCTGTTTGTAACAGCAGAGCTACTCATACAAAAATCATAAACTGTCTTTGGCTCTTGGGTAACTGCACAGTACCCAGACTGTGCCTTCCACACAGTATTTCAAAATCAGTGAGACGATCCAGAATATAAATGGAGTTACATAAGATAACTCTAGTAGGCAGAGTTAGGTGCTGTAAAACCAGATAGGAGAGGAATAGGTACATGCCAAGGAGCCGCTTACTTTCAGGACAAGATTTTCAATCGTCCTGAGTTCCTAAGCAGGGTTGTTATATTCAGGTGGGTGCTACAAAGAACTGGATGGTCTGGAAGAACCTATTCCACGTTGATTATATCATCCAGGAGGGAAATATAATGGATTTTCTCAAATACCATGAAGATCTGGAAAACAAGATTACTGAAGCATAAGCCAAAAGGGTATAAAATCAAACCAGGACTAACAAAAATTTCGCCTGTCTCCAAATGCTTATAAAACAAAAATCTGTTTCTCTGGAAAGATGAGTGCTGTAGATAAAGCAGAAATAAAAATGAAAACAAAAAAAACCCAAAAAAGCAAAATCTAAGGGTAAAAAAATGTCCAGTTAGCATACTTACTGGGCCATTGGATTACTTATGAGTGTTGAAGAACAAACCTGGGGATTCGTGGACTACTACCAGATTCCCTGGTAGTAGCCTGGGCCAAAATTTAGAAGTAAATATCTACACAGTGTTCCACAAATCCTTAGATTTTTCCATATATAAATATTTATACTAGCTTGGGTGAGTACTATATAGCATTATGGGGAGTTCAGTGGCTTTGGCCAGAGAGACAGGATAATTCCCTGTGGTCACAAGGTTTTAAAACGTGTTCCACTCTGCCCTTCTTACCTGGACATTTTTCACAAAACAGAGACATGTCAAACTTCTCAGATTTCAAACCTAGTTATATGCAACAAGCACTCAAGTTTTACAACAAATTGCCACTTTATGTTACTCCTTTCTTACTTCATAGATTCTCACAATTTAAAATACTTGTGATAAATTCTATGTTTGTTATGGCATGAATTAACCTAACTTAAAAAGAACAAGAAAAGCCAGCAACATACATATTCCCTCAAATTCATAAATCTATGCTGGAAGAGTTTGAGTTCTATGTTGTCTGTATTTATGTTGTTCCTCAAGTTGTTGAAGTTGTTTAGACTTCATATGGGCCGGCTACTAAACCAGAATTTCTGTGATTGCAGATCAGATGCATCTCTGGTGGAGTTTTGAAATAAGAGATGATAACATCCAGTTCCTCAACGTGTAATGTACAACTTATACCTTGCTAGTTGGTCTTAATGCACAGAGTTATAGATATATGATATCAGAGGATTAATATGCCCTTGGATTAATATATCATTTTTAATAGAATTGAAGAACCATAAGTGTGAGATCTTTTCTTTCTGAGAATATCAACTTCCTAAATCACCGTGAGATTTTTCCTTCTTTTAAATTGAGAACTGGATTAAGCCACTAGCTCTTTCCATCCTGAGGCATACAGGCTGCAAAAGATTTCTGTTTTCCAGACCAAAACTGACATTATGTCCAATCCTTCAGGAAGGGAAAATTATGACCTCTTTTCAAATGTGTTAAATCCCTCAACAACTCTTGTCAGCTGTGCCTGATCATCTCAGTTACAGAGGTGTTAAATAAGAGTAAAGTCTTAAAGTTCAAAAAACTTCAGGCTTATATTTCTAGGGACATGAAAGAAATGAAACTGTAAGTCCTGTCTAGTAATTAACTATTCAAACTGTTATATGGTTTGATGCATACTTTTGTCAAAATATTTATAAATAGGAAATAGAGATTATTTTAATATAATGATATTGTGTGGTAATCTGTACAACAATCTTGGACATTTCTGTCATGTACATGGCAGCACAGGTAATAAGTTCTGCAAAAATAACCACAAGTATATGAAAATTTCTCCATTTCATTAACTTTTTTAGTATGGGGTTTTTTTTCAGTTTAATAATCTTTCACTGTGTTAAGCATGTGTCAAAACCTGTGGGGTTTGTGTTTTCCTGTTCTGTTTGTTGTTGCAAAGCATCTTACCATACCTCCAGTCTAAAAATGTACAACACAATGCTGTTTAATACTACGTAAAATTCCTCCATCTAACTTTCTTGAAGTGTTAAAATCTATTTCAGGGTCAAGACTACCACAGGCTATACTACAACACACTTAGAATTAATAATATCAGTAACCTTTTTCACAAGTGAGCATTTTTAGAAAATAGTCTTTCATAACAAAGACAGTTGAGCTCAGCAGGATTTAAGAAAACTGAACATTTGACATCCTTAATCATTACTGTCCTTTATGACAGATGAATTTGCCATAATTAAAACATGATTGTGATGCTGCTTTTACAAAAGACCTAATCTGCTTCACAGGGGAAGGGGAAGGGAAAGGGGAAGGGGAAGGGGAGGGAAAAAGTCAACATTTCCAAACTTTTCTTAAGGAAGTGATAAATAATTCAAATTAGTTTTATTCCACATACAGCAATAATACTGGCCTAATAATTATCTTCATCAGGTATGAGTACCAGCTCCAGGACCTGATACTGACTGCAATAAATTAGCTGCAATATTTGCCACATGGGAGATAGTTGTTAGTCAGCTCCTTCCAGTCATGACTGAAAAAGCTATCTCATGTCAATTCCTAAACACCTGCTCTTTTGTTACTGGACTCTGATGATCGATTATTCTGAACCTTTTAATGCCTCAAATTTGTGTGAAATAATTTCCTGACCAACCTTTGACAAAGTAGTTGAATTTCACAGAATTAAAACTACACATGTTGAAGCTCACCCATCTTCTATCACAAATTAGATTTTGCAGTGAATGGACAATTTTGCATCAAAGGGATAAAAAAAGAAATCACAGTTAATTAGAATAGTCAATTTCTTTTTCTTATATGCACAGTTTATATAGTTGTAGAAGATACATTTTTTGTGAAAAGATGTTAATTTTTTATGCTTGTCAGAGGCTCATGATTTCCCAGTCTTTGTTTCCTTTTGCTTGTTTCTTAAGAACAAAATACTTTTGTGCTAATATACACATACTTTTGAAAATTAAACACAGTGTGTAGACAGGAAGGAAGGTGCTATGTTGGTAATAGCTCATTTTTCTAGTGATAGGATTCTGTTTTCTCATTAGCTCCTGCTGACATAGCAGAATCCTTCACTGAAGTATTTCCAAAGTAATTTTTCTGTCTCCATACAAAGCAAGATTTGTAAGATTACACAAGGTAATAATTGGACATATTTGTCCATTTCACTTATTTCAATACAAAATAATTTCCTCTGCCTTTAATGTAGAAAACCAGGGAAACTCTTTTTCATGATAAAATCTTGCATAGGAACATGTGTTTTTCATTAGTTGGCTTTGTTTGACCTCTTAAAAAAGCTTCAAATGATTTATCTTAATATTTATCTTTCTTTTGTAAGTATAAAAAAAAAAAAATATTTATTTTAACCAGAATATTGTTTTCATCTCTCAACAAACAAATAGTATGAATCATCTGAAAAATCAGTTTATCTAAAACTTCCTATAAGGATTCCCACAACTGAGGTTTCATGGGGAAAAAGCATCTCGTGTTAAGTTTTTAGTAGCAGATTAAACAATGTCCAGGAATATTTACAAGTGCTGGAATGCAGTTTTCTTTATCAATGTTTGAGCGGTCATGGAATCATAGAATGGGTTGGGTTGGAAGGGACCTCAATATCATATAGTTCTAACCCCTCTGCATTGGGCAAGGACACCTTCCACTAGACTATTGCATCTACAGTCTCCCTGGACAACCTGTTCTACTGTCTCACCACCATCACAAACTTCTTCCTAATTTCTGACCTGAATCTACCATTTTTCAATTTGGAGACATTATCCCTTGGCCTACCACTATAAGCCCTTGCAAAAAGTCCCTCCTCATCTTTCTTGTAGGCCCCCTTCAGTTAATGGAAGGCTACAATTAAGGTCTCCCTGCAGCCTTCTCTTCTCTAGGCTGAACATCCCCAACTCTCTCAGACAGTCCTTGCAGGAGAGGTGCTGCAGCCCTCTGATCATCTTTATGGCCATCCACTGGACCTGATCCAGCAGAGGCATATCCTTCTTGTGTTGAGGACTCCAGAGCTGGAGCATAGTACTTCACAGGTCTCAAGAGAACAGAGGGAGAGAATCTCCTCCCTCAGCCTGTTGGCCAAGTTTCTTTTCATGCAGTCCAGAATATGGTGGACTTTATGGGTTTCACTCCCTTGGGATTACCCTGATGCAGGTGCAGGACCTTGCATCTGACCTTCTTAAACTTCAGGAGGGTAGACAAGTATACCAGTCCCTGATATACTTTTCATTGTGACAGCACATGATAAAATAATTTCTAAGCATGATTTAGCAGCTATTCCCAACAGGCAGCTGGTGTTCATCCATCCTGGTTTTGAAACAAAAGGGATTTACCTGCCTTTCCATGAGATCAGCCTCTTTATTGGGAACATCCTAAATTAATATAAGCATTAGTTTGCATCTTATCTGATTTTATTCAGGCAGATGTTGTCAAGAAAAATGATCTGTGAACTGGTATGCTTTGTGAGATTTTACATTATAGAGGAGGAAGGTTACTTTTATAGTCAAGAAAGTTTAGTTCTCTCACATCTTAACAAGCCATGGCTGATCAGAGAAATAATTCTTCTTTGAAGGTAGGAAAATTATTATTATTTTTTAAATCTATTATAATCTATTAAATCATATCATCTTGTTTCATTTGTCCTCCTATCTAAAACTTCACCTATTCCTTTCTTTCCACATGATTTAATTCCAAGTTTTCTAAAAGGACTTTCTTGACCTTTAGAAGTGACCCCAACCAGCAAAAAAAATGTTATTGTTCTTATGATGAGATTAAAGAACACATCCTTTTTGTTTGTATTTTTTTCATATATGCTTTGATAGTGCACTGGAGTTACCTTGTTCTTGTTGGTCTTTTAGTTATATCAGGTATTTAGAAACTAGTTGTAACTGGGTTGTGCTTTGGGAAAGACAACACACTGGCAGCAGTGACTTAAATTTTGATTAGTACTTGCATTATACAATTGTGTTGGCTACATTGTTTATATATATTATAATTTTATCAATAAAATGTTATTATTTTACTATAATTATATGAGAATGGCTTTTTCCTTTCTTGGAAGTAAAGTTTGTGAACCTTTTTTCTCATTAAAATGTTTACTGTTTTCATGAGCTTTTATGAGCTTTCCTACTAGTTGTATTTTTTTAATGTCCAGTTAAATTTCTGATGGCTCTGAGATGGTTCGCCACACTGGTAACAGGACAAAACACCCATTTTTGGATATGAAGATTTCAGTGTGTGACTTCTGGTTGTCAGTTTGATAATGAGTGACCCAACTCAGGTTAAGTTATTTTGGATTTGTTTAAAAGGAATATACTTTTAGCATAATAATTTCCTTTGGTTCTGGAGTTATAAAGTTAGTAATGGATCCAGAAAGAACTGTGCTGTTATAGAATCATCCCAATAAAAGTAAGCACATATTAAGGCCTAGACACAGGTTTTTTCTTCCTTCAGTATAAAGCTGGTTACCCTCAGGAAGTGGCCTAAAGTCAAGTGATGTTATCTGTATATACAACAGAATAAGAATAGCGTGGGAACCTTTATGCTGTTACTTAGTTGTCACATTCTGGGAAAAAAAAAAAAAATCAATGTGTGTGTGTTTATATATGTATATATTTCATTTCTTTTGCACCCATCAATATACATCTCTATGCAATTCAAATGTGAATTTACAGAAAAGAAGGCAAAAAAGAAACTACATGTTTCTTTTCCTGAAAAGATCATAAGTGTTGAGACAATAGATCGAAACTGCCCAAATAGCCTTTGAATGTTTAGACATTGAGTTACTTCCCATGGTCTTCATGTAACACCAGCCAGCAGAGAATGGAAATTTCTTTGTAGCACAGAGTACACAGAATCACAAAATGTTAGAGTTTGGAAGGGACCTCGAAAGATCATCTAATCCAACCCCCCTGCTAGGGCAGGATCACCTAGATCAGGTCAGACAGGAACGAGTACACAAAGGAACTTCACTTTGTTTTCTCCTCAGAAAGATGGACTGATATCTCAAGGCACAATTTCAAGTGGTGAAACCTTGATGTAATATATTGATCCAGAACACCATAAGAAACTGTTTCAGTGGCTTTCTAGCATTAATATTATTTTACCAGCATTACATATATTTTGTCTGAAATCAATTTTTATTGATTTCTGCATAAAGAAAGTACCAGACATGGCAAAAATGAATGCCTCTATATCTGCAAGCAAGAACTATCATTGCTCCTAAGTACTGCAGGGATATTTTTTATGGCAGGAGAAGTGGACATTTCATACAAAAATGAAGCAGTTAGGCTGTACCTTTTTTATTGACAAATTTCATGTCAAAGAAAAATTAAACTAAGAAAGAAGAGACAGGGATAAAATACAGAGTCTCAGTGATAATTATCTTATTACATAGTTAAGATTTAATAGCAGGGTATGGAAGAAGTAAAATACGAAGGTGAAATACTCAAGTGCTTTTTACTGGTTTGTTTGGCTGAATGAAAAAAATGAACCAGTATTTCAGTAAGGTTACATTTTGGCTATGTCAAGTGACTCCAAAGTCCCCACTCAAAAAATTATTCACATTATTCCAAAGATAAAAATATGTAAAGGGAACCTACAGAGGAGCTTCGGGAAAAGAGATAAAAGCCTGAGATCTCCTATGAAACAGTTCTATGGACACAGAATCTGTGAGGTCAGAGTTACTGCTCCTCTTCTTCACTGGCATTGTGTTCAACTTTGTCCAGCAATCATTACACATACAGAGTATTAGCATTTACCTTTCTCAGAGCCAGCCCTAGGATACAGTATAAAGACCTTCCCATATACAACATGATATGCTTCAAACTAAGGATAATTTTCACTATTTTTTAATTAAATGGACAGCCCAAAGAATTTTGTACACATTACATGAGAGAGAAATATTTTGGATCATAGAAACTTTCATTTCCACAAGCCTACAGGTAAAGACAGTTTTGGAAATAGGAACCTTTCAACAAGCATGCTGAAGCTTTGATTCTTCTCACTCACTTTAAAGCAAATATCTGTTAGTATTTCAGTTTTTTTAAACTGCCAGGGATTAATTGGATGAGGAAGAGAAAGAATTACACCAAAGTCTGATGTTTACGTATTACCTGGGAGTCACAGCTTCAGTCCCAGCTCCAATAAATGTCAGGATTTTATAGCAGGTAGGATCAGTTTAAGAAAGTGACAGTCATTTTCCCAAACATATAGTAATTCCCTGTGTTATGAACTTCCTCAGGTCATGGAAGACTTTGGTTTACGCCCCAAGAAAGACAGATGTCTGAAGTCCAGGTACCATCATACCAATAAACGTAACAGTACCCACAGTAGGGGGTATGGAGATTTTGTCCCTTGAGGAAATCTACTCCTTTTTTTTAGAAAATGTCTGGATGATTTGTGGAAAATTTATAAAAAAAAAAAAAAAAAAAAAAAAAAAAAAGTCCTATTTATTCATGCAACTCCATAGCTTATATAAACAATGAACATATAAATTTTATTTATATTCATGTTTATATTTTATATTATTTTATTTATATACAAATAACACCAATTATTTTTTTAAAAAAATATGTTCCAGGATAAACAAACAAGATGGTACACTTTCACAAGCAAAGACTAATGAAAAATGAATGATGAAAATAAACAGATCTGGACAAAAAAGGTTGATGAGAATAGACAACATTGCTCTTTTAAGCCTATTCATTGCTGGTTTCAGTCTCCTGTACAGCATTTAACTTCAGTGGTACACAGGCCTACATAGAAACATATCAACAAAAGTAGTATTTCTCTTCCTGACTATGAAGTGCTTTAATAAGACAAATCAGTGTCTTTCCAAGGATCAAGAGTCTAATGCCCATAAGAATAAAATAGTTTGACTGAGAATCCACAGAAAGATAAAAGTACCCACATATGTTTTCACAAACAACATATTTAATCAACTTTCTAAATGGAAAGTAAAGCTGCCTGAAATGTATTTGCATTCTTCAGTATCAGTCAAACTAAATATAATATCTATGATATGAGGTATACATTTATAATTGCTACCAGAAAAAGATTGTCTAGTCTACCGATGCTGGAGACCTGTCTATATAAATACACAGAAAGAAGTTAGAATGCTTGTTGGATTGATAAACTTCAGTGTTATTTAAAACATCATATAGAGAACAGAAGAATCTTTGTCTAGATCATGAACACTTGCAGTATCATTACAAACTCTGACTTATTGTAGGTTTTAAACTTTCTTTAAAATTTTGCAAAACACTGCAATTTCTATTGCAGATGTGCTTTTAATCTACATTGGAAGGGTTTCAGGACCTCAGAACCTGCCAGATTAACACTGGAATTTTTCTAAAACTCTCAAGTATGCACACTGTTTTAATTCAAAAGTGATGACTGTCATATCTTGACATCTTTTTCCCTGTTTCCTAGTCTGGTTATACTTTACAGAGACATGGCAATCTACGGAAACAGTGCCAGTAACAGAAACTGGTTGCAGGAGCAACTGAATAAGGGTACAATCATCAGCACTGTCTCGACCTTACTGCTGAGAATTGATGTCAATATGCTGTGGAAGACCAAGCCAAGGGAAAGAAAATATAATAATCTTTCATATCGAATCTTGCCCAGGAGCAGAATAGCTCTGGTTTACTTCTTTCCTAAACCTAAAACCTAAGGTTTTGGCTCTCCTGATTCAGGGTAGTGTCTACCTCTTCTCTCACAGCTGTTCCTGTTTGCATAAACAAATCTCACAGTGAGAGGCTGGGTGAGGCTGCAAAATATCTTGCTAGTTCATTTAGGCAACTAATAGCCACCTGACTGTTTCTTACCAACAGCTTTAACTACATTTAAAAAAACGATTGTATACTATTGGCTGTATATGAAAGCTTTTTTGTATCCTTTGATCAACAATGCATCAAAATACTTGATTTCTCCACCTAAAAACTGTCCACATGCCTGCCTACCCTGTGACACTTGCTGTCAAAAACTAGTGTCTAGTATACACTTCTATATCATGATGTTGACTGTTGACAAGGAGACACAGAAAACAGATGAGTAGCAGTCATCTAGAAAGTTAAAAGAGCAAGCCAGATCATTAATGCAAAGTGAACAGTTCTGTCAGAACCACAACAGAATTTAAGCAGTAATGAACTCAAGAAACTGAACAAAGGATTGCATAAAAAAGCATTGCTACATAAAGATGACACAAACACCCAAACCATTCTCATGCAAATCATTATTTTCCTGTAATAATAAAGTTGAAAGTCTAATACTAGTTGAAGTAGGAAAATAGAAGGGAAATTTTTCATCTAAAGATGGTTCAGATTTTTTCCAAGTCATTAACTGTTTCAGTTCTGTATGAACTCAATCCTTCTCAACAAGAAAAGAATGAAAGCATAACATGTTTAACCAACAAGTTTCTTGGCACTGCTTCATATCTTTTTTATGTTGTCCGGTATGAAATAAAATAATATTTTTTCTAAAATCCAAACTGTCAAAAAAAAGACAAATGCAAAGACAAAGTGCATAAAAATATTTTTTCTTCATTACTCTGTAACACTACTTCCCTGCCCCATTCCATAATAATTTAATATATTACAGAAGAGAACAGGGAGTTAAAAACTTATTTGTAATACACTGCACCGATAGTAAACCTGGAAACAATTTGTTGTGTTGAAAGCTGTTTCAAACTTTTGAAAACTGATTGATAGATTAAAAAAATAATGTGAATATCTATCCAGGACTTTTTATCCTGTGAATATTTTCTCACACTTACTTGAATAAAACTATAATTATTTACATGCATTCATCTTTTGTTAACTTCTTTTGGTGTTTCCCTGTTTGTCTAGTGGGGTTTTTTTACCAAAAAAAAACCCCTGCATATGAAAATTCAAAACAAAAAAAAAAGTTTTAGAAGAACTATTTCCAGTTCTTATTAATATGTATGCATAAACATACAAGGTCATATATGCATTGTATATACATTCATTTTGGTTTTGAGACATAAAATTGACTTTGGGCTAAACTACTAGTTCTCTTTCCATAACCTTTCTGCCAGTTTCTGTAAGGAAAAAAGTATTGAAAATACGTCTGCAAACCTACTGTGTGGTTTGCATCAATCACTGCAGATGTAATTTAAGAAACAGTTTTAAACCCATTTCTTGAACCCATTTCTTTTGCTAAGTTTCCATCTGAGCCTTGAATTTTTACTAAAAGAAAACTTCAGGGAAATATTTATTGTATTGTGTTAAATAAATACGTATAAAAATTACTGTGTTTTAGACAATACCTATGAAAACAACATCCTTTACAACTCCACAAGTGAAGACCTGTCAGGAGCAAAAGTTAACTACTGCACACAATTACTTTTTACCCAATGAGAGAAACTTATCCTTTTTGGGGGTGAGGAATATTTTAAAGATATAGTAAATAGAGTTCACACACAAAAAGGCAACATACTTTTTCCCAGATGTTTGGGACTTCCTCAGTTAAAGCTGAATTAGGTGCCACATACAGAGCTAGCCAGAGGAGGGAGCATCAAGGCTTGCTTTGTGGAGGACACCACTGTAGAGTAGGCACATCATGCAAAAACATAAGAACTGCCTGTCGTGAAATTGTCAGTCCAGCACTGAAATTATTCAACAGCTATCTAGATGTGAACACAGAGAAGACATTAGTCTTAAACTGTGAATCTAGCAAAGATTTCTGTATATTCCTCCCCCATTCCCAACAAAATGGAAGCAAGCCTGTAGGCAGATTTCTGGTGTATAAGATCCTTCTCCACTAGCAGCTCCTAGTAGAAGACATGGGGAAGGCATCCCTCAAAGAAGTTTGGAAACAGTGATACAGTAAGACTTAATGTTTTCCATCCTGCAGTGGGAAAGTTTGGTACCAAATAGTCAACTACCACTATCCAAGGAAAGCTTGTCATTACAAGATATTGCGGCGTAGCAGGAATGTTTGCAAATAGATTCCTTAAATTAATTACCTTCAACTGTATTAAAATATGCTGACTGTCTTCCTTGCTTTCCTATGAGACATACAAAATTATTAAAAATTAAAATTTTACAGTCCAAATAAAGTGCATCCTTAGTTCTACACTCATGAAAATTTTATGGCTTAACACTCTATGTCTTTGCCCATACACGTGCAATATTTAGAAAACTTACTAAAAAAATCCCAGACTCTAAGAAAAAGCTGCAGTTAAGTCTTTGGTCATATTATGTTGAAAAAACCCACAGGATTTGAGCCCTTTTTCAATAACTTTTGTCCCATTTATTTTCATTTAGGTTAAATACAGTTCATACAGAGAAGTACTAACCTGAACAATTTAGGAATCTCCAGCACTATGTTAATATAATGAATCAGTGAAACACTACAGCTGGCTAATATTAAGTAAATATCTTATTTGGCAAAGCATATGGTTTGGCTATTAATAACAGCAGCCACTAAATAGTTTCTTCCAGAAAAACTTGAGTTAAATTAGCTAAACTAGGATGGCAGGGTTCCTTGCTCTCCAAAATTCTCCTGACTCACCACTCAGCACAGACAGAAGAAACATGTTAAATTCCCATCCACCTTACCAGCTGTAACACCCAAAATCCTCTGCTAGGCTTGCGAGGAAGATATAAACATAGGTATATGATTCCTTCTTTTGGTATTCTTGTCCTTACTTTTTTCAGAGCAGGACTTGAAGCTCAAGCAAATGAACCTCCAGACTAGAGACCTCAAACTTTCTTTAACGCTGTTTCAGCTCTCCTAATACATTATGTGAAGCATTCCCTGAATTCAGCAGGTTTTTGGCTATGGTAGATCTGGGAAAGGCAGAAACATCCCAAAGCAAAGAACTGCTCAAAGAGAGCATAAGATAAAAGGAAGGGGAAGAACTTCTCAAGGAGAGTGTTATGTAAGAGGAACAGGATAAGAAAATCCCTAGTCTGAGTGACATGCAGATCCCCTACCATATGCCATGATGAAGACTTCTAGGTACAATGATCTTACCTCATTAAATATTTTATAGGTTAATACTAATACTGCATACAGAAGCTCTAATTTCTAATAAAGATCTGAAATGAACTGTTAAGCCACTGAATTCGTTGCTGGTTTTAATGTATTTAATGTCATCAAAAGTAGAACAAGTACTCAGTCTGGTTTCAAGATGCTGAATTTGCTACAATGCAAAGCCTGTAATCTCCAAGTAATAAGAAGAAACAAAAAAGAGCTCTAAAATATGATCTTAAATAATACTGACACACTTCAGAGTATCTTGAAGTATTTACATCCTGGGATACACATCAACAGAAATAATAACTTTCTTCTTCATCAATAACCACTGTCTTTGTTTATCAATAGACAATGGCTTCAAGTGAAAAACACAATAAAGTATGGAGTTAAAATACGAAATTCACCAGCTTGCACTCAAGTATAGGTATATTCTGAAAAGCAGAAAAGCTTTCACTCTTTTGATTAAAAAAATTAAATTCTTTAGTAACAGAAACTTTTCTAAGGTTTGATTTAAACTATATTTGATAATGTTACAGTATTTGCTAAAGTTGCAGTATTTTTTAATCTGAACTAGAAGCTGGAAAAAATTTATTTAGGGTTAAAACAATTCATAACATACTCTGATATGGCACATATGTAAATTGTCATCCTGTGGGATTTCATCCCCCATGTAAAACTAAACTTCTTGCAGTTATTCCATCTATGCATGTATTTTTAATTCTCATTACTATTTTGACGTTTTCTAGATGATAATAGATTAGCCATTTCATCTTTTTCTGCATGTGGTATTCACCATTTTTTTAATTCATTAAATTGCTCTCTTTTAGTCAACTTTTATATTCAAAATGATTTGCCACCTATAATGTATTCTATTTCTGCAAGAGTTTTGAAAATTTATACCACTTTTTAGTACTTTGTCATAATATAGTAGCATCATAACAACATACTGCTGTTCCTAGATACCCAAATTTTATCGAAGCAATAACTAGCACTAGGTTAAGTGATATTTCCTAATGATTACTGACTAGATAAGGCAATAGATTACTTTGGAAGTATAAGGTTGTTGACATCTGTTGACTATTAAACATTAAAAAAAAAAAAATTGCATCCAAGATAATTATTTTCATAGACTGATAATCAATAGTAAAGTTTGAGAAGAAATATTGACTATAATGGATTTTGGGAAGTTGTATCCTGAGCATGTGTTGACTTTCTTAGACAATCTTCTTGAAACAGGCATTTCAGGGAAATAATACAAATTACTGCAGGCAGTTAAAATAATTGCATTATCCCTGAGAATTATATAACAACTGATATGCAGAACCCCAGGTTTCTCCCTCTTTATGTTTTATCATAGATTTTGACTGAACAAAATTTTGATAGACACCATCCAAAATAAAATGTCTTGGAGGAGTTAATGTTAGTTATTTCCCATCATTTCCAGAAAGAAGACCACTTATACAGAATGTCTCCTTTGGACGTCTGCCACAGCACTACACTTTCAGAGCTCTTCTCTGCAGCCTCAAGAGTACATAATAACCCCCCCCAGATTCAACAGAATCTGAAATTACAATAGGAAGCCTGGGGACAGAAGAAGAGATGATTAGTCAGATTGGACACCTCAAGAGTCTTAAAGTTCAAAAGGTAGCCAAAAGCAGGTTTACCTAATTAGCAATTATGTCTATTTTTAGCTACAATATAGCTCATTTAGGAAAAAAACTTAGAAATTATAGCCAAAACCTTACAAAGATATTTTTTGCAATTAAGTTTATGCTCATATACCAAACTGTATAGTTTTTAAAATCAGGAATTTTGTAATGTTTGGACCTTTTAAGATCAGATACTTTAAGTATTTATTTATTTATTTATTCGTTTATTATATTTTGCTGGATTTTTATAACCAGATGGGTTATACTTTCTGGTTAAACATATAGACAACAACAAATATTCTGCTTGGGGCATCTGTCATACACAAAATGTAGATGTAAGTTGATACAGGTTTTATTGATAGTCCCCGTATATCTTTGTTTCGAGATCAGTGTAGATATTTCAACATGGAACAACACTTTAGCATGAATGAAATATTGTCTGCTAGATTTTAATTCAAGATGAAACAGACTGTGTTTACACGTTTATTCATTTTGTATTTATGAAGAGCATGGATGAGAAAGCCAGTATTGTTAGAATGGAATAACGCGAACACCATTTAATTTAAAGTTCATTTTAGGTGGAAGAATCTTAGCTGTAAAGCAGTGAGATTTGATTTAACCAAGTTCATAAACCTTAAGGGATTTCTGTGTTTAAATGTCGCACATCATCAACACTTCAAATCAAAGCTTTGAAAAGTCTTAACTCTTTACAAAATGCTATTTATATATTCTATGAAGACATCTATACATCTATACTAAGTCACACGTTTAGTAACCAGTGTAAATGCATGTTGTGCACTTGTCCACCACAATTCCAGGAAACAGCTTTGTGGACCAGGAGTCAATAATGTGTTCAATCATGTTTAATATCTTCATTAATTATCTGGATGACAGGACAGTGTGTATCCTCAGCAAGTTTGCAGGAGACACAGATCTGGAAGGAACAGCCTCAAGCCACCAATACATGCTGGAGGCCATCTAGCCGGAAACAATTTTGCAGAAAAGGGCCTGATGACAGAAAGTTGTGACCCATCAATGTGTCTTTGTGGTTAAGAAGACTAATAGTATCTAAATCTGTGTTAGACAAAGTGTTGTCAGCAGGTGACTTTATTCAGTGCTGGTGAAGTCAAACCTGGAGTACTATGTCCAGCTGAGATACTCAGCACAAGAGAGACATGGACATCCTATACAGAGTTTAGTGAAGGGCCACAAATGAGATGAAGGGACTAGAACATTACTTATATGAGGAAACACTGACAGAACTCAGTCTGTTCAAACTGAAGAAGAGAGGGCTCAGTGGGATTTTACCAATATATATAAATACCTGGGAGGGACACTGCAAGAAGGATGGACCAGACTCTTTTCAGTCATGAGCAGTGACAGGACCAAAGGTGATGGACACAAACTGAAATGTGTGAGGTTAACTCTGAACATCAGCAAGCACTTTATCACTGTGAGGGTGACTGAGCACTAGCACAGGTTGCCCATAGAGGTGGTGAAGTCTCCCTCCTATGTGATGTTCAAAAGCTATCTGGACATGGCCTGGAGCAACTTGCTCCATTGAACATGGGGATTGGATTAAATGACTGCCAAAGATTCCTGCCAAGCTCAACTGTTCTGTCATTCCATGAATACACTATAGTTGTGATGATATATGCCATTAGAAGACATACGAATACCCACTCTCTCATATCAAGTCTATTCTCAAATTTAAAAAAGACTAGAATATCTGATTATTTTAATTTTAAATGTAATAAATTTCCTTTTGAAAATTATTAAGCCTGCAGAATGTACATCATTTCAGATCATGATCTGCCATTTATTTAACTCAGTTGTATAAAATGTAATATGATGGGAGTTTTTACAGACAGTAGAAGTGTGGAAAGGGACATAAAACTTATGTGATAGCAGAGAAAAAATAACTTCCAACTGAAAAAAAAAGACACTTTGAGCCCTTTCCAACATCTAATTTACAATTAAATCAGCAATTCAACTGCTGTTTGTATGTGCACCTAAGACAGTATAAAGAATGCAGTGTATTGAAACTTTGTCTTTCTGAGGGTGCAGGGAAACAAGTGAGGTAATTAATCAAGGGTAAAAACTGCTAATGACAAACTGTATATGATATAAGCATCAAACGCACCTTAGCCAGAATCAGGAGCAAGAAACAAGTCTTTCCTAAACTGAAACTAGATGTATGCTGTTTGCTACAGTAGCAGAATGAATTAAGCATGAATAACTACGATGAATGAGTCCAGTGACAGGAACAGTGTGAGAAAAGTCCATCTCAGTTGAAGTACTTCTGTCCCTTCAGGAATGTTTCCCCAGCTGTGAAGACAGCCATTTCAAATACTGGGAGAGAAGGTAAAGCTGAGTTTTGCTTTGGAATTGGTCTGGCTGCAGTTGGGCATCTGCAGTTTACCTTGTTGTGACCATGTGTGAGGGGGAAATGGCATACACATTTATAACATAAAGTGATACAATAAAATGGAAAAACGCAGATTAAACAGATAGTCACTGCCAATCCACAAGCCTTTTGGACAACAGGATCATAGAAAAGCAAAGACACATGGTAAGAATACATTCATGAACAAATTCCCCCCCTTTATTAGTAAGACCCTGTTCAAGGCAACAACATAACAAAGGCTTTCGAAGGCTCTCTGCTGATGTCCCTTAAATATGACACTAATTCTTCCAGCTCTTGAACTCTCTGACATACAAGTACAAATTCAACATAGCTAGAGATGTATGTGAAACCTAATATTTACACTTACAGAAAAGTAAGAAGAAAAAGGAATGACAGAACCAAAGGAAAGAACATAAGAAATAGACATGAAAGAGAGAACAGGTACAGTGAGGTCATAGAAAGAAAATGCCAAATACGAGGACATTAACAAAAACTATGTTCAAGAACAGAAAACAAAATATTAATTGGTAAACCAGAGTGTGGAGTTTAAAATACAGAGTATGGTTTAAAATACAGCTATATAAATATGAAGTGATCTGCCTTAAAAAATTTGGTATGATATATACAAAATTGGTATGATATATTTAAAGGTTTATTAAAAATCTGAGCTGTTAGAAGCAAACATTTTTGTGTATATCTTTCTTTATACTACAGTAGATTCCAATTCAAAGAGGTATTTTTATGTTAGGTAGGATATACATCAATGTTACAAAAACATTGCAGATCAGATTCATAAATAATTTCTTAAAATGCAAACTTTAATGTTATAAACTTTTGGAAGCAACTATTAACATATTTTTAACCCAAATAGATCAAATTTTGGCTTGTTGAATGAAAAAGCTCTTCGAAGAAAGCATCATTTTGAATTCTCTCTGGATCCTCCCAAGACTATTTTTACCATGGAGCTCTCAATAAAACTGTTCCTCTTACAGTTTTATTCTTGTCCACATCATTAATCCATGATCTTTTTCTTTGGAGATTTTAACTGATAATGAATCTACCAGAAGCCATGCGTCAAATTATAAAAACAACTATCAAGTGTTTTATGAGGTATTTACAATGATACACCTTTTCAATCCATAAGTGTCATGTACCATCTAAGTATACTATATAACCTCAGTTTTGTCAATTCTATTAAAAAAAAAAAAAAAATAGAAAAAGAAAATGAAACAAACAGGATCTACCCTATTTTTCTTTCTTTATCAGTGATAATTGTGCAAATGGGGAAAGGTATAGGAAAGATAATAAACTGAACTGAAACAATTCAAGATAAAAATGCAATCAGCAGATTGAATGTTGTGCAGTTTTTGTGATTACCTTGTGTAGTAAAGTATAAATTCACTTGGTATTATTTGGAGTTTTTCTTGTTCAGGGTAGAATTATTACACAAGCCTTTTATTCACACAGAGACTGCCTAGCAAAATCTCTTCATATTACATAGGCTTTGGTCTTTCAGTGTGGATTTGTGATGCAATCAGAGCAGTGAGGATTGAACCTGGTTTTTTTTTTCCAGAAAAATATACCATACTGTAATGGCAATTGGCATTCAATAGTAATAGCTGTACACTTTCTAGCAGGACTGGTAATACACCACCATCATCTAGAAATGCCTCCCCTAATTGATGTCAAGCTTGTTTTCCTTTTTAGAGGTTGAAAGCTTGACCCACCCTTACTGTCTGCCAGGAAAAGAAGAAAGGCCATGGTTTACCAGCTGGAATGTGAAATTTCACAGCATAGGAGAAGCAACTGTATCACATGGGAGATGTAATGGAAAATATTTATGCCAATAAAGTTCCTGCCAAGTGTCAATTAAATTCTTCAGAGAATGTAAGAAAAGTACAAGAAAACAGCTAGTAATGCCCATTTCCGTATTCATGTCTCTGAAATTCACCTGCAAAGACGTCCCACTTACAAGTTTGGCTATAATGTTTTTTGCTAACCTAAGGCTAACAATTACTTCATTCAAATGCAATAAAATAAAATAGAGGAACATAGGTATGTTCATAGGTAAATAAAACAGTCTATTATGGACAGCTGTGTGGCAGCAAAGATTTAAGATACTTTTACTAACAAGTCTGTCTTCCATCACTGCCTAAATATTCTATCGTCTTATGTATTTTCTCATACTTTAATTTCTTGCTTAATTTGTCATTTGCCTTCTTTCTGTGACAGTGTTTCTCAGTCAAAGACACAGGAGTTCAGGACTATTTTTATGCCTCCAGCTCCCTGTAAAACCCTCAGGCATACTGCTAATTTCTGTTGCACACTGAATAATGTACCATTCGTGGCAGATCACCCATAAGGATTAAGTATTATAAGATTTCAGAAACCCTAAAACACACGAAGAACATTCTTCCAGCAGCATGACCTTCTAAATTCTAATAAAACAAAAAGAAAGTTGAATGCCTAAAATGACACTGGGTTTATGAATACAGGTTTATGAATTCAATTTATTTCTGTATTTACTTTTTTTTTCTTTTTTCTTTTTTTTTTTCCTTAATGCTGTACTCTTCACACTTTCAGAAGAAAGAATTTGGAGTTTCTTTAAGAAACATAATAAATGTTGTGAAGCAAGGAGGGGAAAACATGGTATTTTACTAATGAAAAATAAGATACTGTAATTAAAAATACAGTTATTTCACAGTGAAAAAAAAAACCTTCCTACTTAGCAGTAGAATGAAAGTGGTATATGCTGTCTTTGACAGTACTTCAGACACTTTCAAAGTTTATGTCTTTTTCATAGACTGATAGAATATTAATCTGTCTTACGTTTTCTTTCAAAAGAACTAGCTAAGAAATATGTCATTTCCAGTGCAGTACATCATTTTCAATCTAAAGTTAATACACTCCTTCACTAGCATGCCAGTGATGGATGTCACACTCCAAGGAAAGGCTCATTTCATTTTATCCATTTTTCAGGAAAATATCTAATGATAATCTAAGCTGCTATCAGTACTAACAGCCAGATAGATAAACACATTTTAATAAGAAGTTATAATTTATCAGTTTCCTACTTGCAGTGTCTGATTAAGGTGGAATTTTTGTGCATTAGATCTGCATTCGACCTCAAAATAATATCTCGCCATTTTTTTAGACTCCAAAACGTTCATATTTACACAATGAGTGTAATTTTTTTTTTTTTTTTTTTAATTTATGCAAAGGCTGATATCTCATGGCGGGGAAAAGGCCACTGAAAAACAGCAACATACCTCTGATTGGCTTTAATGTACTGCATTTAGACTCATTTCTGTCTTGAGATGCCCTTTAAACATTGACAGTCAAGACCTTATAGGCTTGCAAGAATCAAACTATCCAAATCCACTTGGAAGTTTTTAAGATTTATATTTAAATACATATATATAAACCCCAGTGATCTGGCCATTTAGAAAACAGTAGGTTTTAGTTTGACATCATAGAGCTCTCTCCTCTTGTATCACTCTTTCAATTTGTCTGACTGAATGTAATACAACTTTCCAACATTAGGACAAACTGTGCAGGATTTCATTTTCACACTCTTACTCTGTCTTCCTGCATTTTGGTAACTTTAGATCTTCATGTTTTTAAGCAAACACTTGCAATCTAAATACAAAGAGCTTAAGCACTTCCAAAGTGGTCCATTAACTCTGCGATTAAATTGGTCCAATGCAACATCAGGGTAGTAAGCAGACAAAAAGTAGTACCTGTCAATACATTTAGATGCTAGGTTAAAAAATGTCAAAATTTGAATTATACCATGAGAAAGGTAAAAACTAACATAACTGATAAAACTTTTATTCCCTACCCTGAAGCTTTAATTGCAGTCAGTTATACCTTCTTTGTTGTGGAATTAATATAGTGACCAGGTAAGAAAAAGTCCAACGCACATGTGTGTACAGCTATGCTAATTCTGCCGGAGTCCATGCCTGTAGAAACTGTGCAAAATAGTTAATTTGGAATTTTGGTGCTAAAAGGAAAGAGGTGCCTTAAAAGCACATCTCTAACCAGTGAGGTAGGAAGCCCCACCACTGAGTAAGGTTGCAAGGAAAAGTACGCCTGTGGAGAGTTGTAGTGGTACACATGAATGAAGAAAAGAGCAGTAATTTTAAACAGGAGGTTCCAGTTTTGAAAAAAAAAAAAAATTCATGGGGGAACTTCTCTTAAAATTTTCAGATTTAGGGAGTGAGTGTTGAGACAACATTTGAAATGTGGCTTTATTAATTCAACCTCAATTCTAGTTTTTAAGCAAGTCATCTACAACTTTGACAGTTGTCTTTTGATCTTCACTTCATATTCAGACTAATATGAGAAAGTCTTACAACCATGGTTCCTTATCTATGATCGTTTTAGTACAGTATTTAACCATGTAAGGTTTACTCTTGGGCTATCATATACTTCAAAAACTCCATACTATTTCTTAATATTTTAAAAAATCACATATATCAAAGGGGAAAGATAGGTTCTAATCACGAAAAGATGAGAAATAGAAAGTAAATTGACCTCATAACACTCATACAAAATGATTGAATTGAGATAATATTATTCAGTCTTCTCTAAGTTTAGATGTACAAATAAGTACTCAGAGGTATAGACTAAGTTTTGTCAAATTTAGTAATCCAGTGAAAAAAGATCTGCCTTTTATAATAAACTACTTCTAGAGTAATCTTCCGCAGGCTAACATGATCTCAAGTGGCTTTCTGTGTCGCTGTTAATAAAAGGAAGCCATTCTGACCTAAATGCTAACTTTTCAAATTGCATTTACCCTCCCTGTTCTTATCTTCAATCAATGTTAAGGCTTCTTCGTGATTTCTCCATTGTTCGGAAACAGAGAAAACCTGGTGCTCTCTCATTTCCCAGAACCTCTTCACCTTTTCCCTCCTTCTCTTTGTTGCATAGAACAAGTCAATCTCCTGACATATATTTTACTGCTTTTACCTATGCTTTCCACAGGCTTTTAGGAAGCACTTTCCATTTCTTTATTACAAGAATGATAAGGAATTTCTTTATGTCTTTCACCATCACAGTCTTCAGATGTTTCTGGCTTCCAGTATAGGCTCCCTGGGGTAATCAAATGATTTGTGTCTAATTTCCATGGAGTAATCTAATGGCTGAGAACCCAAATATGTATGTTTGATTCAGCCTGATGTTACAGCTTTCCCTAGCAGAGTAACTAGCCATATCAAAGGCACATAAGACATTTTTTTTAATGTGAGGCAATACTGGTGTACCTTTAGCTAGTAGCTTTATATCTGAAAGATCAGGCTGGTAAAATTTGTCTTTTCATATCATCTCTTTAAAACTTTCCATAAAGAGCTGTTCCAAATAAATCCTCAGATTCTATGATCTTGTGCCTGCTGTTAAAACCAGTGCAGAAGATGATAGGTACATTTTCACAGGTACTTTTCTCCTCCTTTTATTTCTTCACACAGGGACCTGTATGGGAAACAGTGAATGTCCAAACTAATCATTCATGTTTTATAATCACTGGTCAGTATTAACATAAATTACAAATACTATAACTACATTTAAATCATTCCACATGGTGTTAGAAGATTATATTGAAATAGTCTTCCTAAATTAGTTGATTTCTATTCCATACTTACAGTTTCTTTTCCAGTGACAGAAGATACTTCAGAACTTAATTTACCAATACATTAAACATAATGGAAAGATACAATAGAAGCACTATTCCAAGTAATTAAACAGTAATGTCAATAATTAGATTTCATTTTGATGCTAAGAGAGTTATCACAATTACTTAGAAAAATGTGAAGATCATTTGAATCCTAATGTAGAATTCTTCAACTCTTATAAATCAAAGATTAAATATTCAAAGAAATATGAACTATTCACAGAAACACAGAATGTTAGGAGTTGGAAGAGACTTGAAAACATCATCGACTCCAACCCCCCTGCCAGAACAGGATCACCTAGATTAGGTCACACAGGGGCATGTCCAGGTAGGTTTTGAATGTCTCCAGAGAAGGAGACTCCACAGGCAGCCTGTTCCAGTGCTCTGTCACCCTCACCGTAAAAAAGTTTTTCTTTATATTTACACGGAACCTCCTATGTTCCAGTTTGTACCCATTACCCCTTGTGCTATCACTGGATGTTACTGAGAAGAGCCTTGATGCATTCTCCTGACACTCTCCCTTTACATAGTTATAAACATTAGTTAGGTCACTCCTCAGTCTCCTCTTCTCCAAGCTAAAGAAGCCCAGCTTCCTGTCTTTCCTACTAAGGGAGATGTTCCTATCCCTTAATCATCTTTGTGGCTCTGTGCTGGACTCTCTCAAGGAGTTCCTTGTCCTTCTTGAACTCAGGGGCCCAGAACAAGACACAATATTCCAGATGCAGCCTCACCAAGACAGAGTAGGGGGGAAGAAGAGCCTCTCTCAACCTACTAGCCACACCCCTTCTAATACAGCCCAGGATGCCACTGGCCTTGGCCACAAGGGCACATTGCAATACAGTTGAATGAAGAAACTCTACTGTTGTGTCACGTTTTGCAGTTTCCCTTCAGTTCATCAAATATAGTAATAGAGACAAATTACAGCAGAATGTCTATTAAAATAGTTATGGAATCGGTGAAAAAGAAATTCATTATAATAAGCATGATGCTGAATGACTATTTACCACACACTGACATGCTACAAAAGAGAAATATAGTAAACTAGAACTCTGTATGAAGACTGACATTTACATTTGGGCTCTTAATATATATTATATATTATAAATTATAAGGAAGTCTTGACTACCAAACTGTCACAAATGCAAGCTTTGACTGCTTCTTGAAGGTATGCTTTATCTTCCCCCTACAGAATTCCAAAACACAATAGTTCAAAAACTTCATTTTAATATTATCCACTAAGAGTTCACTTACTTTCCCAAAGTTCAGTCTGTTATGCATGTCCACCTTGTAGCTAAAGCATTTATCTACCGGAAAAAAAAACTGGTAACATTTTTCAGACTGACATTGGGGTGTGATTTAGGTAACAAGGTACATACCTCCTTGGTAGATGCAGAAGAGCAGGTTCAGGATTGAATACCATAATTTAAGTAGAACAATAATGAATAAGGCAGAAACAACAGCAGCAGAGAGAAACTATCAAGGATTTCTATAGTTAATAGTATCACATTTTTCTGTTCATATATTTAGACAGAGGGAAAGGAAAAAGGTGTTAAGTCAGCCACAAAAGGCATTAAAGTCCATTTTAATCTTAATATGTTCAATGATATGTGAACAATGCTGGAAATTTCAGAATATAAACTGAGATGGGTTTGTTATAGTTGTGCAGAAGTTACACAAATTGTCTGCATCCTCTTTGAGTGGTTATGTATGTTGTCTTCCCTTCCATATTAATGACTACTAATGTGACTTCTGTACCTGATTTTGTGATTAATTTTTCAAATGCTGCATAGTACATTAGAAAGTTACATTTCTGTGATAAACCATGTTGTTGATGTGGTTTAGTGATACCAAATATTTCCAAAAGAGAGAAAACAAGCGGATAAAATTGTGCTGCAGTCTAAGGATCTCCCAACTCAAAAATCTCTGTTTTATAGACAAGATCTGCAGGTTGGGTAGAGGTCAATGTAAGAAATTTCCATTAAGAAATAAAAGTTTTAAAAAAAAAATATTCAGAGTTGCTGGAGGTAGCAGTGAGAGAGCAAATACATCAGGTGTGCAGTCTACATAGAGGGAGGGGATCAGCACCAGAACTGGGAATATAGAAATATTTAGAGGAGCACAACAGAGTCTGGAAGGGACACTGAAGGAGAAAACTGCAGATAAGGGGACAACCACTTGTGGATGGAGAATTAGAAGACTGTGAAGAGGAAGAACTAAAAAAGTGAGGAACCAAAAAGACAAGTGTCAAGAGAATTAGTTCCTCAGGGAACACACTCAAACCCAAGCACATGCAGAAAACAATTAATTTGCCCTGGTAAAGGTAGGGTAGAGGAGAGAGAACTTGGGACAAGGTGCGGTGGGATAGACCACTGCAGAGAAGTCAGTCTTCAGCAGTAGGGACCTGAAAGAGTCTCTGAAGAGCTGGTCAGTAGGCAGACAACACCTCTGTAATCCTTACCCTCCTGGGATCACAGCTGTTGTAGACAGACCTTTATGGGCAGTTATGTAGCTTTGCAACAGCAAGCTGAGGTCCTCATCCATACCAGACAACTCCACATCATCCTCTCCCAAGCATTCTATAGACAATTTTCTCTTTCCCTTTCTAGGATGTCCCAGTCTCACTACTACAGATAATGAAGAGTTGACAGTGATGTTTTGTTACTTTAGTTACACCTCCAAAATGAGAAAGAAATATAAATATATAACTTGAGCCCATAAAGGTGACCTTGATCTAGTGTGACAGGTGCTTTAGAATAAGCCCTGGCATCACTAAAAGAGGTCCTGTAGGTACAGAAATTATTACACATTGTGTAGAATAATGAATAATTCCCCTAGAAGGAGAAATACATTTCTGAGGTTGCATAACAGCAATCATTAAAGAAGGGGTACAGTGAATATCTAAGCTTCGGTATTAGGTTTTCATGACTTCTTTGAGTGCACAATGTTTCGGTACCTTAGACTGAAGTAAGTGCTTGGATGTTTTATGTGACCATTATTTTAGTTTATATTGCCTCTAATCCAAGTGCTTTGGAGTGCCTTATAGCACAAAAAGAGAATAGCATATCAAATCATATTACAACACTGTTAATTAAAAGACCTGTCAAAGAGAGATTTAAAAAAGAAGGCCAAATGTTATGCTTCTTAATCACTCATTACTTAAGCAAAATATTAATGGTATTGATGTGAATTTTGTGCCAGTAATGGCTAAACTACTTGAGATATCATCCAAACAATGAAAATGGAAGTTAACAGTTTCACAATATTTTCCCCTGTGAAGCATGTTATGTGGATTAATTACTTACACTATTAAGACTTCTGGTGTAAAGCTAAGACTTTTCGCAATTCAGTGCAACATCTAGCACTTACATTACTTGCTAATATTCAAGGGGGTCCCTAGAGGTGTTATATAAAACAGCTAAGTATTTACAACTAGAAGCACTCCTGTGATACAGTCAAAATGCTGAGATATGCGAGGAATCCTTGATGGTACAGAGGATCTGTATCATCTACACCAGACAGTGGATGGTGTTTATAAATATACACAGCAGTGCATAATTCCGTATTTGCAAAGCAGGAGACACGAGGAATTGACATACATTTGTGTCTACCTCTTCAAAAAGTATAGGACTCATACAGAGACAATGGCATTTTTTGGTCTACTGCCATGCTTTAGTGGTATCCAGCACTGGACAAAGTTACAAGGACCATTGTGACATGATCATAGTGCTTTTTAAACATTACTAATTGTATTTACCATTATATCCTGTTAAGTTGAACTTATCTAAATGTTTCAAGTAATCTGCCAACCTACTAGACTGACACAAAGCAGAAATTAATTTTAGATTCCCTGAATAAATTCAATTATGGAGGTTTTTTTAAGCTTATTTTCACCTGCAAAAAAGCTTTCCAGCTTAAAACAGCTTTAATAACCAACAAGAATGTACATCATCTTTGAAGTACATAAGGAATACAAAACTTGCTAAAAGAGTTATTTTTCTTCACATAATCTCTTGATTTCAGTTTATTGGCCTGAGGTTGTAATTGGGCACTTCACAGGTTTCTTTTCCTTACAAGTGATTACAAGCGATTCAGAACTAAGGAACTTGGAAGACTCAATATAATTTCTCCAGTCTACACACAAATATAGGTAATTGTTAGTGATAGATTTTATTTGTCATAGTTACTAACATTACTTTGATGTACAGTTTTACTGGTTAGAGTGAGAACAGAACTAATTCTGTTCATCAATTTTATTTTTCATCTCAGTTCTTCTAACTAACTGCACTGTCTGAAGTTAGCATAGGCAGTGTCTGCTTCTGGCAGTGATAACACCCCATGTTTAGAGTTAGTACCAAGAATTGGTGTGCAGGATCTTCTGTACCACATTGCAGGGTGCAGAAAGTGAAAGACCACACCTGCAGGGAGGATAGGGCAGGACAGGTGACCCTAAACTGACCAACAAGGTATTCCATCCCATATATGTCATATTTAGTATAAAGCTGAGGGATCATGAGGGTCAAGCTTGTCTCAGGGCTCTTTCAATTTCTTCCCTTTTTCTTCAATGGCCAGTATGTGAAGAGGACTCTGCCTGTTTTGCCTTCAATCCTGATCTGTGTGTTCCTGAATCCAGTTCCAGAATCCAGCTCCTAAACGCAGCTCTCATCCGCTGTTGGGCCCAGTCAGGGAATTTCCCAGTGCCTGTTCCACTGCATCAGTGGTGACAATAATGTAATTGTCATTAGGGCTGTTAGTTTCGATATCAGTTTTGTATATCTTTGTATATATTTCTTTTTATTATTATTTTAATTAAAGCTTTTCTAGTTTCCTTTTCTAATCACTAGTCTCTCTCTCTTATCCCCTTTCTCTTCCCCTTTGGTGAGGAAGTAGGGTTAACAGAAAACATCTATTATAGGTCTAGCGGGCAGCCCTGCCCCTGCCCTGACAACAGTTTAGATTAATAATAGCACAATTAAAGTGACAAAAATTTCCAATGTGGCAGCATTAAAATGAAAATGCTCAGGTGCCAGAATGTGTTCATGACAAAGGTATGGTTGATCTGGGCTAAGAAGCAATACAACAAACCACAGACAATAAGAAAGCAACATGGTATGGCCATACCCAGATTACAGATAACAAACTGGTTATTATTAACAATAAAACATTGAAATAAATCATACCTTTACCTGGAAGAAAACATAGTTCCATCAAAACTAATATCTGATGCTGATACAAATGACTTCTTAATGTAATTGATAAAATAGAACCTATCAGTATTGAGCTGATTGAAATCCAGAAAATGCATTTGCTCAAGTAAAACAACAGTTTATTTGAAAATGCCTTTTATATTAATTGCTTTCCTGTATCCATAAAGAAATACATCATTTTCATTCTCTGACATTACATTAACTGTTAACAACTATTGGAGTTTAATTAATTTCCAAATAAACACTGACATTGTAGAAGCTAAGAAGCAAAGAAAGAAAAAATGTGTTACTGAGCGTTAAGTGGTGCCTCAATGCAAGTCATCTTCCAGCTCTTCATGGTTTTATTATCAGTCTTAGCTATGCAGACACAGTTCTATCCCATAACTTTAGTATCACCAGTTTGTGCTACCCCTCTTCTCTCATTAATGGCTACAAACACAGAGGAAAGTCATACTCTGCCAATTTTGTCACGGCCCTTTTGCTCCATTGTACTACTTCTATTACAACTTTTATCCACCTATATTATGGAAAAGATAAACAGATTAAAAAAATAATTTAAAAAAAAAGATACAAGATGAAGAGAGGAGAGGAGAGGAGAGGAGAGGAGAGGAGAGGAGAGGAGAGGAGAGG
>JANVCC010010369.1:17329411-17375196 GCA_025345505.1 Todiramphus chloris collaris
TAGTGCAATTGCTCACCACCACTGACCAGGGGCTGAGCAGCGGCTGGCCCGTGCCTGCCAACTCTTCCATTTTATACACTGAGCATGATGTTCTATGGTATGAATATCTCTCTGTCTAGTTCAGGTAGGCTGACCTTACTATGTGCACCTGTTTGCTGGCAGACCATCAGAAGCAGGAACACCCTTAAATTAGGCTAAGTACTATTTAGCAACAACTAAACCATCAGTGTGTTATCAACCTTATTCTCATGCTAAATCCTAAACACAGCACTACACCAGCTAGTAAGGGAAAAGGAACTCTATCCCAGCTGAAACCAGGGTAGGCTTTTCTGCACAAATTACTGGATACTTGGATTAACAAAGTTTAAATTACTAAGACTTTAACATATTTAAATGTTTTCAGAGCAAAACGCTAAGTATCTATCTTTCCTATATAAGATGTGGTTAAACAGTATAAATTATTCATTCTCTTGTTAGGATACTGACACTGAAATGTAAGTGTGTCTTAAATACCTGGTACTTCATCTGTGTGTCCAGACTCTCAGTTTCAGCTGAAGAAAAAAATACATTTATGCCGATGTAAACCTAACAATTATAAATTGTAACAATGAGTAGGGCTTGCAGGTATGACTGAAGCAAAAAACTGCTGGTGCACATATGCCATAGGTATACTTTTTTTGTTTGTTTAAAGTTTAACTTGTACCTGGGCAGAATAGCAAAACAGTATATTCTTATAACTAGTTTATATCAGCATGTCTGCTCAACAGGCACAACAGGAAACAGAATTATTAACTCCTTAGTATTCAAATTCAAGTCTATAAACAATTTTAAACATTCAGTAGATCATTACACATGTCAGAATATGCATACTTTATGGTCTGTGCACAAGGTAATGTTCATAATACCGCAATATTTCAAACTCCAACAGAATATATTCATTCCAAGGTTGCTAAAAGCCATTTTCAGAATTGGTAACTCAAGGATTCAGTTATGTAGAACAGAATCATAGAATATTTTTGTCTGAAAGAGACCTTCAAGATCATCAAGTCCAACCTTATTCCTAGCCCTATCAAAAAACCACTAAACCGTGTCCCTAAGCACAACATCTAACTGGCTCTTAACCTCCAGGGATGGTCACTCCAACATTTCCCTGGGCAGGCCATTCCAATGCCCGACAACTCTTTCTGTAAAGAAATGCTTCCTAATATTCAGCCTGAACCTCCCCTGCTTCAACTTCAGGCCATTTCCTCTTCTTCTGTCACTTGTCACCAGGGAGAAGAGACCAACTCCTGCCTCACTACAACTTCACTTCAGGTAGTTGTAGAGGGCAATATGGTCTCCCCTCAGCCTTCTTTTCTCAAGGCTAAACAGCCCCAGATCCTTCAGCCTTTCTTCATAAGACACATGCTCCAAACCCTTTACTAGCTTTGTAGCCCACCTCTGTACCATCTCAGCATCTCAGCGTTCTTCTTGTAGAGGGGCCCAAAACTGGACACAGTATTCAAGGTGCAGCCTCACCAAAGCCGAGTACAGAGGGATGATCCCCTCCCTGCTCCTGCTGCCCACACTGTTCCTGATCCAGGCCAGGATGCCATTGTCCTTCTTGGCCACCTGGGCACACTGCTGGCTCATGTTCAGGAGGCTCTCAATCAACACCCCCAGGTCCTTCTGTGCCTGGCAGCTCTCCAGCCACTCCTACCCCAGCCTGGAGCACGGCTGGGGGTTGTTGTGGTCCAAGTGCAGGACCTGGCATTTGGCCTTATTGGAACTCATGGGATTGGCCTTGGCCCAGTGATCCAGCCTATCTAGATCCCTCTGTAGAGCTTCCCTATTCTCAAGCAGATCGACACTTCCACCCAGCTTGGTGTCATCTGCAAATTTACCAAGGGTGCACTCTATCCCCTCATCCAAATCACTGAAAATGTTAAACAGGAGTGGCCCCAGTCAGAGCCCTGGGGGACACCACTCGTGACTGCAGTCAACTGGATTTAACTCCATTGACCACAATGTAACCCATCTATCCCCATAGATTTGTTCTCATTGATACTGAGGAGCATGTCATGGACAATCTCTCCTGAATTGCAGGAGGGGCATTGTGTTCCTGGCCCATGTCTTTTGGCACTGGGGGAGTGACTTTCCTCAATGCAAGTGTTTCCATTACTAAAGACTGGGGCAAAGAAGGCATTAAGCACATCAGCCTTCTCCTTGTCTTTTATTAACGTATTTCCTTCTGATTCTAGTAGGGGATGGAGGCCCTCCCTGGCCTTTCTTTTATTATTAATGTATTTATAGAATGTTTTCTTATTGCTCTTCACCTCCAAAGGCAGATTAACTTCTAGTTCTGCTTTTCTAGTTATTTCTCTGCATGACCTGACAACATTCTTATATTTGTTATAGGTCTTCTTTTTCCAGAGGCCACAAATCCTCCTTTTTCCCTGATTTTAAGCAAAACCTCCTTATTCAGCCAGGCCAGTCTTATTCACCACCAACTTGTCTTGCAGCACATGGGGATGGCCTGCTCCTGTACCTTCAAGACCACCTTCCTAAACAATGTCCAGCCTTCCTGGACTCCTACATCCCTCAATACTGACTCCTAAGGGACTCTATCAAGTAACCTCTGAAACAAGTCAAAGTCTGCCCTTCAAAAGTCTAGACTGTCAGTACTGCTGTCCCCCTCCCCTTCTAACATCTCTACCAACAGATAAATTAATAATTTCATGGTCTCTATTCCCTAGACAACCTACAACTGCCATATCCTCCACCAGTCCTACTCTACTTGCAACCAAGAGGTCCAGCAGGGCACCCTCCCTGGTCAGTTCACTTACTAACTGTGTGAGGAAGCTGTCCCCTACACATTCTAGCAACCTCCTGGATTGTTCCCCCTCTACTGTGTTGTTTTTCCAGCGTATACCTGGGAAGCTGAAGTCCCCCATAAGAACAACAGCAAGTGACCTTGAGATGTAGTGTGCCTTCCACCTTAAACAGTAAGAAAAATCATGGAAACTTAAAAGTTACCTTGGACATTGATGCAATAAAAATTATTTTAAAATAGTCCTGTAGCTATGATCATGCTTCTGATTAGAGTTCTGCATAAAGAATAACAAATATTTTCTGCTAAAGAACATTTTGTCTACAGAAAGTGTAGTAATACTACATAGTTACCCATATAATAGTGATTTTTTGGGTAACCTTTGAAAATAAAATGCAAGTATGTATATTTACAGGTTGAAAGGATGCATGTGTGTGTCTGCTTATACAGAATTGTCTGTTGTGGAAACCTTACATAACATATTGCTTTAATAAACTTAACTTCCTTCATAACTGGTCTGTTGGGATGTTAATGTCTCCCTATTATAAATCACAAATGAGAGATAAACACTAAACCACTTGCCAGTGGCCACACTTGAACTGTGAACTAAATGTGGGTCTTTCAAGTCATGTATTAGTGCCTAAAGTGCTTAAACCACCATTCTCAACCTGAAACATCAGCCCTAAGGACCATCAACATAATTAAAAAAAATATATATGTTGGCGTATAGGGAGAAGTGTGACTATACTGACAGTGCTCATTACACCATGATATATATATAATCACACTAGTTATAAACTAAATAATTTGAAAAGTATCCCCAATTGCCTTCTCTGTCAAACTTATGAAAAAAAGCAGTTTTCTTACTTCTCATTAAATGTTAGAATATTCCTCTACATATTCATACTTAGTCTCAGTATTTTAGTTTAATTTCCTGTTTTTAAGTAAAAGAAGAGCTATGATGGGGTTAGATAGCATATTCCACTACCATGTGATAAAAAATATGACATATCATCATCTTGTCCTCTAGAGCAACTGCTATGGGTTTGGAGCCCTGCTTCCTGGAATGGGCCAGACAGCACCTGCTGCTGGGAAGTAGAGATTAAATCTTTGCTTTCTTTTGCTTCTGTTCACAGCATTGTTTCCTTCTTCATTAAACTTCTTTTGTCTTAGCTCACGAGTTTCATCTTATTTTCTTCCCCCTGGTCAAACTGAGAGGGGGAGAGAGGGAAGTGATACAGCAGCTTGGTGGGCACCTGGCATCCAGCCAAGGTCAAACCAACACACTGTGTTAAGCAGGATTAATACAGAGGGTGGATCATGGTTTCTGTTCTACGAATCTTGCACAGTCTGTGCAGACATGTTCACACCATCCATGGCCCCCATCTCAGGACCAACTCAGGGCATCATCTCAGGAGCAGAGCACAGGACAGGCACCCCCCTGTCACCTTGTCTGAATCCAGGCTAATGGACTCACCTTGGTCTCTGCCTCCTGCAAGATGCTGAACATCCCTAGGTACACTACCCCTGGGGGGTCCCTTCTTGTCACTGTTTTCATGATTTCTTGCTTTCTAACCAGGAGAGTCCATGTAAAGCACCCCTAGTCCCTTCATCTCAGGTCAGTCTCATTGACTTTCTCCATATGTAAAGCCAATTAGCAGTTGTTACCCAAGTTATTACTGCCTTTTCACCTCCTATTCCAAATGTGTTACAAAGATGTAAAGTTAAAAATTCATTGGTGCTCCTGTTTCTTTTCCTCGCATTCCTAAACTTTTAAAACTAGGCATCTAGGGTTCAGGAATCAGTTAGCAATGCTTTCAGGTACATCTCCACTGTGCTAAGTGTCTGTGTTTCTTCATTTCTCCAGTATGCACAAGGACTACCTTATCATTTAGAGTTGTGTGAATATATTTTAAGCCTCATCTGGTCGGAGAGGTGCTTTCAGGCTTGTGCTTTCAGCCCATAATACTTAAGACAGGTCTCAAATTACAATCTCACTCTCCTCCAGTTGGGCTAGATACTGTGGCAGAAAAACATCTTACTTTTCCATCATGTAAACCTGACTGCTGAGGTGTCATAGAATCCTGGACTAATTTTTATGTCCTCTGTGGTAAGTAAATGTTGTAACTACTAAACTGCTTAGGTGTCTAACACTAAGGAAGAAATCGCAGCCATAAATCCCTTTGCTGCTGATTGGTGACGTGTAAACACATTATCATAGACATCACCAAGCTGGTGTTTCAGGGTCAGTGACACAGTGTGGCACTCAGGTACATAGCTTTCAGCACTGAATGAGCTTGGATCTCAGCACTCAAGAGCTTTCTGTGTCCTTTTCTACTGGTCCTAACTCTGAAAGGTGCAGGGCATAACGAATATAAGACATCTGTTGGTGGGTGCCTGGTTCATGCAGTGAGGTCTCCTAAATATGCTATTAAGAAAAACAGAAAAATACCTTTTAAAAAAGAATCACAGTTTACCTTTCATTTCAAGTAAGTTAATTCCAATATTTACTTCTACAAGAAAAAATTCAGCCTGTGCATTTTACTAGATGAAAAGGTACCTCAGATTAGGTATGCTGCTGCTACTCATAAATTCCTTCCTGTTCCTTGTACTTTTTCTTCCCATAAGAACATAGTTCACAGTTAACCTGTGCTTTAATTTGTTCTGACAATTCTAGTGCTCCTAAGAAAAAAAGTAATCAAGCATGTGTAGAGCTTTCTACCTAAATCTTAGCCCCCACTTTGGCTGACCAATATATGTTTACAATGGTCTGCATGTATCACTTCTGAGAAGATGAATATGAACACAAAGCTTAAAATACAGTTAGTTGAAATGCTGAACTCTAATTTAAAACAAACCTGCCAATTTTAATCTTATAATTCTCCCACTGTCTAGCCAAATCTTTGAGAAGTATCAGTTTGCAAATGCTGATTAAATTCAACTGGTGTAGTCACTAATGTTTACGAATTCCACTAATGTTAATGAGACAGACAAACACAAAGGTGGTTTTGTGCATACTGTGCTTCTTGTTTGAAATTATTTCTGTGTTATACAGAAAATCTTGTACATAAAGCTTCATGACTTTACTTTCCCAAGTTTACATTAATTCTGATGTTCATAAATAGTATTACAACAAGACTACTAAAATATCTACTTGTTATAAAAGATATGAAACGCCTTTCATTTTCTTTCCCATTAATGTGTCCAGGTCTAAGGCTGAAACAAGGAAATTGCTGAATTACCATACCCACTCAGTCTGTGTTTTTTGCCAAACCTGTCTACCCAAGTTCTAACTAAAGCAAGCCGTGGTTTTGTTAAGATATATGCACATGCCTTGTTAGACTGCAACTTTTTTCATAATAAAGCATCTGTCAGAACTGTTGAGATGGGCAGTTTGATGTTGGCTTAATGATGAAAAGTTTTCTTATCCCATGGGGATACTCATCTGGAAAGATTGCTTTGGGTTGTGAATATATCTAATGATTGCCAGGTGATTGAAATTCTTCAGCAATGGTTCTCAACTCTTGGATGCTGGGTCTTGTAACTCCCAAGCACAGAGATAGCAAAAACCTCTCTGGGCAACCTGCTCTACTGACAGACTGTCCTTATGGAGGAAAGGCAGCGTCTGGTCTCCAGACTGAACTTACTAGTTTTAGCTGTTGCTGTGTGCCTGTGTAGCCTTCCGAGACATCATCATACAACGCACTGTCACATCAGTGAGCAAAAGACTGTGACCGCATGTTCTTTGATGCTTAAATTTGGATGCAGGCAGAGCCTGGGCAAGTCTGTCTTGTGCCTGGACTTCTGTCACACGTGAGTGCGAGGTGTGGAGGTTCGAGCCCTTGAGACTCGTCATGGTGCTAGGTGGTTCTTTGAGGGCTTCTATCAGCAGCTCTTGGTGCCCATCCCAGAGGCATCACCTGTGTTTGTTTCCCTAGCCCTGCCTGTTCTGGGTAGCTGGGCACTGCAGGACGTGCCTGCGGCAGTGGAGGGGAGTTATGAGGGGAAACATCCCCCCGGAGTCTCCATGGGGCAGGTGATGAGGCTCAGGGAGCTTGGAGGGTGTACTTCTTGAAGGACCTGGGCATTTCTTTCTCCCCTCCCCAGACAGCAAGTGACTGTGGCCTCTCTCTATTTGGCAGCGAATGACACCCTTTGGCAGTGCCAATGCCAGTGAGGGGCAGCAGCTTTGCATCCTCAGCTCTTTCCAGACAGCCACAAAGCTCAAAGAGAGCTCCATGGCCATGCAGACAGAGTGGAGCTGCCCCATATGCTAAGACACTGGAGATTTCGCTTACATGATGCCCTGCTGACACCAGTTCTGCCTGCGTGGAAGCCTGTGTTGGACAGTGATGACACCACAGTGCCCACTCTGCAGAGAACCAATAGAGATTGCCAGGGTGTCTGTGCAGGGAGACTTCAAGATGCAGTTTGTCGTCAAGCCCCTCAAAGAGGCACCAGGTGACAGCAGCCAAACAGGAAGTGCTCCAGGCTGCCCGGCTGAAAACAGCCCTCATGTCCCCATGGTATCAACTCCATCTTCTCAGCAGGGGACATGGTCCCCAGCTGAGCAGGGGGCTGCAGGGACAGAGGCTGTGGGTGATCTTCTGCCCCACATCTGGGCAGAACTTTTCCAATGACAAAGGCGTCTCCTCAATCCTGTGCTGTCCTGGCTGTGCCAGCTGCTGGTGGTGATATATAGGGCTGAGTGGTGGAGGGCACAGAGTACAGAAAGCGACATCCTGTATACCCTGTGCCTCTGTGGTCCGGATGAGGAGGCCATGGTCTGGATGCTGCAGCATGGCTTGCAGGTAAATACAGAATGGCTGATCCATGGAGTCATCAATGTCACCATGCAGCAATGCACTGAGGAGTCCCAGTTGGCTGCTGGGCTCCTGTGCTGTCAAAGAGGACAACAGCCCTGCGGCCTCCTCTGGGTCCTCCTGCCCCCCACCTGGCCTCCTCCTCCAGCCCCGCAGGGTCCAGTCGAGAGGAAGCAGTCAGCACCACGGAGGCTGCTCTACTTGGGTGTCCCGGCCACCCCTTATCTCTGCCCAGCCCTGCAGAGCCCAAGCAGCCCCAGGAGGAGCCAGTGGAGGCAGCAGCAGTGGCAGGTTCCTCCACCCAGGGCCGCAGTCGCAGACCTTCCACCTCCAGCCAGGGCAGGGGCCGCTTGCCCACGGGAGCCCGGCTCCCCCTAAAGAGCAAATCCCCCGGCCCCAAGGACTGTCCCCCGTCCCACAAGAGGCCTCCCTGCTGGTGGTTCTAGTGGGCCTCCATCAACCCTTCATGGAAGAAAAGGAAATAAATGCCTGTTTCCCTGACACAACCCCTGGCTGTTGCTTTCTCCACCTTCTCTGGGGGCCTTTTGCTGTCCCTCATGCCCAGGCATGGGAGGCACTAGCCCGCTGGGAGCATGGCCACAGGCCCCGGAGTCCCAGGGCCACGCTGGAGGTGCCTCCCCTGGCAGTGCAGCCAACACCGGAGGCAGAGCAAGCAAGAGGAGAAGTGCCTTTGGCACAGGGCTAATGCCCTCAGCCAGGTCTCTTGTTTATCACCTGTGAGAAGAGAACAGCACCAACCTCTCTACAAAGTCCTTTCAGGTAATTGTAGAGAGTGATGAGGCCACCCTTTAGCCTCCTCTTCCTCAAACTAAACAGTCCCAGCTCCTTCAATTGCTTTCCATAAGATTTATTCTTCAGAACCTTCACCAGTTTCATTGCCCTCCTCTGCCCCTCTACTCTGAGCTGAGCAAACAGCGCACTGTGGACAGCCCATTCCTGATTCTGTCTTTGATAGCAGCTCCTTTTCACCATGATTCACTAATGAGCAGTATTTTGTACACAGACTAGAAAATGAAGATCACCTGACTGCCAGTGTGCGATGGCTGAATGGATGTTACTATGTCAGATTACTCAGAATGGGTACTCATCTCTAACACAAATGCTCTTAATCTACTTGCTTTTCAATTATATATTTAAAAAGCTTAATGCTAATATATCTTTTCTTTCTACTATGGATTTTGAAGCATGCAGTAGCCCAACAAAAATGTCTTTCCACCTCTCCATTGTTTAAATTAAAAAAAAAAAAGGGGGGGAGAATTCAAACATTCACTACCTTAAAAAAATCCTTACAATAATTCAAGATTCATCATAATAACGTTGTTCATACAAAAAGAGTTTGTAGAATACATTTTTTCTTTAACAAGAATGTCATGAGTAAATGAGTGTATCCAGACTCAAAACATGTTTACTGCATACCTATTACAAAATTTTAGTTGTTAAAATCAAGCAGCTGCGAAACCTGTAAACATGTTAAATAATGCTTATAACAATACATTACATGTACACAAGTACAACAAGATCTGCGCATGTAGTTTCCTATCATGACATGCATGGAACTCAATTTTAGTTTGCCCATAGAATAAGATATTTTAAACACAGACTTTTAACAGGCATTGTTTACTCTTGTTCCAGCTCGTACCTCCTCTTTCTTTAATACTATGGAAAAAGCTTCACAGAAGATCTGATGGTGCTTAATTATATTAGGAATCAATCTTCTTTCAAAAAATGTGTATTATAAAATATCTCTCAACTAACTACAAAGTATACACATTATATTTTGTCCTGTAGCATTCACTTTGTATTTAGCAGCAGATTAGATTTCCATGGTGATACAGGCTTATACATTAGTCTACCTGTTGCTTCTAGATGCCAACAGCTAAACCATCTGTTCTGTATTTCCAATACCAGGACCTGCTGTTATTTTTTTTTGTGGTGTTCAAGTATTAAACAGGGAACTGAACTTTCTCTAGAGTTCCTGGCTACCTGTACTCCCTTCAGCCTTTGGAGGACTTATGGCAAACTTATTGGTATAGACTGCTGCTTCTTTCTGACAGAGCATTCTGTTCTAGGAGATCAGCAAGCATCCACACAATCCAGCACAGGGAGAAGAGAACACTCATGCTCCAACTATTCAGTACCCATTTATCCATTTATAAGCTTCAGAGAATCTAGTAGTTATGAATAGATTCATAATGACAGTTTCAATCTCCTCTTTTTTGAATTTAGAGGATATAGTCAAGTGTTTTTCAAGACCCAGCAGTTCAGGGAGTTCTCATTTAAAGAGAGGATTTGCAGGGAAATTTTTCTGATGGTAAGCAAGTTAGTCTTTGCCTTCTAACTGCAAAATGTAAGGTCAGTTCCTAAAGAAGCAGATGAAGTGACATGAATTACAGTTCAAGGACCTACCCTGAAATTTGGCTTATCCTGAAATGACAGATTTCAAAGTCTTTAGAGATCCATTTGGGATCTGCAAGTTGTTGTTTAGAAATGTATTTTGATTAGAAAATGCAATATAAAATCCTAATACAAGAAGTTTCTTTTCTAAATTTTTTCCTTCATTAGAAAAAGAAGTGAGAGAGATGTTATAATTTTGTAACTATAGAAATAGGTGAGAGAAGTGAGATATTGCCTGACAAAGTTATTTCCATGGCCCTCTGAGAACTGAGACATTGGTGGATGAAAGCAATGTTGCAGATTAAATAAATCTGAATTTTAGTAGGGCCATTATCTGCTATTAAAAAAAAAAATAGCCTTACAGCACTAGCATGACAAAGTCTGACCAGTTTCTGTACTCATATATAATGCACAAGAACACCTATTTTATAGATTTCTTGTCCCAACCTTTACATATGAAAATCATATAGTAAAAGTACAGTGGCCTACAATGCCTCCTAGTTTCCTCTTTGTGTGTCACACTGCACCATCAGGTTTAGAAACTCCATAGTCCACCCTTTCCTTCCTGGGATCCTCACAGCAGATTAACCATGCAGCTCCAAATTCCAGTTTATCTTACTCTTCCTTTGGTGATGACATAATGTCCAAGTTTCAACTGCAGAGTTTTCTCCATACTTCAAGTTCTCTTTGAAGGTTTTGTTCTCTAACACAAGATAGTAAACTCCTTGGTGACTCACAATCAACACAATTTGCCTGCAGCATCCTGATAGTGTCTAGCTTTCTTGCTGCCACATATATCTTCTTCAGGTTAGATATGGCAGCATCTGCCCTGCTGTGAGATTCAGCACAGTTGCCGAAGCCACTCTGGTCCAGTCTAGTAATTGTGCTTGCAATAGAGATAAGCGAGAAAAAATACTGCAAAGTAAGAAGTGAACATTAAGAAAAACAAGTAATGACTGCTCCTTAAACTGTTGTTTGAAATAGACCTTTGGTCTGTGACATTGGTTACCAAAGCAAACATTAAGCTGATGAAATATACAATACAATCAATACACAAAACCAGAGTTGGGTTCTGGGAATTACTGTGAATTTTTCCTCCAATCAAAGTCAGATCCCAAACACAATATCTAAAAATCATATATTCAGAGAACTCCAGTAGGTGGCAAATGTACAGCTAGCTTTATAATGTACAACTAGCCTTATAATCACAAACTTTTATATCAAAGAAATACGGAAAACTAAAAAAAAAAAAAAAAAACAAACACAAAAGTAAGAAGCAATATGTAATACTGCAGTATAAATACAGGTGTTTACATGAACTTTCAGAAAAAGCAGGATTATGACTATGGCTAATTAGCATTTCATTTAAGTACCTTACGGTATAAAGCTTCTCACAGATGAAATATATGAACAGCTGTAAATAAAAAAAAAAACCCAAGCAGTATATGAAGATTAAAAACATGTGTTGCTACAGTCCGCAATTTGACAACTCTAGAGAGCATGCACATAAATATAAACATGTTCTAATTAAGTCAGTAAGTCTACAGTGAAATGATGGGCATGTTTTACTAGCTCATACAGAGGAATATCTTCCCTCAGTCAGGAGTCTCCTCCATGACTGCCTGAGCTTTTCATTCTTGAGCAGTGAAATTTCAACTGCTGCATTCAAGTGGCTGCATTCATCAGAATAACCAAGAGAGTGATGGAGAGGTTTTAACATTGTATTCCCAGATGTAGGAGCCAAATTAAGATGAAGAAGAGTAAAATATTTACTGCAGCTCAAATTCCCAGAGTGAGTTGATCTGTCTAGAAATTCCTCCCTAGAATAGTTTCCTGTCAAAGAATGCTGCTTCTACACAATTGAAACATTTTTCAGGAAAACATGGGTTTCATCCAAAGGTGCAGTGAATTATCACTGGAATATTTACCTTTCACAATAGCATAATCACCTCAAAATTCAATAATATCAGAACATAATGTTGCTGCCTTTGTCAGAAGTAAATATTTGACATCAAAGAGAAAGTACGTTTTGGTAGGGTCAAAAATGGGTTCTGTTGCATTTTATTTCATACTGGAATTGAAAAATTTTCCATTCCTACGGAAGTAATTGCTGATTATGTTTCCTTCCAGACTGCAAAAATCACTCATTGAGTCTGCATTATGGAATAGTGATAAAAATGGGCAGTACAAGTCATGTTTTCTAAACAAAGATATATTTGTCACAGAGCATTTTCTAGAAGTTCTTGTGCATTTGTTCTTGCAAAATACAACAAAAGTCTTGTCAGAAATGAACAGAGTTACCCACTGAGAACAGGAATCCAATGAGGACAGTGGGAAACTATGTTACCTGAAGTTGTGCCAGTGCTGGTATTAAGCCCTCACTACACCTACATTGTATGAGGGTGCACAAGAAAACTAAGGGAGAAGCAGCAGTTTCCTCCAGGACAATAGAAAGTTTACCAAGATGGGAAATATGTCAATATTGAAGCACAAATTGTTTGTTCTGCAATTCTAAGGAGGACAGTTGCTCAGGGCAGTCATCTGCCTCTTGCAGAGAGAAGATAGAGGATAATCTATACCAAGCAACAATGTGCTGGAACCTCTGGAGAAAAGACTATATCTGACTTAATGGAGTTCTATGCTGATTTTCCTGTCTACTACCAAAGTCTTTATCTATCTCCTTCTCTGTGATGAGTTCAAGAGGAAGCAACGCAAAAGAGAACTGGAAACTAAAATGCCCTATGAAGAACTAGCAGAATACAATGGTAAAGAAAGACATTTGAATTGGAAAGCTGCAGATACTGTATAAGAAAGTAATGGTCAATTCATAAGCAAGGTAATAGTGACATTTTTAATTATGAAGAATGAATATAAATAAATTCTAATTTTCATCCTCCCACTGCTTTTTTTGTCTCTGAATTATGAAGTTACAGATTTTAACAGAGGCGAAGGAAGAAGGAAGGTAGAGGTTGGCATTATATAGACACTGTAATAGGAAATATGTAAATAATGTTCTGGTATGTGTTGAATCACTGTCATAAGACTTCATAAGGTGATAAATGGGTGATTAGCTCAGAGGAAAATAAGCTATCAGAAACTATGGGAAGAAGAAAAATAGATGCAAGTGGAATAGGGGGCAGGAAAGCTACGAAACATAAAGTCAGTACAGAAAATAATGTCAGAGGAGTCTTTTCCTGCTGAAGGGATAGGCTTACAAAATTACATTGAAGGACAGAAACCATTAGAATAGCCTAATTAAAATAGCCTAAGTAAATAAACTGCTTGTAGCATGTACATGTACTACTACACGTAGATGACCCTGGAGGTCTTTCCAACCATAATGATTCTATGATTCTATGATTCTATATATTCTTTCATATATAATTGACGCAAAAGGTCTTTGGTAAGAAAGTAATATTGATAATATATGCAGGAGTATTACTTTAAAAAATATTGACTGTACTAACTTATGAGGCTCATGTGCATATATGTAATACATGTAACCATAAATTATAACACTGATTATGTTTTCAATGATATGCAGTATTTGAATCTGTCCAAATATGTACTTTCTTGTCATGTGTGGTTTTTGTAGATATTGTAATGCTGAGTCATCTATAAATTCATTGTGATTGGGAAAATATTGACGAAAAGATAATTCATGATTGAACCAAGATTCTTTCCTGATGTTTTCTATAGCTCACAAAAACAGACAGGTACAGTTTACAGACAGTTCCTGCAGGTAAAATTTACATGTTTCCAGTCCTGTTTACTGAGTTTCTTCACCCAAGAAGCAGGTTAACATCTGCAAAGCTTTAGTAAAGATAAAAAGTTGTCTATACAAATAGCCAACTCTGCAGCTTGCCATCAGTTGAGTCTCTAGATCTGTGCTCTCACTTCAAAGTCTTTAGTGCCTTTCACATTATTTGGGGTCATGGTGTCTCTGGTGCTGAGTTTGAAAGCAGCCCCAGCATCCAGTCTCTGATTATTTGTTTTAGTCCTGACATGCATTTGGCTAAAACCCATGGACAGCCCTATATAAGTTCTCCAAGTAAGGTGTTTTGCAGCTCCATAATCCCTACTATGGGGGAAACTGGGAGCTGTGGAAGCCATGCCATTCAGAAGACACCTTCTGACGTCATTTAGGGCCTGTCCAGAGGTTCAGGTAGCTGCCAAGAGACAGGGTCAGAGCAGGGGACAATTCCAAGTCTGCAGCTGCTGCTTGAGTCCATAGGGACAGGCCAAATGGACATGGCTACCTAGTCAGGAAAATGCAAGTAGTTACAGATTTGGTCTTTGTAAAGTTGAAAAATTAGTACGGTAAACTCCTAAAACTAGTTACCTCTTAATCAGGTGCAACCTAAAAAAAACCTCCTAAAGAGACACTTCTCACTCCCCTGAGTAAACAGAGGCGTGTCCCATGGTGACATCTTCATCTGTGTAGGACAGTCTCTTCTAAGGCTCCTTATGCAGTCAGAGGAGATGTGGCGAAGATAAGGGCATTCTCAACTTAAAAGTGGACAAGTTAAATAGATCAGCTAAATTGATCTTACATCTTTCTATTAATTATGAATCGAGCCATTATGCAATGATAAGCCTGTGTGTAAATATCTACAGAGCACAACTGACTTTCAGTCAGGCTGAGGCTTTGAGTTCAATAAAGACCAAGTTGCATTACAACAGCACCTAGATTTTTGTATCTATTGTACTGAAATCACACAGACAGATATCCTTTTCCCCACCTGACCTGTCTTTCCTTTCCCAAGTCCCTAGACTTGTTTTTCAGCATCCTTGTACAGGGTACCTTGAACCACTGTGGCTCTTCTGTATGCTATAAAGCAGTGTAGAGTATTTCACCTCTCAACTGTTGCTCGTGTTCAATAGAGATGGTGGTCATTGTCTTTAGATCCCTTCTTATTTTAAAAACATGTGTTATGTTTGCTTTTTTTTTCTGCTGATACAAACATGCTTTCTATATATGTGGATCTTAACATTTCTTTGTTCTCGCTGCAGTGTTTTTTGTTAAATCTAGTAACTTGGCATAGGTACATACTCAAATGCACCGGAAATTATCCATAAACTCCTTATAATCCAGTTTCCAAGATAAAATATTTGAAATGCACAGTAAGGAAAAAAAAAAAAAAGGAAATAGATAAAATGAAAAAATAATGCTAGAAATTAAAAACATAGATCTAGTTATATTTCATTATGAGCAGACTAGAGTCACACTTCAGCAGCTCTTGTATTACAAGCTAATTAAAATTTGACTGCTCTATCTATTTTGTTTCAATAATGATGCAAACTGCCTCAGAGGAAAATTGGAAAGTTATAAGAAAAAGGAAACACCTTCCATGCCTGTGAATAAAAGAACCCGAGTCAACCACATCACTTTGTTTAGTCCTGTTACTATAAATTTCGGTTTTGGACATTCTTCAACTATGCTTTTGTATTTAGTTCCTTTTATGTTAACATGTTTTATAGTAAGTTATAGACATATATAGACAGAAATACGACACATACATATATATATTTATGCACACATACATCCATATTTGTAAGTATGCATACAAACCTGCATATGGGTGATTCTCTTCAGCTACTTACTATGAATGTTGCAGTTTCATATTCAGATTTACAGAAATTAATTTCAACAGAAGTGAACATGGCCAGTCAAGAAAACAAGTTCCTATCTTCATTTACTGCCCCCTCACTCCTTTTAGCATCTAAGTATGGAGGAGGAGGTAATTATGAAATGTCAAGCCATGCTCAGAAATACCAACATAGACACAGGGGTTTTTTTTTTTTAACTTCAAATATAATAAGAGTCAGTTAGTTTTCAAAGGTCATATGGATATATTTTCACCTGTTAACTTTTAGAATTCTTGTATGGCATTTGTTGTTGAGATATTTGAATAATTTCCTTTTCGCCAGTTATGGAATGAAAGTGACAGGTATCTGTGAGCTCTTTCTATACTTTCTATATCAGCACCTTTACTGCACAATGTGATGAGGATTTCAATTGAGTTTTATGTATCTCAGTCTCTTATAATCCATTTTAAGCTTTATAAGCAGCAAATTAATTTTTATTAACAAGTTTATATAAGTCAGAATGTAAACAAATTATATTTGTGACTATATATATAAAAGGCTTTGTGCATGTTTACACACATATACAAAAAAATCCAGTACAGAAAGTTAAGAAAAAAATACTAAGTGGGAGTGGAAACGTAGACGATGATGACTGTACTTAACAGGATTTAACCTATGAATGTTTATAGCCCACTGAAAAACAGAAGGCTTGTATTAGAAAAGATATAGGATTACTTCCTGCATCAAAAAACATGCATTTCATAATCATTGAGAGGCTTCTAAGTTCTGTATAATTGTACTGAAGAGCTACTATACCAAAAGAAACTTATTATCTCCTTAAATGAAATTATGAAGGTTATCTGTGAGTTAGAAGCACTTAGCATGACCTAGTGACATTAATGCGCACAAGGATGAAAACTCCTCTGAGTTCCATGCATCCATTCATTCAAGTACAACCACTGTAAACCTCATCTTGGAAGCAGCAGAACTTTCTCCTAGATTAAAGACATTCATTTCAAGAAATTCCAAGTTGTCTTGTTCTTCTTTGCTTAGGAAAAATCTGTGTGTATAAGGGCTCAGAGAAAACAACATTTTTGAAAATTATGTACTTGATTCTACATAACTCAGGCTTCCTCTCAATTATATCAACATTTCTTCTTCCTCAAGTACTTATGGTAACAAACCTCTCCAGAATTAACAAATAATGTGTATTTGAAGGCAAAATACCACTACATAAATTCTAGTACTCTTTCTTGTTAACAGGTTTTTTTTTGTATAAACTATAGCCATACTATATTGTTGAATACTTTATTAATTTAAAGAATATATTATCATAGAATCATAGAATGGTTTGCGTTGGAAGGGACCTTACAGATCATCTAGTTGTTCCACCTCCTCCTTGCAATGGACAGGGACACCTCCCACTAGACATCATCTGAATTTATGTTTGCATTAAATAAGCAGTACATTGGTATCTGACAAGTTTAAGCACATACTTACATAAGAAAGGCAACAGCAAATTTTCTAGTATGCAGAGGAGTCAATTCGTTCCTATATGACATGTTAAAAGACAGCTTTTAAGAATAAATTTTCTTTTAATATATGCATATATGAAGAAAATAAAGATGTTTGACTTCAGGAACAGAATATCACTAGCAGCAATATTTCAGAAAATGCTTTTACTGAAGACTGCAGGACTTCCAGTCCTTACTGGCACCATCTGGGACAACACAGCTAAAAGATGCTGTATCTGATCAAGGAGTTTCTGGTCTTTATTTAAACTCTAGCTTGACAATGCTTGGAAAACCTTCTACCACAGAGACAAAGACATTGTAACTATCAAGTTGAGGAAAAAAAATTACAGTCTGACTACATACATAATAGCAGATGGTCTATTCACTATCTGAAACCACTACTATGACAATCCATGAAGGAGCTGAGCCAGTAAGAAAAGAATGACAACTGTTTTGTTCCTTCCACAAAAGTTGCAGAGGAATGTTTTTCTTCTTTCCATGAGCTTGTGGAAAAAGAAAGCAAGGGGTTAAGCCTGAACCAAACAACCAAATATACTGTTTCATCTTTACAGAATGTATCAAAATTTTTCACTCTTACACAAATTCTCTCAAACATGAATATTAGGAAAAAAAAACCAGCTATCAAGAGCAGACCCAAAGTATCAGGATGAGTCAAGCTTGTAGTCAAGTTAGTAGAGCCCAAACGTAACAGACATTGCAAAGCACTGCAAAAGGGATCACGTTTATATCTGGCAGAAGATTTTTAAATGGGATATCAAAAAGCCACTTTAATATTCTAAGGCTTCTCTGTTTAAGCACTTTGCCTAGCCTAGAATTTTTTATAACACAGGTAAACAGATAGAAGATGTGATTTCAAGTTTTTAATATACTTTGAAGCACATCTATCCTATAAAAAAGTCAGAATCTCAGGATTAATGAAAGCATTGACTCATGCAGGCCAGAAAGGGCAAAGGCAACTACCCCTCCGTTACGATCTTTATCTGGATATAAGTGAAGATCTGGCACATCTTTTCAAGCTTCATTCATGTCAGGCTGCTGTCAGAGCAATATATGCAAACCCAAGACAGTGCCTTGGAGCAGCACTGTGCCAGGTGATGGCCCCAGAATTTTGAAAATCTCACCATAAAGTTTGCATCCTCTGTCCATACAAGATCTTCACACAGCAACAATTTAGGACAGCTTCAGTGACTCCATGGTCAGAGGGTCCCTTTCCCCCTATTAAGGAAACATGGAAGCTCTCTCTGGTCTGTTAGGAGACGTGGTCTCGTGACAGGCTAAATTCCTCACTGTTATCTACCTGTCTCTCTTAGTATATTATTTTCCTCCAAGGTGTATTTTATCTCTTAAATGGAATTTATATTTTTATTTATTTAGTCATGCAGTAATCTGAAATAATTGTAGGAATTAATTAACAAAGAGGTAAATAAAATATCAAAGGAACCTATATACTGTGAGACTCACCACCTAAGTTTTCTTTTTACTAAAAAGGAAGCAGTAAACTAACCACAAATTCCAGTCACTTTTTATTTATATCTTTGGTAGATAACTGGGTATATGTTTCGTTATATTTCTCAAATAAGAAAAAAAAATCTTCATTAACTTCATGAAACTTAATTTCTCAGTGAAAAAGCCTAGGAGAAAAAGTTTATTGAATAAGAATCTGCAATTTCCCAAATTTATTATGTTGATGACTTTACCTAACTGATGTTATAAAATAAGTTACTGCATTTGCTAACATTGAAGCACTGCATGTGTGTGAGTATGATGAACATGTATAAATGTTTTGCAGAGTCAATGCTCCTTGTTCCAAAACTGGTGTGACTGTATGGTGCTCGCCTTCCCCTATGCCTTATCTTCAACACAGCCCCTAAGAGCTGATATGTGTCATCAGCACCCACCAGCGCCAAGCGCACATTCACTGTCCTCATTTTTCCAATTTCAGCCCTTGAGAGGCTGGCTGCTTAGGAGTGTGCTCCACAATTCTCTCCTTGCCCTTGTTTTTGACGGAAGGTCTAAAGACATCATACCTATGTAGGTGACATTCAGAGATGGGTTTAATAAGAGCTGCTATTCATAAAGTTATATTTATTTATATATATGATATATAGATTCTTTAAATATATCTGTGGATGTAATCCCACCTTTACTTCTTTGGTGACTATGACAGGTTACTAGAGGGCTAGAAACACATTACTGATATATTCTAATTCTTCTTTTTCTTATGTCTTATGAAAGATTCATTCATTGACAACTGTGGGTTTTGGTCAAGCACCCTAAGAGCACAGAGCTGGTCATGCTGTCTGAGTTTAAGAAATCCAATTCCATTATTAAGAGATTGTTAAACACAGTCTTATGTAACTGTGTTTCCACATTGTTCCCCAGAATATTTGTAGTTGTTTAATCTTCCTAACATTTCTTTTGACCTCCTCTATTTTTCCTTCTTTAGTCCTTCCTATTTTGATGGCCATTTTCTCTTTCTTGGTCAGCTTTCTGTAAGCATCAGCCTCTCTCCTCCTTACTTCTTTACAGCCACCTCCCTTAATGTCCTCTCCCAGTTTTTATCCAACTTAATGCTTCACTTCAGTCTGTAAGGTGAGATTCTTGCTGTCTTCCCTGGCAAATGCCCACAAGGGGTTGGGGATTTCATGTCCTCTCATTCATAGGGTTACATAAGAAAGACTATATGAATTCCTGATGTCTCCATGAAAGCAATCCAAGTAAAATGAAAAAGCAAAAATATAAACTCAAATTCTTTAATTGTTTCCAAGTAACATGTTCCTCATGAATGAAGTGATATCTCATCAAACTCTGTTACTTAAAATATATGCACTGTACAGTCCTTTAATAGCAAGCTCCCTTTCCATTTGCTGAAGATTTTAGAGGTTCTGTATTATTAATTATATTTGTAAGCTAATGCTCTTTCATATTAATTAATCTTCTCAACTTCATTCCTACATAGTTGTACCCTGAAAGAATATAAATATTAAAACATTAATAAATATGATCTAGCTGATGTTATTAAAGACATTTCACATCTATCTTAGCTCTTTTTTTTGTTTGGGAGTAGGCAGGTCAGGAAGGTTTAACTTGCAAGTCTTTCATACTTCTGCTCATGTAAAATGACAGTCTTTCATAATCCTGCCAAAACATAAATTCTTTGGTCTATTAAAGACTAGAAGTTGCATCTGTATAAAAATTGCAAAATATATCACATTGAAATTGACAGGACAGCTATAATGCAAGGGAGATGTGGCTTAATTAGAACTCCCTCCCTAGATAGACTGAGCTTGCCAATGTAATTTTAATTATTTCTGCCTATTAAATCTACAATCATCTATTACTATTGCTATATATCACATCAGAAAAGTACTCCCTTCAGTACTGCTGAAAAAACAGCATTGCTGTTTTTAACAACAAAATATTACCATCTTACCATGTGTTCCCTTATCATGAGGATTGCTGCCAATAGGTTAAATCAGAAAATGTTGCCTTGTAGAACACTGCATCCAGCTGTAAGTTAGGAGTGGTTAAGTTATGGAATATGGAAATATCCATTTACTAACCTCTAGAAGTGTCAGGCCAGACTCCCTTTACTCCAGAGAAACTTATGGTGTTGCCTTTGATTAAACCACAAAGTGTCTGAGTCATCTTTTCTCAATCATCATATGGAGGCTGATGCCACTTCATTAATTTCTTTTTCTTTTATTATTCCCATTTTAAAATCCAGGTCCTTGATTTTTTTGTATACTTCTGCTTCAAACTAAGAAGAGTCATATACTTCTTTCTCAACCTCTTTGTCATTATGCCCTCTAAAACCAGGCAAAAGTCAGGCTACTTGCACATGGAAAGCACTTGTCAACAGTTGATATAGTCAGCTGATTCATCATGTGTCTGTCTTTGTCTCATTTCAGTGGTATTTTCTTTGAGATAGGAGTCAGCTTTCTGCTTCAGATTTGGAGACACAGTGGCCTAACAGTGTTGTTTCTAAGCGGTACAGAAAATGATACTATAAAAATAGCAATAACCTACATTGTTAGCCTAAATCAGAGAGAAAAAGTCTTCTTACAAAATAATTTTCCAAGCTAGACAAAGAGGAGTATAAACAAAAAAATAATAAACTGAGCAAAACTGTAAGTTGTGATCTGTGTAAGTAAGAGAAAATAATAACCACAAGTCAGATAAAAATATTCAGAAGAAATTCATAAAAATATCAAGGAATTATTCTGTCATTGCTGCTTATGCCAGTAATGAGAACTTGTGATTGCAAAAAGAAAGCAGAGAAGAGACATTATCATGGAATTCCCCACTCAACAATAATATTTACTCAGCAAGGGAGGTAACACAAGAATGACAAACAGAAAATAATGTGTGGAGGAAAAATATTATAAATACATACTATCTATGGTAGTGTGGGGTCACCTAATATCAAACCCACAAAAGCACTTATTATATAGCTCAAAGGATTTTTCAGAAACAGCACAGGTGGATGCCTTTAAACAAAGAGGATAATCATCATGTTCTTACCAAAATCTTGTCAGCCTTACCTAGTGCATCCTCCTGTATCATCCTGTCTTTCTGCATCCATGCTGGGTATTCCAAGGAGGAAAGGGAAATGATGTCATATATTCTCATGTACACATACATACAGGCCCAGCAATACATTAGAACCACTGGTCTGTGAGATGGAGCCCTCCAGATCACCCACAGGTGTCCTTTTTGCTCCTTCAAGTTCTTTTCTTTACTCAAATGTTTCTCCTCCCAGGAAAAAGACATAGGTCTGATCTCAGGCATTCTGTGGGTTGTGTTCCATACACAGACAGGCAGTGAAGGTGTGTTAGCCTGGTTTAATCTATTGTCAGAGAGATTGTTTATAAAGCCCAACTCCATGTGAAGAAGGTGGTTTCATATACATTTTTAAATGGAAGTCTTATTAAATATTAAAACACAACATTTGTCAGAGTGTTTCAATCAAAACCATGTTTTAGATACTGTTAAACTTCCTTTCTTGCTGAATAATTAAATAAAAAACACGTTTGTTTTATTGATTATGAATGTGCAAAAAACTGAAATGGTTTGACAAAGGCTCTTCAGTTTTCATTAAGATCATAAGTCATTTAACAAAAGACATTATTTAAAGTTTTTGTAGGTTGAAAAAAATATAGCCTTACATATTGAAAATAGAACATTAACAATAAAACTTGCATACTAAGCAATCAGCATTTGTCTTGAGGGAGAACTGAATAAAAGCTGAAGGAATGCTGCACAGTAAATAGAGATCAATAAGACTTTTGTAAGATTTTTGTAATAATATTTGCATTGCACACACATACATTTCATTTTTGTTTTGACCAATTATATCACCTTGTAATGGCTCCAACTGTACAACCAGGACATTGAAATCAATTCCCATCATAAAACAATGCCAGAAGAAATAAAACCAAAAAAACACATGATTCAGTGTGTGCTCCTGAGCACAGTCCAGCAACAGGGTACCTAGTTGACCAATAATGCACCTTAAAGATGTGTATATATTAATTTTTACCTTAAAAAGAAGCAGTTTAAAATGAGGATTTTTTTAAATATGTCTTTAAAAAAAAAACATGTATCACTCAAAATCTGTGCTATAAATGTTAAAAATACTAAAAAACAGTACCAGTAAGCATATGCCATTTTTAAATGAGGGTCAGTAGACCAATCAATTACATTTTAAAAGTCTTAAAAAGACTCTAATGAAATCTAAAATCTTTGCTAATACAATCCACACAGTTTTTGAATATTCATCTTTTCCCAGTGGTATTTTGCATTTAGCATATTACATATATAGATTGCATAAACTGTTGATCCATGTTGCTTTAGACACCTTTTACTGTTATTACTCTGTAATGTGAAACCCCTCAGGAGTAAAGAGAACTGATAGATGTAATGAAAAAGACTACTTAGTCAACCACATCGTATTATTAAATTGCATGAAATTTCAGCATGCACAGTTTAATCTTTTCAAGTATTTTAAAATTCAGACTTACTTCAAGACAAAGTGTTCAAGCTGTACTCTGTACAGCTACAGAGCATTGCAGCCAGCACTTGCTTTCATAAAGCTCCTTCTGCTGGTGTGCAAAATTGTATCTTAGAGATACAGGTCTTGCTATTATTTACAAATATCACACATCAGTAGCCGATATATTGCAGTCAGTTCTTATTCCAGGTAACCTAAAACTTGAAGAACCTAGATATGATTTTATGCTATTAGCAAATACTGAGTTGTGGGGTGCACTCACCACATTTTGTGAGAGTGTATTTTCACATATGGTTTAAGCATTATTTGCAGAATAAATTGTTCTTTTCCATTATCAAGAATTTTTTTCTCTTAAACTGCTTCTGGTAAGTACAAGAATAAATCTTGCAGACTTCAGATCCATAATGTGAACAGCTTTCTTTCCCTGTCCTGGGCAGCAACACTGCTCAAAACCCAGAACTACGAGCAGCTTGAGACATCCTTATATTGATATTCTTCTGAATAATTATGAACTTGCTAACCCAGTTTTATGCATGTAAAGCTCTACATCCCTTTTGATTCCTACTGTCTATGTCCACTGCTTCTCCATCTTCTCTTCTACATTAGCCACGGGTGTTTGCAGGACACAGGTTACAAAGGTTTGGAGATGGTAATAGGCTGTGTCCAGTGGAGGACTGAGGGAATCTCTAGCATGCAAAAAGCTTCCGGGGACTGAGTAATGAACCTTCTTACTGGGGAAGCTACATTACAAACCATTGGAGATATGGGAAGACTAATAGTTTAATTATACTATTATCATAGCATTTTTAAAGCCTGCTTTAAAAGGTGGCTTTTAACATCCAGAGGTTGCTTTACATCCAGAGGTGACTTTACACAGAAATAAGGCAGAGAAGAAAAATAATGCACAATCATTAAAACTAGAACCCTCAAGTTCTTGAGTTTACACAAAGAGACTTCTAAAGGACCTTTCTGAGCACAGGACTCAGTGAAATTATTTCATTTGCAGCTGCCTAGGCCAACTTCAGTTTAATGAAATAAGTTTAATTAAATAGTTGAATTAATAATATGTTCCTCAAGATTTCCTTATTATATTCACAGCATCTCAGTAGTAGTACAGATCATTTCACTAATGTCAAATACGAAATTTACAGAAACATACTCCACTGTAAACACAACAGCCAGTGATGAAACTGGCACAGAAAAAGGTTTCTTGGAACAGCATAGTCTGTTACTTCTGATTTTTATACATTACATCTCCTAGTAAGAGAGAATTAAGAAAATCGTACTTTCTGGGTAAATAACTTCTAAATATGAATATGGACTACTACTAGGGCATATTTTACAAAATTAATCCATGTACAGATCAACAGTGGTACTTTATGACAAATCAAAAATAACAAATACTATAAATACTGTATTTATATGACTGTAAGCAACTGGGATCAGAAAGAGACACACACAGAAATAATCAACTCTAAAGTCACCTACTTTCTATTTTGCAAGTATTACACAATTATTCTCTAACATTAAAAGAAAAAAAAGAAGATACTTTATTTGTCAACATTCAAAACTGTTCTACAAAATAAGTGTAATATTGCTTATTTGTGATACGGTTTAACAGTGGCTTGAAGGCATCTGCTTAACATAATGTAGTCATAGAAACATTGGGAATGTTAACACCTATTCTGTGTATTTTGAAACCATGAAAAGCTTGCTACTTATCTACTGACTTTCCTAAACAGGTATAAATGGTTCTGCTCCTGATGATGGTTAATTTCTCAAACAGGGTTCTTCTTAGAAAGGCACAATACCACAGATAATAATCTCATTAATATCTGTATGAGCTGTATTGTCAGAGAGGTGGCATAAAATCTCAGAAAGTAATGATATGACAGATTATGCAAGTAAAACAGTACTTCTAGCTTCTCACATATTTACATTAAAGAATTAGTTGTATCTCATACAGTTTCATCTGCAGTACAGAAAATACTTAATTAAATCACATCTATATGTACACTGTGTTGTAATTACAATATTTCAGCTGGTTGTGTTATATGTGCTTGTCAGATGTGACCAGCAATTGCCTTAAATTTTTAAAATTGTTGAAATGGCAATATATCTTTAGGATGTGATTCTGATCTCAGGTACAAATGATAATAAACATCAGAACTAAAATCACATGAATTCACCCAGAACAAATCAATTGAGATCAGAACTCCATCCAGGTCTGGGGACTGTAGACAGTTGTTCTTAATTTTGGGAACAGGAAAACACTGAACAAATTGGCTCCACATTCTGCTTTATCTATCTATATACATGACAGACCATAAATTCCAGCTGACTTAGAAATTTTCCAGGTCTATGACATACAAAGTATTTATCAGCATTTCCCAACTGCCAGAGGTAATTGCAGGTATAAATATATAATCACAATTCTTTTGAGTTCGATTATTTTTTAATTACCATCTCATCACCTGTGTCATACAGAGCTGAGCATTTTCAAAATGAGAACTCAAACTATTTGCAGATTATGTTGTTTACAAAGGGAAAAAAATTGTCCACTGCTATATCACATTCTAGCACCAGAAACCAAATAAGCATAGCTGTTAAAATTGTAACCATAATGCTGACAGCTGGCTGACAGCAGCTAATGATAATTTAGCACATACAGTTGCTGTTAGATGCTCAAAGCAAGGAAACAGGTTCTACGAAACATGGTAATATATGAATGTAAAAAAAACCCAGTAAAAATTAAGAAGCGTCATGAAATACATAGTAAATCCCTGCAGGCTACAACTTACAGTTGAATTACTGTAAGAGGAATAGAGAAAAAATAAATAAACTGAAGGCATTGCTGCTACACATGTGCAGGTTGTTCTCTGATGCAAGTGAAAGCAGGGCATTGAATGCTGGCTCCAGGCACTGCTCTCTGTATTAACAAGACCACTGTGCAAGGCCACTGCCAAGTGTCTGCTGAGCAGCATTAGTCATACTGCACAGAGCTGAATTTCTTTGCTAAGGTAGAAGTAGATATTGTGAAATATCTCACCAGGGTAAAAATAGTGTATGCTGTCAGGCGCTTAACCACCAACACTGCACAACACAGAGATTTTTGGCCATGTGTTTGGCACCCTGTTAATCCTTCCTCACTGAGCTCCCAGTCACTGTGCTGAAATGAGTGCTCCTGCCTACGTGCAACCCGTAAGTATAACTCCACCAGTTTGGTCACTGCACTTGGCATTGCATATAGGTATCACGGATATGGATACACTGCTCCTAAACCCCATTTCTGACTACAAGACTACTCAGGAAGTTGGCAGTGCAAAAGGCATTCCTAGGGATCAAAGGGAATCATATTTAAATATGTCAATCTGAGTAAGGATAACAGATTCTTGGTATGACCTATTCACCAAGATTCTATGATGGCCAATGAACATCAGTCATGTGTCCATCAGCTTGTTTACAGGCATATAAGTGACACAGTACTAGCAGCAGACAGAGGTCATAACAGAGCAGAGCTAATTACACTGTGAAAGACAGCAAAGGTTCAAAAAAAACCTGAGGAAAAGCTGACAGATAGTTGACTGGAGTGGCTGGCCTTCACTATAATATCTCTTTCTTAGTATCTATACCTGGATTTACAAAGTCTATTTCATTTTATGCATCAAAGCTGTTCACAATAGTTGGTAATCTATTTTCCTTCTTATCACCTCAACCTGATTTTTCAGGGTCTGTTCTTATTACACATTCACTGTGCACATTTTATATCACCCTTGCAAACTTGAAGATTTCCTTGGCCTGCCCCGTGACTGCTACATTTGGGGTAGTGAAAACAATATTTCTAGGGGTGATAACTAACAGCAGTGTTATAAATACTAGTTTAGTCTCATGCTTTAATTTAAGGGCTAAAGAGTTAGCTCTGATGAAATATCTCCTTTATCATCTCTTTGTCAGCTTTGTAGCTGACTCCTTCCCCAAGTGCAGACCTGATCCTTCATGCTATACCTGTGTGACCACAACAAAACAGAACAGTAAATCTCTAAACCCTTGTAGATGAAAAATGAGGGGAAAAAAATGCTCTGAGTTATGTTACTGGCTTGAGTTCAATTGCCAAGAGTGAATTGGGAAAGTGTTCATTTTACAGAGAGTAAAGGGAAATTAAAGAAGAAAACAGCAGACTATTAAAGAAGATCCCTAAAACCAAGATGAAAATAATATATATTCTGTGTTACTCTGATTTGAAGAGCTGTACATAGGTGTACATTAGCACACCAGCTGAAGAGAAACCACATGAAAACTTAGTCACTGAAATTGAAGGCCAAGTGGTAGTCAAGGCCAAAAAAGATTACCTGAAGAGTGATATTAATGTCCCAGCCTCTCTCAGTCACTGTTTGACAGTTTTTTTGCAAACAGCTTTTTGTAGCACTTTCCAATTTAGTTTGTTCCTTCTTCTGTTAACTCGGTGTTTAATGAGTAGATGTGTCAGAACAATTGAATAGTACTTCTGAAAATATTACTGCAATCTGCCACTTTACATCCACAGCAATACTGGTGACACCCATGGAAATCTTTCCAGGTATTCACATAATGGACAGAACTTAAATAGTACAAACCAGTAAAACTCTACTGAAGCCATTGAAGCTAAACAGACTCAAGGTCAGCCAGAAAGCTAGTCTTCCATCTGTCCTGTGATGCTTGAAGCCAGGCCTGGCACAACAGGTATACTTCCTTACCTATGCAGGGCATAATCCTGTCTCCTGATAATACTGGACAGTAGGGTTCACAAAGGGGTTCTCAGCCTATCTTCAGATTTCTACAGTCAGAAAACACTAGTTTCTAGCATATACACATTCACAAAAGCTGGCTACCAGTAAGCTGTATTTTGCCTTCATCCTCACAGTACCTTATGAATCCCAACATTACAGAAAATTATGTTCATACACTCTAATTTAACTTGTTAAACATTAAAGTTCCTAGTGCTAGAACAGATACACCAATCATTTATTCCAGTGGCATGTTGGAGATGTCAGAATATAATCAGTCTCAAATCTGTGCCTCACAAAATCATGTAGTAGATCCTCCTGAAGGCTCTGCCAAGGCACATGGAAAATGACAACATGATTGGTGACAACCATCAAGGCTTTACCAAGGGCAAATTGTGCCTGACAATTTTGGTGACCTTTTGGAGTTACAGAGTCAGTGGATAAGGGAAATGGAAGGTGTCCCTGCACATGGCAGGGGCATTGAAACTAGGTTATCTTTAAGGTCCCTTCCAACCCAAACCATTCTATGCTTCTAGCATTCTATGAATTCAGAGTCTCTGCAGACAGTGATCTAGTTGTTCTTCTCCCTTTACCAGTTCTGAGGACATATCCAGACTGTGGTGGATAACTGACTAGCAAGGATTTTACCTTTTCCAGTAACTAGAGTCTGCAAACATAATATTTTTTTTTTTTAAACAAAAAATCTTGCTTCTGACTAAAATTGAAAGGATGTAAGTACACATGTGCATAGCTCTTACTTCAGACAATACCAGAGCTAGACTTATTAGTGATTTCCCATGAAAAATAAAGCCATAAATAATGCAGTACCAGAGATTTTATCAGATTTGTTTTAAATAATGTGAATTTTTAAGTATCTTATTGCACACATTTGAGGTTGTTTACTCTAAAGAAAAGGAGGTTGAGGGGAGACCTTATTGCCCTGAAAAGAGGTTGTAGAGATGTGGGCATTGACCTCTTCTCACAAGTCACAACTGATAGGACAAGAGGAAATGACAAGTTACACCAAGGGAGGTTTAGCTTGGACATTAGGAAAAACTTCTATACTGAAAGTGTTATCAAATACTGGAATAGGCTACCCAGGGAAGTGGTTGAATGGCCTTACCTGGATGTATTTAAAAGCTGGCTAAATATGGTGCTTAAGGATATGGTGTCGTAGTGGCCACAGTAGAGTCAGATAACAGTTGGACTTAATGATCTTAAAGGTCTTTTCCAACCATAGTGATTCTGTGATTCCATGATATCATGAAAAGGTAAACAGTGTATCACTGGAGCTAAAATAGGTGATTTCTGTTTCATTTCAAGCTTGGGGTAGAGTATGTTTTCCAGCTCATTTTCAAAGGTATTTCTTCTGAAAGACAAAAAGAATTAGATATTTCTTCAACACTTGCATATAACATTGAACCAATTATTATCAAGTTTATAGAAGATCGATATGTAAAGTCCAAGGCGAGTCAGGCAACCATGCCTTCTGATATAAAATTTACCAAGTACAGCAAAATGTAGGTCACCTATTGATAAAAAATAATTATAAAATAATGATAAAAATAAAGGCAAGAAAAATTATTGTATTTAATATCCAGAATGTAATATTATATTTAGTATTTGCAAATTATTTAAGGCCATGTTTTCTTTGAATCTTTTTGAGTAAAAACATACATATACACATACATACAAACACACACTTTACAACTATTTTTAAGAGAAAACTCAGCACAGACATTCTTCAGTGCAATACTTGTCTATAAATTCTTTCTTAAAGCTATCAGAGTCTGCTATTTTCCATCCCAAAAGAAATCTGGTAAAGGTACTTCTAGCTTTGACTTTTGCATCTTTTGCACGGGCAGCAAAATTACTGCAGTTTTGTGCTAATCGGTAATTTTCCACAAGAAAAAGGTGTCACTTAACTGAAGTCTTTTGGTGACATAACAAAATGCAAGGCAGCCATTTCATCAGGGAACAGCCCCACAATTCCATCCACTGAAGCTGTTAATTAAAAGGTTGTTTTACTGCATAACTGACACAAAATTCATAACAAAAGACCTGTCCTACTATAGAGTCATTGTATAAGAATAATTACTTGGTGACACCTTAACAAAAGAAACATTCTAGTGTTTGTATGATATCATCTTCAGTGTCAAATTGCATAATACTCAGCTCTTGGTCACAATAATACAAACCCAAGAGCTGCTGGCTGCTTATTGTAGACAGGATTCTCATGCTTGATAAATGTAATCATGCTTAAATAAAGCTTGAAAGCCCACCCTCAATACTTCACAAGAAACAACCAGGCTGGGAAATTATTAGATTAATCCTGCTCTAAATTATACAAACCTCTTGTGTGACTTCTCTCTGGTTGAGTAACACCACAGTAAGTCAAGCAATGGCTTTGCCCTCGGTTTAACACCTGCATTGAATGTGCAGTGAGCTGTCTGCATTTTTGTCAGGTTAAAAATCTTTCCTAGCTACCCTGTTGTGAATGCCAATAATTTTGTCCCATCAGATTCATCTGTCCCACACAAGGAACACTTTTCCTTTTCTTGACGACTGCTGCAATTAAACATTAACTTTTCCAAGCAGACGTAGCTCTCCAACACAGAAACAAAGTCATACACTAGAATGTCTTTATACTGTAATGGTTTGGCAAAAAGAATAATTTACAGTCTACATATTGCCAGTATGTCCAACTCTCTTGAGGCATATATCCTAGTGAGCTGCAAAGGAAACAAGCTCACAGGAACATGCATTCCATTTTTAATCTGTCCACTTTAACATTTCTAAAAACATGTCATATATGCAAAGGCAAACAATTTAATACTTTCCTAAATAAACTCATGGAATAAAAACAAGCTAAGAAATGATATACACATTTTCAAAAATACACTTTAAATTCTGAAAAATAACATACATTCTTACATATCACAAATGAATTCTTTTCATTATGATTCTACTTAGAGAGTCCTTAACAGCTTTTTATGAAACTTTGCTGCATGTTATCTTATTAGTGACATTTTTGTTCACATAACTTAAACACATTAATGACTACTGATGAAGAAATAAACATTCATGGAAAATCAGTGGTTTAGAGTGTGTACCTACCCTGAACTGAATGTGTGCTTCAGAAATACACATCCAAAACATTACCCTTATGAAAAAAAAAAGAAAAAGGAATTCTAAAACTAACCTCATGCATGCAAATACAGAGGAGGCAATATAGTTAATCTGGCACTGTTCTGCTCTGGGGAAATCTATCTGGTGAAAAACCAGTCATCAGAGAAAATTATTCCCAGAAAAAAAACCCCAAATTTTGATCTAAATTATCAAGAGGAACATCCAGGTTCATCACTAATTTTGGTTCTTATTCTAAAGGTTTTACTCCAAGAGACAAAGACATGACAGCCACAGAATGTTGAGACCTATGACATTTATACTGAAGAAATAAGAAAATTACTTTCATTCCAAGTCAATAAATTTATTATGCAAGATGGGCTTTACACATGCTTAATGGTAGAATTATAACACTAAACTAAATATATGTGAACAAAAAAGTCTTTCGGGATGCAAAGTCAGGAGTGAAGTTAAGCTATCCAACCTCAATTTCAAAAAGGAGACGTGGGTCTCTGGAAATTACTCTGCTGATATTTTCTATTAAGAAGCTTAAATGAGTGTGAAAGGTGTCTTTAAAATGCATGAACATCTGGACCTTGTTAATTGAAAACAAAGGTACATAAACAATAAATAAGTTTTCCTTCCCTGTCTCGTATATCCTTACTCGAGAGAAATCAATTTTCTTGACTTAAGTACATTGATGTAATTGGTAGAAGGTTTAGCTGTCATATTTCTCCATACGTGTAACTTGGAACTGATACAGCTGCACTATAACAACCCAATAAAAGCTACATTCTGCTGGGATTGTAGTGGATTGGCAAATTGCAGGGCACTCTGCAGAGTTCCTTTGCTCAATCTCTGTATATTTGTGAGCCAAAAATTCACACAGTGATATGGAGGGTTTCTTCTGATCTGTGACAGCAGATAGAGCTCACAATATCCAGCAAAGAACTAGGGAGCACCCTAATCTCACTTCTGAGACATTAAGACCTGTGGGTGGGGGATAGAAATCATGCTACAGTGAATTTCTCACACGGTTTAGAAAAATATTAAACCCAGTTCATGAACTGCAATAAAACAGTACAATTGCTGTAGGCAGATTTCAAGTTTATTTCATACTCAGTATGGTCATATTAAGATAGCAAGCTGTCTTCTATACTGAGATCAGTTCCTCACTCTCCCTACTCAGTTGCAGAACTTCACACATGCTTCTTTTGGAGCAGCCAGTTCTCAGTCGACCTTCTTGCTAACTAGCTGTTACTACTTGACCATCCCCACCTTCAGCATGTATAGCTACTATGCCCTCATCATCCCATACACTCAGTTAATCAGGCAACATGATTGTGATTATCATTAGCAAAGGAAGGAAAAAAAAAGTCAAGAAACACTTGAACAGTACAATTGATGAAGCAGATGCTGTGCAGGTCATCATCAGTACATACGCCATGGCAATTACGTACAGACTGTAAAAAATGACAGTAACTCTACCAATAATTACTAACTACTACAGCTGAAACTTTATCCAGGTGTCTGTGGTCTCTAGGCCTTATCTGTTTCGGACTCAGAGATGAAGACCCCAAAATACCTATTTCCTTCCAGTAAGCTATCATCATACTAACCACTCTTTTCAGTATGCAGAGGCTGCAACAGCGTTTGCATTTAGGGATTAAAACAACAGGGTACCCCTCTGACTGAGTTTACTAGATTACACAGCACCCTAGAAAGCCTTTCTACTAGTCTGCCTTAAAAAAAAAAAAAAAAAATATTATGCCTGTTTGTATTTAAAATTAAAGACCACTTGCAACTCCACTAGTTTCTGTCAGTCACAACATGAGCCAGTAACAAAAATGTTGCTGCATTATTAAAAACAATTATCAGATCTTAGCTTTGAGAATCCCAAAAAGCTGTTAACAGCACCATAAGTCATGGAAACACACTGTTGTTCATATTTAAAGTCATCAATATGCCTTAGTTTTAAACAAGAGAATGAGTATCTATTTCAATGAATTAATATAAGTTCTTGAGAACAATAAATAATTCAGGTGCAGCAGAACATGTCAACAAGGCAGTCAACTACGGATGTGTCAATTAACTACCAGTTGTATTTGTATCATGTGACATCCCTGGCAACATACTAGCTGCCCAAAATATACTGTGCTCCGTAGCAACTGTATTTCCACATGTACACATCTATGATGCATTCAGAAACTAACATAATACTGAAGACATCAAATGCAAAAATGTCTAGAAATATTGTTTGACCAGCAAATTAAGCAATACTACATCAGCTTTTTTAATTCTCAAACAGAAAAATGCATACTCATGGTTATGAAAAGCTTTGTCTCCTGTGAATCTAGAAACATAACATCTAAGAACAAAATTCACCCTGGTGCCTCACTGAAGTTAATAAAATTCTCTATCATCATACTTCCATTGGTTTTAATACTGTTATTTATGTGGAATTAACAAGAAACATACAGAAATAAGTTTAAGACAATAGGATTTTAAAATAAAGGGTGTCATCCTGCAAATAATGAGATTCAGGCAGAACACAAAACCAAAATTTATCTGAGCATTTAATGGAAGCTGAACCACATCTTAATTTTCATTATATCTTACGGGTCTGAGTATTCTTTTTACTGGGACACTTGCACTTGCACAAGGGCTACGTTATGTGAGAAGATGCAGTTTCGTGGCTGTCACTCAAAAGCAAATGCTGTGCAATTCACATCTCAGCAAGTACACTGGATGATCTTTTGGTACACAAAGAAGCCATTTGTAGCTCCCATAGCACCTCCCTACAGCTCCCTCCACTGCGGTTTAGCTCAGCTTTACTGTCAGTCACTGAGAGAGAAAGAGAACACGAAAGAAGAGCTCCTTATGCTGTGTCCAATCTCAACCCCTTTTCCCCACGATGGTGCCAAGGATTGGCTCAGTAGCTCCAGGACCTTCCTAAATACAAGCACTGAGACTTTGGACAACACATAGTGCAGACTAGAGAGGTAAATAACCTCCTTTACCCTGGGAGGGTCAATGAAACTAAGAATTCCACTGCACATTATTTGTCTAGTGCCTAGAATACCTTTTATCAGAACAGAGAAAAAAATCTCTAGAAAAAGATTAGAACAGGAGAAAAATTAGGAGAAAATACATTTGAGGCTTCGTACTTGCCTTCTTTGGTTCTGTTGCATTTGTTATAATATATTTTCATTTTCTTTTCCTTACCTGACAAAGACACTTTAAAAGTTAAGTAAACAGTAAACTACCTATACTGTTTTCTTGGACTAGATAAGAAAGTTTGAATAGCTGCACTGGATTAGACTAAAGACCCATCTAGCCCCTCTATCTACAAGTGAATGGCAGAAGAAGATGACTAGAATAGAACAAACATATTTTTCCCTGACTCCAGTGAAGTTTTTTAACTTATTGAGACAATATTCGTGTAGCATTAATAGTTCTTAGTGGACTGATCTTCCAATCAATTGAAAAATGAGTTTTCTTCCTTTCTGAATCATCATATCACAGCACTGTGATCTCGCAGAGTACCTGGAAAATTTATTTTCAAACACCATCCTAGTTTTTTCCATTTCTTTTCCAATTGTCATTTTTTTGAATCATTTCTGTGAACTGTTAAATCTTGCATCTCTTTAAAAACTGAGCCACCAGCAACACATGATGACAAAAAAAAAAAAAAAAAGGCTGCAAATTCAGTGCTAAGATATTATATTATAGTGGGCTGACCTTAGCTAGCCCACACTGCTTGTTACTCACTTTCCTCAAGTGAAAAACAGATAAAATAGGAAAAGCGGGAGCAAAAAGCCTCATGGGCTACATGAAAAGAGGTTGTAGCCAGGTGGTGGTTGGTCTCTTCAGCCAAGTAACAAGTGACAGGGCAAGAGGAAACAGCCTCAGCTTGCACCAGGGGAGGTTTAAGCTGGATATTAAAAAAAAAAATTCTTCACCAAAAGGGTTGTCATACACTGGAAAAAGCTGTCCAGGGAAGTGGTTGAGTCACCATCCTTGGAGGTATTTAAAAGTTGTGTATATGTGGCACTAGGGACATGGTTTAGTGGTGACCTGGCAGTGCTGAACTAAAGTTCTTTTCCAACCTAAACAATTCTATGATTCTATGATTTGCTTCCCCATGGCTGGCTCCCTGGAAACTACATGTATTTTTAATTAAAGTGCTCTAAAAGGTTTTACAGCCACTCAGTTTAACATGATACACTTTTATCACCTTAAAAGTTCTCAGTTTACACTGACTTAACACAGTATCTTAACTGTGTTAGATTAAGAAACAGGAGAAATACTTTCTATTTTAAAAAGTTTTCTTTGAATTTTCCAGGAAATATACTGATTAAGCAATGTTAGCTAGTAAAAATTAAACAGAAGGCAGCATAATTTATTGTTGCTGCCACGGGTGAAAAAAAGTCTTTATTAAATTTACACAATAGGGCCTGTTTATCTGAAAAAGCCACTAAAAGAAACATTGAAACACACTAGTGCCTTCATACTATGCCAAAAAAATTGTAGTATCTTTCTCAGTCTCTCCTCTGACAATACTATAAAAAATAGTATTTATTGAGGTCGTCTTCTGTTAGACAAATCCTTGAGAGAAAATCATACTTACTTTACTCGATCCTGGGCAGGAAATTTTCCCAGTATAGTTATATTTTAGCTAATAGTCTTTACATCAAAAGTTCTGAGACATGTCAGTAACCATCTTTTTGTTTCAGACTTACAGTGCCAGGTGATCCTCACCAAAATATTATTAGAATATTCTCAGTAATTCAATCGTTTTCACAGAATCACAGAATCATTTAGGTTGGAAAAGACCCTTGGGATCATGGTGTCCAACCATTAGCCCTACTCTACAAGTTCACCCCTAGACCATATCCCCCAACACCACATCTAAGCGATGCTTAAACACATCCAGGGATGGTGACTCAACCACCTCCCTGGGCAGCCTATTCCAATATCTCACCACTCTTTCCATGCAGAAATTTTTCCTAATGTCTAGTCTAATTTTCTTTTCAACATTGCCATGCTCTGTAAATTAGGCAAATGGACAAAAAGAAAACAACAGTGGAAATAATGATACGGTCTTCACAGCAACCATCCATATGACAGTATAGCTTTTTAAGCATGGAAACCTAGGACATAAAAACCACAAAAGGCTAGTGACAAAGAAAAAAATAAACAAAATTGCATAAACTCATGCTTCATGAAAATATTTCAGCAAATGCTGTCTTTTTCTGATGCATATGTATAATTCCAGTTACATTGGATTGACTGTCAGATTCCCATCATGCATACTAATGAAGTTCAGCAAGGATAAGTGTAGAATTCTCAAAGCCTTCGAAGTTGTCCTCCCCCTCTACTCTGCACTAGTGAGACCACATCTGGAGTGTTGTGTTCGGTTCTGGCCTCCCCAGTTCAAGAGGGACATGGAAATACTTGAGACAGTCCAACAGAGAGCTACAAAGATGATGAAGGGACTGGAACATCTCTCTTATGAGGAAAGGCTGGGAGCCCTGGGGCTCCTTAGCCTGAAAAAAAGAAGACTGAGAGGATCTTATGAATGTTTACAAATATCTGAAGGGTGGGTGTCAAGTAGAAGGGGCCAGTCTCTTTTTAGTTGTGCCCTGTGATAGGACAAGAGGTAATGGTAGCAAGCTGGAACACAAGAAGTCCCACCTCAACATGAGGAATAACTTCTTCAGTGTGAGATTGACCGAGCCCTGGAACAGGCTGCCCAGAGAGGCTGTGGAGTCTCCTTCTGTAGAGACTTTCAAGACCCACCTGGATCTGTTCCTACGTGACCTGCCCTACAGTGTTCCTGTGCTGGCAAAGGGGTTGGACTTGGTGATCTCCAGAAGTCCCTTCCGACCCCTACCATTCTATACTTCTATGATAATTTACACACTGTATGCATAAATATGCAAAAAGAAAGACTATATTTTATGACTTGGTATTTCTTGGATCTTTCAAATTAATTTAGTCATCCTAGAACTCACTTCCATTAGTTTAGATTATTAAACAGATAACATATTACTATCTGGTGCATCATAAACACCTGACCTGTTGATAGCTTATCTTAAACGTGGAAAGTTTTGGTCTCAGGAAAAAAGGAACAAATTCCTGAAGGCCCATTTTGTGGACTGAAGTTGGAGAATAATACTTGAAGCATAGTTTAATACTCTTTAAAGCAACAACAAAAAATAATTAACATGTTTCACAGTTCATTTTGGAGGAACTGAATGGTTATTACTGAAAGATTACTACAGTACAGTGCTGGTTTCCATCATGACATCTTTACTTGTCATGATAATCAGTAAATAACTGACATTTGCCTGATCCACTATGGAATCGTCAGGTAATAAATGTTATTAAATGCTTTTTCATACATTCCTTATCTCCTGAGGGGAATGCAGCCTGTTGTGAGCCTCCTCCCACCAAAGATGAGTCATCTTTCAAAGTAAAAAGCTGAATAGAATGTTATCAACTGCTGCCATGTATTTTAGTATATTTTTATACCCTACTGGATTATTCTAATAATTTCCTGCCCTGTACATCTTGAAGCTGAAGGGAAATTGACTGCATTGTTACAGTATAAGAAGGCTTTGGACCAAGACAAGAGGGCCTTTAAATCTTCCTAAGAATGCAGTGCGATGTATTAACTGTTTTAAATAAAATAATTACTATCCCAGAAGTATTAACCATACTGTTGGCTTATCAAAATTTAACACCAGCAGATAAGTTTATTGTAAGAAAATTAAAAATGGATATGATAAAAAAGTTTAAAGACAGATTGCTACCTGTTTCTTTTACATTAAAATAATATAGTTAATTACTGATAGTATACAAGGCTTTTAGTTGCATGTTGGCATTTGAATGCTGGTGTGAGAGGGTTTTCTCTTTTTCTGAAGCAAATATTCCTAGTCTGGTAAATAATTTAACAAGCCTTAGCAGCACTAGACATACAAAGCCAACATGTATTTATGGCTTGAAAGATGTACAGATAAGTGGACTGATAAAAATATTAATTTTAAAATAAATAAATAAGTATTATACTTGAACTACAGCAAAAATAACAAATTACAAAATCAAAAATAAATTAGTCCAAACCAATTATTCTAAAATGACCTATTCATCATCAGGAAATTCCTTAACATTGATTAGTATGCAAAATCTCATGTATTACAGAGGCTGGTTTTGGAAATGATGGCAAATGTATGCAACCCACTTACTGACTGCAGGGATTGTTCAAGTAACAGAACATATTCAGTTTTGAATCATTCAGTTGTCACCATAGAAACATGCCTATCTTTGCAACAAACAACGTTCTTACAAGTGTTTACATTTATCAAAAACCGAGCTCTGTGAGCCTAACCTTACATGATGGCATCTGCTGTCTCCATCTTCCATATTTCTTATTCAAATCTTTTTTTTTTTTTAAACATGAAACCAAAGGTTATTTTGACTACATATATCTGTGCCTTAGTTGTTTTTAGAATACAAAAATTATTAATTTTATTCTTCTAGTACTGGCAGCATGCTGGACTCTTGCAGGCTAGCACACTGGGCTATCATTTTCAGAGTTTAAAGATTGCACTGAAGGAAAGTAGCTGTTCTTCTCACCTCCAGCAACAAATCATAACAAGGATGTCTTAAACATGCACATAATCTCAAATTCAAAACAAGATTTTAATATTCCAGCTGATATCTTCATGAGCCCTTTTTACTTACGTTCTGTTTTCAAACAAAGCCAGAGATGTTTAAACAAAACCTTGCTCAGTGAGCCCACAACTGTAGTTGCACACAAAACACCTAAGTCCAGAGGCCTGAGGAATAGACTCAGAAAGTAAATCTGAGATACTTAGGACAATGCATCAAAAATTAGATTACTTACTTTTTAAAATAAAAATCTTTCCAATATATGGCTTGCACCTTTTGGTTATTTTGTAAAGTACATAACTTGGTGTTTAGACATGTCAGTCTCTCAAAGCAAAAAAATACCCTTCCACCTTCTGATTCAGTCGTCTCTCCTCTCCCTTAAATTACCATGTGTGTCAGCCTCTCAGACTCTTTTACTTTGAATAACATACTTCAGAACTCTGTCCAGTGAAAGAAGACATGAAGGCACATTTAAATCATGTATTTAAAGGACCAGTGCATATTTTGGGTTGGGTTGTTTTTCTGCTTTGTTTTTGTCCTGGTTTGAGCAAGAACAGAGCTAATTCTGTTCAGTGATTTTACTTTTCAGCTCAGTTCTTCTAACTCACTGCACTGTCTGAAGGTAGCAGCCTGTTCTCACAGGCAGTGTCTGCTTCTGGCAGTGATCACACCCCATGGTTAGAGTTACTACCAAGGATTGGTGTGCAGACCAAGGCCACTGCTGGGTCTTCTGTACCACATTGGGGTGCAGAAAGTGAAAGGCTGCACCTGCAGGGAGGAGTGGACAGGACAGGTGACTCTAAACTGACCAACAAGGTATTCCATCCCATATACGCCATATTCAGTATAAGGCTAAGACATTCGAAGGGTCTGTGGCTCTTTTCCCCTCCTGGCCTGCTTTGCCAGCTTTGCTTGGCTTGACTCAGGTCCTCTTTCAGTTCCTTCCTTGGATCATCTGAGGACTCTGTCCGTTCTGCCTTAGATCCCAGTGTGTGTGTTCCTGAACCCGGTACCAGAATCCAGCTCCTGAACACAGCTCCCGTCTGCTGCAGGGCCCAGTCTGGGACTGCCCAGTGCCTCCTCCACAGCATCAGTGGTGACGGTGATGTAATTACCATCAGGGTAGTCAGGTTTGATACTGGTTTTGTATATATTTGTATATATTCCATTGTTTTCATTTATATTCAAGCTGTTCTAGTTTCCTTTTCTAATGGCTTAGTCTGTCTCCATTATTCCCTTTCTTTTCTCCTTTGGAGAGGGAGGGAGGTTAACAGAGAGCATCTGTTATAGGTCTAAGGGGCCACCCTGACCCTAAATCATGACAGTTTTGACAATTTTTACTGTTTTAGTGATCCAAAAATGTAAGACTATGTACAGTCTTGCCAAGATAAATGATACTGTATTTTAGGTTGTAAAATAAACCTGAAACACAAAATTAAAAGCAAGGACAATTGGAAAAAAGAACTATTTTGAAAGAAAAGTTGAAAATTTTCATTTTGGAAGTACAAGAATTATATTCTTTAGGTAAATAAAATATAAAGAGATGCATAGACACAGATAGTTATACGTATAATCTCTATAATTTAGTTACTACCTACTTTTTCTTCTCAGTTCTTCCAGTTTTCTCAAAGGTATTAGCTATCACATCTTCATTTTCCTGTGTCCCTTTTAATAGCCTTTTTAATTTTAAATGGCTGAAAACTCTTTCACAATGACTTCTTTTCATCAACTACTTAAATCTTTAATTAGAATGAATTTAAAAGGAAGTCTTAAACAGGCTGAATAAGCACTTCCTCCTTTCTCTGTTACCAGGTCAGCCATAGCAAACTATCAAAGTCCTATAATTCTATAGTAACCTGACAACTCTTAAATACATTTCCTGTTATAACAATATCTTGCATATTTCTGAAGATTTAAGTGTTTACAGTCCATAACATCTCCATGTAGCAAATACTATGCTCAGTACAAAAAAGCTGAGAGTCAGAAATTAAGACTTAAATAATGGACATAACATTTGCATGAATTGGTATGAAATCTTTTAGATGTTGAAAGCCACCAAAAGGCTACCCAAAGTCAAAAGCTGCAGAAAGCATTTTTCTCACATCTAGAATTATCAGCCTGGGTGACAAAGACTTTGTTCACAGGGGGATGCAATAATGCAGTCAATGAACTTTCAGATGTATGCGTGTTTCTGTTTTCACATGCTCGTTAAGAAATGCAAGGGAAAGCACAGTAAATTGAACAAAGAAATGTGTAGTGTTAGAGTGCATCAGCAGAAAAAGAAATGAAGAGACCTTGTAGTGGTCAGAGAAATTAATCTTTTTTTGGAGAAGCTAAACACTCATGTTGATTTCAGTTTCATTTCCAGAGACATATCATTTCCAAATTCACATTATTTAGATTTAATTAGCCTATCTTATTAAAATTATTTTGTATTATACTTCTATAAACTTACATAAGCTAAAGAGCTTTGAAGTATTCATGTTTTATCAACGTGTCTTAAAAATGTAGGATGCACCACCCAGCCCATAAAAAAAAGTGTAAATGGAAAATGTGAGAGCTATCCATCAAGATAAGAGCATTTTTGCCTTGAATTACTTGGACTCCAAGGACTTTTCTGGTATTAGTGCTTTAACATATTTTGGTTATGGGGCATAAAAAGCAACATACATCTGTCTGGGTATACAAACCAGGGTAGCTCCATAGTAAAGATAATTTATATATCCGCTGAGAAGCAGATATTAGTAGACAACACTGAAAGCTTAATTAAATACTGCTGATTTTGAGTTATTGCTTATATTTGTTTGTACATGAAAAGTACATTGAGTTTCAGTTTGAATCAGTATGACACAAATGGCTCTTTGCAGCAGAATTTTATGTTAGTATTTCAGAAGTATATGAAATTATCATTTAAATGAATTTCTATTCTTTATATAAATTTAGTACATTAACATTCCATTTAAATTAATATTAATTAATGTGTTAAATTAAGCAAAATTAATTAATGACATTCATATATTTTCATATTTAAAATTATTATTTAAATAAATTTCTATTATATAAATTAACTTCTAACAAAATCTTAATTAATTATGCTCTATATGACTAGCTTGAGTAAATTTATTTTTTACAAGATTCTGGTTGCTGAAGTGTTTAAAAATAATATGCTGAGAAATATCCTAGCACATACCAGTGCACACAATGCACACAAGGATCTCTATTTTTTTCAAATATGTGTATATATTGGTCATTAATTTCTAAGTTCATCTCACTGAAGTCCATTGTGACACAAGATCCTTTAGAATTTTAGCAAAAATCCTATAAATAAAGCTAAGGGCTCTATATATTGCCATTACCTATCAGTTAGTTCAATTTTCACTTTTCACAGAAAGTCACTTTGTATTATTGTATCAAAAATTAATACTATGCTACTATGTACAAAATACTGAAATAAAATATCATTCTTTCCGAAACCAGAATGCATTAAACATGAATATGAAAAGAAGTTGTTATCCAGAAGGGCACATATGAGATTTTTCATTATTTTACTTGCATGTCAAGTGCTATTTTTAACATTCTTTATACCTCTATCTAGAATGCTCTATTTAGACACAAAACTAAAGTCCTGCCTAAAATTTGCAACATCAAGATTAGTAAATTATGACCTCTCCACCTGGTTCTAGATTATAGATTAACCTAGATCACAGATAAACAAAAATCTTCATTCAACTGAATTCTTCTCATTCTCAAATACTGTAATTGACAGAAAGCAAAAGACAGAAGTCTGAAATCTGAACAGCAACCTTCTTATCCTGCATAAATAAGATTATTATTTCCCTTGACTCAGTGACAAAATTCAAACAATTTTTCTGAGGTTTTAAGTATATACAGCAAAATGAGAATTTACTCCTATCTGAATTCCTAGTAAGTCAGCCTATATTCTGAGAGAGCTATAAAAATGACATTGAGGGTTTCTCTATATACAGTCTCATTCATTTTAATTTCCACAGGAAATAAGTAATAGAGTAGGTGGATGTCCTGGTTTTGCCTGTGATAGCATTAATTTTCTTTCTAGTAGCTCGTCGATTTTAGGTGAGAACAGCCAATAAATTAAATAGAATGATGTTCATTGCTGCATAACCCTGCCACTATATGTCATCACTACTATAATGATTACATGATGTATCAATGGTAATACAGTAAGACTCAGATTAATGAAGAATGAGCTTTGACGAAACCGAGCGAAGCACAGTAGTGATGGAACCAGAACTGACTTCAGCATGCAACAATCCAACAATACACGCCATCCTCCTGATGCACCCAGTGTCCCCTGCCTGCTACACAGCATCAAAGCCTGATCCTACTCTGACAACTTAGCAAATTTCATACAATCTGTCTTGACCAGAAAGACAGTTATAATAGATGGAGCCCAAAGTCATGGACTAATTGAACTCAACAAACATTTTATAGAGATGGCTCATAGACTAAGGGAATGATATTTCTCTCTGTGTGTGTATATATATATATATATATATATATGAAAAGACAGGAGGGGTGATTGTGGTTAACTGGAATGTATTGGAAAGTATGGTACCTGGGCATGACATAAATGGTATAGACTAAGGGGTGGGTACTGTTTTGGTTTAAGCTGGTATAGAGTTAATTTTCTTCCTAGTAGCTGGTGCAGTACTGTGTTTTGGATTTAGTGTGACAATAATGCTGATAACACACTGATGATTTAGTTGTTGCTAAGTAGCATTTATCCTAGGTTAATGAGGAAACTGGGATGGACCATGGCCAGGACAGCTGATCCAAATTAGCCAAAGAGATATTCCATACCATAGAATGGCATGCTAAGTAAATAAACCAGGGGGAGATAGCCAGGGGGAATGGATTGCTGCTCAGGCATCCATCAGTGTGTGGTGAGCAATCGCACTGTGCATCGCTTGTCTTTTCTTTTGCTATGCTTCTTTTCATTATTATTATAACCATTATTATTACATTTTAATTTAGTTTTTTTAATTTTTGGACACACAGGATGTGTCCAGTTTCCAGGTGCCAAGCTGCAGTTCAAAAATGACAGCTGCACTTCTCAGGGATGCTTCACAGGCCTGGTTCCCAAGCTAATAGTTCCCAAGCTGGCAGGCAGTTTCTCTGTTAGTTTCTCAGTATTTCAACAGACTTTTTCTTCCATTTGGTAATTTTTCTTTCTAACCAGGCTTTCTTTCTGGATGCTCACATCACTTCCCTGCAGGACGGTTTAAGCTCCCAACCATACCTTAAGTGTATGCAAGCAATGGCTTTGCTTACAAAGAAGCAACACCTCTTGTTTTCAGAGCATAGGCATAATCGATGGAAACCCACAAACAGCTCTAAATTGTCAGTGATCTACAAGATGGGCTAGAATCCAACTTACTTTCATCCAGCTGTGCTCATTCTACCTCGTTAAGCATATCTTACTTTTATAACTGAAGTCAGCAGAGATGCCATGGAATACACAAAAGGACAAATTTGTTGAATAACAAAGTCTCCCTCTTATGATCACTTCTCACAGTAGAGCCACATGTTAAGCACAGACACAGAACTTGAAGGGGTTTCTAGTGAAAGTCAGATGTGAAGGGCACTGAACTTCAAGGATGTGGTTACAAATTCGAAGTCAGGACATACAGGACTCAGGAACAGTGTGGGACTTTGAGATCTCAACCCAAAGCAAAATCTGGCTTTTCATATTTCTCCTTAATCTATACCTGTTATTTGTGGTTTCTCATAAAAATGAGTGCCACTAAGAGAGTGCTAACTCTCAGTATGGAAATCCTCTGCTTAGGCCATACAGCAAGTTCCCATTACAGAAATATGACAGTGAGAAATGAAAAACTGCCTTCTGGTAAGGGAAAGGAATGACCAGTAAAACTAGAAAAGGTCAGCTATGCTGAAAGAATGAGACCATATCTGTAAAATGACTAGCAATAAATCAATGGCAGGTGCTGCAAATGGATTAAAAACCCAGCTTTCCATTCAATCAGTCAAAAATAGGACAGCCAAAGCTGGCAGCTGTGGCATGAGGGAATCTCATAAATGTGCCAGATCCATATCAAAGTACCAAATCTCACACATCAGGCAAATGTTAAGAGAAATACTTCCTAATGTGAAGGTCTTGTTTACCGTTTCCTCCTCTTAACTACTACAATCTGCTGTCTGATTGTAGTTCTGGTTATGAAGATTTCTAGACTTCATATTTTAGTGCTCATGATAATGAAAAATATTGTTATTGTACAAGAAGAGTAATGAGGAAACCAGCTGTGTTCAGTTACAGTCAAATAGCCTGGTTTGGGAAACTACAATTATATGCAGTGCCTACCAGCTTATACACAATACTGGTCAGTTTTCTTTCTGCATTACAGAACACAGTGGTCAGCACTGAGTATAATTTAAAGACTATTATCTAATTCTTATTCACTGCCATCTTAATTACATTCTGCAGAAAGAACATAATCCTCCAGAGAGATTACAGTAAATGTGCATATATTCTCTGGAGGGAATAAAAACTCAAACAATTAGGAATTAATCACACTTGGCTTCTGCTCTCCCTCGAGATTTTAAACACAGCATTGTCTGTCAGTGCAGACCAGTCTCACAGTACAAATAGGAAAGTGGGAAAGGAAGCTGACATATAGTCCAAGCTATCACAGCTCCTCTGTCCTCATTTTGTCCATTTCATTTGTGTCACACATAAGCAGGTAATAAGGTATAAAGAGAAAATGAAATCCCAGATAACAAAATCACAAGATTCAATTTGAGCTGTTTTACACAGCTCTTGCAGTCCTGGAAGAACTAACTGGGATTCCGGAGTTGTTAAGGTTCCTGTTCCCAACCAGGAAAACAAGCATGGCTTGAGCCCAATAGAGGTATTGTGAGTGTAACAGGTAAACAGAAATAAATTACTTCATTAGATGGGGAAAATTCACTTTGATCTTTCACTAATATTACACAGAGAGAAGGAAAGCATCTGTTATCACATAAACTTATCAGTAGCTT
>JANVCC010010369.1:17375296-17489257 GCA_025345505.1 Todiramphus chloris collaris
AACCCCAAACCAGCTGAGCATTTCAAACTGTCAAGGTGGCTATTGCTGGTAGAAGCAGAGCTATCTGACTTTCTGATAAAGCCCATTCATTATTGTCATATAAAAAAGGAGGCATAATTAAGTGCCTCTTGAAGACCCATGGAGTACTTTGCAGAGCTTCACATCTGACAGCTAACCTCAGCAGCTGGTAGCACCATGCTGCAATCTGTGTTGATACATAATAGCACCTCACAAAATGTCCAGTTGCTGTGTGAAGGGGCATACAGGAGTATGCTCTACCTGCTCTGATCCTTTCGGTAACCCCAGCTTCCTCCACCAGAGGATTTCAGCTGGGCTTGGTGCAGTATCATTCCCACCAAGCACATGTGCATTGGCAAGGCTGTCTTCAGTCTCATCAGAAGTCTATGGCTTTAGCTTGGAGCTCAGAAAAGCTGCACAGAGCCCCAAGAAGAATTTAAAGCCAAATACAATTACTTGCTGCCTGACCTCTGGGTAAGTGCAAATAATTTGAATGTCACACAAAATTGCTGTATGCACTTTCTTTAAACATCTGTGGTTTACTGGGTATTTAGTAACAATAAAAAAAAAATCACAAGGATGAATTGAGTTTTAAATATATTCAGATTAATTCCCTTAACACTTAAATTCCCCTAACTGATTTATAGAAAAGTAGAATTTACAAAAGAAAAACAATACTTACTACAGATGAAATAGGGTTAGATATTCAACAAAATCTAGTAAAAGTTCTGCGGAAATAAAAAAGTGTCTTCCTCTGCAAATCTACCAGGCAAAAAAAAAAAAAGATGGAGAAATACTATTACAGTGCAGCTTCCCTCCTGTAATTATAAATCCTGCAGATGTTTTCACTGTTATAAAATAGCAATTCTTATATCTCCTCAATAAATACTCTTAGATCATGTGATTCAATCAATTCATGTTGCAGTTTAAAAGAAATCTATTTCTGTAAATTTAGCTTTTTCCATAAGAACCACTTTTATCAATATTACTGTATATCTAGAGATATATGGCATGCACATACATATATCAATATCCATAATATAATAAACTGCTAGATCTGCAATGTGAAAGAACCAAAAAATTTGAATGTTCACAATTACAATGTTTATCATCCACAAGAATTATGCTTTCAGTCTCATTGGACTGCATTTCCAATAGAGCATTTTCCCACCCCCCACCCCCCCAGTAGATTTAAAGACTTTTTGTTTATGCAACAAAGGATAGACTTCTCTTGCAGCTAAGGTTTGGTGTTAAAGTCTTATCAAGATCATGGGACTTGTTTGCAAGCACATGTTCTTAAACATCCCTATTCGGTGGGCGTGGGGGGAACTTTTCTGTTCGCTACTAATTTAATACACATAGCAAAAGTCAAGAATGACAATGTTCTTGAATTTATTCCAATAAATTCCTTCACAAACTTTAATTTACCTATTTTACCACTTATTATGATTCCTGTCAAATTTGAAACTAATTGAAGTCAGCCTTGTTACAATGACAGATGACTGGAAAAACAGTGTTTAAATGCTAATCTGGTGTTTATTCAAACATTTCACAGACTTCCTACTTCTAAAATCATTCCATTTTAATAAACAAAACAGAAAAATGAAACCAACCAAACAAAAACCCTTCACTATTTTTTTTCTGCATTTTACTCTTTTCCATGATGACAACTTGAGAAAAATTTGTCATGATGACTGTTTTTCAATAAACATAATAAGTTGAATACCAAATATATTTTTATGTAGAAATGGCTATGGATAAAATCTACCAAACTATAATTTAAAAAGAGATTATGATAATTTAAGACAATTGTCAAGGGAAGCTGGCAGTCATTTAAGTAGATATTATGTTTCCCTAAAATAGATGAGCTGTTTCTTAGAGCAGTGAAGCAAAGCAACTTGTGCCAGTAAGCTTATTTTTTTAGCCTCCTGGGGAGGAAAAAGAAAAACATATTTTCCAACACAGTAAATCTTACTTAAACTGCAAAATTAGGATCCATCCCTACAGACTTTGGTTTTCCTTTTGCATATAGTTACATACAAAACAAATCAGAAAATCAGAAAGCTGGAGATTAAAGAAACAAAATAGAATTAAAAAGATAGTTTAATATACCAAAACAAGATAATATTTAGTGACAAAGAAATTCATCTTGGCTAAACATTTTGTATCAATAATTCAGTAATAAAATTGTTGCATTTTTAACAATTCATTTTATTTAAATAATCACTTAGTGAGGACACAGGAATTGCTACTAAATGTTTTTAATATGTCAACAGCTACTATCCATACTATTCCAAGAAAGCAGAGAGAATGCCATGGATGCAGATGACTATTAGGAAGCATTTCTTTCCAGAAAGGGTTGTCAGGCATTGGACTGGCCTGCCAAGGGAGGTGGTGGAGTCACCATCCCTGGGAGTGTTTAAGAGGCAGTTAGATGTGCTTAGGAACACAGTTTAGTGGTTTTTTATAGGGCTAGGAATAAGGTTGGATTTGATGATCTTGAAGGTCTCTTCCAGATGAAACTATTCTATGATTCTGTGAAATAACAGCACATCAGTGATTTCATACCATCAACAATGAATGGTCATCCTTTCGACCAAGAAGACACTTATCCCACATTGAAAACTTTCTGATACTGCATATAGACTCAAAGTATTCACACAATAGACCAAAATTCATGTTTTCACTAAAAGAGCAACATCTTTCCTGTCTAGGCATACTACTGCTGCATCTCGAGTGCTACTGTGCTTCCAAATGGCAGACTGGAGATGACAGCCTGACTGGTTGCTTCCATGTTGCTTTCAATATTCAGTCTGCAAACAGACTGTCAAAACCTACAGTAGCAAATAACAAATTTTTCACTATTCCTTTGATATGATAAACATTTTTTCTTTTCTATAGTGAAAAAAAGTAAAGAACTTATAAGTACAGGCAAGCTCTCAACACATAAATTGCACAATTACAGTTTTTTACTAGGAGATTATTCTTTAACCACTCATATTAGCTTTAGTTTGGATTAAACAGAAATCAAAGAGTGGAAAGGGTACTGTTTTGGTATAACCACAATAGTCACCAAAAAAAAAAAAAAAGATTATGAAGATAACACCAGTTAAAATGTTAAGATAAGTAACAGCAAAGGTTCAAGATGCCACAAAGAGTTTTAAAGAAACATACGTTAAAAATGTCATTTCACTTATCAAAGAGAAATGGAACTTCAAAGAGAAAATAAAGTATAAAGATGCAAAATGTTCCTTTTCTTTTTCTTTCTTTGTTTTTTTTTTTGTTTCTTTGTTAGTTTTTTCTTTCCTGCAAGGCAGTGAATCTCACCTTGGACTTCTGTAAGCAGAAGTCAGGTTTACAATAATGAAAGCTGAGTACTTAGGAAACTGACTTCACAGTTATGAATGTTTTTGAAAGGTTAGAGAACATTACACTTTATAAGGTTTGAAAACCATAAAACATAAAATCAAGAGTGATAAATGCCACAGGAGCTATATGGACATTAACAGGTGCTTCATTATGTGTTAGGTGTGGGAGGTCTTTGGTAGTGATATCTCCAAGAAGGAGATATCCTTGCCTTTGCTGCCTCTGCTTTCTCAGTCTTTCAAAGAAGCAAGACAGGAATTTAACCAGTCTGTATTCACTGGTTCAAAATCATGATCGTGAGAGCAAATAAAAAGCTGGGGAAAACTGGATTGATAACCAAACACTAATTCCACAAAAAGTCACACTTTACACTAATCAGGTATACCCATGTGGGTACTTACTTAAAATAAGTAATTTTTAAATCAGTTCCTACAGTTTTGGTGACACGGTGTACTGATTATGACTATTTTTACTTCATGAATTAGGTAAGAAGAATTTGGCAAATGTCCACCTGTACATTTCCTAACACAGAGTTTTCTAACTGAAAAGAAAACAAAGTCACCCTATTTCAGGAAGATTAAAATGAAAAATTACATTTAGCATGCCACAAGAAAACCAAGAGACATAACACTGCCTCATCTGAAACCAAGGTTTGCTGGAGCAAGGCTGTTTTTCCAGACTTGACTGCACTGGTGGCATGGCTAGGTAAACAGGCAAAGCTTAAAAACACAGCTATGCATAGACACCACAATATTGTTAAGTATTTTGGAAACATGAGCAAGAAAATTATCTGGACAGTGATGTATTTTCCTATATCTAAAGGATTAAAAGACTTCTGTATGACACAGTTATCAAGTCAACAGGGATCTCTCAAAGGCAGAAAAAGTTACTTGCTGTGTGTGCAGAGGCTTCACAGGTCTAAAAACATTTTGTTTTCCACCTGTGTCTGGGATAACACCTGGGATAACATAAGCTGTTTTTGTGCTTTCTTATGAGCACCAGCTGAGCTGGTTGGATTTTATAAATCATCAACTGGCAGCACCCTTTCACTCTTTATCCTGCACTAGCAAAACCATGCTTGGGCATTTTCCAGGATATAGCAATTTTCTAGTGTAACAGCAACATGGTTAGCTGCAGTTGAGTCTCCACTGAGGAGAACTGCTGAAAGCTACTTCACAAATCAAAGTGGAAGAAACACACTTGAATGCTTTAAGCCAATCTCAGTAGATAAACCAACCCACTTGGCAACATATGGAAAGGTTACCAAAGATCCCACTTCAGGATGATATAGAGGTTAAAGTGTGTTTGCTAAGGAGTTACAGCTAAGTTGGGAGGCTCTTCCAAAGGCAGTTTGAAATAAATGAAAGGTCTCAGAGACAGGATGGCCAAAATGCCTGTTTGACACACCAATAGCAGTGTGGTTTTAGCTTAGTCTGAACTATCTCAAAATTACAGAAACAAAGGCTAAATATCAGAGAGTGGCATGGCTTTCTCTGGAGAAAGGAGAAAGAGTCTGGAGAAGGGAGAAAGAGAGAGAGGTAGAGAAATAAAAGGACACATGCTAATGTAAAAATAACAATACTAAGCTGTAATGAGAGGTTAACCTGACTTTATACCTCAAAAGCCAAAATGGTTTTGTTTGGCGATTTCTGGGCTTGTTTGTTCTTTAGGAATGATAAAAGGCTGGTCTCTAAAGAAACTCCCTTTTACAGAATTGCTGGATCAGAATAAACATAAAGAAAATTACTAAGAAAATTATTGAGTCGTCAGTATTTTATTTGCAAAGCACAACAACTATCTGCTTTTAAATTAAATTTTCACTGAAAGAAAAGGGGAAAAAGAGGACAAACATGCCATAAAGAGATATAGCAGTCAGTACTTACTAACTTACACAATTCAGACATGAACTCTCTTAATATAATCATCATTGTGTTATCAAACCACAGAACAGCAGAGATTTCATTTACTTCAGAACATTAACAGTACAGAAACTATAATATAATGTAAGCTGCCTTGAGGACAGGAATGAAGCCACCCAGCTCAGACTGTTATGCAAAAGAAAGAGTAGAGATGAATAGAAGGCTGATACTCTGAGGGCACAAAGCAAGTTAATAAATGACCTGCAGAGTGTAGGCTGTATCACCCTGCAGCCTTACTGAAGTCAAAGGGGGCATCCATTAGGGATGAGGACTAGAGCCTGCCATATGGTTTTCAGACCCTGATCACAGACAGGATTTTCTCTCAGTTTATATACATCATTTATTTACTACAGCCACAGAGATGGAGACTTTCTTAGTAAGCCTGCCTAATGCTTATAGCGTGTACTTCTAATATATGTATCATTTATAGAAATTACAGTGCAAGGAGTTCTGTTTAAATTGCCTATTTCCTCATAATATGCTCTTAAAATATAACCTATTGTTAGAATGAGGAAAAAGATAGTACAATATAAAAGTGATAAGTGAAAAATTCTGTGAATTTAAGAGCATGTTAAACAAAACAAACAAACAAACAAACAAACAAAAATCCAACAAAAAAAGAGCTGTAGGGTATTCAGAGGCCAGGCAGCAAGAAATGGGTATCTCTGTCTACCTGTCTTTACCCTTGATCACTCTAGTAAAGAAAATAAAGTAGCATGCCACAGTACTGTACCTTACGAACTGGAAGTAGATAGTTCTCAATACCTCTGATATCTTCTTTTTATGACCAGAGTGTGACTCAGCTGCAGATGACAGCAGGACTAGATCATGCCCTCTCTACTCTTTATGTAATTTACCATCTTATGGAAAGCATATAAAGTATTAAGAAATAAGACAGAATCATTTCATAACGTCATGTTCTGAAAGGCCTTAAAGAGGAAAAAGAAGTCTGTCGTTCTAACAGCAAATGTTTCATTTGTCCCAAACCAGTCACAGATTCACCATATATTTTACTCATGGAAAGGGTCCAAATGAAAAAGGAAACATTTCATTTTACAGTAAATAAAGTAGTCTAAGGATATCACCTGTATTTTTCCTTTCTTTTTTCTTTTTTCTTTCTTTGATTAAAAAAAAAAATAAATTATTTCTTATCTTTCCCACATCTTTTTTGGTTTCACCAGAAAAGGAATTGCTCACTTTTACACTTCATTGAACGTTCAAGTCTTCAGGTTTTTCTTTACAATTGATTTGATGTATAGCTTGCTTTGGTAAAGGTGCTTCTGCCCTGCTTGCATCTACCCTACTGAAGTTTATCACATTCTTAGTCTGGTTAAGGAAGTGTCTACAATTATCACCTCATATAAAGATAATACCAAAGAAATTCAAAGTATATCTGTCAATTTTTACATGCCATAAACTCAGTCATATTCCCTTCAAACTATGCCCCTCATTTTTTCTGAAGGTCCATGTTTTTTCTAAATATCTCACTTTTTTTAATAAGTATCAAAAGCTCCCATTTTAATTATTATGGTTCAACACCACATATTTTCTCTATTGTTAAACATGTAGATTCTCTTAAAATCAGACTGGTAGTACCCAACAGAGTATTTTTACAGATTATTTTTTTAAGTTTTATATTAGAAAAAGCTAGAACACTTATAGTCATTGTAGCTAATAATGAGAGGTAGAAAAAGAAATTACCTAGCCTTATGCTCATTTTTCTAAAACCTAAGAAATTGTCTAGAACGGGTTTTATTTTTCCTTTGTCAATATAAAATAAACAGCATTGTGAAGGATATAGAAGCAATTTCCTAAGGCTAGGATTAAGAATGCTATAAGAATTGCAGCCAACAAGTGTTAGAAACAAGAGTTAACAAAAATATTAACTGTGATTAACGGATGATGTATTTAAACAAGTTCATATTCTATATTTTGATTGTGAGCCCCTTTCTTTATGTAACCTGTGTTTCACTTGTATTTATAACTCAAAGCAGCCAAATCTATGTAAAGCTCTTTGGAAAGCAGAAAACTTCACCAGTGTTTTGGGAGTTTTTTTGTTTGTTTTGTTTTTATACAGCTGCAAGGGAAAATGTGCAAAAAAACAGCACAATAAAAAACTTCTGCAAAGACACAATAAAAGCTCTACATACGTCCTTTTCATATAGTACTGTGTAGGGTTTGCATGGTGAAGTTTGATAGTGGAGGGGTGGCTTCTGTGAGAAGCTGCTAGAAGCTTCCCTTATGTTCAATAGTTACAGCTCCAGCCGGCTCCAAGATGGACCTGCTGCTGACCAAGACTGAGCCCATCAGCAATAGTGATATCACCTCTCTGATAGCATGTTTAAGAAGGGGAGAAAACACCTGCACAACAGCAACTGTAGTCAGAGAGAGGAGTGAGAATATGTGAGAGAAACCACTCTGCAGACATCAGTGTCAGTGAAGGTGGGGAGAAAACGCTTCTGGAGTCAGAGCAAAGATTCCTCTGCAGCCCATGGTGAAGACCATGGTGACAGAGGCTGTCGTCCAGCAGCCCATGGAGGTTAACAGTGGAGCCAATATCCGCCTGCAGCCCAGGGAGAACATCCATTGCACTGCAGCAAATGGATGTGCCCTGAAAGAGGCTGTGACTCCATGAGGAGACCACACTGTAGCAGGTTTCAGACAGTACCTGTAGACCTGTGAAGAACCCACACTGGAGCAGTCTGTTCCTGAAGGACTGCATCCAATGGAAAGGACCTACACTGGAGCAGTTCATGAAGAACTGCAGCCCATGGGAAGGACTCACATTGGAAAAAGTTCATGGAGGACTGTCTCCCACACTGCAGCAGGGGAAGACTGTGAGAGGTCCTCCCACAGAAGAGGAAGGAGTGGCAGAGATAACATCTGATGAACTGACCACAACCCCCATCCCCAACTACCTGCACCACAAAAAGGGAGATACAGAGGAGTCAGGTGCAAAGCTGAGCCTGGTCAGAAGACAGCAGTTGGGGACAGTTCCTTTAAGACTAACTTCTTATTTCTTATCTGCTATGATTTGATTGGTAATAAATTAAATTTGTTTTCCCCCAAATCAAGTCTGGTTTACCCGTGACAGTAATTAGTGAATAATCTCTCCCTGTCCTTTTCTCAACCTGTGAGCCTTTCATTATATTTCTCTCACCTGGCCAGATGTGGAGCAGAGTAATACTGTGGCTTGGGTGACCACCTGGCATCCAGCCAGGGTCAACCTACCACAAGTACATATGTGAATATTTCACTCAGTTCTTGTCATGAAGAAAAGGTAATGATCATGCCAATTACTTTCTCAGGCTGTACAGGACATGGTGAAGATTTACTTCTGTTTTCAGATGTGATAAAGGTGATCTGAACTATCTAGAATGTTCATACTCAAGCTGTATTCTTGAATCCAGTTATTCTCTGCCAGAAAAATCCAATTTCAGTAGAGAAATGTTGTGTAATCACAAGCAAGAAATTCTAGACCACATGCCAGAGCACATATATCACATACTCATTCCAGTTTAGGGGTTTAGGGCAAAATCAAATTACATATAGATTGTATAGCATGTTAAGTACCTTTGCCAAAATAATAAACCTTTTAATTGCATGGTGCTTGTATATTTGATCTTTGCTTGCAAAACCATGAATTATTCCAGATCCAAGGAACAGTCTACACCACAGATATTAATTACTTAGATTCACGTAAAGCCATTCTCAGTTGATGCCATAAACTGAATTAGATGCCAGTGCATGGATGTTAATATACTCTGTTTTTCTGAACTTGTTTTTTAAACTCATACATATTAAATAATATTTTCTTCTAGTAAGTAACATGTTAACTAGACTAAGTTCTTTAGTGTTTAAAAAATTCAGGCTAGCATGCTGTAACACTTTAGGTTTTTCTGTCTACACACTTCCAACATAAAATAATAGATTTTAATTACTTAATTCTATCAATTAAACATAAGTATCTGTATCTATCAACATAATAAAATTATGAAGCTTTTTAAAAGGCAAAGAGTTGGCTCCTTTTAAATGCACTAAAATTAATAAACACTAAGATTTTGATTGCAAGATATGACAATGACCCAACATAATGTTTACAGCTTTCTGTAGCTTCCCAAGAGCAAATGTTAGAATCTGTCAACTACTGATAGGTTGGCTTTGACAAATTCTTTCATGAAGTTGAACCTTCTTGCTAATATAAGGATGCATCTTCTCTGGGGCCAAATATTTCTTCAAAATGCACAGTAGCAGACAGGTAGCCTAAACATTTTATAAGCTTTTGTCTGAGTGGATTGAAAGAGGTTGACTCTGTTGAAAAAAAAAGTTTTATTTGTTAATTTTTCTGACTTCAGTGAACTATGAAACTTAAGACTGCATAGGTTCCAGATTGTGAGATATATATTGACTGGGCAGTAGGTGAAAGAAAAGAGTAGTATGAAAATGTGTTTAAAAAAAAAAAAAAAAAAGATCTCAGGAAGTTTTATGTGATGTGACTTTCTCAAGATAGGTCACATGCATAATTCCCATGGAGCTATTTCCAGGAATAAGATGTTAAAGGAAAAAATTCTTTTACTAATTTGGTCTATATTTAACATCCTGAAAAACAGGACAACAGACTGACATTTCTTCAAGACTCCAAGACTTTGGATTTTACCAAATGATTTTGTTGTGCAGCTATTCTGCAATACTTAGGTCTTTGAAAAACAATAGGTCAGAAGCTGAATACAGCTAGTTTAGCAGTGGTGACCTCACAACATGTAAAACACTGTAGAAGGTGCATCTCAAGTGTTTATTAACAGCATACCCCAAACCATCTTTGCTAGTGAATGGAAATCTAATTATCTTTGTTAATGTATCACACTTTTCAGTAGCTTCAAAATATGGCCTAGTTCCTGTGGCAGAAAGGTTCTTCAGTCTGGTAAATGTGGCGTTTCTGATGCTTGTCATTGATGACACTCCTGGCCTGGACACAAAGGACTAGAAGCTCCTCCTTCCCTTCGGCAATCAACCTCTCTTGCTTCCAGCTGCACAAGCCACTCTCCACCGCTATGTCTGTCACTTTATCAGTCTTGTCATTTCATAACTAGTGTTTTTCGTATTATTCAGCCTGCTTATTCCCATGAAGCAATTCTCAGCTGTCTCCCTCATGGTGTTTAATAAGCTTAGACTTTCTCCAAGTGACAATACCATGGCCTCAAAGTACCATATGAGGAAATGAGTCTGCTCCAGGCTCCAGAAAGCCTAAGTCACAGTGAGCTTCCCCTTCCAGCATGACACAGTCGGCTAGCAAGGTCTTCTCAAGCCCATCTGCTCATTGACAGTGACAACAGCAGTGCAAGAGCAGAAAAAATTCCTTCATTAATCATTATGCCTTCACCATTTCTTTTTTTATACCAGTCTGTTGAGAGTTGTTTCCCATATTCTATGCATATAGCAGAAAAGCTATAATTTGCACTATAAAATGAGACTTATTTCTATTACTGCTAAGAAAAAATAGGAATAAAATAGTAATAAAACAGATTTTTAAAATGTTTTGCTATTAATGAGCACCAAAACAGATATAAAAGTAAATGAAGCAACAGATTAAAGCAGCACATTATGTTGAGTAGTTTAAGTTCCTAGACAATAATGAAAATTAATGTCAGCTTGACATTTTAAGGATTTTTTAGAGCAATTTCATTAGGGTTTTAAAGGACAGTAGAATTGTAGTCTTATTAGCAGCCTTATCAGAATAAAAGAAGTTAAGAAATATCAATGACAGCAAAACTTTACAACTTCACACTATTCTCAGTCTTCAACAAATTGTGACAGCCCGTCCCAAGACACCCTGCTCTTCATATAATTCCCACCATTTTTTTTTTAAATAAAAGAACCAGTGTTTATAAGGTTATCCTGGTTGTATATTTCTATTCATTAAAGTGTTGTGGCTAGCATGCAGTGTGTTAATCCTGCTTAAACACAGCACAGTTTGGAATGGGTGCATTATTGAAGAACAGTACAAAGTAACTTACAGATACTCATTTTATTCATAAATATTTTCAGCATACAACTAATTACTAAGATAATCTTCTATCAGAGGAAAGGAAAAGAGAAGTAATACATGTTTCACAAACTCTTCCAGACTGAAGTAGAGATTATTTCTCATATGCACTGTTATGATTGCTGCTTGATTGCTCAGTAAACACATAAAATACTAGGTGCTATTTGGAAAACTTGATTTTGCATACATAAAATTTTCTACATTACATGTAGGAGAATATGTATATTATAATTAGAACTTGAGTTGTGCAGAACTATCATTTAGCACCAGTAATATTAAATGCATATATGGGGTTTAACAGTAAATTTTTAGCAAGGAGTATGGTAGCTCAGTTCATCTGAGAGCTAAACTTATTTCTATGTCTTAATTTTCATTCTTATTTATGCATAACATCCATTGTAATCCATCAAATTTTACTCTTGGATTAGCACCTAAATCTTCATAGTCTTCATACTACACATTTTATTTATTTATTTTCTCCTTGATTTACTGCTCTGAGACTTGGGAAAGCCAAAAGAACTACAGAAGTACTTTGCCCAAGAATTCCTTTTTCATTTTTAAAACCTGACACATACATTTCCTTATTTTATTCTTCCCACAGCATCTGTATAATTAGCACTGACAGTTCAATTCTCAATCTTCAATTTTATAAATTATTGAAAATAGGAATGTTTTTATGGCTTGGGAGAAACCAGACTGAAACTGGTAAACAGAAACACCTTTCATCTGAAGCCCAAAAGAACAGTGAAATGTCCCTTTGATTAGAGATGGTGAAGCAATAAAAGCCTTCAGACAAACTGCGTGCCACACTGGAAGTCCTTCTGGAATTTGAAATATGGGCTGATGTTAAATGCCAAAGTGGGAGGACTGACTTGATTGCAGTTTTCACATTCATGTACATGTGCAGAGAAACTAAAAGAGATGTAGAAAGAAAAGAGTAAGGCACAAGACTTGTCCGAAAAGAGAGGTGGAAGTGAGAAAAAACTTCTGATGCAGAACACTGGTTAACTTAGACATGGAATGATGAGAAAAATGACCTATTAATTAACTGATGCCTATGTGTTTAGAGGCATTTAACTGCATTTATTTTTTCAAATAAATAGGACTGCATCTAATACCTGAGAACATCAACAGCTCCTCTTAGCCAATGAAGTATTTGATCACAGCTTCCAGACTATGTGTGAGATGCAATTTTTAAAAAGCCTTCTCTCCTTATCACTTTTAAGACTCTCTTTGGAGCCAAGTGAAGGTCAAGTCACATAAAGCAAGTACTTTCCTATCCCTTTTATGTCTATAAGACAGAAGCAATGGTGTGAAGAACACAGAAGAAAGTGCCAATGCACAAAGGGGAACTTCTCCAGAGACTAAAGTGCTGGTCTGCAAGAGATGACTGAAATTAACAGGTCAGAAATACCAGGATGAGAGTTTTCACTTTCCCACATTTTCACAAATCCAAAGTATGAAATTATCCCATTACAGAAAATAGTGCAATGTGACCCAAGAAAAGTGAAAATAAAACAAAGATATCCATTGTTGGTAGCAGAAGGAATGACACAGTAACTCAGAAATGTTGCACAGACTCTTTTAGGAATTTGAAATACCATTTGCGGTATCAAGTCTGTGATTTAGAAATATATTACAAGTTATCAAGTGTTCACAACAATTCAAGACTTAAGTCAGGTTTTCCTTTTATATAGGCACAATGGAGTACAAAACAGTACATCAATGGATCATATTTTGTGATTAGAAATCTCCAAACTTTCTGCAAAGTGCATTCTGTCATGATACACAAAATCACTGCCAAGTATGCATTTGCATACTCAATTTCCATCTTTTTTTCTCCCGCAAAGTCCAATATATTTCACCTCTCAACAAAAGAGAAAGGCTGTTTTTTAGTATGATCTCCTTCCTTACAGGGACTTTCTGTGCCCAGCATTTCACACAAGGGAAAGAGCATGGACATTAACAGGCTCCACAGCTTGGTCTGAACACTGTAAATTTCAGCATTCAATTTGTGGCTCTTGGACTTTGTGGTCTGTTTCTAATCTCTTCTGTCAGATTCTTTGCTCAAATCCCCTCCAACTTCTCAACAGAATGTATTTTTGTTAGCTTGCCTTTTCAACATGCAGTCCTCATTCCAGAATGCCTAAAAACACCTCCTTTTTTCCCCCTTTTGCCCCTTTCTTTCCCTCACTAGGAACTCCTACAGCCTGCTGCTGACTTCCAACTATTTTTCTCCCATAACACAACATACACTTTTCCAGAAAATGACAGCCATATGATACAAATAGCTTCCTCCTAGCCAACATGTCCCCTTTAAAAATCCATCGGGGATGGGCTTATGGCTCATGCAAACCTAACAGTACAGTCAGGTGACCTACTAATGCATAGAGCCTGTATCAATAAGCATGGATTCATAGACTGTATTACCAACCTTACACCAAAATGCAGTGACAAGCATTGCACACTATTGTGCATTGAAACACAAACAAAAACAAATTAAAATAGTGAAAGGAGCTCTTTGTGTCATTCAGCTAAACTCTTTTACAAAAACATGTCAGTTTTGTTGCTTTTCTAATGTACAACTGTTTTAAGGCCAATGTTGAAACGCCAGTAAAAAGCAACCCACAAACATTTCTTGGAACTGTGTATTGTTTTTATTAGTACATTTGCATAGAACATGTATTCCTAGTGTTTTCCCATGTCATCATACAATAAATATTATACAATAAACATCATGCAATCATTGAAGTCAACCAGAAACAAGTTCCAGAAAAGACAAGAAATAAACAATAGCTAAAGATGAGATTCTACTTTGATTTTGCACACTAAATACAACAACTAAACCTTTCCTGAAAGGTTAGGAAAAAAAGTGCAGATAGTAAAAGCATACCTAGAAAATGGAAATGGATTCAAGAGAGAGAAACAAACAAATGATTAAAGGAATTCACACTATACTGTTAACAGGGATCCAAAGGAACAAATTGTTCTACTAGTGCAACAAATGCACATAGTTTGTATCTCATTAATTGCTATCCCTATTATATTATAGCTGTCTATGTCCTTGGTACAAATTGATCATGGTTGTTTGAGCATCTTTCAGAGAGCTCAGATAAAATAGTGTGGGAAATGGAGGGCTGTAAAACTGATAATGTGGTAATTCAAAACATCTTTGACCAAAGATGCATAAAAAACAGTAAAATGGTTTAGAAACATGTCCTACTAAGCAGCTATAAAGCCAAGAGAGAAGAGAGAAGTAAAATCTAAAATATATTACATCATCTGTTATTTTTTCCCCATAGTAGGGACTCAAATGTTCTGATTACAGCTGTGCTCCTACAAGTCTGAGAGCACATGATACTTTAAGCAAGTGAGAAATGTCACTAAAGTCAAACTAATGTATTCACTAACCTAGGCATCACTTAATCAAGAGGTAAAGGGAGAACTGTAAGTCTAACAAGAATTTACCCAAAACCAGTTCTGTCCAACTACAAACATTTTATCTTAATATTTCATATACAGTTGATATTAAGTATGTATGTTGGAGGAACAGCCTTGCAGACACCAATGTCAGTGAAGAAAGAGGGGGGAAGAGGTTTCTGGAACCAGAGCCACAATTCCCATGCAGCCTGTGGTGAAGACCATGGTTGAAGCTGTTCCGTTGTAGACCACAGAGGACCACAGTGAAGCATATATCCACCTGCAGCCTGTGGAAGACCCCACCTCACAACAGATGGACATGCTCTGAAGGAAGCTGTGACCTCACGGACAGCCTGCGCTGGAGCTTGCTCCTGGTAGGACTTGTGGCCCCACAGAAGAGAGGAGCCCTTGCAGAGCCTGTGGTCTATGGAGAGGAGCCCACACTGAATCAGATTTTCTGGCAGGACTTGTGACCCTTTGGAAGATCCACGTTGGACCAATCTGGTCCTGAAGGACCTCTCATGGGAAGGATCCACAAGGGAGAAGTTCATGGAGGACTGTCTCCTGTGGTTTGGATCCCATGCTGGCCCAGGAAAAAGAGTGTGAGAAGGAAGAAGCGTCAGAGATAACATGTGATGAACTGATTGCAACCCCAATTCCCCATCACACTGCACCACGGTGGGGAGTAAGTAGAAAACCTGGGAGTGAAGCTGAGCCTAGGAAGAAGGAAGGGTTGCAGGAAGGTGTTTTTTGGATTTGTCCTTATTTCTCATTAACCTACTTGGATTTTGACTGGCAAGAACTAAAACTAATTTCCCCAAGTTGAGTCCATTTTTTCTGTAGCAGTAATTTACAAGTGACCTCGTTCTCCTTATCACAACCCATGGGCTTTTTGTTATATTATTCTCCCCTGTGTGATGGAGCGATAGTGACAGAGCAGTTTGGTGGGCACCTGTCAGCCAGCCAAGGTAAATCCACCACAAAGTAGTATCAATATTTAGACCTTTGTAAAACGTCTAACGTAACACCATGAGATTTCCAAATTAAGAAACTAGAAGGATATAAAATACCATGACAGAAATTAAATGAAAAACTGAATGACAGATTGTAACATCATGGGGAAAACATCATCACGTAGTAATGCCTCATCTTGGATTGCATGAAATAACAGAGTGTTTCTCTTCTGCCACTTGAGACCACTGTTACAGACTATGTTTTGTATTAGCCCAAACTGAAGCAATATGGGAACTCAATAAATGTTTATACAACAGGATATCGTCCTGGGAAACTGTAACTCCATATAGGACTTGGAAATCATGGTAGGTAGAAAGATGAGCATAGGTTTCTATCTCAAGAGGAAAAGTGCTCTTCCTGGTTGGATTAACAGAGAAATCCCAAGGATTTCAATCACCCACCCCAAGCACTCTACAATTACATCCAAATTTGCAGTTAACACTTTAAGGTGAAAGTTGGTAAATCAAAGAGAACTTGAAAAAGCCACCAGAAAATAATAAAGTTGTAAAACATGCTTTATGAGAGACTGCAGAATTTCAATCCCCTTTACTTCTCCAACAGAAAGGTAAAAGGTGATATGTAATAAAATTTACATAATCTCCATACAACATAAGCAACATAAATATAACATCACCAAGTGGATGGAAGCTGAAGCTCCTTAAAGTTAGATCACACAATACAAAAATACATTACAAATCATAACAGAATCTCTTATTGGTCGTTTTTACTTCGGGTCAGGTCTTTTCCCCTAAAATTTAAATTCTAATTCAGAAATTATTCTACTTTGACAACACTTAGACTAGTTGATCAAATTTCCCAAGGTCTTACAGGCTGTAAATCTACTAAATTAACTACTCATTAAGTGTTAGCAGCTTTGAGTTTTCTATAAGATAACATTTAGGATCCCCTGAAAAGTGGAATAATGTGCTAAGAAAATAACTATTCCTTTCAAGACACTTTTCTAATATTCTTTTCTCAAGGGTGTTACATGCAGGTCTCATAAAATATACCTTCCACCTTGGCTTTCTCATAGACAACATGGGTTTTGACAGTACTAAATGCATTTCATTTCATTTACAGTTCTTGCTCATCTTAAAGCACACAAGCCTCCAAAGATTTGGTCTTTAGAAAGAGGCTTATTAAAATTTCTGTGTGGAGTATTGTACTCTCATTTTATTCTTTGTTTTGGTTTTGTGTTTTTTCCCCCTTCTGGAGTTATTGCTCCCTGAAAAGAAGAAAAATGGTCAGAGTGAGTACTTGAAGATGATGGCTTCTATACTGGTAAAAGGCAGTGAGCAAAGATTTGGAAATGAGTGGGAAATGTGCCAGCTGCAGGTTGCTTTGATAGGAATTAAGAAAGAGCAAAGCTGGATGAAACTCCTTCTGGGACTGCTCAGATGCTGCTTGGTATGTCTTGTTCCACCTCTGGATGGACAAAATCTGGCATAAGCAAATCAGCCAAAATACTGAGAGCAGGTAAAATGCATGCAGTTCAAATGAAAAGGGGACACAACTTAACAATATTCATCTCTAGATTCAACTGAGGTATGAATGAACCTTTTACGCAAGGTAAGTATCTTCATTGCTTCTTAAAGAAAGATTGACAGAATAATGGTTCTTTTTACATGTTTTTAAATGTGTTTAAATTTACATCATAAGCTTGGCATTTTCTTTATAAAGTTATAAAATGATGTAGTTGCTCTATATAACTACCTGAAAGGAGGCTGTAGTGAGGCGGGTGTGGCCTCTTCTCTTAAGTAAATAATGACAGGACTAGAGGAAATGGTCTGAAGTTGCACCAGGGGAGGTTTAGATTCAGTATTAGGAAGAATTTCTTTACTGAAAGAGTAGTCAGGTGCTGGAATGGGCTGCCTAGGGAGGGAGGTGGTGGTGTCATCATCCCTGGAGGTATTCAAAAAACATGTAGATAAGGCACTTCAAGACATGCTCTAGTGGGATGGTGAGGTGGGGTTTTTTGTTTGGTTTGGATTTTTTTTGTTTGTTTGGTTTGGTTTTTTAGTTTTGGTTTTGGTTTGTGAGTCATTGTTGTTGTTTGGGGTTTTTCTGTTTGTTTGGGGTTTTTTGTTTTATTTTGTTGATGGTTGGACATGGTGATCTTAGAGGTCTTTTCCAACTGTGACAGTTCTGGGATTCTGGGATTCTGTAAAAGCAGAAAGCACCCCATTCCTAGTACAAGAGAATTATTACAGAAATCTAATGTTAATGAAGCAGTTAAGTAAAAAGCAAACTCTTAACAGCTCCCCCACTGTTAAAGTTAGTATACAAAATAAAGAAGGGTCTGCTTGGTCTCAAGAGTGGAAAAGAGAAATCTGACAGACATAAAAGCAGCTGTAGATCATATCTCTTCTTTCAACTTTAACCCTCTCCTGCCTTCTTGCAGTTCCTTAGATAGATGATCTTCAAAGCTCTGCTAGGACTTTAGGCGACAATATCTTGCTGGGCAATGCAGCATAAACTGTTTTTTTCTTGTCCTGTTATATTGAGGGGGGATATCGTCTGGGAGTAATATTTGTAATCCCACTAAAACTAATAAACCAACTCTGATGAATCTATTTACATGAGAAAGAATATGCACAAGCACTATCTGCAAGATAAGGTAGAGAATCAACACTGATACAGAGAAGGCAGCTCAAACTGGCCAGGGGTACAATTTTTAATATATAATTTTATATACATAATATACAATTTTTATAGTTAGAGAAGACTAATAGCGGCTGAACAAAAGGTGAAAACTAAAGAAAAGTCTTAGTAGGAAACTGATTGCAGTAAATTTTCAAGTGCCCCCCAAGAGCTAATAAATACACACATAAAAATACTTGGAAGGAGGAAAAGTTTCATTTTTCAGGCAATGGAGTCAAAATAAAAAAAACAAAAGGACCGAGTCTCTAGACTCCCAAAATACATTCCACAGTTCAGAGGTTGTCGTTCCTGAAGCAGTCCATTCTGCCACTGATGAAAAGCTTCACACACATCTTCTATTAAGCTTGAGGAGTAAAGGGTCACTGGGCTACAGCTGATGGATATTCTTCACTCTCTCCTGCACAAATCCAATCTCCCCAGAAAAATATGGCTGACATTTAGAGTATACACATACTGTGGTATTTGCTAAGGTCTGAAACAGTTATGAGTCTTAAATTCTGAGAAAGTGGCTTTTTTTCTCTTTTTTTTTTTCTTTTTTTTTTTCTTTTTTTTTTTTTTTTTTTTCCCCCCCCCCCCCAAATGCCTGATTAGCAGAGAGAGGGCAAGTCATATTCTGAACTTCTAGAGACACTTAACGTATTCCAAGGCTCACCTGTTATACAAAGGAAAACTGATTGTTGCAGTATTCAGGTTCAGAGCCACATCCTTCCCTCCTGCCACCGCAAGCTAAAAGGGCAGATGTTGAGAAACACTTCTCAGCCTGGAACTCGACTGTCAAATCTAACACTTGGAAACGAGACAGAGGTAAAGGGGGAAGACACTGCACAGTTCCTCTTTAAGTTTTATGAATTTCATCTTCTCTTTCATGTGGCTTTGAGTAGTTTCCCTGACAGAGGCAGGCAGTAGAAAGGTCAGGATTTTTCCTATAGCATTGACATTCTAAGAAGAATAGTCAGACACTTAGCTACACTTTTCTTCAATGGCTGTAAAGCTATTTATGCAGCATAGGAAACATTTTCAGTCTATTTAAAGAAAGCTTTCTATAAGAAGACCACTTAAGCTTCACAAATTGTTATGCACTATTGTTAAATTGAGCCTCATGAGACTAAATCCATTGAATTGTAAATCTGTAATGTCCAGCACAGGAATGACAGTCTGAAAATGGCAGGGATGAAAAGTTGGCTTCCCTGAGTGTGGATGGAGGGAGCTACTGTACCTTCTGCTTTGCTCCCAATTATATTTCCCCAAGCACAGCCCCACAGGGAGCATTAATAACAGTGCATTTGTCACAGTTGACAGAAGGAGCATGTCATGCAACATCAGGTTTGAGAGGGAAGGGAAAAAAGAGAATATAGATGTATACTGCAGCCATTTATTTTATGACTTTGCCATCTATCAGAGAGATAGAATTCATGTTATGAGACAACTAAACACAATCACCATTTTTCTCCAAACTCTTCCTCAGCATTTGATCATGCACCTCACCAGTTTTCCCCTCCTTGTCCCATTGTTCTTTTGCTATTCTTTTTAGACATGGTTTTGGCTCTCATGTCTTCAGTCTTGGTTCTTGTTTACTTATTCTGATTACTTTGTTTCAGTTTATTTAAACAAAAGACTGCCATTGCACCATAGACCTAGAAATCCCCATTATGAAAATTCAGACTAAAAACAAACTACAACCTTCTGCTTTGAAATCTAAGGACAGATTATACTTAAGGTTCCCAGATAGTTATATAATAATTTCAGGGAGCAACACACTAAGTATATAAACCTTCTTCTAATTTATAGCTCAAAAGTGATCAAGCGATGATTAAAACCTGAAGACTGTTTCTGTTTTACAACATTTTTAAAGTTCCTTTGATTTTCCTGTCTTACAAATGTGACTTCACAAGACAGCATGATCATTTATAAGGAATGCGAGGACAGAGACATCTTGTGGTAATAACAAGAGGTATGTAAACTAATGCACTTCTATATTATGAAAATCTCCTTTAGATACATGAAATAAGCTGGGTTTGCTTTGAAAACTTTTCAAAGTAATTTTGAAACAACACTTTTCAAATTAAAATATCAGAATGCTTCACTGATAAAAATGTTTGTTATTACATAGAATTGCTTGGAGGTCTTATTGACCAAAGTTACATTATTGAAACTGTATGTGTGGTAAAAAAAAAAAAATTAGAAAAAAATTATTAAAAAAGACTTAGCTCTAATTGCAGTAAACACAAGCAGCTTCTATAATTCCAAATTACCTAGAAAAGAAATTTAACCAAAGAAATATGAATGAAATCACTACCCCTTTACAGAAGAATGTTTAAAAACATCCCCAGTGGAGGGGAAATAAACTGATGTATCTAAACTGCCGCAAAGAAAATTCAGGACAGATATTGTTTCTCCCTGTGGCGGTCTCTAAAAAAAGACTAGGTCCACATTAGAAGCGATGGCTAGAAGTGACAGTTATATCAAGACAATATGAACTTCCCTCCTCTAATTGGTCTCCATGCTCACTTTTCTGCCATTCAGTTTCTTCATCTTAAAAAGAAAGGTCCTTCTTTTCACTTCTGTGAAATATTTGGAGTTTTTTGCTGGCAGCATTATCCTCTACTTCCAACACAAATGGGATCCAGAGCACTATGAAAAACACCTTTTTGTTGTTGAGAAGTTATAGTGAAGTTGATCACATTAAAAATGGATAAGCTAAGAAAGACATTATTTCTACTGATCCATGACAACACTGTAAATCCCCAGGCACCTAGATGAGACTATCCTGTTGGTCAGTCAGTATTCCTTAAAGTGAAAAGAAAAAACTAAATGTATTAAATCTGGAGGGTTACAGGAAAGCATTTCATTGCTACACAACATTGCTCAGTGCTGAATGACTGATGGGTCATGAGGTTCAGGGAGGTTAAATACTTCAACTGTGATCACAAATCAGTGTCAGACACCAGCTCTGAAAGAACATGTCACACCCCGAGCTGTAGCTTTTAACAGCAGCTGACATAGTCTTCTATAGGCATATTATCCCTTTGTTTACTGGCATAAATGCATCCATGTATGCTAACTGTTACAGGTTGACATAAAAATAAAACGGACTATCTCCAAAAATATTTGAAACAGATTCTGAGAGCAACATAAGACATTGGACTACCATCCTCTGAAATGTGAAAAAACCATTATGCCAGTATTTTCAAATACAGCACTAAATTCCTACTAGTGAATTTATCACACCTTATCAAAACAAAACCTATTGCATTAGACAAGATTAGGGAAGAACAATATTGGATCTGAAATGCTGAGCAAGGTTGCAGAGTGACAATGGAGGAGATTGCCATTAGCTGACATGGAAGATACCACAGGCTGTTTGACAGCAATCTAGAAAGTCAGACATTTATGGAACAAGCAACATATAGCCCAGGAAGCATGCTGCTCCTATTGATATTATTTTTTATTAGCATTATTTCCTGTCTTCTGAAGACCAAAAATCTTGTCCTAATGCAACTTTCAGAAGACTGCAGAGAAGGTAGAAAACAGATAAAGTCAAGATCACTCATTTATGATTTTATGCAGCTTTACCACAGCTATTTATATTCTTAAAAATGCTGTTAAAAGAAACATTTTGGCTCACCTCTAACCGGGAGATGATAATTTTTCATGCCAACAGCCTGACAGCTTGATAGTTTTAACCCAGTTCCCAATTATGAGTACAGCTTCAAGTCAGAAAACACATATTGATTTTTTTTTTAATCAGATATACAAACCTAAAAAAAACCTAACAAAACAAACCAAAAACCAATCAACTTCATAAAGAGAAGGCAATCATCCTGCCACATACTTCATGCTGTAAACTATGATAAAAAGGAAGAATGAAATGTAAAAAGTTCTGAGATCTCTCATCAAAGAGATAAGTAGTAATGAAATAAAGCCAAATTAAACACTGCATTTGTGACAGAGGCAGTTTTTGGAGTCATGTTCTCCTTCTTTCTCACAACTGGTTTTCAGATAAACCACAGTTTTCACATTAATCATAAATATAAATAATACTGCCTAGGAAAAGTAATGGATATGGTATAATGAGGAGAACTGCTTAATGAAGAGGTTAAGGAAGATCTTGAGGATCCCTAATTGTCAGTGCTGTCCACACCTAAGGATGCTCAAGAAGCACAGCAGGGGTGGCTGGTGGTAATGAGCTTTGCACCTAGCTAAGTCCAACAAGTGCAAAATTTCAGGTAAACAGGGTAAGAATAATGGTGCTGCTGTTAGGGATAGAAACATTACATGCCCATGAGTTTGAAAACTCAGAATAGAGTATATACATCCTGCAGGTGAGTTAAAACAGTGACTAGTAACTCCAACATATTGAGATTCTATAAAATTGATGGAATTGGGATGTTCTGGCTTTCTACTTTTCTACTGTAGAGATAGTCAAGGAAAGGTAATTAACTCACCATTCTTTCAAGGCGACAGAATTATTTATTTATGTAATAGAAACTCAGTACACACCATATGGATAGTGGAAGACAGCCTAACTCAGACTGATGATGTGGTCCATATGTGCGCACCTGCACACAGATGTACACACACAGCTGGTCGCCATTCTGGCACAAGGTGGTTGTGACCTGTAAATAGTAGCCTGAAGGGATGTAACACGTGAAATAGTCTCTTTCATCCCACCTTGCTCATCAAAATAACCCTTATCTTTGCCTTCAACAAATAAAACATCCTCTTTAAGATGGCAGAAAATAACCCAAGGAACAAACGCATGCTTACTTCTCTTTGGGATAGTGTCCTATTACTGCCTGCACTTCATGTGCCATTCAAACCACCTTAAGTCCATCAACCACTTTCCACCTCTGTGTCAATGGGTTGTTGAGTCTGTCTTCGCGTGGGAATCACCTTTTTCAATGTCTGTATCTCAGATTATCAGTCTCTTTCTTGCCCTTGTTCTGAGAGAAATCCAGAGGGACTTGCTTCTTGTTTTACTTGAACACAGATTTAAGAGTGGATGATTTGTGTCCTTCCACTGTTATCTCCAAAAGAAATAATATGCATAGTAACAGTGCAGGTACCTTGCATATTTTTCAGATCAGCAGGGAGAACAGTATTATGGCGCAAGAAACAAACTTGCCTAGGATTTAGAAGAAAGCCTACTTAAAAGATTGTTCAATCAGAATTGATTACATTTACATTTTGCTATAGATAAAAAAACCAGCCTTTTATGTAATATCACAGGAATAAATAAAGCATGAGGAAAAAAAACCTAAAATAGTGTAATAGGGTCATCCATTCACTTCTACAATGGTTGTAAAGGAATATAGATTTACTCTCGAAAATCTACAGCTAAACCTATATGAAAGGAAAGCTTTCCATGCCAATATTTTGTGCTTTTACAGACATACTGCTGAAAACAGAATATTTTAATAGAAAGTGCAGCTATTATTCTGTGTCATCATCTTCCTTACATACACTCCATAAAACATCTGCAGAGACTTTTATGAGGATTGACAGAGGAAACAAAATCTGAAATTTGACTATGCACCTCAACAGTGTACTGCTTAGGTAAGTACTTACAGTGCTCATTCCCTCACAACTGGTAACCAGGTGTGTTCAGAAAAATAAACCTGCTAGCGTTTCAACAGATGTATACACGGAACAAAATTGTAGCACTGTCAATGCTGGAAAAATACATAAGTAAGAGAAAATTGAGACGAAAAATGGCTCAGGCAAGAGAGAAAAGCAGAAGACAAGAAAAATAATATAGAGATTAGTAAAAACCAACCCCGACAAGAAAAAATTCCTGCCCCCCAAATGTACTCATTGTTATTGCCCTTCAGGCAACATGTCACTACTAAAAGTAATATCTACCAATATGTTTTTCTCCTCAAAGCAGTATTTTATCACTAATGTACCTGTTGAAAATATTGTTTTATATATTTACACTTGGCTAAACTTTACAACAAACTACTATCCATTCTGGGTAGAACGAAACATTTATAAATATTATGTCACAACTATCACAGTAATCCTACAACAAGCACAAATCTGCACATAACCCCTACTGAGGCCTTACAAGGATCCAGAGAAGATAGCCATGCATTGCCTAATGGTCCTGCTTACCCACGCTGGGTGCCTAGTCAACTTTTTACAGCAGCATCACGTCCTTGGCTAGTATTTGGTTAATGGCCTATTATACCCAACTCCTGTCAAGGAATGTCTCAAGGAGCAGGGTGGACATGAATATGTGTCTACAAGTGTGAACAAGCCAGCAGATGGGCAGTGAACCGTCCTTGAGCAAGTGATAAGAGGAAGACAAAGCAATAAAACAATCAACGAACAGGCCTCTTTCCCAGGGTGCGCTGACTGAAAACAGGAGACTTGGGGGGTGCAGAAAGGGGGAGGCTGCCCCTGCAGGGAGGAGTGGGCAGAACCACCGCTTCCCTGCACTGTGGGGTTGGGTGGGCCAGGGTGCTTAAGCATGCTTGCCATATGTAGACCAATCACAATATGTATTAGAGCATGTGAACAATATATGTAGCCAATCAGTAATAAGCAAGAAACATATAAGTGAAGTATAGACAGCAATAAAGTTGAACATGATTGTAACTCATATTGAGTCCTGATCATTGTTCCCAGGCCTTTTCCCAACACTTTTCTGTCATATGGTTACCTGGTGGCAAGGTTATAGACAAGCAAAGCAGAGGGCTGCTGGCTGTGGTTGTGCACCAGGGATGGTCACCTTCTATTGCCTGAATTGTCTTGCAAAGGAAAGGATGACTGCACGTTCCACATTCCTAGCTAGGTAGGACAGGGATTTAAAGTGACTGTATTTGTATACAAGATCAATTCTAACCATACACAAGTATTTTTGAGGGTGAGTAGTGAAAAGACAGTGAAAATAAGAAAGGCTTTCACCTGTAGCAACTGTACAACTGGAGATAGCAATGAATGTAACAGCTGGCTCAGTTACCATCCACCGCAGAATGAATTCTATGGCCTCTACAACTGCATAAGACTGCTGAGAAAGGTGTTTAACCCAAAGCTTTTGCAGCAGAAGATACATTACCTGAAACTTGCGTAAGTCATTCGAAATACCAGAAAAGGTGAAGTGGTGGATCAGGAAAGCATCTGCTATCCAGCTCTGCACTCAGATCCTTCCTCCAGGCTGAAACATTCTGCTTCACTGCTGCCTGGACAAATTGAGCAAGATTTGCATAGAACTGAACTAGCACCATCACCTCTCTGCTGTGAGACATGGGCCATGCAGGCTGTAGGCAGACTTTCTTTCATTAAGAGGTTAGAGTACCTGCGCTTTTTTTCTGTTGCTAGACATAGAGTCTTTTACAATACATGAAAAGCATTGACTACAGAGGAAATACTCATTTAAAAAAAAAAAAGACTTGAATTTTCATTAATTATTCTAAACAATTTGTATGTTCCTTTGACTTCAGAAGCAAAGTTCTATGCTTTAAAATATCCACACCTCCTGCCCACAGATAAACAAAGAGAGACATCTTTGTTCTATGTAAACATAAGGAGAAACTTTTTCACAGTGAGGGTGACAGACACTAGAACAGGCTGCCCAGAGGAGTTGCAGGGTCCACTTCTCTGGAAATATTCAAAACCCACCTGGATGCATTCCTGTGTGACCTGATCTAGGTGATCCTGCTCTATCGGGGGGCTTGGACTAAATGATTTTTTGAAGTTTCTTCCAACCCCTAACACTCTGTGATTCTGTGATCTTTGGAGAAAACCAATTTGGAGGACAGAAAGTGTGAGTAATATTCAAGGGGCATTGTTGACAATGTGACCAATGCTGGGTTAGTCGTTATGTTTGTTAGGCATGCCCCAAATGATCTGACAATTGTATCAACATTTTCTGAAGTATGATGCCATAGTTAACCACTTCTCTTCTTGCCACTGCTCAAAGTTTGCATAACTTACCACAGCAGCACTGCTGCTTGGAATGTTTTCCACTTACTACTCTTTAAGAAGCAATGTTTTCATCTCCATTGTTTAAATATAAGACCAAAAGAGATCTTTACATTCATCTGGTCAGCAGAATGGAGGTAGGGAATTTCACCCAATAGAACAGCTGTCCCCAGGGCTTCCACCTTAGTTGTTAATGTCAAGGATATAATTAATAACAAAATTGGACAGTTAAAATATTATAACAAATAACAAAATTAGCATCATGAAATACATTAAAAACAGGTCTCTGAACAAATCCCTGACTGTCAGATGCCATGTTGACCATTCCTCCAACTAGCAAGTAGAAAGCTTAGCACAGTTATCATGTTAAAGCCTTATGTTAGTTCACAGACACACGGGTAGTATTCAGATTCACACGTACTAGTGCTGAATGGATGAAAATGAGTTTTCCATTGTCAAGCAGAAAAGCAGAGACAAACCACACAGCTAATAGGTGTAAATCTTATCACCTCCACACAGAAAAGCTTTGTTGTGTTTTCAGAACATGCTACTACTGAAGCCGGTATAGTGACTGAAGTTCAGAAAAAAGCCACCAAATTATGTTTAATGGAGCTATCACAGGTGCTGCCAGAAGTGCACAGGTCAGCAGCAGCCACATGGCTCACTCTGAGCTCTGCATCCCAGTAGACCCTATGCACTGCTCTGAAATCCCTGGAAGTCCTTCTCCCAGGCAGCAATATGACTGTGGGAATAACTGCAAAGCTTCACTCACTGAAACTGAACGTAGTCTTCTTGCAAGCCGAGTAGTTTGAATAGAAAATGCAGAAGAAAAGGTTTCTCTGAATGAAATAAATTGAAAGATATAAGGAAGTCTGAGCCAGCCGACACCAACCTCACTACGGCTCCCTTTCAGTATCAAATAGCACTAAAATTTCAAATACAAGTTCCCTAACTCAAAATTCCAGTTTCCTCCTATGTAGTGAGTTAGGCAAGCCTGAAATAGTTAATCTTTGACATCTGAGTCATCTTTGAAGTAAATATCAACAACCAACCTCCCTGGCAGTGTAGTGTGACTGCAGAAATCAACATGAAAGAGAAAGGCATTTTACAGGCAGAGGAGATGCATCTCCAGGTTTAGATTAAAGAACCAGAGTAGTCAATATGTGAAAGCTATTCAAAAGACTAGCTGTACATACCCAGCTATCATGTTGAGACTTGCAGGAAAGGCAAATAAGGAGGACAGTGCCAGGTGAAAAACACAGGATAGGCATAAATAAATTCTGTATGCACAGAACCAAGTTGAATGAGAATCTTGATACTCAAGAGGTTTGTCCTAGATCCTGAAATGAGTGCCCTGAAAAGACCACTGTAAATTGCTAGCAATTGCTGTTGGATATCAGACTTCATTTTCACAGAGCTGTCACTGTGCACTAGGCTAGCACTGAAGGGTTATTTTGCATCTCAGTCAATTCATAGAATCTCACTTTAGTGCTGAGATTCAATGGATGGATGGATGTGTGTAAGAAACATTTTTAAAAATCATCTCTAAGCTGATTTGAATTACATTTTTCCACATCTAGAAAACAGAGTAACAAGTAAAGATGTATTGCTAATGAGAGACTTACTTTGTCTTTCTTGGCTTACAAACTTGGAAACTTCTGACTTCATACTATCCAGAGGGGCCTTGACAGTCTTGAAGACTGGGCCCACGTGAAATATTATGAAGTTCAACAAGGTCAGGTGTAAGGTCCTGCACCTGGGTCAGGGCAGTCCCAAGCATAAATCCAATCTCCAGGTGGAGACTGGAGTGAGAGAAGCCCTGAGGAGGAGCTGGGAGTGTTAGCTGATCATGTATGGAAAATCACATCGTTAGAGGTCCATGTTCAAAAAGGAGAGAGGGGAATCCTGTGAAAATTAACATTTATATAAACAGGTAGTCCCCTGGGCATATCCCTGTGGGTTGTCTCAGAGTTGCTGGAGAATGCAGCCTCCTTTTATCCTAATCCTCTGGCTGCACGTGACTCTCTTCCTTTCCCCATTGGCTGACATGCCAGGAAGGTACAGACTTCCTGATCCACCTAGTACATATTCCTCCTTAACAGGTACACTTCCCACATCAGGCATCATATGTCTCATTAAGTCTACTTTATGCCTCCCCTGGGAGGAGAAGTTAATATTTGTAAGTCTATTAAGCCTGCACACACTTCGTTAAGGTTCCAAAAGTCAAGACACTAATGGGCTTTGCAAGAAACTTTCAAGTTCCTGTTTTCCAGAACCTGATTGTTTGTTTCAGGGTCTCTTGCTACGTTCTGTTATGCAAAGCAACCAACTTCATACTCCACCCTGGAAAACCACCTGCTGCACATTCTATTTGCAAAACTATATACTTCCAATGAACTTTATTTATAAAGACATATATTCTATATTTCTATCAATGAGAAGCTCCACATGACCTGGCAATGAGCATTTGCAGCCCGGAAAGTCAACTGTACCCTGGGCTGCATCAAAAGCAGATCAATGGAGGTGATTCTCAATCTCTGGTCTTATGAGACCCGACCTGGAGTGTTGCCTTCAGCTCTGGGGACCCCAGCATAAGAATCATAAAATCATAGAATGGTAGGGGTTGGATGGGACCCCTGGAGAACATCAAGTCCAAACCACCTGCCAGCACATGAACACCTAAGGCAGGCCATACAGGAACAGATCCAGTTGGGTCCTGAAAGTATCTAGAGAAGCAAATCCGTGCTGGCTCCTGTTGATAACCTTCTTCCATGTGCTAATGTATGATGTCTGGAATGAGATACTCTATTACCTTTCCAGGGATGGAGGTGAGGTTGACTGGTCTGTAATTGCCAGGTACTTCCTTCTTTCCTTTTTTGAAGACTGGAGTGACATTGGCTTTCCTCCAGTCCTCAGGCACCTCACCTGTTCTGCACGATCTTTTAAAAATGACGGAGAGTGGTAGAGTAAAATCATCAGCCAGCTTCCTCAGCACTTGTGGGTGCAGTCCATCAGGGCCCACAGACTTGTGTGTGTTCAGTTTACACAAGTGATTTCTAACCCAGTCCTCACTGACCAGTGCAGAGACTTCCTCGTTCCAGGCTTTCTCTCTTACTCTTGCTTCCAGGGTCAGGGATTCCTGATGGCTGGTCTTAGAAGTGAAGACTGAAGCAAAGAAGGCATTCAGTAACTTTTCCTGCTCTGCATCCTCTGTCTCAAGGTCTCCTGCATCATTCAGCAGTGGACCCGCATTTTCCCCAGTCTTCCTTTTACCATTGATGTATTTGAAGAAGCCCTTCTCGTTCTCCTTTACTTCCTTGTCCAGAGTTAATTCCAAGAGGGCCTTGGCCGTCCTTGTTGCATCCCTATATTGGATCCCTTACACTGGGGATCTTATTAATGTTTACAAATACCTGAAGGATGGGTGTCTAGTAGAAGGGGTCACTTGCTTTTCAGTTGTGCCTTGTGATAGGATGAGAGGTAGTGGTAGCAAGGTGAAACACAAGAAGTCCCACCTCAACATCAGGAAAAACTTCACTTTGAGGGTGACAGAGCCCTGGAACAGGCTGCCCAGAGAGGTTGTGGAGTCTCCTTCTCTAGAGACTTTCAAGACCTGCCTGGGTTTGTTCCTGTGTGGCCTGCCTTAGGTGTGCCTCCATTGGTAGGGGGGTTGGACTCGATGGTCTCCAGAGGTCCCTTCCAACTCCTACCATTCTATGATTCTATCATTCCATACATGCCCTGACAGCATTCCTATAACTGTCTCAAGAGACCAGTCCTTTTTTCCACATGCTGCGAACTTCATTCTTCCACTTGATATTTTTCAACAGCTCCTTGCTTATCCATTCTTGTCTTCTGCTCCTCTACTTGATTTTTTTATCAAAGGAAGGCACCTGTCTTGAGCTTGAAGAGAGTGATGTTTGACTATCAACCAGGTCTCTAGGGCCTCTTTACCTTCTACAGTCTTAGCCCAAGGGATTCCTCCAAGTAGGTCTTTGAAGAGGACAAAAGAGGGACATGGACCTGCTCAAGTGAGTCCAGAGGAGGGCTACAAATGTGATCAAAGGGCTGGAGTATGTCCCCTCTGAAGAAAGGCTGAGAGAGTTGGGATTGTTCAGCCTGGAGAAAAAAGGCTCTAGGGAGAATTTATAGCAGCTTTCCAGTACTTGAAGGGAGCTTACAAGAAAAATGGAGGAATTTTTTACAAGGCCATGTAGTGTTAAGACAAGGGGTAATGGCTTTAAACTGAAAGTGGGTAGATTTTGATAAAAGGAAGAAGTTCTTCACTGTGAAGATAATGAGGCACTGGAATATGTTGCACAGAGACTGTGGATATTGTCTCTGGAAGTGTTCAAGACCAGGTTGGATGGGGTTTTGAGCAATCTGCTGTCATGTCCTACTTGTGTGCAGGAGGGAGTGACTCAGATTTGCAAATGCCTTCCATGTGGATTAAGAGGAGATCATATTCAAGGTCCATGCATACACATCAACTATAATGGGGGACTTCTGTAGAACAAATATTCTGTAAGTATTGGCCCTTTCATAGCGTATCTACCTAACCTGTCCCATGAGATTTCACCCAGCAATTTTCTGAAAAGGCCAAAGTCGGCCCTCTTGAAATCCAGAGTTTTGGTCCTACTTGACATCCTGTTCCTACCAGACAAGATCATGAACTCCACCATCTCATGATCACTAAGGCCAAGGCTACCCTCAACCCTCACTGCTTCAACCAGCCCCAGCATTGCTCCCCTCCTAGTTGGCTCCTCCACCATTTGCATCAAGAAGTTATCATCAATGCACTAGAGGAACCTCCTGGACTGTGGCTGGATGAATAGCCTTTCCAGAGAATGTCTGGATAGTTAAAATCCCTCATGAGAACCAGGTTCTGAGATTGCGAGGCTGCTGTTAGCTGCCTGTAGAAGGCCTTGTCAGCTTCCTGATCCTGATCAGGTGGCCTGTAATAGACACCCACAACTGTATCATCCATGCCAGCCTGTCCCTTAATTCGCACCCACAGACTCTCAACTTGCCCCTCATCCGCCCCTGGACAGAACTGTAGACATTCCAGTCACATAGAGAGCAACTCCACCACCTCGCCTTGATGTCCTGTCTTTCCTGAAAAGGGCATAGCCATCCATGACCACATTCCAGTCATGTGAGGCGTCCCACCACGTCTCTGTGATTGCCACCAGGTCATAACCCCGTGACCGCACATGGATTTCTAACTCCTCCTGTTTACTCCCCATGCTGCGTGCATTGGCGTATAAACATTTCAGGTGCAGAGTCGAGTAAATAGTTTTCAGCCTTGAAGGGGGGTAGACCCTCTGGTTATCTAAAATGCCAACACCCTGCACCTCAAGCATTAGGCTGTTACACCCAGGGTTCTCACTGACAAAGCCAGCTACAGCCTCATCTCCTGTGAAGTGCCCCAGTGCATCAGCACTGGCCTTCCTCAGGGTAACAAGTTGGGACCACTTAGTAGAGCTCCTTCCCTCAACCTCTGGTGTGCTACCCCTCTGCTTGCCACAAGCCAGGGCAAAACTATTGACCCCTTCCCCCTTCAAATCTAGTTTAAAGCCCTCTCAATGAGCCCTGCCAACTCCTGCCCCAGAGTCCTTTTCCCCCTCTGGGACAAGTGCACCTCGTTAGGTGCTTGTAGCGCCAATGCTTCGTATACTGCATCATGTTCATAAAATCCAAAGTCCTGTCTACGACACCAGTCCCGGAGCCATGAACTGACCTTTTGACTCTTTCTATATATTTCCTCACCCATAGCAGATGTCAGAGGGATGAAGGAGAACACAACTTGAGCTCCTGACCACTTTACCAGCTGTCCCAAGGCCTTGAGGTCTCTTTTAATTGATCGTAAGCCCCTCATTGTTACATCATCACTTCCCACCTGAAAAACCAGAAGCGAGTAGTATTCCAAAGGACTCACAAGGGTGGGAAGTTTACTTACAACATCCTTTACACGGGCACCAGGGAGACAGCAGACCACTCTGTGAAGTGGGTTCAGTCTGCATATCGGGCCCTCTACTCCCCTCAATAGGGAGTCACCTACCGCAATGACCCTTCGGTTTCGTTTATTAGGGTCAGTTTTGATGGCTGGTCAGAGGGGAATTAATCATGATGACCAATCCTGGATGTATTTTAAAGATGCATAGATGTGGCACTTTGGGACATAGTTTACTGAAGGACTTGGCAGTGCTAGGTTTATGGATGGTGTCAATTATCTTAAAGGTCTTTTTCAAACTAAGCGATTCTATGATTCTATGATTTCATTCATATAAAGAATGCAAACAAATTAACAAAATGCTGAAAAAGTGTCACTAAAAATTGATAATCCAGGCCAGTATGTCAAATAATCCCATTGATAATGGATTTCAAACTTTTCACTGAACTAGTGCAGAAACACTGGAAATATTTCTATGCACTTGAAAATGGTTCATTCATAAAGATCCCAATTTTATATGACATAATGTTTTTTAAAAATCCTGTGTTGAATATAGAAGACCTATTACACAGAAGTTTTATGTAACAGAGTAGAAAAACATGCACAATACTGCAATAAAAATGTGCCTACCATCTAAAGATTTTACGATGCTCTTCATGGCTGATCGGATTTTCACAGCAGTGATGAATTGTATACATTCTCCAGAAACCAAAGCAGAAGATTTTCCCTGAGTTGTTAGGAACTCAGACAGGTATATTTTAATCATTGCAGCCAGCTCATTACACACAGTAGAACAAGTCCAACCTTGTCCAGTAGAGAAATGTGCATCATGATGAGCCAGGGTGCAGGTTCAGTAATATTTCAGGTGAAAAGTACAATTCCATAGTGGAAGTATTTCTAATATGAAGGGGAAAGTCATTAAAACAGAGCATATGACTTTCATAGTTTCTTACTCCTTCAGATAAGCACCTTTTATTTCAAGCAGTGATGATTCAAGTAATTTAACAGTTACCATAAAAATAATGTCCTATACATCACTTTGAATCAAATATGGCCCACTGTAACCATTTTTCTCTCTCCAGTATGGTCAGCTATGGGAATGGTAGTGCTGTTGTAGTTCAAAGACAGCCACATGGCCACTTCACCCTCCTCCCCTTAGGGGAAGAGATAAGGCAGAAAAAGTACAAAAACCCTGTGGGCTTTAAGGAGTCTTTAAGGAGGTTTTAAGACAACAGCACAGCAAAATAAGTAATAAAAAGTGCCATGGTATTAACAAATAATAATAATAAATATACACAAAGATACAAGGTCTAACAAACTACATCGTGCAGCCGCACTGGGGGGCGTGAAATTCTGAGGGGGTTTTCACACCCCTGTCTTTATGTACTGGGCATGACGTCAGTATGGTATCGAGTAACACCTTGCCTGGTTGAGTCATCTATTCTGGTCGACACCCTTACCCCCCTCTCCACCCCAGCTTCTGGTGAAAATTGACCCTCATATATACATAAATCATAAATACGATTATAGCAAAGCAGAGGATTATAACAGCACATGTATTGTCACCTCAAAGTCACACAACATTTTTAATTTGATTATTTCCATTTGCTCAATACATAATACTTGTTATGTTAGAAGAATTTCACTATTCAGATAGAACTGATATGATGTTGTAACTAAACACCATCTCATAACAGCTCCTACTGTTATATCCTCATCTAGTTTATTTTTTAGGGTTTCCTAATTTGGTCCAGATTTGGATTTCTCTCCTCTTCTTAATTTCAAGTGTTGATTGACTACAGACCTTTGGAAGCCATGAACTATCAATGGATTTAAAATCATCAATGTAATTCTTAATCCATGGCTTTTATCATGAGAGAAGGCTTCTATCAAGATACATCAATGAGAAGAAAAGTGATTATTTAAAAGCTTTACTTGCAGCTTCATATGCCTGAGAAATTGCCAACCTAGATTTTCCTCTGGAAACACTTCAACAGGTCAAAAAAGTGCATCATTATCTCCCTTATCAGAAAAAGTAACACTTAAAATGAGCAATGTTAAATGTTGGTAAGATACCATGAGTGCTTACTGGGATAGCTTCCTTGGGACAGACAAAGCACCAGATCACATGACTCGCAGTTATTTCCACTCTAGGAATAAAAGGGCCATATCCCAAGTTCTCTCAGTTAGAAGATAAAATGGAAGAGAAAATGCAATCCCACTCTGGATATTAAGACACTGTGGTATTTGATACAGTATGGTTTTAGTAAGACATTCATAATTCTGCAACAGAAAGCAATGTTTTTATCAACAGAAGATACTTGGAAAAGCATAACGTTGCATGGTTTGGTTGTTGGTTTTGGGTTTGTTTTCAGAGCAAGATTAGTCATTCCCCAGTACAGCTTCTGTGTTGCTCAGTTTAGTGCAATAAAATTACAGACTGTTTATCAGCAGATTCCTCTCATACAGGCACTGAATCTTAAACAGACAAAACTGGATGCCTAAGAAGACAGGACAGAAATTTTATCAAGATCTAACACAATTTTTCTGATATCAGCAATGTACCAGCTCCAGTTTGACTGGATTATCTAAATTTTATTTGCTTCTGAATGCAGATGGTGGCAGTGCATTATTACTGTTAACTAAAACCCATGGACCAGTGAGAAAGGTTCAATTTTCTGCTGATATGCAGGGGGACTTGCCAAGATCCAGGTAAAATTTGCATTATGTGTAAATCTCAGGGCACCATTTTAACATTCTGGGTTCAATTGTAAAATGGAAGAAGAAAATAATAATCAGTGGCTGCTTCAGTGAGAAACTGACAAAATGGAACAAGTTGTCATTATTGCCTATGCGTGGCACCTATGATAGGAGACAGGAGAATTCAACAATTATATGTGCAGCAGGAAGAAATGGGGCACTATAGCAACAAGACAAACCAGTCATCTTGACTAATACATGCAGATTTTTGCAAATTGAACTATGTTAAATTACACTAGAATTGTTAACAAATTAGTCTTTCCAACAATGTAGTTATCATCTCTGCCTTTGCTAAATAAACACTACATTCATGACTAACAAGGGAATTTCCATTTTAGCTCTCAGAGATTTAATGTATTCACATTATTAATCATTTATAACATTTTCCCTCAGATTTCACTCATTCATTTTTAAATTAGTTCTTCTGTGACAGATGTCTATGCATGACTTTAAAAGACATTCATGCAGGGCACTGTCATCAGCATACTGAGGAACTATTTTAAATATTTTAGAGAGTATTATTAATGTAACAAAGAAGATCAGAGTAATGAATGAAGAAACACAGCATTGGAACGATTGCCTATTTTTTTTATTATTAGAAAGAAATTCCAGTCCAAGCACTCATGGTATTTTCGGATGCTCTAGACCCAGTTTTGTAGAGATTATTACATACCCTCATATTTATAAAAGACTAGAATTCCTATACTGTTCTGGTTTGGGTACCTTTAGACTGCAGCTCTCCTGGAGAAATGGTAAATCAAAAGAGAAAACAAGCTCCTAGTGGTTTGCACAGTACCATAGAACTTTGGAAACTTTGTTGAAGAATCTGCTCTACTCATCTGTTAACATAGCCATGTGCAAGTCAGGTAGCTTCCAGTGGCCAAATTTGTCCATTGTTCTCAGTTTAAAAGTTATGAAAATGGAGGCTAGGCAAAATGTCATCAGGAATATAAGTACTGAGGAAGTACTGAGTAAAGTATTAGTACCAAATCAAAATCATAATCCCCATGCAAGAGCTTTAAAGAAAAAAAAAATATCCACCAAAAATCCTCGATATCACTCCTTTCTGAGACCTTATGAAACCAAATACCGCAGAAAATCTAGGATGAACCAGTATCTAGGTTTTAACCAGTAGTAGCTTCAGCCCAGAAAAATAATTAATATTGTGGATCTCATTACTTCAAATTAAGAGATATGAAATGATAACCTTTTTTTTTCTTTAACTTTTTTTTCTTGCAGTGAAGAATGAAAATAAAGTTTAGCATAATCACATATGGGAGTACTGGAGAAAGATGTTGATGTTCGATCCTCTCAAGGAAAATGTTCCACCTGACTGTATTGTCAGAATGGATTTAATATTCACCTATTCTGTAAGAAGCACTCTACAGCATTACTGATGATTTCATTCTCCTTCTTGTCTGGCTGCATTTTTAACTAAACAAAAAAATTCAAGGAACTTATTGTCATAGACTATTCTTCTGGTTCTCTGAAATGATTGATCAGCAGCACTTTGCTTGTTGTGTAACTGTACTAGCTATCAAAGAAAGCAATTATGCTCATAATAGAGTACAGAGAGAAACACAAGATTTGATGACCCTTCAATTATCCTTGTAGCTAAATCATATTGTTAAAACATTCAATCTATATTAATGATTTATAATGCTGACCAGTCCTACTGTGCTTAACCACTTGCTACGCTATTTAGACAGACTATCTGGCCTTTCTGGACTTTCTCTCATTTGGGATTACAGAACATTACCTGCATATAACTGGGTTTTGGGGGGTAACGACAGAGAGTAATGTGCTTGTGATTTGGTTTTATCAGAACACAGTGTTCATTATCTGGCCATAAAGAATACCATGAAAATAATAAAACAATATTGATAATCAAACTGCACAAAAATAAACAACTTTTCTGGACAATCAACACATTTTCCATGTTCATTAAAACACAAACAAGTGGTTACACAGCAGGCAGTGTTGAGATGCATGCTCATCTTTATGGTGGCTTTTACCACATGGATCTCGAAAGTTTAAGAAATATATTTGCTGCTTTCCATACATCATGAAGCTGTGACAGGACCATAGCAGAAGCACTTAATTTCCCACAGGCAATAGATCCATTCAAGGTTACTTGAAACAACGAAAACTCCAGTTTAATTTGTTGAAAGAGCACACCCTTCCTCTTGCCAATTCCTTCCCCTTGCCAAATATGACCAGAGGAGTTTCCATATCACTGAACAGATGAACTAGAATGGGTTTTAATGGCAGCCTAAATTGGAGATTACCATCTGAGATTATCAGGACTCTTTATATATATTTGAATGTCAGTTCTTTTTATGATAAGCATCAAAGGAGGAATCAGTAGTTTTAAGATGTAGGGTGTGCAGAAAGTTAATGCAGTGTTTAATTAATTCCAGTCTATATAACAGTGCTTGTTAATAAAATCAGAGTTTCAAACTGTGTATAGATTTGCATATTGCTTCATGACAACAAAAAAAAAAGCAAAACAACAGATTGTTTAAAGGTGCATTATTGCTTGGAGTTAAAGAGTAATGATACAGTGTTCATGATGAGCAAACCAAGCAATATTTATAGCACTGAATTTATTAATTACAGATAACATCCATGCCTATCTTTGTATCAGCAGAATTTTACTAAATACTAGTTATCTTACAGTCAACTGGAAAGCATTAAAGTGCTATTTTTCAAAGTGATGTTTGTATGAAAATGTTACTTCAGCTACTTAACATGCCACTTGTCTTCCTCTAAAATAACCATAAAACCTGACATAAATGTTAAAAATCTTAGTAAGAAGCACTAGAAGTTCCAAACTACCATTATGAAGAAGAAACTGAACATAACAACTTCCATGTCTGCTAATATCACCGATTACCAGCAGAAATCAGTGGCATAGCACAGGTGCTCTCAGGAAGACACAGCTACTCACAGTAAAACCAAGGAGACCAGAATGCATACATAGCACGTCCGAAAACACAGCATGGGCCCCAAACACCAATTCACTGCCAAGAACAGAAGGGACTAGTGAAACAACTATGTTGACACAGTGTACAGATATTACTTTTCCATGACAGCTTTCAATTTCTATAAAAGGCATGTGCTAAGGTCTGTCACAAAATGTAGTTACAATTGCTAAAATACATACATGACTATTCCCTAGTGAGAAGACTTTATTTGTTACATGCAATATAGGACAACTACTCCCTGTAAAAAAGGATATCAATGAGCAAATGGCTGCAACAATTCCACAAGTCCATCTATATTGAAATAAATAAACCTGAATAGATTGAAATATCAAATTAAACAGCATTTAACAGCTAAGGTTACTTGAAACCTTGCATTAGCCAACCAATATCTGCTGTAAAAGCCTGAAAGGCATATTGAAATGGAGAACAGGAATAATTACTCTAAGTTAATGCAACCATAATAATTAGAGAACTTTAAACAGAATGGTGATTGGCACTACCAGAATATAAAGGGTTACTAGTAGCAAACACAGTAAGTCATTATCTCTGGTGGGAGGGAGAGACACAAGTAATTGCTACCTATGGATCACTGAGGAGTTGGTGACACATATTGTGAAGGAAATGTCAACATATTACAAAACCGATGTCTTTATTAAATCTGCAATTTCAGTATCCAGGGTTCCACTCCAGTCTGGCTGGAGTCAGGCTCTCTGCTCGCGAGCGTGCCTGTGAAAAGTACTGCTTGTGCAAGGTCATCTTGGGGAGCAAAGCCAGGAACTGCACATCTGGTTTTAAGAGAAACATTTTTTTCAGTTCATTATCAGTCATGTGAAAATTCATTAGAGTCATTATGATATTTTGTGGTCTCCTTTATTTGCTTTTGATAAGACAATCAAACCAGTGACTATACCATTAAAGTAGCACATGGTCCTTCAGGATTACTTAAAAATAAGTGAAAAAGATGCAACATGGCATATCTTTTGGTTTTTGTCTCTGTCAATCACCTAGCAGCAGAGTGACAGAGTGCTTAGTTAAATATACATGTTAAAACTCTTGCAGTACAAAGAATGGTAAAGTTGTTTACACCCAGACTATGTTTTCATGATGGTTAAATTCGTAGGTAAAGACTCTGCATCTACAGTCCGGCAGTGTTCCAAAACCCAGGACCCCACTGCTGCTTTCATTTGGGGAAATGTTTTGGTAAGTGTAAACTGCATAGGGGTACTGCTGTCCCCAGACCAGTATGAGCTAATGTCTCTATTTTGGTCTACTTGCAAATAGTATTTTATCAGCCCAATAAAACAATGTTTTATGTAATTTTCCCCCAGCTACAAAATCTCACTAGCGATGAAAGCTTCTTAAAGACTTCTGACATGGAGAAGGCATTTAAAATTACTTTCTAACTGGCTGTAGCAACATGCTTACTAGTGGAGCTTTGCAAACAGCTCTAAAAAGTTGAAACACACATATATGTTTCTGACTCCAAAGCTACTTGATGGATCTGTTATGAGAGCTATTAAGTATCAAGCACATTACAGCCTCTGGAGTGTAAACCACTGGGGACAAAAAAAAAAAAGGTATTTTTTCTTTGATGTGCTTTACTTTCATTAGAAGATTTCCCCAAATACCTGTGTGCTGCAGTCTCTAAAAGCCTAGGTTAGTGTCATAGTTTAGACCCATCTCAGAGCCAAGCACCATGGGGCCATTCACTCACTGCCGTCCCCCACATTGCCCCCTGGTTGTGTGGCAATGAAAATAGGGAGAAAAAGGCAAAACCTCATGGGTTGAGATAAGGAGAAATTAACAGAACAACACAAGCAGAGAAGAAACAACAGTAATAACAATAATAGGAATAAAACAATAGATAAAGCCAGTATATGAAACATAGCAACCACCCAGACCCCTTGGACAGAGACCTGCACCCTGTTCTGTCCACCCCTTGCCCTTATACAGTGGGCATGATGTCAGTATAGCATCGAATATCCCATTGGCTGGTTTGGTTGTCTATCCTGATTGAGATTCCCCCCTCCCAGCTTTGGGTGAAAATTAAACAAACCCAGACACAGTAAGACTGGCTACTGCACTTACAAGAACTGCCATAAATAACCATGAAAGTACTTTCACTAATCACAACCCAGCTAGGAAATGGCAAAAGGCCATCATACGATCTCATGCCATCAAACAGGCACTTGTTTAACAGAGTGTTCTAGTTTGACCAGTCCATTTGGAATATTGAAAAGTTGAAGTATGTCCTTCTGACTACAAACTGGTATTCCCTTTAAAAACATGACTTTTTCATAATAAACAACATTGGCCTCAGATTTTAGGCTGACCATGAGAACTACTGAAATTGCAAACTCATTGAGTGGCCTGGAATTAATCACCAAGCTTGAAGTTGTAAAAGGAAAGCAAATAAACACTTCGCTTTTGAAAACAAAATAAAGGCCCCCAAAAGTCCACACTAACTTTGAACCACTGAAAGAGAACAGACATTTAATTTTACTTCAGATGTAAGATCATCTGTCAGAATAACTTCCTAAAGCCAAACGAGCTCAGGCAGTTTTAACCATTATAAGCCTCACAAATAGATGACTTTTGGGCATTTTCTTAAAGCAAGTGAATCAGGCCACACAGAGAACATACTTCCTCATTTAAAATCAATCTTTCTTTCTTTCTTTCTTTCTTTCTTTCTTTCTTTCTTTCTTTCTTTCTTTCTTTCTTTCTTTCTTTCTTTCTTTCTTTCTTTCTTTCCTTCTTTCTTCCTTTCTTTCTTCCTTTCTTTCTTTCTTTCTTTCTCAGAAAATGAAAAATAACAGACAGGTGGGGTGTTGTTCTTTCTTTTTCTTTTCCACATTTATAGTTTTCCATGCTGTGTTTGGTTATACATGTGAAAAACAGCAGTGAACAACCAAATAATAAAAAAATCATTAAAAATGTGTTTTGAGCTAGGAAGGCTATATTTTCCCTGATATGATGAAGGATATATTTTCCCTCAGGTGGTCTCATTTTATCTTTAAGAAAGACGAAACACTTAAAAAAACACTTGTATTATATTCAGTCAGAAGCTCTGCTACCTTTTATCATCATTTTCTAACAGGATTATGATGCTCTCAGCACCATAGCTATTACAAGCTCTAATAAGGTTACAGTAAATACCCAGAATTGCATTGTCCATTGTTCATAAGAATCAGTCTGAGTTTCACATAGCAGAAGGCTGAACTGTGCAGAGCATGAACCAGTTTTGACCAGAAAAGAATCAGACATACAGGAACAGAGAACAGAAGGGTCAGGCAGCTTCAGGAAAAGGTTGTGCAGCTTCATGATTCTCACACGCTTTACCTCACTGGAGCGAATAGTACAAGTAAAGAATGGTAGACAAAAAAAAAAACACTGTAAAAGACTTGTACAGTGCTTTGAGATTTAACCTCTGCATGTTGATTGATGCAGATTTTTACTCTAATCCTGCAGGAAAAGGAAATTATTTAAGTGAAGCTAAAGGAGGCAATCAAACCTCAGCAATTCACTGTGATTCTTTTTTTTAAATTTACACTAACTTTCACTTTTTTTGAGCGGGCTGCAGGTAGCAGCAAAACCTTGGATAGAAACGCAAACTTGTATCTACTTATCAATTTTTACTCAGTTCACAGAAGTCCTGGAATCCCAACTTCAGGATTTTTATGGCAACTTCATTTCTGTCCTGACTCAAGGTCGAGTGAGATCTAGGTGAAATACAGACGTTACAATAGACCATTCTTTCCCGTTCCAAAGGCAAGTCTTCAGAAACTATTGACATTACCATGCTGACTTTTGCTTGTGCTCCTTCTGATGTGCCTGTGTAAGAGAAATGGCAAAATGGGAGAGGGCATAGGTAAGGAAGGGAAGAGAGGAAGTATTGGTTAAAAACAATGATGAATTCAGTACACTGACTTGCAGAAACTTTTAAAAAATGTTTTAAGATTGCATGAGAATACATGCTTCTATAATTACAAATTTTAAAAAGCTCAGTGTTAGCCTAAATGAGATATTTCTTTAAATTTGGGTATTCTCATTTCTTGTTTCAGCTTATGTGATGCCCATTTTTTATTAGAATAGTATTAATGCTAGTGAAAAAAAGGCACTTGACATCATCAAGGCATACATAGTATAGGGAAACATAAGAGGAATAATGTTCCATAATGGCTATTAGCAAGATGCAGACACATTATACCATATAATTTGGACAACTTGACATAGTACTCAGTGAGAGACACAAAGAGATCTACCTCTTACAGAGGTCAGCCCATACACTGATCTAAGATCCTATCATGCCAGCTCAATGCACTGATTTTTACATGAAATATTTGAATTTTATCATAAATAATCTATAAGTCATACACATGCAACTGCATTCACAGTCTATTATTTTTTTTACTAACTTCAGATCTGTGGATGTCTGATGCTGTCCAGGTCAGTCTGCTGGAGGTACAGCTGGTGGCCTAAAGGACAGAGTATCTTACTGCAGATGAATCATCACGGAGATCTCATTCTCACATGAGCAGAAAGACATCTGCATCCACTGAAGTAGAAGGAACATTGCAGGAATTGGAGGATATTAGAATTTCCTTTCTGCCTGTACTCTTTCAAAGATTATTATCAGACAGGAAACACTGCAGTGAAACTTACCCTTTCTTTACACAGATCTTTGTTCACGCTAGAAGGAGCCAATGTTATGTAAAGACAAAATCACCTTTCAAATGCTGTTCTGCCCCTAAGGCTTGTGGAGGCTAACAGAAGATATAATTTCAGTGACATTGACCTCTGTCAGGGTATATTGCATTATATTAAAGAGCATTATTTGAGGGAAAAAAAAAAAAAGACAACAAACAACATTGCACCATTTAAAAATGCTTATTTATCTAGCTTGGAATATTAAATTTGCTACATCACTGCATTCTTCCATTTTACAAAGCACTTCCGTTTATCAAGGTGACTCTTGAGTAATAAGGACAGTTGTTTTTACAAGTAGCACAGCCCAAGAGACTAGAATAAAAATAGCTCTTAGGAATGGTGCTTGTAGGCAAGTGGGAGAAGAACCCATAGAGAAGGCACTATGTGAGTTTCTCTGTCTGAAGTTGCTCAGGTTTATTTCTTCCCCATTTTAGTTGTTCTAGTATTCTCTGATTATGAATGAACTTGTCAACATTTTAAGAGATGTTATCTGTAATTACTGATGACAGCTGGAAGGTGTACCAAAGTCCTCTGTAATAAACTAATTATGAACAATTCCAGTGACTAGAAAGCACAACATTCAGCATAGGCTTCTCCGAAGCCAATACTAATGGAGAGCTTATATAACTTTCCCCATTCACTATTACTGCTCTTCTGCTTTAATTAGAGGATTCATAAAGGACTGAAAATGACATACAACAGTGGAAGGATGGACATAATTACAAGCCAGCAGGAAGATTGTAATGAATATATGGAGAAGGAAAAAGACAAATAAAATAATACCGTGCCATGATTAAAAATCACATTAATTTATATGACCAGATTTACCACTAACTCAGTTATTCCTGAAAGACAAACAACTGAATTCTTATCTCCAACTGCTAGAAAGTCTGATGTCCAGCACCTTATTTACAGAATTAAATCAAAACACTATAAAACACACGTTGTAATAAACAGTAGACAATCTTTCTCCTCTACATTAAATAAAGTATATGCACTGTTAAGAACTTTACTACTGAGTCTTAAAAAGGAGGCTTGGGAAAGCCTCCATGTTTGCAAGAGATTTTAGCAGTAACACTGATGAGTTATCTGAGATGTTTGGCAAACAAGTGGGGCTTTGCAATCCAAGGTGAGGGTGATTATATCTAGAAAAGAAAAACATTCAAAACAGCAGCTACTCCAAAAAAAAATGAACACAGTGTGCTGCTGTTTCATGTCTCTAGGTCCTGTGTGGAAAATGACGCAACATTACACTGATACTGTTGCTGCTGGATGACAAGTAAGATCCCCCAAAATAATGCAGATGGGAGATATGGATAGATTCTAAACATGAGCCCGAAGACAAAATGATACCATTCTAGGTGAAAGCAACTGAGAATCATTCAGACTGAAACAACCCCCCACCAAACTGGCGAACATTCCTATGCATGGATTCTCTTAATCTTAAAAATTACTCTTTTTTTCTGAAAATACTACTCTTAAATGCCAGCAACTATGAACAGAGAGTTTTTACATACTAGGAAGAAAACAAAACCCCAGACTTCCAGTCATCTCAGGAATATATTCCACACAGCAAAGTTACCTTACCTTCAACAGTAACAGGTTAAGCTACTAGCTCATGTGAGCTAACCAGAATATTCTGAAGATAAATACACTGGGGCAGAGATGAAACCAACGTGCCCAAATAATTAATAATGGCTATTCAGGCCACAAAGCTGATGAAAGAATTAAACAACTGAATTGTACTCCTAGAAAAGCACCTACCACAATACTGAGAGGTGTGCTTAGTTAGCCTCGTTGAGAAGAGCCAAAGGAAGAACATTTTGCAGTAACATAGGGAGTACTTCCTGTTCCACCCAAGATGAGTACCTATGACCAAGTCATGGAGCAGAAAAAAGCTGAAGTCAGGCTGTAGTCTAGGATGTATGTCAAACACCAGTGTAACTTCAGAGTGTAGCTTCTGTGTTTTAATTAAGGCCAGTACTGGGGATACAACTGAAGTATGTGGATTTTGTGTCCAGCTGAAACTATGTAGGATAGAAATAATGACAGTATTACCTATAATCAATATGGTTCTTGGGTTATTCCTTAATCCTCACTGAATACATTTAGTAAACTGATGTTCTTCGGTAGACTGAACTCCAGCCTGTTAAGTTGCAACAGGTTTCAGTGGTACCGACTTTCCTTGCCTGAATATTTTGTTGCTTCCCACTTCCACTGGGGAGAAAAATAAAGTTCATTAGCAGTCTTGCTCCCTTCTTGTAGAGCAGTGTTTTAAGGTTTCAGACAATCTGCAGGGCTGAGATAAAAAATCACCTGGTGTGAATTCTCAAGACCATGTGACCTACAGTAAGTTACCACATTCTTAAATGGATGTACTCATAATTGCTTTCCTAGATTCAATGTTAGTCCCCCACACTTCCTTTTTCTTAATACACATATTTTTATGGCATTATATACAGGTTTATAGAGAGCAAAGATATATGTAGAAAACTAATTTCTGGGGTTTTTTTTGGTGTAGCATGTGAATGCATATATATACACAAAGGTGCTGTCAATCTGTTTAATCCATTTTCTTAAGAGAAAGTAATAGAAGACACCTTTATTTGTCACAAGTTGCTTGGTAAATGGAAGCTGGGCAGTACAGGCAATTATTGAGTCCTACTTATATACAGAAATGCCTGCTGTGAAAAAGGTAAATATTTAGTGGTTAAAGTGCATTTCTTCAATCATTTCTACTGGACGGCCTGTTTGAGGTGGTGAATATCACAACTGTTCTGGCACATCAGATTTGTATTTCTCTGCCTGAATCAAAGCACAGCTGACAGTACAGCTGTGAAGAAATAAATCTGTGGAGAATCTGACTCCATATTACAACATGCAGAATTTATCCTCAAACTGTCAAACTCATCTGCAGCCCCAAAAGGCTCTTTAATGACTACTGTCTAATACAGTCAGGGCAGTGAAGTACCTCCCAGTTTTGGGACAGAAAAAAAATAAAAATCCACTCTGTAAGATGAAGCAAAATTATTTTGTCCTTCTGACCAAGGAGAAGACGTGGCTGGGGGCGTTCCTGGGCAGCCCGCGGCAGATTTAAACGCGGCAAACCCGTCAGCGGCGCTCAGACCCACAGCCAGATAGCGGCTGTCTCGCTTGTTGGCGCGTGGCTAGCAGGGCGTGTGGGGGAGGGGCACCAAAAAAACCAAACAAAAACCAAACACCCACAATAAATAAAAACCAAACAAAAAAAAACCCACATAGAAACCACAAAACCAAACAGCAATGGTTGTGACTCAGGCTAAAGCTCCTGCAAAGAAGAACATGGCGACACAGACCGAGGTCCTTCGGAAGCACGTTGGTGTCCAGGTCTCCAGCTGCAGGGAGTGCTGGGGTCTGGCACTGCTGGCGGGGGCTGATGGGGGTCGCTCCTGTGCCCGGTGTGACCAGGTGGATGATCTGCTCAGCATGGTGGCTGAGCTAAAGGAGGACACCGAAAGGCTGAGAACAATAAGGGGGTGTGAGAGGGAAATAGACTGGTGGAGTCAGGCCCTGCCATCCTTGAGGACAGAGCAGGTGGAGGCTCCATTAGGAGAGGAACCTCTAGTCTCTTGCCGCCGGGTAAATGAAGAAAACTCAAGAAACAAGGGGGAATGGAAACAGGTCCCTGCTCGGCGAGACAGGCAAACCCCATCTCAGCCTCCCTCCCCTTCCCCTTCTTGGTTGTCCTTGCAAAACCGGTATGGGGCTCTGGAACTGGAGGGACAAACAAATGATGATGGGGATGAAGGTCCATCAGAGGAGTCACCCAGGGCTAATCAGTCTCCCCCATGCATTGATACTAGTTCTAAAAAGAAGAAAAGGAGGGTAACTGTAATCGGTGACTCCCTTCTCAGAGGAACTGAGGGCCCCATATGCCAGCCAGACCCACACCACAGGGAGGTCTGCTGCCTCCCTGGGGCCAGGGTCAGAGAGATTACAAGGAAACTTCCCAGTCTGGTAGGGCCATCAGATTACTGTCCCTTACTGGTTATTCAGATTGGTAATGATGCCACAGTGGGAAGCCTCAAAACAATTAAAAAAGACTTCAGGGCCCTGGGGAGATCACTTGAGGGCTCAGGAGCCCAAGTGGTGTTCTCCGCCATTCCTTCAGTGGCAGGGAGTGATACTGAAAGAGGCAGGAAGACCCACCTGGTTAATATGTGGCTGAGAGGCTGTGCCACCAACAGCATTTTGGGTTTTTTGAACATGGGGAGCTTTATGCTGCACGGGGTCTGCAGGGAACAAATGGGAGTTCATCTGTCTCCAAGGGGGGAAAGAAATTCACAGATGGCCTGAATTCTTCAAATGTTATCAACATAGAATGTGTCCGCATGAGAAAAAAAGACCCTGAGTGCACAAAATATTGGTCACATTGGTGAAATCAAACTTCAGGTGCTCATGTGATGATCAGTGATTAAGAGCATACTTTCTTCAGGAAAACGAATGGTCACAGCTGCTATCTTAGTTCTGGCTATACGTTACAAAATAAGAAATTCCCTCTTACATCTTTCCCTGCTCCCATGAAGCTGGCCCTCATGAGCATGAAGCTACACAAAGAATAATTTGGCTACAATGACAGTCTTTGGTGCAGTGAAAAGCCTCTCAGATGAAAAAGTTTCCCACAAAAAATGCTTAGCAGTTTTCACATAATTTCTAAGAGTAACTTATATAAAAATGACCGTCTAAATAATGTGAGCAGAGATAAAGTTCAAGAGTTTTTTTCCCATACAGAAAAAAAAAAGAACCCTGTAATGACAAGATGACTGTTGTATTAATGGGATCATCAGAACTTAAGATGATCATCAGAACTAAAAATAATTTTAAAAATAAAACAGTTAGATTCATAGAAATCAGACAGTCTATCGAAGGCAATAGAATTCAAGACTCACAAACACATAGGAGATATCAAAGGTGTGTATTGGTTTAATTTTCTTCAGAATTAATATAGAAATATATGCATCTTTGTAAGAACTACATACAATTTATTTAAAGTTGTGCAAAGAGAAAAGTATGATTCTTTACCATTGCTGAGAAACAAAAAAGGGATAATATTAACAGTTACATTCATTTTGTAGCTTTCTGCCTACAGTAATTAAAACAGCTTGTATATTAGCAGTAAAATGAATTAGTATATTGATGTTAAGTAGCCTGCAAATGTTTCAGTCATTGGTTCTGAATTAACTGAAGTTTTTCTCTTCTGAAGTTCTTCACTGCTGTGGTAGATGATCAAGCAATTTAGAGTTTGGCATAATCTTTCAGTATCATTTCCAGTTTCTGGCTCAGCATGATGTTCCCCTTCACTTTTAGTTTACCAGAAAAGAATGCCTAAAAAAAAGCAGAGAAGGGGAAAAAGAACAAAATAAAATGTATTCAACTGTTTACCCACAACCCAAAGAGTTGCTAGAATCAAACAGATGACAAAGTTAAGTGTGGTTGTTTAATGGTCAGGAGAAAGCCTTCAGTGTGCAATGCCCATTGGCTATTGGTTATTAACAGAAAACCATATACATTCAATCTTAATAGCATCCAGAATCACATTTGCTGTCTAGAGCGCAGGCAAGGAGGCCAATTTTATCACTCGGGGGAAAAAAAAACAACAACAAAGCAGTGTCAATGGCCTCCATTTCCCTTCTTCATACAGCCCAGACGACTTCTGCTAAAGTCAAACTTGTTCTCAGAAACTGATGGCAAAATTTCACTACGGCAAAAAAATTAAATCTCCCAGTCCTCTATTCCCTATGCTATAGATATTCGTATACCCCTATATGAAATGAGAAAATGGAATGAAAAGGTCATTTAATGAAAATTAAAGGCCTAATGAAAAAGTCAGCTCCTCACTCAAATTCTCTGCAAATCCAAACAGGAACTTGCACAACATACATACACACATATTCCAAAGAAATGCACAGGGTTTATACATAGCATATTACATCAAACAGGAACTAAACAAAATTTTGTTGCATTTGCAGAATCATAGATCAACCAATGTTATCAGTGAAATGCTGGTATATTGCATTTTTTATTGTTCCTACTTCAAAGAGCTGTTTCAATCTAATTCAGTACTTTTTTAAAACTAGCTTTGCTTCGTTGTGGTTTTGCCATTTTAAAGCTCTTTCAAAGTTCTGAACAATGTGCTTTTGCGTAGTTCCATTAACTTCAAATACATTCAAATAAGGAATAGAAGGCACCAGCAGAAAAGAATTTAAATAGATGCTTTGAGCCTCTTTAGATGAAAAACTTCACCAAAACTCAAAGGAAATACTAATGCTTAACAACAGACAATGTTCCTGAATTGCAGTGACTGTTCTTTAGCATTCAGGTCAGTACAGGTCAGTATCTCATTTGTTTGTGCTTTATGTCTGGTATAATACAGAGGGTCACAAAGGCTGCTCCTCATATGGTATGTAGGACTTGCCATCATCACAGGTCTCCAATTTTACAATGAATGTCTCCAACAACTTCTGCTTTGGATCAAAGAAAAGAAACTGTTTTATATATGATGAGCTTAATTAAAGTTTTCATTTGCTCAAGCTTTAATCTGTAAGCTGACATACTAAATTTGTGACAGTTTAAATTACTTTTACACAAGGCATTTTTATTAGTCAAATTAGTAGTTTTAAGTAGCTCATTACTGCAAGAGGCTAAAAGTGCAGACCCAGCTTACATACCTTTCTTAAATCTTTCTCTTCCTTCAAAATCTACCTAACTTGGGTGAATTTTGACCAGTTTCAATAGATCTACACACATGCATTGTCTGAGATTTCTCTTTGTTGCAGTAGTAGTAGTAAATCAGAATATGGCAGCAAATGGCCACTTCCTGAAACATGACCAATCAGAACAGACTGAATGATCAAACCAACAACCTCATACCTTGCAAATCATATATTGTGAAGTACCAGGAAACAACTAACTTTGTATTGCCCGCTTTATGTTGTTTGAGGTACCTTTGTCTTATGATGATAAAGATGCCATATATTCCTCATCGTGTCTGCTGACTAGTTTAGTGTAAGGTAATGATGTGCTTATAGCTCATCTGACTCTGGTTTGCACTGTCAAAACATCCAGGGTTGTGGATTTGGGGATGTGAACAAAATATGAACCAGGACTTGATTTAAGACAAATAGTTTGGGACCATGTAAGTGAGTATATGTGTGACATAGGTTTTTACCGTTTGGGGGTTGATCTTTTGTTGTACCACATCCATGAAATCCTCGTCTGACAGAGTGAAGGTCGTATCAGCAGAACTCCTTGCAGGTCCTTGATATACTGCTCCAGAGCCATTCTTTAAGTCAATTGCTGAGAAGAAGCAGCAAAGAAAGTTTTATTTCAAAATAAACATAAAATTTTCATTCTGAAGAACACTACTCTCCTACCCATTATTATAAAGCATCCAGTCTAAACAGAAATCTATAGCATTCAATCACTTAGAAAATGAAAGAGGTTTAATTCCTCTTCTTTAATGAAAGAAAATAACTGAGGTTATAATTTTAAAAATTGTTTCTGTACTAAGGGGGGTTTATAGCAAGGACTGACATTTGAAAATTCTAGCATAAATGGCAAAACCATTTTTAAGCAACACTTAGGATTCACAAGGTATCGATTAGTGCAATTACTGCAAAAACGTTAGAAGTTAGTAATAAAGCTCTGATGTTTTAAAGCAGCATTCTATATTTAGAGAAGGCAAACGCGGTGGTGTTTAAACATGCTGCTGCATTTTCCCTGTTCTGCTACACAGGCAACACAGCCTGTTCTGCTTCACGGACAGAGCATTTGAAGCCTTGCCAAATATCTGTCTTTCTCTTCTGGAAAGCCAAAAATTCCTCCAAGTGTCTGGAGCTTCACAGTGTTCTTTTCACACACCAAATGACCTGCCAAAATAATCTATTACAAGGCTAACACTATCAGGTATCATGTCATTTGTTTAGAATAATATTAGAAGAATATTTTGACAGGATGTGCTCTGCCAACTTGTTCTTAGATTTTTGCAAATTCCCAGTCTTCCCCTTTACACATTTTCCTCTTGGTCCTCTCCTGCTTTTTAAGCACAAACCAAAATCATTATTCAAGTGTATGTTCCCGTAAGGACATGACATCTCTAATCACAGAATCATGTCTGCTTAGCCAATATTAATACTGTCATTTGGTTTCTCTTAGTTGACAAATTTTAAGACATTGGCCTAACTATGCAGAATAATTTCTGCATGAATGTGTATTTATTTTCCAAGTAATTTTTCTGAAAGGATAAAGTGAACTATAGAAACTATGAATAGCTTTTGTCTGTTTGAGTTAAATCTTTCTGAAATCTGTTCCAAGTAATATTTACCCAGTTACAACAAAATGAGAAAGGGAATTAGTGCACAACGATGCTCACTGAGAGCTGTCATACTAGATTATTATTATTAGTGGTAGCAGTATCCAATTTAATGTAAGGTAAATTATAATTTCAGGAATGGTCTTAATGGACATGACTGAGAGGGAGGGAGGGAGGGAGGGAGGGAGGGAGGGAATGCGAGAAAGAGAGATAAATAATCTATACATTCCATGTTTGTGGGAAGGAGCTGTGTAATGTTCTTTTGAACCAAAACAACTACTGTATCATAAGAGAGCCTTTAAATGCTCCTGTAGATTATGCAGGCATAGGCTATTATTACAGAAAGAAAAAAAAAAAAAATCTATTGATTCATGACACCAGCTCCTGAGATTAAGTTAACCAAGCTTAACTGCCAATGTGCTTTTAAAATATACCTCTACTCAAATGCTACCAATGTCATGAACCATACCAACGTAGCCAAACTGAGCCCCTTTTGAACCAAGTAGCACTCATCAGCAAGCCCCACATATAAATTCACAATAAAAAAAAATAAATCACAAAACGATGTAGTGACTCGGCAAGTTCTAACAACTCCCAGATTTTGATCCGAGTATAGTACATACTTAACATTGTCACAATCCCTGTTTTCCTTGTCCATTTCTTACCCAAGTCTCTTGCTTATCAATCCATTCCTATAATTACTTGTAAGGTCTCAAAGCATTAATATGCCCATGAACATTACATAATCATGGTACCATGGGCAAGTTATTATGTTTAATCATATCAAAACCTTAACCCATCCCAAATTAAAATGTACTAGAAATGCTAAAAAAATGAGAACCAATATAAGAGGATAGAGTTTTTTCCCCAAAACATGAAAATACTGTTTCCATTTCCTATTTATTCTTTTTACAGAACATAAAGATTTTTGCTAAGGGGAAAAGGAAAAAAAAAAAGAAAAGAACAGAGCAGCCACAGAAAGGAAGAGCTCTGTGACAGCAAACACTGTGTTTTTCACAAGAACATGAAGGAAACCATCTACTATTACTTGACTCACTCTTTTTTTAAAGCTTTATCATAAAGATGTAACAGTATCTTTAATGCAAGCAGTCAAAAAACAAAACAAAACTACCCCAAAGGAACCAGCAGGAGGAAATGAAATCCCCAAACTTGTTACATAAGCCCTTGTGGGTGAAATACACTACAGAAAGAGTAATCCAAAAGACACCACATGTTGGGATTTTAAAGAGGGAAAGGAATTTCCTTGCTTACAGAGAATGGAACCCCTGAATCTTGCTGGTTTTTGGTTTTTTTTTTCCTCCTTTATTTTTTTTTCCAGGTCAAAGAAAGAAAAGAAAGATTAGAAACAGACAGGATGATTTTTCTTGCTTCCTGGCGTACACCTAGCCTAGAGTATTCAAATGAAAACTGAGACTATGCCACAGCTCTGGCACACAGGGAAATCAATCTAAACTAGCAATGAAAGAAATGAGCTGAGTACCAGAAGACTCTAACCTCCAGAGCAGAAAAACTCTGGCTTTCCAAAATGACCACAGAGGAAGCCTTCTTCTAAAATACTGTGTCATGAGATAAAACTATATAGCACAGATACCTGCTGTAGCAGAACGCGGTCCTGATGTCAGTCTCCTCTGTATGCTGTCTGTACACATCTTGTGAATACATATCTCTATGGGGATAGCTACTGTCTTGTCACTGCAGCGTGCAAGCTGCATTACAGTTGCAGAAGCCAGCTTGATAATGTGTTTGTACTGGCATAGCTGTGTCAGTGCTCAGGAGTATGGTGACCTGGGCAGCTGCCAGGCAACTACATCATGCACTGATAGTGCAGCCTCACTGCATCTCTGGTGTTCTCTGTTCCTGACAACATGTAGCTCTCCACAGCCACTACATATACAGCTATTCTTCTAGACATTCAGATGGCTGACCCACTCCATACAAAACCAGAAGTTTGAAACAGGGGCCTGGCACTCCTCAATACTGTGTGTAGCAACACAGACTTGAAGTCCATTTCAAAAATGAACTAGCTCCTTAAAACGTGTAAAATTTTAGTATTACACACGTGGCAGAAAAGCAGAATCAAGCAGTTTCACTGTAATACTTCAATTTTCATTTTTACTTGTATATATATATGTGTTATATTATAGTAATTAAATGCCTATAAATTATGTTGTCCATAAGATGCTGTTGTCAGAGACACAACAAAAAGGTAAAAAAAAACCTTACCAAAAAGTCTTACTAGACATTGATAATCTATAGCAGGTAGCCTAAAGATCTAAGATGGGTCACAGTTTTGCTTTGCTTTCAAAAAGTACCTTGCCATTTCTAGGAGAGAAATATCAAGGGTCAAACTATTTTTGATTTGGTTCAATTTTTATTCTGCTTTACAGAGGGAATGTAACTGCAAGGCAAGACTCAGCCTCAAAGCAAATGGAACAAAGTATTACCCATTCTTCATTGCCTAAAGTCATATCACATCATAAATTATTAATCAGTTTTGCCGTAATTTGTTAGATGTTCACAACCAACTGCAACTAATGATTTCTTGTCAGTTCTCCTAAGAAAGTTTTATTCTTCTGAGAACTGGAAAGGAACTGAAGTATCTTCTGCCTTCAGCAGTGCCTTAGAAGCATGATGAAAAGCAACAGATGGGTAACCTGTCCTAAGCAGTGTTCCAGAAAGCCATTAACTAACAGCTAACAAATATCAATGGCAATGTCTTTTCTCTACGGAAAGAGAGGTTGAAACGAAGTAAGTTAAATCTAAAAAGAAAAGATAACCACTGAAAACAAAGGCAATTGTTGTACTGTAATAAACAGGGAAAAGCAAAGCATGTTTTAGGTAGTGAAGCCAACTAGAGAAGACAAAGCCGGGGGGAGCTCTGTTAAGGATCTTGTTAAAAAATAAGAAAAGATAACTCCAGTACCACTACAATTATTCCTGAGGTATTAATACTGACAAAATCTTCACTGTTTTATCTTCTTAAGAAAATTTTCTGTTAAATTAGAACAGCTTGCTTATTTAAAGAAATACCACGCTACAGTTCAACATTGTTTAGACAAGGAATAAGCTGTCCAAAATTTCACATGCTGAGTGTAATATCAAAGGTTCTACACCTCTTCATGGCTTCACACCATCCACAGAGAACAACATAAAAACAAAGGTCATCGCTAATTAAACAGAATAGTCATTAATATTAGTGCTACCATCAGTAAGTCTCTCTGTAACAATAACAGCTAAATCCAATTCAAAAATTCCACTCTATTTAAAGTAACAATCTAATAACTTGGCTTACTGAAGAGAATAGAGATCAAGGTTACAGTTGCAATTAAAACCAAAAACTATAAATAAATATACATTTTTTAAAAAATCTTTTGATTCCTGAACATATGGAAAACACTAGAAAAACTAAACACATGAGAATTAAATTCAAGCTATAGCAAAGGTTACATCTTACTTTCATCTTCAGTTTTTAAAGTAAGTAATTTGTCAAAGACTAAAATTTCTCATTATGTATAGAAGCTTCCATTCCACCAACAGAAGTCAAGCATTCAAGTCAATAAATGGCATTGTCAGTGTTGCATATTTTAAATTAGCTGTCATTGTTCATATGCATGACAGAAGTCTTGCTGATGACCATATAAAGACCTATCAGAAATCCTCTGGTTATTGACAAAGAAAGCTGTCTTCCTTTGAAAGCAAAGCCACAAACTACTCTCTTCTGCCACATTCACCATGCAAAATCAGTTATGCTGCCACCTGGTAGAGAGACAGTACATGATGATGCTGTAGAATACTGAGTAATAATGCATGCAAACACGAAAAAAGAATTAAGCTGGCAATTGCTGACAAATCTTGAGTGCTTGCCTCTGGAAATAATTTTTTGCTTTGTGTTTGTTTGGGGTTTTATTAATGACCATAATAGTGTCTAAAAAAATTCCCAAAATAAAAATTCCAACACACAGATACATATGCCTTGCTGTTAGAAACCTACAATTAAATAGACAGCAATAGTAGTATGCTATTAATCCACATAGGACAAACTGAGAATTGACACTACAGTTGTCACAACTGCTAACACTCTGCCAGTGAGTTTACATAACTATTTAATAACACAATTTAAATTATTAATCAATTAATTTATTTTTTATGATTTTATTTTAATATTAGTCAACTCCTGCTTTCTTCATCCTTTAACTACTTGAAATTTCAAAGACACCAAAATTTTCAGAAAACCACCAGATGACACAGAAAGTTCTTTGAAAAAGTGATACACAAAGGGAATGCTTGCACACCAATGTTCCTGTTGAGATAAGTAAGGAACATTTTCTACAGACACCCTTCTTCTCACCTAGACATTTATATCCATCCTTACCCATTTTCTACAGCATAAAGACTACAGTAATTCATAAACACTAGCCACTGTTTTGACACCTAAGCTCAAAGGAACTGACCACACTGTACAAAAATTTGCAGGAACTTTTCCAAGATTCTGGAAATGTTTCTTTACTCTCCTAAAAGTAGTCAGCAATAGGAAATATTTAAAATATTACCTCCTTTACCCTCCATCCCAGAGGGAGCTTTAAGTAGTTCAAAATTTGCATAAAAGTACAGATATTGTTCAGTGCAACACAAGCAAAGGGAACCGAACAATGAAAAGTTATGTCTATTTAAAACCTTTCAGCTAGGGAAATTAGCACTGGGAGAAAGCACTACTTTCCTCCCACTATTTCAGTAGGAATCAGAAGAGAGGACAAGCTTGTCTGAAAAAGAGAAAAGCCTGACTCACAGCAGAAAGTACTCTCCTCTGGACATAAAAACATCCACTTTTTTCCCCTCTAATTAAACGTGGTCTCATGAGGTAGGTGAGGTGACTCCTTGGGCCTAAATCTTTAAATGTGCCTGTTCTGAGTTCAGCAGTTTGCATATTAAGGTCTTCCTGAGAAAGAAATGTTATTCATTCCTTGAACACTCTTCATCAGACTTTTCTTCCACTGATTTGTGCCTCCATTCTTTGAACATACATAATACTGAGTTAAAACGATAAACAAAGCAGTTCCAAAAACAAAGACAATGATAAATCATGTCAAAGATAGTTTTCTGGTCATTATTATAAACATGGCTACCAACTTACATTACACTTAGTTACACATGATACAATAGACATGACTATGTAGTATACAGAGTGATTCCCTAACAAATCCAAGTATCCACTTTGTATTGGAGATGAATCTGCATGCTTCTATTTATTTTCTTAAAATGTATGCAAGAACACAGGAAAGTCTTCATAAGCCTTTTGTCAAGGTTCTAAGCATGCCCATTGTTTAAATTACTGAGTGTAAAAGCAGAAAAATGTGTACAGCAGGAATGATTAAGAGCAGTAAGGAGTTTTAAGACAGATCTGAGTTGAATTATGCAGTATTTACCCCTCTCTCATCTTGATGTATAGGTACTCAGCCTGCATAATCTACAAGGTATATTCAATATATTGATCAATTATTACTCAAGTTGAAATCATCCCTTATCCCTCACAAACTGTTTAAAAGGCTATACAGGTAAAACAGAACTATCTTGATCAATCTACATATGATATTTTTCCTGAACCTTAACAGCAGCCTTGCTACTCAGAATCTCTGCCGGCTAACATTAGGAAAAGACATAGTGAAAGTATAGGTTTTTAAACTGCTCTGCAAAAGGGAGAGCAGTTTCTTAAACACAATAACCATTTATTGAGAACATACACTGCAAAGATTTAATAGTTTAAAAAGTCACTGTGTGTGACAAAGCACAATGCAGACCTGATCTAATCTACCAACCTGTAAATCCCTCCCCTCCCCCTGTCAAAGAGCAGCACATCTCATCTGTATCTCCCCCAGAACTGTTCTGACTGGGTCCAACCATTGATACCAACCAAAATGAAGTAGTCCAAGTGACACACTTGGCCCCAAGACTGGCATTTCTCCACACAAAAGCAAAGGCCTGAAAGTTAAAACCTGACTATGGTTTATCCCTTTGGAAAAACTTCACATTCTACTAATGGACCATTTATGATACCTCAGCAAAAAAAACCTGAATAATGTTAGAGACAATGAAATATATTAAATTACTAAAATTAGACTGCTTTTTGCAAAAATACATGTCCTCCAGAAACTAGGCACAAGAGAATTTAAGAAGAGAAGTTTTTTGAGGAAGTAGTTTTGCCCTCATCAGATCATTTAACATACTTGTATAATCCACTTTACCAGGAAACACTGTCCCTCTGGCCCATTGCTACTACAAGCTTTAGCCTCTCTTCAACCCATCTCCATGCTTAAATGATGGGAAACAATCATTGTATCTTCATTAAACCTTGATCTCAGAAAATCTGAATGGAAATGAATTGTGCTGTATTTTCACTAAACTGACAAGAACAATACAGTGGAAATAAATACTTGTCTGGTTTTGGATAGTTAGCTTACACATCACCAGCAGACTGATTACTGCAACACAGAGCTCCTAGTAGATTAATGTAGACGGCTTTTCTAAGTGCAGTGGCGATCCATTCTAGAAAGTGTAAACAGAAAGTGCACTGAAGTTCTACATACAGGATGGTTTGCCTATGTCTACTTCTAAATAAGTAAATTACAGAATTATGTTCCTAGAAAGGTTAGTAACTACTGTTATGGAGCTTTATCTGGCCTCCTTGTCATTTGTGCATTCAGTATGCATCCAGATTTTTAAGTCCCAGTGAATATTCACGTTATGCTTACTTTAAAGATATCAGCTTTTTTAGAATGAGCATAATTAAACTCAGTTCATTAAAAAAAAATGTATCAAGGCATCATATAAAGGATACAACTTACTCCACTGCAATGCTGGTTTTCCGTCTTTAGTGATGTTCCATTGGAATACAGCATTTACTTTCTTTACCAATTCATTTCCAATTTCTTTTACGCGACGACCAATTTCTTCAAACACAAGGTCACTCTGCAGCCCTGCAGTCTTAAAAAAAAAAAAGAGAGTATGAGGAATTTAAAATTGAAATTCCATTAAGAAAGTACTAAATATGTCTATTAGTTCAAGCAGTGTCCAGGAAAGTCTCTATTGCAGAATTATTAAATACAATTAAGATTTCTTCCACCACAAATAATCACTTCTAGCAACTGTCAGCATTGAAGAGTCCATTCCAGCAGAAAATTCTTCAGGGACTCTTCCTTAACAATTATTTCAAATCTTGCTTTTGCAGTTTTTGTCATTTATCACTACAATTTAAGGTATGTTTATTATAATTAGGACTCTAAGGGCTTCTGAATTGCCCTTTATTCCCTTTGGAGGATACCCATTGCCACTTTTTCCATGGTGAATGGCATGTTAGATTTTAGAACACAAAAATGTTTTCAGCACTACATTAACTTGCCATGGGAGATGTTCAAAACATATTGAACTATAAATACAGTCAGAACTCCACTGTAGATACAATGTGTTTATCATTTAAGAGTGGGATTAGCTACATATACATTTTCAACTTTCATGAACACATGTTATTTTGCAAGCCTTTCATTGTCTTTCTTTAAGAAATATTTGTACTGGATAAAATGATACACTTTAAGAAGCTATTCCAGTGACTTTTTTCATCTAACTAGAATTGGAGCAAAGTTTTTGTTATTTTGCTGTACCTACCTATACACCAGAATGCAATACTCCTCATGCTGCTACCCTGTCACCTTTTTGATTAAGCGTAATAATTTTCCACTATAAAAGAAGAGTTCTTACTGACATCTAAATTTTCCAGTCTTCATTCATTCAGTATGGTTTCCCCTGGTGGATGTCTGCCTCAGTCAGCAAACTCTGCCAAAGCACCTTAATTTCTCATGTGTAAGCTTAACAAAATGCCTTGTTAAAAAATGACCATGTTAAAAAAACCCCACAACTCTGTAATTATTTCACTGAAAAGTTCTAATGCTTATATGTTTTAACTTCAAGTGCAGATTTGGCAATAGTGAAGAATGCCTGAGGACTAAAAACAACAAGCAAAAAGAAGGAGGTTTCAGGAATACATCAGAAGCATTATATGAACATCACTATGTCTACTTCATAAACTTCAATCTGTAGTTTTGTGTCCAGGTCTGGGCCCCTCAGTTCAAGGACAGGGAACTGCTTGAAAAAGTCAAGTGCAGAGCCACAAATATGATGAAGGGAATGGAACATCTCCCTTACGAGGAAATGCCGAGGGAGCTGGGTCTGTTTAGCTTAGAGTAGAGGAGACTGAGGGGTGACCTCACTAATGCTTATGTCAAGGGTGAGTGTCAGAAGACAGGGCTCTTCTCTGTTATGTCCAATGATAGGACAAGGGGCAATGGGTGAAAGCTGGAGCATAAGAGGTTTCACAGAAACATAAGGAAAAACTTTTTCATGGTGAGGGTGACAGAGCTCTGGAACAGGATACTCAGAGGGGTTGTGGAGTCTCCTTCTCTGAAGACATATAAAACCCCCCTGGATGTATGTCTGTGTGACCAGTTCTAGGTGATCCTGCTCTGGCAGGGGGGTTTGACTAGATGATCTTTCAATGTCCCTTCCAAACCTTAACATTCTGTGATTCTATGATTCAATGCATTAAAGTTTCGTCCTTTACAGGCAGGAATCAATGGGGAAAAAGAGGATAGTTTATTAAGGCAATGCAGTATGTACCCGTGTCTCTTAAACCACACTAAGAACCCAGGACATTCTCAGCACTGCATGTACCATTGTCTTTTGTGGCAAGCGCAGCACCCAAGGCTTAATGTATGCATTCATATATTAAAATAAAGTACATCTAAATACATCTAAAATGCATCTAAATATAATAAATACAAATATAATACATCTAAAATAAAGTGCAGATCTTGTGTTAGGCCTAATCACATGCACAAATAGCTGTCAGAGCTTCTTTCAACATGTTCTTTTCTAGAAGTATACTATCTTATTTTCATTTGCTCTGTTCTTGTAATGCCTTCCTGCCACTCTCCCCATGTCTTTCTGACAATATTGAGCAAGAAAGGTCACACACTTTTACAACTTAAATGGAGTTTGATCTTCAATATCCACAAAATAAAAACAAAATGCTCATTTTACAGGTACAGCCACAAATTACAAGGACTAGTTTCAGTCTTAACTCATGCAAGTGCTCAAAACTTGTGGCCCTCGCTAGTGCATGCATCACTTGTTTTGTAACATGCAGCATGATATTTATCCTAACAGTTCAACTGGCATCAAGCACTTCAACCTTCAATAGCTATCCTTTGTATCTTAAAATGTACTTTTCCCCTTGAAGAGATCCACAAACTTCTGTATCTTAAACATATGTATTCACATCTGAACTCATATACTCATCTAGAGTACTGCAAGTAAGACTGGTAAGTCATCTAAGTATTTTTGCTGTTGTTTTTCACAAAAAATAAAGCCTAGGTTGCTTTGCAAGTTAAGACTTCTATTGCTTCCCCCTACCTTCAGAGGCTCCTGAGCAGAAGGCTTACTCAAGGCTGGTACTATATCCACATATCCCCCTGCAATGGCAATTTCTCCGGTCTCTTTGACCTGTGGTGGGGAAAATAAATACATTAAATGGGTAACATATTTGCAAAAAGTCACAACAGAAGGGCAACCAAGAAGCATTCCTTACATTTTAAAATCAGAGATAAAGAGAAACACAAAGTTCCAGATTGAAAAACAGCCACCCTATAAATGTGTCATAATCTTGAGGCAAATTAGTATATTATGCTTTGTGATCAGTTCTCCAAACAAATTTTTTGCTTCTTGATAAATTATATCAAAATATATTGTTTTTCTGTTCATAAAATGGTAGAAAAATATGTAACCTCCAGTGTTATAAGTTACTGTTAATGTTAATTCATAAATAGTTTTGAGACAGATGTTGTAAAATGTTTTTTCTTGAGGTAGATACACAGTTGTCAAGAGTTCATCTAGAACGTTTCATTGTCTCCAAGTGCCTTACACTGAAACTTGGAGTAGGAAAATCTTTTAAAGCACTGTAAAATCAGAAAGTTTACAAGAAGATAAAAAATACTCCAATTCCTTCTGTTTTCATTTTTTGAAATAATTAAGTTGGAGAAGAAAATGGGTTTCATTTTGGCATTGTCTCTTTAAGAAGTCTCACAAATCATTCTGACTTATGGCAACAAAGAGGAGATGGCAAAATGACTCACTGGCAACATATAGAGAATTGTAAGTAGCCAAAGTGGATGAGCATCCAGTATCACAGCCTAGCTTATTGCACAGGTGAAATTAATAAAGAAAGACCTCTTAATAACCATTATTCAAAACATACCTAACTGCATTTCAGACAACACTGAAAATGTATTTAAACCAGCACATCTAAATTCAATGTCTACTTTTAGTTTGACTTAACCAGAGTTTATTACAAGGATGGCTTTACTTCAGACTTACACAACATGTAATAAGAAACAGAATTCTGCACAATTCATAACTGTTTGAAAGGTATTTGTCTATAATCCTGTTAAATGCTATAATTTTTCTCTAAAATAAGTTACTCTGCATTTGTGGGAAAAAAGCCTGCAGCAAAATCCCCCAAAATTCTACATATTAGCAATGACTAAACTAGAGTAATAACAAATCCAGTCTTCAAACACAACAAAAATACCACTCTGTCTACAAATTCCCAAGCACTTGAAAGTGTATTATGATTTCTGTTAATTCAGTGTCCATGCAAACCCTCAAATGTAAATACCTGAAGTCTAGAAATTCTGTCAGGACTGGGTAGCAGTACCTTTTAAATATAGCTACATCATCTCCAACACAGTAATCTCTAAAGTTCATTTGAAGCACCAATCAGTCTTGTTTACTGCTAGTAACCAGAGATGGAGAGTTTGTACATAGTAGCCTCAATGTTATTATCATTCTGAAATTCTGTAACTGCTAATACTCATTGGGTCTGCAAACAAAATTTACCTCCTTCAGTCAATGTCTGTTCCTTAAAGCTGTATTCCTGTGGAAACAACAATCCTACATCCTTCTGATCACTCCCCTCATTTGATTTTGCCTGCACATTCCTCCCTACAGCTGCAACTATCCCTGCTGCTGTACTCCCTAACAAACAGTCAGCTGTATTTTCAAAAAGATGGGGTGGCAAAACTTTGTCCAGCATAAGCAATATAAATTGCAACTGCATAAGCCAACACGTATTAATAAATACCAGCAGCAAATAATAGTTTAAGAAAGTGACAGTGTCATAGGATGCTACAGCAGAAGCAATAAGAATTTACTTTTTGCCTCTGCATGGAATATTTTATCCTTAGCTTCCAGCAAATATCCTACCAAGTGTAGGAGACAATTACAGGATACACAAATGCAGCAATGCCAAAGAAACGAGATTAATGCAAAAACTGATTTTATACAAGTGTAAACTCTATTTTACTGTACCTACTACATCTAACTGCTATGAAACTTCCGAATTTATGTAAGTTGTCCTATGTAGCTTCAAGTTTAACTTAAGACTAAATTTGTAGAAGTTTACCTGCATAAACTGTCGGGAGTTGATTTACGATAAAAAAATATTAGAAAAGAATGCATATACAAGATTATGATTAATTGCAGAAAACAAGTACAAACTAAGTTGACTATGAGGATGCCTACTTTTTGCTCTTCCACTGTGGACAAACACAGGAAATGCAACACCATGAAATGATTCTCAGATTATTTAATATAAGGAGTGTATTAAGTCCTACAACTATAATGGCATTTTTACTGGAATCTTATTTACACCATAATATAGGTACTTCATTCTAGTCACTTAATTTCTTCAGAAAACCTTCTTCAATGCTGTTCTTGATGACCTACTTTTTTTCCTTCCCCTCATACCCTCAGTCTGTTAACCAGAACATCATTCTCTAAAACCCATAATTGTGTGTTCTGACCTTGGTCTGAAAATGGATTCTGTTTCCTTCCTTCCACATTTCTGTTTGCAAAGTTTGTCCTGGAAAGACTGGTGTCGCAAAGCGAACCTAAAGAAAAAAATAAATATGAGTGTGTGAACAGATCTATAATATGTACATGAAAAGCTTAAAAGCACAGGCTCTGCTAAAATGAGAAAAAACAAAGAGAAAAGTCAGTCAACTAGCAATGTAGAAAGCCTACATATTTAAGTAAACATACTAGACAGAGGCATTAAAATGCATGCATCAATAAGTTAAAGCAATTGTGCCAGTAAAGAAAGTGCACAAGACTCTTCCCACCATAAAGATTTTTTTTGACACTAAACTCAAAAAAACAGTCAAGAAAATTAACTGCAGAGAATGAACGCACAGACCTTGATTGCCTTGAATCTGTTCACATCATTATTTGCAAACTGCTTCAAAACATTTCTAGCAGCAAATCCAAAGGAGCATAGTCCATGAAGTATAGGCTTCTCAAATCCTATTTGAAAAAGTAACATTTTAGCATTTGTAATAGTAGGAGTTTGCAAGTTGCTTTCATAAATACCTGTATTTTATTCATAGTATTTTCCTTCACTAATGATCTTAATCCTTTTCCTTTTTAACCTAGTCTATTTTACTGAAAAATTGTCACTATTTAGTGTTTCCTCTACTTTGAGGCAAAGGGAAATGCTCACTGAGAACTGGCACTCCAGCACTGCCTAGGTTAGGTAGACTCACAAGAAGAATTAGTCCCCCTCTGTAGAGGTGACAAAATGAAAAATAAGGATATTGACTTTTAGTATATGTGTATAGCTACAGCAGATACACAATTACATGGCAGTATGCATATCAAGGGCAAGATGTATTGTAATGATTACAAAGCAGTGATACATTTTTAATTCCTTTTCACAGTTGCCTAAAGTCTTCAAATAGAGTGCATGCTTCTGGATTAGCTTTTCTTTATTTAGAAATGGAAAAAAGCTCTAAAGATTTCAAGCAATTTGAACAGATATAAAAAATAGAAAAAAAAGTGTTTTCTTTATATTGATGGTTTTGGTCAGGTTTTCTCACTCTTCTACGCTTTGGAGCAGGAGCTGAACCTTGGTCTCTACCTTATAAACCTTATGTTAGTGCTTAATCTTTTTCCAGTCCTGTCAAATCTGGCAAAATGAACCTTTGAAAACTGGCCTGAGATTTGCTGAAGTGCAATAGTTAAGTTTTAGCGATGCTGTTTGCACTGATTATGTTCTGATCCCTTAACAGGTTGCTCTGACCTGTCAGGGTATGTGAACAGTAACTGAACTTTGGCTCTGAAACCAGTTGCTTTGGCTGGAAATCATGTGCCACTTGCAGCTCCCAGAGTCTGTTTTTCCTGAGCTCTGAATAACTCCTTATATCAGCTACACAGCATTAAAAGTTGCCCCAAGGAAAAACTTGTGGGAGAAAAACCAAAAAAATAAACAAAAGAGAAGATAGAACAAAGTCTAGCTATCCGTAAGAGAATCAGAAGATGTAGAAGCAGAAGAAACCACCTTCATGACAGAGAAAAAGCTGACAGTACTCAATGTTAGGAAAGATGGGAATTCTGAGACAACAGCTGAAAGAAAACACAAGACTAGCAGAAGTAAGGATGAGAAAGAGACTTTTTGACTCATTAGATTAGGAAAGGAGATGTGAAGAACAGTCTGCTTTCTTTCTGTAAGTGTTCCATTCTGATCATTCTGCTAGTTTTATCCTGTAAAATATTTGAAAATGCACATTTAAGAGCACTCTTTTTTTGTGCACTGTGTGCATAAGACTTCTGAGAGCACAAAGATCCTATGCAGTCCATTTTAAAACAGATTACTGGCATTACTGTAACAGTATTAGGTTATCTCTCATATAGAATTGTTAGACACTTAGCTCTTTAAAAGCTTAGTTCAATGGAAGAATCAAAACTCGCAACCTTTTTCAGAACTCAGAACCAGACAAATGTATACAGTCCTATTCTCTGCAGTATTTTCGTTATAAAACTAAAGCAAACTCAAAGAAAAATCCATAAAGCATTCACATTACTTTTTATGTAGACGAAAATGAAAAAAAAAGTAAATGTTGCTTTCACATATCTCAGAAATACTCACAAGCTACAGGATTAAAGTCACAAGAAAATAAACAGGTGTTTTCACGTAGTGTAGCTCCTCTGAAACACTACTCACAGGAAAGCTTAACAATGATCCTGGAATGACCGGAGCACATTGCAATGAATGCTTGCTTCCAGGGCATAGTGGTGACAGACGGTCAAAGAGAACATTAATGAAGATTAAAGACAGGAAGGTGTGTGAATATGCCCAAAGGAAATGCAATGTAGGTATTTGAGCAGGAGACTACACAGTTCCAAAATCCAGTCTGTCAGTATTCTGTTCAGAGAACAATACCGTCTCATCTACAGAGTTAATTTCATTTTTTCTCCAAGTGACAATGCTCTTTGTGTGAGTAGGTAGAAGATTTCCACTCTTCTTGTTTTGTAGGGTTTTTATAGGATTATCATCATTATTTTAAACACTGGTGTTTCAATTATAAACGTGTATTTTTCTCCTCCAGCATCTTCAAGAGTAATTGGGTGATTTCATCTAAATATTTATCCAAATCATCAGCTGAATAAACAAACATGGAAATAATAAAGCAGGGAAATCTCTTTATGGACTCTGGTATTTGGTTATCATTATTTATTACCACAAATTTACGTCACAGTTATACAAAAGAGAGTTAACCAAGAAGTTAGTTAAGTATTTATGAAAGGAGATGATCTGTGGAAGTACATTAAGTGTGATCTGAACAAGGAAGCATAGCTCTGCTCTGTTTATCTTGGTAAGAAGACCATACAATGAACTCCAAAAGATACCTTAACAATAGAAATTTAAGAAAAGAGACCCTTCTTTAGTAATTGCATCTCTGCAAGAATCAGTTAATGTAGCCTATGGTCTGTTGTTTCAGCATTACATGAATCAAAAAGCTACTGCACTACCAAGAGGTGAAGTCAAGCAATTTTATAGAAAAGAGGTGTCCCCTCACTCCCTCACTCTTGAGATTTATTAGGATTGAGAAGACTACACAAAAGCATAAAAAATTCCATTCTTTAAACGGAAACAAGTATCTATCAAAGAATTTATGAAAATCCTTCTTAAGCTTTTGATAGTGATTTATTTCTGCTTCTGAAACAAAGATTGTAAAGATGGGATAATGGCAACAAAAAAGCTCTAAAAGGAAAATAGGGTAGGAGGCAGGTTTCCATTGTAGGTAGAGTTCAAGCACCATTCTGCATTACTAGCCACAAGAAACAAGGCTTTACAGTGAAGTATCACACAGAACTTTGAAGATGTCTACTGGTGACTCTAAGAACAGCTATAAAAAACTCCACCGTTTTTTCCAATTTGTTAAAGACATACAAAGACAAAAGCAGATTAAAACTACACTTACATCATCCTTCATCCACTTGTTAATACAATGGTATCCATCAACTCACCTCCAAGAGCAGCAAAACTTGGATCAACATGTAAAGGATTCCAATCCCCACTCAACCGATACAAGGCAGCCTGCAGAAACAGAGAAACAAAAATGGGAAGGTAGCTTTGCTTGGCAGAAAGGAGACAAAGTCACTCAAAAACTTATGATAGATCTACAAATACATCACAATCTATTTTGCTAGTCCTTAGATAACATACTTTACAACAAAAGAAGTAAAATAGAAATTAAATGTTACTGTTGGATCAAACAGCCAAAGCTCCAGGGAAATGTGCCAAGAACTGTGTGTGGTTGTGGTATATAAAAAAATAACACAACTGCTTAATGGGAGGAAAAAATAACTTACTATGCAGGCAAACAAACCCAGCTTCACTAAAATTTGGCAACAGTGAAGTAATGCATCTTCTAGAATTCATCCACAGGTTCTTTATCTTGAAGTGTAATTTTAAGGAGTCCTCTCCCATGATGGATTAATTCACAATTTAAAAGCAAATTACATATGAAACTTTTTTTTTTTAATCATACAACGTACCATGTTTTTTCAACATCTGATTCATATTACAGAGATCAGAAATATCCTTATCCTTCCTCCTTCAGAGTAACATAATTGACTAATTGTGGTATACTCCTGTCTTAGTAGCTTCATGGGTAGCTGGTCATAATATTAAAACCAAACAAATCCTCAAAGTAACGGGTCAAGCTTTCTAGAAGACTTTGGATTCATGTTAAATATTCTCTTTCACTAGTAAAAAGTAGAGAGTGAAGAATATGGCTACTGTACTCCAGTTTTCTGTCTCTGTGTGGCCTTAGCATTTTCACTATCAAGCCTTTTATTTGCTGTGTGTGTACACTGTCCAGCAGTCCACAAGATGAGAGGTATGAGAAGCCAACATGTGCATCTTTCTGGACTGAAAACTTACTCCATAGTCATCAGATTGACTAAATGACTGCGGAGTGCTCATGTGACCTTGTCTGGATGCCAGGTGCCTACCAAGTCCTCTATCACTTCCCCCGTCCTCTCATCTGGACCAAGGGGAAGAAAATAAGATGAAACTCATGGGTTAAGACAAAAGCAGTTTAAGGAAGAAACAAAGCAATGCCATGAGCAGAAGCAAAAAGAAAACAAATATTTAATCTCTACTTCCCAACAGCAGGTGCTGTCTGGCCCTTTCTGGGAAGCAGGGCTCCAAACGCATAGTGATTTCTCCAGAGAACAAGCTGATTCACCCCCTCCTCCTCCTTTTCCTAGCTTTTATAGTTCAGCTGCTGCCATATGGTATGGAATATCCCTTTGGTCAGTTTGGGTCAGCTGTCCCAGTTGTGTCCCCTCCCAAGATCTTGCCCAGCCCATCCCACTGCAGGGGGAATGTTGAAAAACCAGCCTTGGAGCCATGGGACCCCTGCCCGGCAGCAGCCACAACACGCACATGTTATCAGCACCTTTCCAGCTCCCAGTGCAAAGCACAGCACTGGGAGGGCTGCTGTGGGGAAAGTTAATTCCAGCTCAGTTGGGGCCGATACAACTCTCTAGTACAATATTCCCAAAACTACAGAGAAAATCAGTACATCACATTAATTAATGCTAGTGAAAATTTCAATAATTTAATTGTTTTACATGATAGAATATTCAAACTGAACACTAATTTAATTGAAAAGAGCTTTTAAACTGAAAACAAATTTTATTGTAATTGAGAACATTACTGGCCTCTGCAACCCCTTGTAACTCAACATTTTCTCCCACCACTTTGGACTAAGATCATAAAAAATGTGTTTATCCAAATGAGGGTAAACTGCATTAAATTCTGCTTGGAGGAAAGAAGCTACAGATTTCTCAAAGGGGAAAAAAAAAAAAATTCCCCAAAGGAAATATTTTCTATTTCTAACACCATTTCTTCTATGAAATCTGAAGCAAAGGACAGCCTAACAAAAGAAGTTCTGAACTGATTTTGTATTTTTAATGCATAATCCATTTGTTTTATTTTTAATCTGTTACTATTCAGGCCTATTTCTCCAAGCACATACAGCTTTCACACTAAGCTCTAATTCTCTCTTACCTGTCCTGGTAGCTTTCATCAACAGGACAAGCGTTTTGAGTCTCAGTTATGGTAGAATACAGAAGAGTTGTCACTGCTTTTGAGTGCAAGAGTCAGATACATACATTAAAAATGGCAAGAAATAAACCTTAAACTGCACTGTAGCTTAATCACACAGTATTAGAGTTGTTTACTCTTTATGAAACAGTCTTCTATTTTGGAAGCAAATATGTATCAGTATGATTTCATCACTGAATCTGAAATTTTTAACTGTAATTCTACTTTCACTCAAAACATATATATATATATATATTTATATTTTTTTTGTAATTATCTTCTAATTTATCCTATAAATTCTTAGGGAAAATAGTAAAGACTGGAAATTTCCTACTAATCTAAGACTACAGTTCTAATGGGTCTGAGTTTGATCTTCCAAAAGGGACAAAGGAGAGGGGAAATACTTTGATGAAGGAACACATAACCTGAAATTAATCTTGCAGCATCATCAAAAAGTAGAAATAGCTAAGTTATCTCATGCAGTGAGAAGAATAAAGTCAAGACCTCCTGAAGGCAGTATCCTTCAGTGACAGGACTCTTCAGCTAGCAAGCTAAAAGTGAAATCAAGTCCAAAGAAGCAAGCCAAATGGACTGGCAACTCATCTCACACCACAGAGGCCATTCTATAGAGAGAGCCAAGAAGTGTGCAGTGAAACACACTGTGCTAAATGGGGGTTGAACAGGAAAGCAAAGGGAGACAATGTAAATATTTATACTTCACTACACCACTAAGGCAGCTGGAGTGGTAAATGAGAAGAGACTGCTGGAAATGGGCGAACAATCACCATCCATGGAGAGCACCTGCTCCTTTCACTTACTATTCCATGTTACCTCAATTCTCATACAAATAGAAGAAAAATGGGGAACTAAGAGTGGCACGACACTCCCACTCCCACTCAAAATACCCACAGCAGCAAGAGTTCAGAGAACATCCACATGCTGCTCTTCTGACTTGATGCAGCTTTGCTTGTCCCCACTCTTCCCCTGAGTAACTCTTAAAACTGTGTTTTCATGGTTGAAAGGTAGAGATGAGCAGCTTCTTTGATAAGAGCTATGGCCTTAATGCCAACAATATCAAAGTTAAAACATTATGAAAGAGACTTTTAGTGAGAAACAAACCCGTAGTTTCTTTTTTTTTAAAAAAAAAGCAACCCAAAAGTCCTGACAATTTAAAAAGTTGCTCTTTACGGAATTCTACTATGCAGAGTATCCCCCTTCGTTACTGAAATTTTTATTTCAAGAGAGTCTAAAAATCTAACAGTAAATCTACACTCTTGAGAAACAGAAAATAAAAACTGACCATTGAAAAAAACAATTAAATAAAATAATTAAATTACTTCTTAACTAAATTAAAATTCTAATGTCTCACTTTCATTCTTCCAAAATTAATTTAAATTTCTAACAAAGATGTCAGGAAGCCATTTTCACAAAGAAACTGCTGCAATCAATTTTTATTCAGACTAAATAACATTCAATTCTAGTACTGGAAAATTCTATTTATGTATAATAAAAAACAAGAATTTTTGGTTTAAGTTCAAATCTCAACTTAAGTCTAGTTATGCAGCTATTGCTTACTAAGGCTGTAGTAAGAACTAACCATTTACTTAGGGTGATAATAATCACTACTTGGGAGACAATACTTCTACCAAATGCTTTTCAAAATTACTGTAGTAAAAAATACTTGTGCTTTGGTAAGAAAATAAATGTAGCATTTAGGGAAAAAATATTTTAAGAGAATGAAATCCATTCAATGTATTTAACTAAAAGCCTGATGCATGAATATGGGAGATAATACTTATCTTCTTGTACTTCCCACAACAAGACTGGCACAGGTCACAGCTAGAAAGCACAGACTGAACTGAATAAAACAGTTACACAAAAGGTTATTTCAGATTCAGTGCAGCCAAGTTAGGCCTGACAACAAGCTTCACTTCATTTATCACAGTGTTTGGTATTACTTCATTATACAAATTACATTCTACATGAGAACAGAGTTGTTTTAAAGACTTGTTGGCTCTGCTTTCTATATTCCTTGAATAATGACATTTCCTGAAGTCTTGAGTGATAGCATTAACAGAAAAAAAAAGAAAAGAAAAAAGTGATGCATCCTTGGAGGATGACAAAAGTCAACTGATGTGAGGCATTAGACTGAAGACAGTCATAATATGGTTAGATTGTTCTCCAATTAATAACACAAACTGTCAATTCTCATTTCCTAACAATTTAGGAGTTCTGCCAGACCACAAAAGAAAAGGTGATAACCAACCCACCTGTTCCAATTTTTCAGTCTTGCCTGCAGACTGCAGTAAAGGTCAGTGGTAAAGCTAATGAAAAAGGAGGCTGACTATATACATATTTTTTCCTTCTGCCTGGGGAGAAAAATAACTCTGCCCAAGAGCTTATCTTATCAAGTATATGTGTATATATGTGTACACACAGGTGTGTGTACATGTGTGTTTGCATACTTTACCTAACAGCTTATTTAAGTAAGCAAGCAGTCAAGCTACTTCATGAAGAAAAAACAGCCACAAATCTCATCTACACATTTCAATGAGCTCTGGTTTACACTAATAATAATGAATCTTTCCAGTCAAACTGGCAGTGCTCGTGCTTCAAGGGCTCAGTTTAGCACAGTACCCAAATAATTCACTGTACTTAAAATTAAGCAGCTATTTTTCTACTATCCAAGATTCTCATTTACCTCTTTTTTTTTTTTTTTTTCCCCTCCCCCCCTTTTTTTTAATTATTTCTGTAGGGGTAAGGAGATATATTAGGGAAGAGAACTGGTAGAAAACAACACATAGAAAGACAAAAGGATTTATTTGTTCCTCCAGATAACCAACTATTTTTCTCAAAGTAATGAAATGTGGAAAATAAACAAAAAAGACAGTTGAAGGTGCTCATAGTAGTTTCCAATGTCTAAAACTATTTTGTGGAAACTTGGATCACACATCATTCTATTTTTTAACATGACTGTAATTGTAATTAAGAAATACAAATGCATAGTTTCCTGGACTAACTTAGGTTTGCAAATATGTATTCTTATGGGACCGGACTATCCAAACTCTACCTTACTTCCTACATACCTTTGACTTTCTGAAGAGTAGGAATTACTAAAATATTCAGTTGAAACAGCTTCATATACACAGTTATATACATAAAAATGTGCAATAGGTATAAAACGGTACTACATCTTTTCTCCCTCCTCACCCCACATTATTCATGTCTTTACTGTTTATCACTACAACATATTTTTCAAATTTAAATTCAACTTATATATTCTGCCATGGGCTTCACCAAACATTAGCCATTTTTTGTTAGCATGGAAAATGTACAAGAAGCCTTTCCTTTAACAATGCCTCTCTTAATCAAAAAGAACAAACTACTTTGGTTTGGGGAATAACAATCAAATAATAATTTTTATATCCTTTACTGAAACATGCATAGATAAGGTACTACCCTTGGTAGTCAAGAGCATCTTGTTTAAACAGAATGACTGACAGGCTAGTACCTGTTCTTCTTTTATCATTTCACCATAGAATATTCTAGTATAATCCAAGCCCTCAACTATTTTTCATAAGAAAAATTATGTTCTGATCTTCCCAAGATGAATAAAAATGGGGGATGGGGTGGGAGCTCTGTATAAATCTTTAAATCACCATGTAAAAAACTTTTAAACTAACTGCTATTATAAATGCTCACTATAAATCTTCAAGGGTTCTGAGAGTATCACCTCTGCATACTGAAATCTCTAGACAGATTAGGAAAACATTATCAAATCCTTGCAATGGCTTCACATTCCTTTGTTTTGCATTATCCTCTGTTGTTAAGCACTTTTTGCTGGTATGCTCTCCATATCTGTGAACCTACTGCAGCACTTCATTATTTCTATCATGACACAAAATATTTATGCTACACACAGAAAAAAAAATATCATCTGAGGCTCTCAGCAGGCTCTCCTGTGCTATTCTGAGAAGCTAATTAAAATTCACATGTTTTCAGGCAATGCTGTACTACAATCTTTACTGAGCAGGATATGAAAAAAAAATTTGTCCTGTAACCATATTTTCCCCATCCATGCACATTTTTTCATCATCTTCTTTCTCACATGACTTTACTGCACTCATTCAAAAAATGACCTTAGCTGAAAACTCACTTTCCTGTAACTTTTTTCTTCTAATCTGTTTAAACTAAGCATAAAACCTGGCCAAAGTAACAAACATCATCTAGAAATAATCAACTTTTTTTTTTTTCCCCACACACAATGCTAAAGGTTATTTGTTCTATCTATACACAAGTTGTCTAAAAACACACAGAAATATTTACATATGATTAAAATGAAAGCACAAATTAAATCTGTCTAGAAAAAATAATGACTTTCCACAGGTAAGTATCTGCATCACAATTACACAAAAGTTTGTAAGGATCTTATTACACCATCCTCAAAGTAAAGCACTGACTCATAGCTCTGAACCTGTTCACAACAAGGCATAATTTTACAGCAGATTTTAGTTTAATAATTAATTAGGCTGTTAAATTTTTCCCATGCACCTCTTTCCTCCCAAGATGTCTTTGCAAGCCCACTCTTCTACAACAAACTAGATTTGTGTGCAGTGCTCTTCACAATTGTTCCCAGTTACATTAAGCACTGCCACATTGGTTGAACGTGACACAGTGAAAAATTAAATTCAGATAGCTAATGGGCAGCAGTGTGAAAAAGAGGACTGCAGGACTGAGAATGATTCAGGAAGGGAAGGAAAATCCCACAGTCTTAGTCACAGGGTGCTGATGATGCTCCTTAAAACACAGCAGGTGCCAACCATTTTATCCTCTTTCAGAGAAAATGGAAAAGAACTGTATTTTAAAAAACCCACAATAACAACAAAACCAACAAAGAAACAAAAAAAAACACAAAAAACCCCATACAAACAAAAACAAAAACCCAACAAACAAACAAACAAAAAACCCCACAAACCACTAAAAACCAGCTATTTCTTCACTCCCTGTCAGTCAATGCTTGATCTATAGCTGGAACAGAACACAGTTTGCATATTTTAAATCCTATCAGAGTAGTCTAGATTTGAATTTATCAAATCTCTCTAAAACTCTCTGAATGACAAAACAATCACTGTATTCCCTAAATAGGCTTTTTTTTTATGCTGTTCACTGTACCACATGCTCATAAAGTCACCATCAGATGCTATACACCATTCCTTTAAATCCTGTGTACAATTAAAATGCGTCAAACATTTACAAACATCTTTACTTTATAGACTGGAAACTATAAGACAGCAGAAAAAGCTGCAATTGTCAGCAGCACAAATTAATTCTGGCTTGCTAACATTTGAAGGCCTAATTCTTCAAAGTGCATCACATTTTTGAAGTGCACTGTACAAGTTCAGAACAGAGCTCCTACGAATTCCACTTTCAGCCCATGATTCTCAGACACCCCCTTGCTAATCCAGCTTCTGAATTTTATCTTCCAAATTCCATGGTCTCATCCTCTCCTATAAGCCACTGATCAAGCACCATCCATGTATGAGTACTTTGGGATATCTGGGTAACGTTTGGCCACAGACTGTAAGAATTTTATGGACAATAAAAATCCATTGTCAAAGAACTGCAGCTGCAAGTCACTACTCCTTCTCAGAACACAACTCCCTGCAATAAACAACACAGGAAAACTGCCTACGCTACCTCAGCTCATGCTTAGAGCCCTCTCTTTGCCTGTGGAAGAAGATTAAAGGAGAGGGAACAAACACACTATTTATGGCTGCATGACTGAAAAATGTACCATGAAGCATGGCATACAAAGGGGATTAAGACTACAAACAAAGCACGCTTTATTTGGTAAAAAATTACCTTTTAGAGACTCTGCAACATTTAAAACATTATTGTATTTTTCCAATTTAAAGCAACTGAATAATGACAGGATATTGAAAAGTAGTTCCTCCAGGAAACTAGTATCAGTCTGTCACGCTGTAGGGTCAGGGCAGCCCCTTAGACCTGTAACAGTTGCTCTCTGTTAACCACTCTCCTTCCCCAAAGAGGAAGAGAAAGGGAATAATGGAAAGAGACTTAGCAGTTAGAAAAGGAAACTAGAATAGTTTCAATGAAAAGGAAAATAATAATAATAAAAATAGAATATATACAAATATATAGAAATGGAACCCTACCCCCCAGATGGTAATTCCATCACTGTCACCACTGATGCTGTGGAGCAGGCACTGGGGGAGTCCCAGCCTGGGCCCCGTAGCAGACGGGAGCTGTGTTCAGGCCAAGAGGGGACAGGAGACACAGTTCTCTGCGAAATATGGCGTATCTGGGCTGTAATCCCTCGTTGGTCAGTTTGGGGTCACCTGTCCTGTCTGCTCCTCCCTGCAGGTGCAGCCTTTTACTTTCTGCACCCCCCAGTGTGGTACACAAGACCCAGCAGTGGCCTTGGTCTGCACACCAATCCTTGGTAGTAACTCTAAACATGGGGTGTGATCACTGCCAGAAGCAGACACTGTCTGTGAGAACAGGCTGCTACCTTCAGACAGTGCAGTGAGTTAGAAGAACTGAGCTGAAAATTAAAATCACTGAACAGAATTAGTTCTGTTCTCACTCAAACCAGGACACAGTCTTAGCTTCATCAGCTCTAACAAGGAATTTAAAAATTCTTGAAAGCAAAGACAGGCAATTTTCCTGACCCTGGAAACAACAGAGTGGGGGTATCATGTGTTGAGATAACCAAGTTGCATAGAATAGTAGCTCTGTCAGAAATTCATATGGTAGCTCACATGACGCTGTTTCGCAGACACAGAGGTCACAGCTGCATGTACGTGGCTGTTCTCAAAGTATGGTAGGCTGAGACCTGTTTTTCAAAATCCATCTAAATGGTCTTTTCTACCTCTTTGTCATGTTTATTTCTTCCTATCAAAGTAAGTAACAGAGTCAGAAGTTAACGTAGGAGAATGCTTTAGTAAAATACATGATGCTGTTGCAAGCAAAAAGTATTTTTCAACTGGCAACCATTTCTTAAAATTATTAGACAATTTACTGAAATGAGCTGACATTAACAAATAATTGGATGTCCTGTAAACTCTGCATGTTACAGCTGTAGTTTTTCCATATAAGCAAGCAGGACAGATAGCTTTCAGAAGTGGGAGGAAACAGAGAAATAAAATGGAAGCAACTTCCTGAAAAATTAAATTTTATGGGCTTCTGCTATACTGTTCATTTATTATCATAACATTGTGTTTTCTGAATATTAATTCTGATATTGGAGAATAGAGAACAGTTGATTTGTTGGAAGGCAACATGCACAGTATCAGAATGCTGTCAGTTTTTCCACAGGAAAACAAACAAACAAAAAAACCCACAAAGAAAACCCAAATCAACTCAAGACTCCGTGTTTACTTCCTCAAAATTACCTGCATTACTTGGACATCATTGACTTTAAATACCCACCGCAGCTGTGTCATCAGAAAATGAATTCCCAAGAAATCAACACATTTGGGGAATGAAGAGTCTCCAGAGATACAGGTCATTCACTGCCTGTGATTCTTAATTGCATTAGGAACCATTCGACAAAATCTGTTTGATTGATTAATTTAAGGCCGTGGTTCAAAAACTGGTAGAACAAGAGTAGCCTGGTGATGTTGAAGCTCTGTAACTACATTAAACACTCCCTACAGGGTTGAAATTGAATGATTCATTTCTTGCTAAGTGGCTAATCGTCTAACACTCTCTAGACTTCTTGATCTTCTGTCAAAAGGTCTATTTTATTCAAAAGATTTATGGCAGTATATCTAGTAAAGCATAGCTCTGGTTACAGAGAAAGAACAAGCTAGAAAAATGCCACAGCACACACACATCTCTACAGGGCAAGATGGAAAAATGTCACCTAGTTCTTAGCAGAAAAATTCATGAACACACAGAAGAAATATTTGATATCCTTCTTCAGCAGGATGCAAATTTTAAGCCTTAAAGCATTTCAGAAGGTCATACAGTTCTACATTTTTCTTAAACATTTTTCATCCTTAAGCAGCTTACACAGTGGTAGAGCAACTCATTCACAAGCACTGGCTGGTGTTTAAAAAGCTTCTCAGGAATGGGTACAGATTTGAAAGGGATGAACATTTAATATACTACCTGCTATTGGTCTTTGATACTACTAACCAAAAGGACTAGTTTGTTCTGCCAATGTTCACTGACATAACACAATTGTTTTTCAAGGAACTGTAGGTGGCTGTACCCTCCATTCTGCTGAACACCTGGTGAAGTGCAAAAATGGTTCTTAGCCCTCTGTTACCAGCGCCTTCCTCAGTAAGTAGCGCTTTCTCCTGTATGATAACCTGTGAAAAACATTCTTCCTCTTAAAACAACTTAACACAGTGCAGTTGAGCTAGAACTGAATGTAACTTCCAAGTAACCAGTCACTGACTTCAGTGAAAGGCAGGAATCATCACTGTAAACATTTTTTAAATAAGCATGATGGTGTGCTTATTAGGAAGCTTACTATATGATCATGTTAAGAAAAGTTAAGACAGGAAAATATTAGGAAAAGCAGTTTAGCCATGCAATTGTGGTAACACAAAAACTGAGTGGTGAATGTCACAACTATCATTGGAACTTAATACATCTCAAGTTAACTGAAACGCCATCTGCAAACTGACTCTTTCGGTCTGTCGCACACTCTAGACTCATTCAGTAGCCGAATGGCAAGTCATTTCTGCCAACACCTTTTTCATTTAAAAGCTAAGTAAAAAAATAATTCAGAAACTTTGATGCAATTTGTGTGCCAGCTTCCATTTTCAGAAAGGATTTCAGGCAGTTACATGTCACTCAACAGGCATGTAAATGCATATTCTGGGTAAGACTGCCCCAAGGTGCCTTTCACATAGAAGTCTGTATTCCTGTCTATAAAGTTCATAGTTTCTACACATTCCAGCTCCTGTACACAGGCATCATCACTTAAGCACAGATGCTACTGAATAATTTGGCAAGATAAGCCTTCCAGCAATTTGCAAAGTCCACTGGCTGTGGCTCCTGCAAGATCTAATTGGAGAGGAATTATCTTTAAATATCTATCTGTCAGAGTAGATCTTAAAATAAAATGTGTGGTGGCTACTCTGTTCCACTTCCTTTATTTCCAAAAATCAGTTTTGCAGTATAAAAGCTTTCCAATTTTTGCATTATAGCTTCACTACCATCTTCTTTTATCTCATGAACTTAGCATTTTATACACAATAACAATTCCCAAGGTAAGAGCTTAAGGCTCAGAAAATAATTACCATATGAACAAGGTGATCATAAATAGCATCTGAAATTTGATGGACCTGGAATCAATTCTGATACAATCACACAGCAGAGAATCTGAACTAGGTAGGGTTCCTATATTCAAAGTAACTTCTAACTACCGGTCAATTAAAGTTGATATATATTAGTAATGAAGTAACACCCACTAAAGAACACCTTCCAAGAACAAAGTACTCTCTCATTATTCCCCACTCCTTGCTCACCTTGCTTACTTTGAATGAAGCCTACTCAGAAGAATTAGGCATCTGTATCTCCTAAATCGATGCTGTGAATTTTAGGATGCAGCAAATATGTCAGTGATACAAACAGAAACACTAATTTAAACTCTCTTTCCAGGTTTAAGTAGGTAGGGATAACTTGGACTTCAAGCACGTGAGTCATCTGGATGAGACTCCTTATATAATTGGACATCACATTTACCACGTTCAGCTGATGCTCAACATTTTAATTGCTTCTCCAGAAGTTACAGCCTCCTGCCATGACTAAGCTGCTTTTGAAAATACTAATCAGTGTCTTAACACTGGTAGCTCCAGACTTTCCTGTCTTACTTGTCTGACACCTGCATATGTTTATCTTCAGAGAAGGATATATTAATTTACTCAGTTTTTTCACCTATGGAAAGTATATGCCTGTGAACCAGATGGAAACATACCTAGACAGATATCTGGCAGTATTTCAGGTTTCCCTGACTACTATTACAGAAATTTAACTTTTTCAAACCTGTGAACTTTGTTTCTTTTGGGGTGACAATGTGTTTGCTTGCACCATTTATTGTAAATGTAATAGATTTTGAAACTCTTTCTACAACACAATACAAATGTTCAGTTCCTCTTCTTATTTAGAATTTTGTAATGAATGATTATAAAATTGCATCAGCCTCATGAAGAGAAAGGTTTAGACAGTACATTGAACACACTGTTCTAACTTTTCCCAGCACAAATTTTAGCTTCACATTATACATATGTACAAAGACACACATATATACACACACAAATATAAATACACATAAATTCCTGCAGTATATTGGAAAATCTGAACTATTAGAGAACAACAAGTAGAACTCCTCTCTCCAAACAAAACCGACATTTCTACACCTAAAGCATAAAAAAATTTTACCTGATCAGCTGTTGTGACATCAGAAATTACAGCATCAGGAGGTCTCTTGGGTGGAATCACTGTTACCTAAAGCAAAAGTAATACTATTAATAATTCACTGCAAAAACTTTTTCTCTGTATCCATACCAGAATATGTCATGTCAGGTATGTATAAAAAGAAACAGCACTCCCAAAGCTGTTAAGGTTCCTCCTACCCTTTCTACATTTACACACAAATAGAAAAAGATATTTAGGCCATACAAGCCTCTTATCTAGATTAGCTTTACAAAGATAGCAATTCAGAGTCATAAGATCTGGCTAACATATTTTATAGCTGATCAGTTTGATTAAATTTCTTTCAAACTACCCAAAAAAGCTCAAGCAAGAAATACTCACTCAGAAAAAATAGTTGTCTCATGGAGTATTAGTGATTGGGAACACAGAAACAAAAACAAAGCTTTTAAAATAAGACTGGAAAAAGCACAAAATTATTTACTACCTCAGTTATGGACTGTAACACTTTTGGCCTGTAAGAAGTTCCAGAACTTTTTTTGGTTTGCACTTTTTTTTCTTTTGTTTTCGCAATTACATGCTGCGTATTATATGCTGTATTACTGTTAGAAAGTGGTTCTTTGTGCAGTCTACAGCTTCAGATAGCAACTGTACAGAGAACATCTTAGATCATGATAAACACAAAGAACACCATAACCAGTTCAAAACTATTAAAAGTAGCTGAAACCTTTTTTATTTCCCCCCTCCTTCTTTACATGACACCGGGCCAGCTGGCGACAGACGGTGTACACCTGTCACAACAGCGGAAAAGGTTGTTTGCACAGGAGCTGGCCAGGCTCACTGAAAGAGCTTTAAACTGGTTTGAAGGGGGAAAGGGATAAAACCAGTCTTGACTGAGGTAAGCCCGGGGCAGCACACTGTTTGACAGACAGTCTGCTAGCAAAATCCCTCAGTCTGTCTGATGTCTGTCACTGTTTATACTGGGAGCAGAGAGATGCAGCAACACACAAATTCAGCACAAGCAGGCAAAAGAAGCCACTTTATTAATTTATAACCCTGTTTTATATACCCAGCCCCACAGGGTGATTGGTTAGTGATCAGTCATCTCCTAGAGAGATTGGCTAAAGTCCTACAGCACCCATTTCAAAATATTTTTCCAATGTGCCATGAACAGAACTTAGCAAAACACCAGGTGTTGGTCCAGCTTACAAAAACCATCCTACTGTTTTTCATAACACTGGTCAGAAAGGCAGGATTCTCACTGAATATTGTGAGAACCTGAGAAAATCCCTCTGCTAGCAGCTTTTCAGAATCCACAGACACCTCAGTGGAAGAAGAAGATGGAGATCCATGCAACAGCAATGATGTAAGAGTTAATGCATCAGCAGACAAAGAAAACCCTGAGAACAGTCATGCAGGAGTTAGGACTTCTCCCACCCAAAAAGGTGGTAGGATTGGTAACCCATCTGAAGTGCATCTACATCAATGCATGCAGCATGGGCAGCAAAGAGGAGGAGCTGGAAGCTACTGTGCAGCAAGAAAACTACGGCATAATTGCCACCACAGAAACATGGTGAGGTGACTGACACAACCAAAGTGCTGCACTGGATGGCTATAAACTGTTCGCAAGGGATAGGCCAGGAAGGAGGGGTGGTGGGGTAGCCCTCTATGTTAGGGAGTGTCTGCACTGTCTAGAAATTAATGATGGTGATGACAGGGTTGAGTGTTTACAGGTAAGAATCAGGGGGAAGGCCAACAAGGCAGAGATCATGGCAGGAGTCTGTTACAGACTGCCCAAACAGGATGACAAGGTAGCTGACATATTCTACAAGCATCTGGGAAAAATCTCATGATCGCCAGCCCTCATTCTGACGGGGGACTTCAACTTAACCAGCTATCTAACTGGAAATACAATACAGCAGAGAGGAAACAGTCCAAGAGGTTCCTGGAGTGTGTGGAAGATACTTCCTCACACAGATGGTGAATGAGCCAGCTAGGGAAGGTGTCTCACTGGACCTGGTGTACATAAACAGACAAGGACTTGTGATTGATGTGATAGTTGGAGGCCTTCTTGGGCAGTGATCATGAAAAGATTGAGTTTGTGCTACCTAAGATTTCTGGAGGGCAGACTTTGACCTGCTTAGGAACCTGGTTGACAAAGTCCCTTCAGAGGTAGTCGTGAAGGTCAAAGGATTCCAGGAACACTGGACATTCTTGAAGAAGGAAATCTTAAAGGCACAGAAGCAGGGCGTACCCATGTGAAAAAAGGTGTGCCAACCAGTGAGAAGACCAGCCTGACTGAACAGGGAGATTATGCTGGAGCTCACAGAAAAAAGGACAGTTTATGACCTTTGGAAGAAGGGACAGGCAACTCTCAAAGACTACAAGGATGTTGTGAGGTTATGCAGGGACAAAATTAGAAGGAACAAAGCACAACTAGGACTTAAATTATCCACTGCTATAAAAGACAACAGAAAATGTTTTACTAGCAACAAGATGCAGGGGTAAACATAGTGACAAAGGGTGAAGAAAAAGCTGGGGTAATGAACACCTTCTTCACCTCAGTCTTCAATAGAAGACCAGCTGTTCTCCAGGCACCCAGCCCCCCTGAGCTGGAAGACAGGGATGAGGAACAGAATGAAAACCCCATAATCCAAGGGGAAGTGGTGTGCAACCTGCTGCTCCACCTTGATGCATACAAGTCTATGAGGCCAGATGGGATCCAGCAAAGGGTACTACGAAAGGTGGTGGAAGTGTTCACCAAGCCACTTCCCATCATTAGTCAGCAGTCCTGGCTAACTGGAGAGGTATAGTTGACTGGAGGACAAGAAGGGCCAGGAGGAGGATCTGGGAAACTACAGGCCTGTCAGTCTGACCTCAGTGATGCGGAAGGTTATGGAGCAGATCATTCTGAGTGCCATCATGAGACACACACAGGACAATCAAGGGTTTAGGCCAAGTCAGCATGGGTTTATGAGAGGCAGGTCCTGCTTGACTAACTGGATCTCCTGCTATGACAAGGTGACTTGCTTGGATGCAGAAAAGGCTGTGGATGTTATTTACCTGGGCTTTAGGACAGTATTTCTCACAGCATCGTCTTGGAGAAACTGGATGCTCATGGCTTGGATGGGTACACTCTTCACTGGGTGAAAAACTGTCCTGATGACCAGGCCCAGGGAATGGTGGTGAATGGAGTTAAGTCCAGTTGGTGGACAGTCACAAGTAGTGTTTCCCAGGGCTAAGTATTGAAGCCTGTTTTGTTTAATATCTTTATCAATGATCTGGAACAGGGGATTAAGGGGATCCTCAGTAAGTGTGCTGATGATATGAAGCTGGGCAGGTGTGTAGATATGCTTGAGGGTAGGGAGGCTCTTCCAATGCACATGGACAGGTTGGATCAATGAGCTGCAGCCAACTGTACAAGGTTCAACAAGGTCAAGTGCCAGGTCCTGCACCTGGGCCATAACAACCCCATGCCACACTACAGGCTTGGGGAAGAGTGTCTGGAAAGCTGCCTGTCAGAAAAGGAGCTGGGGGTGTAGATGGACAATCAGCTGAACATGAGCCAGCGGTGTGCCTAGGTAGCCAGGAAGGCCAACAGCATCCTGGCTTGTATCTGAATTAACGTGGCTAGCAGGACTTGGGAAGTGATTGTTCCCCTGTACTTAGCACTGATGAGGCTGCAACTCTACTGGTTTCAAATTTGGGTGCCTCACAACAAGAAGGACATTGAGGTGTGGGAGCATGTTCAAGGAAGAGGCACAGTGAAAGTCCTAGAGCACAAGTCTTATGAGGAGAGGCCAAGGGAACTGGAGTTGTTTAGTCTGGAGAACAGGAGGCTCAGGGGACACCTTATCACTCCATACAACTACCTGAAAGGAGGTTTTAGTGAGATGGGGGTCAGTCCCTTCTCCTAGATAACAACTGATAGGAGGAAACAGCCTCAAGTTGTGCCATGGGAGGTTTAGGTTGGACATTAGGCAAAAATTTTTCACTGAAATGCTTGTCAAGCAGTGGAACAGGCTGCCCACAGAGGTAGTGAAGTCAACATCCCTGGAAGTATTTAAAAGACATGTGGATGAGGTGCTCAGGGACATGGTTTAGTGGTGGCAATGGCAGTGTCAGGTTAATGGTTGGACTCGATGACCTTAAAGGTCTTTTCCAAATGAAACAATTCTATGATTCTACGTACTTCAAAACAAAATACCAAACAAACAAAAAGCCAAACAAAGAAGCCTAAACAAAGATAAACTAGCATACGCTGTAAAGTGAAAGGAAGCAACTTGTCTCTCATACATAGTAATTCTACTTAATCTTAGTTTGGGTAAGCTCTTTACCAAAGAAAAGAGAAATCAAAAGAAACTGAGTGCTGGGTATTTTCACATCTAATAAGAATGAAGGCTCTTTCACATTTATTAACAGCAGAGCAAAGCCTCCTCTTGGGTGGAAGACTTGAAAACACCACTCCTGCTTTTGTCAGTTCAGAGAATCACAACAGACTTACACCTTGATCAGCTTGCTAACAAGGACACTACCCAACATGCTTTTAAATCAAGAATGGCTTGCCTATCTATTTCCAGTTGTTTTAAAGAAATTCAACCGGTCCAATTGAGCCATTAAGACATTACCACTTGCCAATAGATGAATAATGAAGCAAACCCCTCTGCCACTATAACATGAAAACCCCGCCTCAAGAGGAGAGACATGACCTACATGTTGATCATCACAGACCTCAACTTGGAAATCTGTTCTCCTTAGTTTGCAGATACAACAGATGTGTAAAGTGACAGAAAGACACACTGTAAAATACGTCTGATCAGCTTAGGATTTCTTTTTGGCACAGAGGGATGTGAAAGTGTTTTTTAATTGGGACAGTTTGTAAAAACAACATAAGAATCACCATTTGATACTGCCCTCTTCCATGCAGCGGCCTCTGTGGAATTTGCTATCACTGTTTTGTCTTAACTAGACTACATTTTGTTTTCTTCTAACACAAGAAAGACTGCTGCCTTAAACAGGTAGTATTTCTAATTTAAAATGTAAAATCATTTATGTAACATTCCCATACTTCACTAGATAGAGTGAGGTTTCTGTTGCTTAAAGTGCAGTGTTTAACTAAAAAATGCCAAGGCACTACAGTGGACTCACTGATGCCACCGCTATAGATTTTTTTACATATGGGAAAACTCCTATATAATCAATACAGATTTAAGTAAAAGAGCTTACAAGTTTACATCCAAAAATCCCAAGGAACATTACATATGGTATTATAGATGTACATTAGGTAGGTATTTCATTATAAATTTCCATAAACACTGCGTTTATGATAGCCTCTATTAAATTGACTGTTTATTACTGAAGTTCCTCAAGGCTCTAGGTCACCCTAACAACCTTTGGTCACAACTGGCACTACCTTTAAACATAGCATTGAAGGAGACAAAAGTTATGTCAGGTACCCGAATAGCTACTTCATGGATTTAGACACATACACTGTGGGTTCATGTGGCATTATTGTTTGTCATTTGCTAACTCTCCCCAAAAGGCAAGGAGTTACACTCCACTGGAAGTGAGAAACTACACTTCTTTCTTTTCCTCTTTATGCTTTCCAAACTTCTTTCACGCAAAAGCACTGATTATATAAAGAGCTACACCTAGAGATTTCTTCTAGAAACTGCAATTTCAAATCTAACACCACACATATGAGTACTTCATATCAAATTATCACTAAATATAAATATATTTTTCAATATAGACAGCCCCCCCACCCCCTTAAACAGAAGCAAAGAAAATCTCTGAGGTGGAGAAGCAGAACACACTGTAACGCTAAACTGACAACACACAGATCACGTATTCCCAACTGCTGATGTAAGCAGGGAGGCTGACATTGAAATGTGATTGTGACAGTGGAGCTGAGACAGGTTTAAATCAGGATGCTATTATGGGTCTAGCTGGCACAATCCAACAGCTCAGTTAGAAAAAACATCTAAAATCTCAACTTGTCACTCTCCTTGCTGTCCATGCTCAAACAAAAGCAGCCAAAAAATCTGTTCTAAAAGCTACATATAAGAGAGGTAAAGCTCCTCAAATCTACTAGAGAAAAACAAGACTTAAAAATAAAAGCCAATTCTCTGGTTTATTTTTTCTGATTTAAGAGATCTCTAAGAATTTTTCACAACAAAAGTAGTTTGAGAAAACTAAACCCTTCCCAAGATAGCTTTTAACAAGAAATTAGTAACTTTCCTCACCTCTTCGTTTATGGAGAGCATAATTGAGACTAACTAAATACATAAAATCAATACAGGTAAACTTTCTTTTGTTTGCAAAGCTTACATTCTGGTTTTATGACACCAAGAGTGAAAATGACAACTGATAAACTGGGCAGTTGAACTGATAGCATCTTCCACCTGACACACAGAGGAAGGATTTTACAGAATTTAGCACAGCCCAAAGCACAACATGTGGCAGATTTTACCACTTCTATGGAACTAACTGGGTCAAATTGGGTCAGGCTACAGCCTGCCACACTGCCAACTTCAGAAGACTCTTCTAAATGATTCACTATGAATCGTCCAGAGGAGTGTTCTGTCCACATCATGTATCCATTTCACATAAATTGCTATTTTATTTTAACTTCAGACATTGTTTTCTAATCCTAAATCCACAGAATTTAGATTCTAAACATTTTTTTTTCACAGACATTCTTCTATTCTGTTTTCCATTAGGGTATTCAATATCTGCATTTTCAAGTATTTCAGTGTGGGAATATCTCATCAGTTGCATGCTTAGCAATTCACTTTTCTCCCTAACTGTCAAAAGAAAACCAATGGTTTCCCAGGCCCTGAAAAGTACCTTTTTACTCTTCAATGAACAAAATTATCTAAATTCCATTTGAGTTTGTACCACCACTCAAATGCTAGTTTATACTTTCTAGTTGATGTAGCAAATATTTTTCTTGCAGTGCTCAGAGAAGGTTGAGGTTTTCTTAAACGAATATGCATAAATTTACCTTGGCCTTTTCTGATGTTCGTTTTCCACCAAATCTTCCAGATCCAATGCAAAACAAAGAAAACTGATTATAACACACTAGGTCCTGTCCACAATAGGTATTCACTGAAAGACAATAAAAGAGGAAGGTGATATATTGTCTTCAATCTCCTTTTTTCATATAGCTAGCATGTGCAGTTACAATAGAAAAGTTCAGCTTCAAATGTGCAAAGCTCATTTTAATAACTGCAAGGACAATGGTCACAGTTCCATGTTGCACTGTTGCAAGACACTTCCTGACTTGTGAAGACTAATGATCCATTTCAAATAACATTATCATGAATTTTATCTATATGAAAGCATTAAAATTAAAAACTGAGTTATCAAAATGTTGATGATATTCAAGGTGCTAAAAATATCTGACAACCAAGTGCTGAAATTAATATTTATTTCAGTATCTCACAGTGCATTATCCATTTATGTATGATAGAATTTTGCTGTCAAATACAATGTATTAGAAGCTATTAAGAATACCTATCGTGTAAAGCACATTACCAAATAATACAGAAAGCAGTACTAGTACCCTGTATGAAAAGAGCTCAAGAGCAAGTTTTAGTTTGAGGTTACCTATTCCTTCTTTTGAAGTTATACTTCTTACATTGAATTCAATATAAGAGTCGATTGATTCAATGATTCAGCTTCCTTTTTCAACTTCAAGCCTATTCCACTCATTTACACCTTAGTCTGAAAACTACAGTATCTTGGAGGAACAACAGGAGACTAAAGACTTTTTTTGCAATTTTATTTGTACACTGAAGAAATAAAACCTCAAGAGTGTTTAGAGATTCACTGCCTATTAACCTACACTTCCAGTCTCATTTCCCAAGGGAGCTCAGTACACCTAAACATATCAAAATTCTGAAAAAGTCAACTTATCAACTTCTGGAGATATTTCAATCATTTAACTTGGATACCAGAGGAAGGCTTTTGTTTTGTTTAGAATAGAATACTGCAGACATAAAAAAAGAATGCAGGACAAGTTCTTAAAGATGTCTTCTTTACAGATGAGCATACGCAACATACACACTCCCTAACCTTTGCAAAACCACCCCACAAAACACACTCACCATGTGCACACACCCCACCTCCAGTTGCTGAACGCCGGCAGAATCTAAACTGTCTGCCTTCAGATAAGACTGAATATTATTATTAAGGAACTCTGTTCAGTTTGCATAGTGCACTATTAGACATGCATGGGAAAAAAACAAACCTCTGAAATCATTTTCCAAAGAGTGTTTTTATTTCAGTACGTTAACTGCCCAAGAACAATTACATTATTGTACATTTACACACCTATTGACATTCTCTCACTTCTCAGCTCTCACTGAAATTTAATCAGCTAACAGTCCCTACTGTGCAAAAGCTGGCAGTTACTGGTGCAGCTAGATAAAAACTGAGCATGTCAAATTTTACTGTATGCCCTCCAAAAATTTTAAACCTTCTTACCATCTATAAGCAAAACTGCTCCTGAACCTTTGTCGAGAATATCAGCAATAGTTGAAACTGAAGTTAATTCCCCTGTAAGAAAAGAACACATACATGTTGTAAGGTTTTGATTCAGGAGTGAAGTCCACAGATCACTCTTTACACTTACTAAAAATAATAATAATGGTAATAATAATCATAGTAATAATTACAGTAATCTCAATCATCACAATTATCCTAAGTGTCAGGGAATCTTTGCACTCTTTGTCTGCAGAAATGAGGAATTATTTTTTAAGTTTGGGGTTTTTTTTTTTAATTGAATCTTGCTGCAGTTTATGTATTCAGGGCTATCCATAACTAACATTTCAGACTCACACACTGTTAGCATAAAAGATAGCTCCAATCACTTAAGGATTGTCCGCAGCTTTCAAGAGGGATGTAACTTCTATGGATCTCCAGAACAGAAGCTCAACTCAGGGCTTGCACCTGTGGGTTTATGAAGTTTATCTCTAAAGAGGTTACTGCTCTACAGACATATGTAACTATGTATGTTTACATAATCCATTTATAGAATGGAATAATAAAAAACTTCATAAAGTCCTGGCAATGCATTATTAACTAATAAACTTCTTTGAAGTTAACATAACTTTCATACATCTCCTTTTTGTTTCAAGAAGAAATTGTGGCAAGATTTTTTTCCTTCTACACTCTGAAAAATTTAAATAGAAAACTACTAATGAAGAAACCCAGACACATGCACGCATATCATGAATGTCTAACAAGAATCTCTCAAGTCTTGTAATCTGGGAAATCAGCCATCTGTGAAAAGAGTTTCCTACTGCAGTAGCTAGCATCTTGAGAATTTTGACAGGAAAAAAAGTAATTGGTTTTTAGCCTCCTCATTGAGATGTCCACTCCTCCTTTACAGCCATAATTTAAATCTTATCCTCTTCTAGGCACACAGATGTAACCATGGTTCAAGAATTTTTAGGTAAGCATCCCAAAAATTCTATGATACAACCTTACAGAAAGAATTAAAAGTTCTGCTAGTTAACATCAAATTATATGAGTAATGTAGCAGTATCTACTGGATTTGCTTATTAAGTCACAGGTTAGGCATGTTTACTAAGTACAATATATAAAAAAGCAACACCTGAGCCCAAGAATTCAATTCAAACACAGAATTTCAGAATTTCTTCAATAACACAACAGATTGCCTCTCTTCTCCCCCACCCTCTGTAGAAAGAATATGTAAAAAATCCAGCTGGAAACAGAGCTTCCCTGTTTCTAATATGGCTACAGGAACTGTTTTCATAATGAAAAGCAAATCAGCAAGACTGACCTGAAGTTGGTAATGGTTTATACAGTTCTAGATATTGCTCACCATGCAGCACCTACATAAAAAAAGGCAGCACTGTAACAATCAATATATTCTATTGATTCCCCATCACAATTGCAAGGAAATGTACAGTTATTTTAGGAAGTGTTCAGATCAGAGAAATAAAAACCCACAAGCTTGTTTCATTTTTCTGATTTCATCCTCAAAAGAAAACATTTTCAGTTTTAAACTTCTGTGGTTTAATAAAAGTACACTGAGCACAAGTCAAAATTTACCAAAAAATTGACCATTCATACCATCTTAGGAAGACACAGATTCTGTAAGTGAAGCAAATGAATCATTTCTTAGGATGTAAGAATACAAACCAATTAATTTCCCTCTTCTAGAACAAACAGAACTTATTAATATTACAAATAAACTAATTAAAGTGACTGTATAGTTACACAAAGGACAAACAAAATCAGATACTTAACTCTTCCATACCTTTGCGGGATCAATATTTAGTCCTGGAAAAGAAGGAACACCACCAAACATTGAAGTCTGAGCAGGAATTACTCCAAAGCTAGGTAAACAGCAGAAATCTTCACTTCCTTCAAAGAGAAATTTTAGGTGATCTGGATCCTTAGTTGACATTCCAACACCAAGGGCATACAGAATAGGCTCTAAGTGAGTATATTTGTACACGTTGGTAGCCAATTTCCGGCCAACAATGCTTGTCTGGAAATTAAAAGTCAGTATAAAATAAAAAACTTCCTAATACTAAATATTGCATTTGCATTCTTTCTATAATTCTTGTATTAAACAAAATTCACATTTGAGCATTTTCTTTATAGCTACATGTGAACATAAAGTGGGATATAGCAATATACCATAAAATATTAACGTGTTTGCTGCAGTGCAAGCAACCCTAATGCAATGTATTATACCTTGCTGTAAGCGATTTAAGAGTAAGTATGATCACTTCATACAGCTCCACTCCCAGCAACGCACAGAAATTTTTCTAACACAAATCACAAATTAAGTAATTGAGAGATTACATTAAATTAAACAGAGATTAAGTAACAGCCAACAGCTCTTGTGTGTGAGGCTGAGGCACTGATGTGGCCTGGGGTGTTGCCAAGGGCGACCGTGGGAGATTTAAACATCCCAGGGCAGCACTAGGGAGGCAAATAGGGCGTCTGTGGCAGTTTTCATGGGATGGTGTGCAGAGAGGGCCCTGCACCCTGCTCACAGGTCCAGAGCCCAGGGAACACCGCGGGTCCCTGCACAAATGGCAGGCACTTGCCTCAAAGCTAGAACCAGTGTTCCTACAGAGAAAGCCTGAGAAGTCTGATGTACCCACCCAGAGGGACCTGGACAGGGAAGAGACTTCATTCAGTCCAGGCAGTAGGTTGCAGTGAGTGCCCTGTTGCTTCTCCTGGAGAAAAGGTAAGCACCTGCAAAAGCTGTGTGCAGGTTGACAATCTGTTGCTTTAGGTGGCCAAATTGTAAGAAACAGTCATAAGGCTATGCAGAATCAGAGGAGCCAAGACAAGAGATAGGCAGGTAGTTTCAAAATCATGTTCCTGTAGTGGACACCACTGAGAAAAATGCTGCTTGGACCCTGGTGACCCAATAAAGCTGGACTCTCTGTCATCCTCAGTCCGCTAACATCACCACTGAAAACAGATACGAAGCTTTAACTCCTACAGACACCCACAAGTAAGGTCTACGTGGAGAAACTTCACCAGCAGCATGTAGTGGACACCATAAAAAGAAAAAAGTGCTCATAGTGGGCAACTCTCTGTTAAAGGACACTGATGTGTCCATCTGCCAGCCTGACAGGAAGTCATGAGAGGTTTGATGCCTCCTGGAAGCCAAGATCAGAGACACTGCCAGGACAGTGCCACAACTCATCAAGAGCACTGACTACTACTCACTGTAACTCTTCCATGTGGGCATGAATGACACAAAGAGCCAGAACCTGAGCAGGATCAAGGAAGACTATAAAGCCCTGGGGGTGCTAAGTGGAAAACACTGGTGGTCAAAATATCTTTTCCTGGTTTACCAGTTAGAGGAAAAGGTGCAGCCAGAAACAGATGTATAATGCAAATAACTCCTGGCCACGTGGCTGGTGCCATTGCAAGGGTTTTGGTTGTTACAACAAGAATCAACATTCTTTGATGACTATAACCTGTTAGAGGGATGAAATCCACCTGTCTAGACGGAAGGGAATCTTTGGCAGTAGGTTGGCCAGTTTGGTCAAGAGGGCTTTAAATTTAAGGACTCGGTGGGAGGGGCCCACAATGTCAGTGCTCATGCCACTACATCCAACTCGGGAATAAGCCACAGCAGCGACAAATGGTCCTTAACTGCCTTGCAAGATGACAGCCAGAAGGCCAACCACCTCATGGATGAGTATGACCATGGTGGATCCTTTTGCAGCCTTCCAGGGAAACAGTCTTCCTTAGTTAAGTCTCTGAAATACCTGTCCACCAACGCACACAGCATGGGGAATGAACAGGAAGAACTAGGGATCTGTGTGCAGACACAGGGCCATGATCTCACTGCAGTTACAGAGACCTGGTGGGATGTCTTTCATGCCTGGAATGCTGTCATGGGTGGCTACATACCTTTTACAAAAAACAGACCAGCAAGGAGAGGTGGTGAAGTTGCTCTTCATGGGAGAGATCAACTGGAATGTATCAGGGTCTACCTAGGTAGGGTTGAAGAATGTGTTGAAAGCTTATGGTCAAGAATTAAGGGGCATGCTAATATGGGTGACACTGTTGTGGGTGTTTACTACTGGCCACGTGATCAGGAACAGAAAGCTGGTAAGGCATTCTACAGACAGCTAGAGTAGCTTCAAAATCACATGTCCTGATGCTAGTGGAGGACTTCAATCACACTGATATTTGCTGGAAAGGCCACACAGCAAGACACACACAACCCAGGAGTTTCCTGTAATGCATTGTTGGTAACTTCTGACACAGGTGGTGGAGGAGCCATCAAGAAGAGATGTGCTGCTGGACCTTATGCTAACAAACAAATAAGGTTTGGTTAGGGATGGGAAAGTCAGGGGCAGCCTTGGCCGCAGTGACCATGACATAGTGGAGTTCAGGATCCTACATGGAAGGACAATAAGCAGAATTACAGCCTTGGACTTCATGACAGCTACTGTTCGCCTCTTCAAAGACCTGCTGGAGGAATCCCATGGGTCAGCACACTAAAAGGGAAAGGGACCCAAAAGAGCTGGTTAATATTCAAGCACCACTTCCTCCAAGCTCAAGATCAGTGCATCTCTCTGAGTAAAAAATCAAGCAAAGGAGGCAGGAGACCTGCCTGGGTGAGTAAGGAGCTTCTGGAAAAACTCAAATGGAAGAAGGAAGTTTATGGTGGGTGGAAAAAGGGACTGGTGACTTGGGAGGAATATAGCAACACTGTCAGAGTACATAGGGATGCAACAAGGAAGCCCAAGGACCCCTTGGAATTAAATCTGGCAAATGATGTCAAAGACAACAAGAAGGACTTCTTCAAGTACATCAGTAGCAAAGGGAAGAGCAGGGAAAATATGGGCCTGCTGCTGAATGAGGTGGGTGCCCCGGTGACGGAAGATACAGAGAAGGCAGAGTTACTGTACTGCTAAGACCAGACCTCAGGAATCCTGCTCTCTGGAGGTAAGATAGTTAAGTATGGAGAAAAGAAGACTCTCCACTGATTGAGGATTGGGTTAGAGACCACTTAGGAAAACTGGACACCCACAAATCCATGGGCCCCAGTGGGATCCACCCACAAGTGCTGAGGTAGATGGCAGATGTTACTGCTAAACCACTCTCCATCATCTTTGAAAAGTCACAGAGAATAGGAGAGGTGCCTGAGGACTGAAGGAGAGCCAGTGTCACTCGTTTTCAAAACAGACAAGAAAGAGGACCCAGGAAATTACAGGCCAATCAGCCTCATGTCCGTTCCTTGAAAGGTAATGGAACAACTCATTCTCTGTGTCATCCCTCGTATTTTCTTCAGAAGAAACACAGTTATTGGCAGTAGTCAGCATGGAATCACCAAGGGGAATTCATGCTTGATGAATCCGATAGACTTCCATGATGACATGACTGGCTGTGTAGATGAGGGCAGAGCAGTGGATGTTGTTTATCATAGAATCATAGAATGTCAAGGGCTGGAAGGGACCTCGAGAGATCATTTAGTCCAACCCCCCTGCCAGAGCAGGATCACCTAGACCAGGTCACACAGGAACGCATCCAGGCAGGTCTTGAATATCTCCAGAGAGGGAGACTCCACAACCCCCCCGGGCAGCCTGTTCCAGTGTCTGTCACCCCCACTGTGAAAAAACTTTTCCTTATATTTACATGAAACTTCCTGTGCCTCAGCTTCAACACATTATCCCTTGTCCTATCATTGGGCATCACTGAGAAGAGCCTGGCTCCATCTTCCCGGCACTCACCCTTCATATATTTATAAACATTGATTAAATCACCCCTTAGTCTTCTTTTCTCTAAGCTAAAAAGCCACAGCTCCCTCAGTCTATCCTCATAAGAGAGATGTTCCACTCCTTAATCATCTTTGTAGCCCTGTGCTGGACCCTCTCCAGCAGTTCCATGTCCTTCTTAAACTGGGGGGCCCAGAACTGGACACAGTATTCCAGATGTGGCCTCACTAGGGCAGAGTAGAGGGGCAGGAGAACCTCTCTCAACCTGCTAGCTACACCTTCTAATGCTCCCCGGGATGGCATTGGCCCTCTTGGCCACAAGAGCACCCTGCTGGCTCATGGTCAGCCTCCCATCAACCAGGACCCCCAGGTCCTTTTCCCCTTCACTGATTTCTAACAGCTCAGTCCCCAACCTATACTGATACCTGGGGTTGTTCTTTCCCAGGTGCAGGACTCTGCACTTGCCCTTACTGAATTTCATCAAATTTCTTCCTGCACAACCCTCCAGCCTGTCCAGGTCTCACTGGATGGCAGCACAGCCTGCTGGGGTGTCGGACACTCCACCCAGCTGTTTACCTTGACTTCAGCAAGGCTTTTGATACTGTCTCCATAACGCCCTCAACAGGAAAGCTTAGGAAGGGTGAGTGAGTAGACAGTGAGGTGGACTAAGAACTGGATGAAGGACAGAGCTCAGAGGGTTGTGATCAGTGGCACAGAGTCCAGTTGGAGGTCTGTAGCTCAGTGTGTTCCCCAGGGGCAAGTACTGGGTCCAGTCTTATTCAACATCTTCATCAATGACCTGGATGAAGGGATGGAGTTACCCTCAGCAAAGTCTGCTGATGATACAAAACTGGGAGAAGTGGCTGATACACCAGAAGGCTGTGTTGCCATTCAGCAAGACCTGGGCAGGCTGAAGAGAGCTGGCCTCAGGGGAAATTCATGAAATTCAACAAGGACAAGTTTAGAGTCCTGTACCTTGGGAAGAATAACCCCATGCACCAGTACAGGTTAGGGACTGACCTGCTGGAAAGCAGCTCCATTCAGTCTATTTAGCCTTAAGTTTTCCCAACATCAGTAGTAAAGAACAGAGTCTGGAGATGTTTCTTAATCTGTGCCACCAGCTCACAGTTTAAAATCCACCTTCCTTTTTGCAGCAAGCCAGAGTAAAAGCTGATCAGCAACACAAGTGTCTCTGTTCAAGTTTTTCACCTAACTTCAAGTGCATCTGGATGATGGAGGTACTTACTGTGTCAACAGATGAAGAGACCACTGATCCAGAGCTTGTTGAATTCATAGAAACATTCCCTTGAGACTCTATCTGACTTAGAGCATCATTCAATACACTTATGGATTCTAGAGAAAGGAATTGTAAAAAACTCACTTATAAATGGCTGTAAAAGACATGTTCCAGTTAGACACACAACAAAGATGCCAGCATAAGGTATAGCCTGGTACCTCCCAACTAATTTTTCAACACAATGAATATACATCTGCAAATTGAGCATAGTGATGTATTTTACAGGCATCTACATAACAGTTGATAAACGATCTCTACACCAGTTCCATCAGTTCTGCAGCCAGCAGTCAACCATGACACGTATCTAATTCAAGTGCCTGAAACAAAACTGGTGCTACTGCCACCATTTGAGCTAAGAGGACTACGTCAGTAAATACGTAGCTTTATTCCCTGAACCACAACAGTAAGAAGATAATGCACATTACATTTCAACTGTCTTGGAAGTAAACACCTGAAAACTAGTACCACTTTTCTTATCTTGAAAACCATCTGCAATACAAGTAACTGTCTCATCTCTTGGTGGTTGCCTGCTTTCCTAAGTCATGGAAAGGGAAAGCTGGAACAATGCCAAGATTACAAGTGAGATGACACATGGTTGAGATACAGAACTCAGTTATCATAAAAGCAGAAGATCCAAGAACAGCTTGCTCTTAAACATTTGTGCATTGGAAATAATCAAATAAAAAGTGGTGAGAATCACACACAGAAAAATAAAGAAGTATTCAAACCAGAAGAGCACAAAATCGTTATTTAACTACTTTTACCTGTGAGCTGCTCCCCTCCACTTCAAAACCCCTACAGCTGTATTGACTTGCACTGTTGTTCAGACTAACACCATGTTGCTCTACAGCACAGCACTGCCCTAATACCCTGGAAGTTAGCTCCATGCCCTCTTGCAGAATCTTTATTTCCTGAATTATTTCTTGCTTCCCAGTCTCAATGCTGCCATCATGATAATGTTTGTGGCCTGGATCTTATGAAAAAAAAGGAACATCTACAAAATAAACATTTGTTGTCACCTCTTCTGACAAAGATAAGCTTTATCTTTGGGTACATGACATGAAATTATGACATTTATGTAATGTGAAAATGTGCAAAACAAGAGATTTGTAATGTGTAAGAACTCTTTAAAAGGTAATCTCTTTTAACCCTTTTTTTCATTCATGAAATGAATGAATGAAAAGAAATACTGAGCTGCTTGGAAAAGTAACAGACTGTTTCTACCTTCCCTGCGTGAACCAAAGAAAGGATTTCACATACTTTAAAATCTTCAAGGGAAAATACAGCATTGACCTCCAAGTAAACATGAATGTTTCCTCAGCTTTTAATGTTCACAACACATTTCCATGCAGGAACATAACTACCATTCTCAATGGTGAAATCCAGAAGGAAGATTACCGACATATATTTTACATGAAATGACATCATTAAGACAAAGAGTACAAAAGCAAGCCTGTAATTTAATTATGGTGCCGAATACTACAATCTCCTTTTCAAGGAGTCTTTCTTCCAGAATATATGATAGGACTGAACTCTAAGTCATCTAGTGTCTAGCTGAGCACTAAGGATATCATAGAATGGTTTGGGTTGGAAAGGTCATCTAGTCCAACAACCTGCAGTGATCAGGGACATCTTTAACTATATCAGGCTGCTCAGAGCCCCATCCAATTTGACATGAAATGTTTCCAGGGATAAGGCTTCTATCACTTCTCTGGTCAACCTGTTCCAGTGTTTCACCACCTTCAGTGTAAAAAATGTCTTCCTTCTCTCTAGTTTAAATCTACTCTCTTCTAGTTTAAAACCATTAGCCCTTGTCCTGTCACAGCAAGTCCTGCTAAAAAGTTTGATCCCATTTTCCTTATAGGGTCCCTTCAAATATTGAAAGGCTGCTATAAGGTCTTTCCAGAGCCTTCTCTTTTCCACACTGAATAACCCCAACTCTCTCAGCCTCTCCTTATAGAAGTCTTCCAGCCCTCTGATCATTTTTGTGGCCCTCCTCTGGACCCGCTGCAACAGGTCCATGTCCTTCTTGTACACTGGAGCTGGATACAGTACACCAGGTGGGGTCTCACCAGAGCAGAATCACCCTCAACCTGCTAGCCACACTTCTTTCAATGCAGCCCAGGATACAGTTGGCCTTCAGACTTGTTGAGGGAACACTTGATCCCAATGTCTATGTTATTGATGAAAATATTAAACACCACTCATCCGAATATGGAACCCTGATGGGCACCACTTGTCACTGATTTCCACCTGGACACTGAGCTGTCAACCACTACTTTATGGATGCAACCCTCCAACCAATTTCTTATCCACTGAACAGTCCACCCACCGAATTAGTAACTCTCCAATTCAGAAAGAAGGATGTCATGGGCACTGAGTCAAAGCCAAGACAGAGGTCCAGACAGATGACATCCATAGCTCTTCCCTTGTCCACTAATATAGTCACTCCGTCTTTGAAGGACATTAGGTTGGTGAGGAAGGGCTTGCCCTTGGTGGAGCCATGCTGGCTTTCTCAGTGACACCTGGACACTCATGGGTCTAGATGGGATCCATGCAAGAGTGTTAAGGGAGCTGAAGCAGGAGCTTTCCAAGCCACTCTCCATCATTTATCAACAATCTTGGTTAACAGGAGAGGTCCCAGATGACTGGAGCTTGCCAGTGTGATGCCCATCTACAAGAAGGAATGGAAGGAGGATCAGGGGAACTGCAGGCCTGGCAGTCTGGCTTCAGAACCAGAAAAGATTATGGAACATTTCATCTTGAGTACACAAACATGGCATGTAGAGGAAAACAAGGGGATCAGGCCCAGCCAGCATGGGTTTATGAAGGGCAGGACCTGCTTGACTAACATGATCTCCTTTTATGACCAAGTGACCTGCCTAGCGGACAAGGGAGGGGCTGTAGATGTTGTCTATCTGGGCTTTAATAAGGCCTTTGGCACCATATCCCACAACATTCTGCTAGAAAAGCTGGCAGCTCATGGCTTAGACAGGTGTATTCTTAGCTGGGTTAAAAACTGTGTGGACAGCCAAGCCCAGAGAGTTATGGTGAATGGAGTTAACTCCAGTTGGTCACTAGTCAAAAGTGGTGTGCCCCAAGGCTCAGTTTTGGGGCCAGCCTTATTTAGTATCTTCAGTGATTTGAAAGAGGGGATTGAGTACACCCTTGGTAAAGTTGCTGATGACATGCAATCGAGTAATGTTTATCTGCTTGAGGGTAGGAGGGCTCTGCAGAGGGATCTGGACAGGTTGGATTAACGGCCTGAGGTCAACTGTATGATGTTTAACAAGGCCAAGCACCGTGTCCTGCACTTAGATCACAACAACTCCCTGCAACACTACAGGCTTGGGCAAGAGTGGCTGGAAAGCTGCCTGACAGAAAAAGGTCTGCTGCTGGACAGCCAGCTGAAAATGAGCCAGCAGTGTGCCCAGGTGGCCTTCAATGGCATCCTGGCTTGTATCAAAAACCAGTGCTATGCCAGGGGAGGCTTAGATTGGATATTAGGTAAAATTTATAAACTGAAAGAATCATGAGGTATTAAAATAGGCTGCCCAGACAGGTAGTGGAGTCACCATCCCTGGAAGTGTTCAAAAAACACATATACATGGCACTTCAGGACACGGTTGAGTGGGCAGGGTAGTGCTGGGTAGGCAATTGGACTTGATGATCTTATAAGTCTTTTCCAACCTTAATAATTCTATGTGCCTTAGCATAGCTTCTAGGAGGATCTGTTCCACAATGTTCCCTGCCACAGAAGTTGGGAGGACAGGTCACTCTTTCCCAAGATTCTACTTTCCACCCTTTTAAAACCGTGAGACATGTTGCTGTTCACTCTTAACATCCAAGGCCTCACCCAAATTGCTTCTTTTTAAACTATGGCTGTTACATTTATAATGAGCAACAGAATTTGACCTGGACCCTAATAGAGTAATTTAGTAACATTTCCACTGATTTTCAGTGTGTACATATATAGAAAAAGAATGTCTGTAAGGATGGAATGTTTTTTCAAGCAAGGACTCCTGAGTTTACTTCTTTGTGTCTGTGACAGACGCCAACCACATCAGACATGTCTATAGTTCTAGGGACAAATTTCTTGAGCAATAGCATCAGAAAGTGCATGTTATTCTTTATGTTTCAAGGTGGTTTACATACTTTAATATCAGTTACTTTTAAGATGCTGTCCCTTTGGGTTGCCTGAAACACTATTAGACTATACAGGCAGCAAAGCTTTTTTTTCTTCCTATTTTTTATTTTTGAATAAAGGGGGAAAATAATAGTAATTTCATTCCACACACACCCTCCCCCGAACTACTACATTACAGAATTTTTACAGTTAAGAACCCCAGTACTGACAAATTTCTTTCATCTTTCAGGGACTGCTAGAACCACACGCAACTGTAATGTCTCAGATTAATTTATTTCAGTCTTCACTGCTCTTCTGCTGGAAACTGGGCTAGTATAGAATTAGAGTTACAGTAATATTCTAGCTCTTGACCAGATATGAATCTTTTCATGTGAGGCACTCCTCAAGTAAAGAGTAAATTCAATTACTGGATTAAGAAGTACAAAGGTCATGATCAAATACGTTGCTATGAGCTAGCACTACAAGATTGCCAGAAAAGTAAGATAAGCATTACAAAAATCACTGATAAGTGAGGTTTGGACACTGATAAGGATGGTTTCAACATTTATTTTGCATCCTTTCTGAGTACTGAAAGTAAAAGAAATTTTCAGCTGTGTAAACACACAGGGATCCCTAAAATTCATGTTTCTACAGTAGACTTAACTATGACAATTTTTACTTCGTAATACATGACTCTACAAGCTGAGTGAGGTTCTTCCAAGGTCCAAGGAATAGCTCAAATGGTATCATTTTGGCAGAAACAAAGCCAGTAGGAAACCTTTACATTAATATAATTATTTTTAATAGTGTTTTGAGTGTATTTTTAAGTTAGGCTGACAGTGAATTCTAAAATGTTAAACGTCCACTACCAGCATGGTCTGCTATTAGAGCAAATGATTAGCAGACAACAGGAAAAGATTAACCTGAAGAGCAAAGTTCACAAATAGTCATGGCAAAAAACATCTCTTTCTACAAGTATTCTGCTCACTTTCCAGTTAGGGAACATTGCATATGAGTCATACCACTATAGACGAAACAGCACCAGTGTTTAAATCCTTTTTAAACACATATGAAGAAAGCTGAAATTTAAGCTGGAATAGTTCTCTTATGACAGTTTTTTCTTCATATAAACACTAAGTATAAAACACATAGAAGGCATGTATGTATATTAATTAGCTCTGTAGAACCGATAAGCTTTTGACATGTGCCATAAGTCAACCAGTAAGAATACTCAAGGTTTTTTTCTGTACCTAGACAGCTTCCCAGAGAATGTAAGAAAAGCATGTAAAACCAGATTACAGACCTCTGAAATACTAGCTCTACCTGAAATTGGCTCGTAGCTTCATGACCAAGAAAGAAATCAAGACACAGAGAGAAACTGCTTCATAAGGGTGACAGAAATAATTAATTCTGTTTTCCCAGATAACAAAATGACTAAATATACTGACAATGCACACTGACCTGTGCAATACACACTACAGAATGCTGTATACAGTATTCAATCTGTAACACAGGGATGATTGTCCTCCACCTATCTCACAACACAACTTGATTACTCCCTTTGCATAACAGGAAGAATCAAGTAAGGACACAAGAGCAAGAAGCACACTGCAGAGGTAAGGGCTACTGGATCTAGCTTTGAGAGGGAGTACAAGGAGACTGTATGCCAACATGCAGTGCAATGTGCAACTGTGACCTGAGGCACATGCACCAGACTTACAGGAGCTTCTGTATCACATTTAATTTGGTCTCTCTGCTGTTGCATAAGCACAGGAGCTCAGAACCATTCAATATCTCAAAGCACAGAATCATGTTACTCCGACAAACGTGTCATCTCACTAGATACAGCTGCAAGTGAGAGCCTGAGCAATTCTTTTCTAGTACTAGTTAAGCCAAGCCACATTATTCTGCAATTGCTGCTGCCTAAGGGTATAGAGGGAGCCAGTTACAGTGACTCACTGATGTACACTGTAGGTTGATTGTATCCATACTGGAACATGTTGCTCCATTGTTGTGGCCCTCCAGCACACCACTGTCTGTTGTTGCACTGCACAGGAGAACACAGCACTTGCTCCCACGTCTGCAATGTTCAGGTGCACGGGGGAATCAGGCAGTCAGCCAGTCTGAGCCAGCTCCTTGTTGTCTGGCAAGCAGTATCGGGAACCAAACAATGAAAGGACATCTCAAGGACAGGATGAGGGAGCTGAAGATTGATGAAGTAACAACAACCAGAGGTACCCCAAGACCCGTACGCATGCGCAACAGGAGGGACCACCGCTGTTAGCCACTGTGGGTGGAAAAATACTGTTCAGCCTCTGTGCACGCTCTGGCCATGCATGCACCGATGCCAGAGCAGTCTCCACACCCCTGCCAGGGGAGCTATAAGTAGCCCCTGCCAGGAGAGCTATAAGTAGCCCACTGCAGTGGGAAGAGAGGAATATAATATTTTTGGAAGGTTGACCTGATGCACATCTTGATCCAGAGGAAGCCCTGCAGAAGGCACTAGGACCTACCGGCTCCTCTCCCTGAGCACAGTGCTACATGCCCTCCTCCAGCTCAGCAGTTTGTCTACCACCTTGGGGCAGTATGCATGTGGGGATGTTAGGTAACCAGTTGGAATTGCTTGAACAAAATTACTTTGCCTATTAGCTCTGTGTATGACTGCTGTTGTTTGTGAAATAGGAATCCTTCACGAAGCTGGGACAGTTGATTCTGCATCTTAACCTTAAGGCTCTGATTATGCAGTGCTTACATCCCTGAAAGATTTCTAGCTTGTTCTGAACTAGTATAAAGTAAGATGTAACTATTACTTCAGTTTAATCACTAGTGAGAAAATAGCATCATCATGAAAATTAGGAAAAAGCTCTAACAAGTCACTGCAGATTCACTGCTGCCTCGGAGGCAGTGACATTTTCATGTTGTATTAAGTAGATGGTTACCTTTCACTCCTGGTAAATGTAGGGAAACACAATCCAGCAAAACTACATCTTCCACTTCAGCACTCCTAATGCCTAAATTCTCATGAAGCTTTAGAAAGTCTGTTCTCAGATTTGTTTTTTTGTTAAAAAGATATTGTGTGGTAAATGTACAAGTAATTGTATCATTTTCTAGTTAACAGGACCTATACCTGAAACTGTGTAGAAGTACAGAGGAACTGCCAGAACTTTTCCACATACATTACGGACTAAACCATACAGCTTAGGACATAACTACAGAGAACATTCAAAGACACCTGACCCATTAAAAGGCAAGTGAAAAGGCAGGCCTAGTCAGTTACACTGACTGTATCATTTTTTGGGCAAGAGGAAGAGTTTGGGCAACAGACTGTATTGCACAATCAGCAGCTAGGTGTAGAGTAATTCCCAAGAGAGATTGCTTTCTTGAGCAGATTATCACAGTATCTGAGAAAGTTCAGTGAGTTACTGAATTAGCACCAACTGCCAAATCAAGTGACACATTGACTACTACTTAATAATTAAAATTGCATTAACGCTATGAAAGCATGTTCTGGTACACAAGCAAGAGATTTTTAGCTTGATTCAGTTTGTGCGCTAAGAGAACAACTTAAGCCTACAAACTGAAGAAGTGCTTAAAACTGTCAAAAAAGATGGAACAAAAAATTCAGTTCTTTTCATTTATACTGGTTTTAAGAAAAAGAATTCAGTGTTTTCATTACTTAACAAACTATCACTAAAACATAAAGATGACAGAGTACTTCCATTTAGCCTTCGAGAGTTGAGCATCTCCATTAGAACCATGTGGGCCAAAATACACAACTATGAACACGCTCTTTAAACATCAAATAAGTGCTTGCTAGGCAGGGCTCTAAATGCATTGTCATTTAGATATTAGATGTGAAGCATTTAATTATTTATTTTTAAGAGAAAGACTACCCCCGATGTTTACAAAAAAAGAGAAATGCAAGTAAAAAAAAAGTACAGCATGAATACAAATATTCAGTTACATATGATTGTTACACATGGAAAAAAAGATTCCTTTAAAAACCAGAACCAATCAATCAACAGATGACACTCCTACTTTTTTGTAATCTAGAACAAATAAAGCCAAACTGCTCTTATCAGTATGTGCAATTTATGAAACAAGAGTAACATCTCTGATTATGGGACTTTTTCTATATTACAAGCAGATACCGTACCTAATTGGTTTTTTTTTATAATTATACAAAATGCATGTAAGCTTGTTCCTCGCAGCATCAAACTACTTAAATTAATGAAACCATCTGGGAGAGTTTTAACTTCTAGATATTACGTCTTGTATCTTTTCACTTTTAAGGCTAGTACTCCGATTAGTTTCTCCTATTCAACAGTTGAATACCTTGAAGCAGTAAAGTGGAGACTTTGGCAGAAAAAAAAAAACTTTAAAAATAGAACTAAAAAGTTATATTCAGTTCAGCTAACTTCTTCAGAATTTTCTCCAACCCTTCTGCTAATTCTCGCATACAAAAAATGAATGCAAGAGTTTTCCTTCAGCCTGGCAGTATCCGTGGCCTTATGTCACTTGAAAGGACAATGCTATATTTTGTCTGTGTTCCTAACAACACAGACGCTAAGGTATGTACACTGCATGGGAGACTCATGTAAATATTACATTAGCAACTTTCTGACTGTAGAAACCTGCTGCACTGTTCTGTAAGCACAGTTACTTCAGAAGTCCAAAACATTGTCCATTTTTTTTTCCTCCCAAGAGTATCAAGAGGTAGATACAGAATATCATATGCAATGCTAAACCAACTTTCGAAAGGAATTCCCATCTACAACTTGTTTTTTACAACATTTTTATGCTAACAACCCATTAAAAAAAAATCATACTATTTGTGATAGGCTGGAGAAAAGATCAGAAAGTATAAATCTAGAATTACATTGTTACAAATCACTCCGCAGAAGGACAGAGAACATTTATATATGGACATACCTTTGGAAACGGGACATCTGCTAAGCCAAAGATCACTGAAAGCAGTCAGTAAGGTTAAACAGAACTACTGTATGACTAGCTACGTTCCTCTACTAAGATCTGAGGGAAAGGACAGAGTGTGACCTGTATCTGGTTTTGGATTAGGCATCTAAAAACACATCCTTAAGGTTTTAACAAAATGCCCTAAAGGATTTCAGGACCAACAGCTTAAACATCTACTGTGTATTCAAGTATCTTTGAAGTTCAACTTGCACTGTACATGAGGATTCCTCTTTCCCTTGTCCCTCAAACAATTTAATGCTTGCATTTCCTAATCTGACAAATAATCTTTGGCCTAAATAATGACACGCATAGTAACAAAACAACTATCAGTGATACTAAGCATGTGCAACTCAAACTAACAAACTAAAGACAAGATTTTGAGAAATCTCGGAAAGCAGTCAGGAAAATTAGTCCGTATGATTCATGTATCTGAATAAAGAGAGATATAACACAAAAAAAAAGAAAGCTTGGAAGACGAAAGAGAAGCAAGTCCGGCAGGAGGGAAGAGTTACTTTGGCTAAAAAAAAAAACCCACCAAATAAAAAAACCCAAGCAAATAATGGGAAGGAACAAAGGAAGTAAACAAAACACTGGAAGAGACAGTCATCAGTCATCAGCCAAGGAGGTGATGTTATCCATCAACACAAGGCAGCAAGGTGCTGTGTTATACCAAATGACTTAACCAGAGAACTTTTTGGTATGGAAATGTCTACCAAAAAACAGCATTTCAGGACTGAAAAGAAAATACATTCTATTACACTGCTGCTACTGGTATGTAGGTGCAGCTAAAGAAAACCATTAGTCTGACTGTAACAAATAAAATGACAGTCATGTCACTTCCCTAGAAACTCTTAAGAAAGACAAAACTGTCTTAATTTTACAGGTAAGAACACAAAAGGTTCCATAAAAAGATCTGACTACTGAAACAGTGAGAAATGCAACATGTTTACAGAAGAATTCACTGGTTCTATAGATTTGTAAGGTAAAGCTTCAGCAAATGTCTGACAAAAAAGCATGCTCTTCTGAGCTTTGCTTGCCCAAACTACATGCATTAATAAAGTTTCCTTTACCTTGGATACTTCTGGGTTTGCTGGCATTATCAAAGTCACAGACCTTCTCCCACTTATTTCGCACTGCTTCCGGTGTCATTGGCTCATTCTTCCCTCTGACAATAGCACCCAAGGATCTCTCCCAGCGCACTAATGAGTTACAGGAGCCAGTGAGTTCAAGCAACAAATACCACAACTTTTAGTTTCTGTAGAACACCTCCATCTAGGCCACTATTTTCAAGATGGTGTAGGAAAGGAAATTTTGAGTACTCCACTTTAACTTGCCGATATAACTTCAAGCTGAACTAAAAGGGTTCATTGCTTTTAACTAACATTTAGAAAAGGAACAGCACTGGTTCTAAATTTCATCAAAGCTACGACATTCTGATTGCTCTATGAAAATACTACATCAATTTTAGGATTCTGTCTAGTGAAAAGCTGTAGCTAGTATGTATCTATAGACATTCTCTTCTGACATGATTTTAGCTATTAATGCTTCTGAAAGCCTTGGAAAACTACAGGGAAAATGTGAAAACCACTTGTGTATGAAGGAATGTTAATGCCGGTAGCCAGCATCTCCAAATGGCCCATGAGGATGTATTTCAATACTGTAACTTGGGAGAAACAGGTAAGGCTTATGTGAAATCACTTCTGCAAGGATATAGACTTCTTGGACTGCAGGTAATCCTTAATGTGTCATGTTGGTTTTGCTCTTAATTGACAACAGACAAGGAATAAAGCCATACTGGTACCTCATTAATAACATGGTTTCCTTTTAAAAACTTCATCAGTAGGAACTATAATGATGAAAAATGGTATTTTCTTTTGACCAGAGAGCAGAAGCCACAGATTCTTGGCTGTATTAAAGCTTAACTCCTTGTGGAGGGCAGCAAGACTTTTCCAGTTTCCCCCTCCATGGGTAATGAAATTTGTGACTTTTACTTGATGCCTCCTCAGAACCCTAGGCTTTTGCTAATCTTCTCTCCCCAAATAAAAATGTGTTGAGCAGAGGATAACTGAAAAGACAATTTGCACACTTTTATTGTCAATTCAAAAATAAAACCAGTAACAATATACTTACATTTCCCAATCCATCCAGCTCCCACCTGCCAAGAAAAAAGAAAATCATCAGCTTACCACATGTTACAAAGTCAACTTTTGGTAACATAGGGAAAGAAAATTATACTTAAGAGGAAGCTTAACATAATAAAAATTTCTGCACTACTATTGGTTGTATTTAACAACTTAGTGCTTACTTAAGCACAGGCATGCGAAGATAAAAGTCCACGAACAGGACAAAAGCTTCTATTCAACTTATGAGCTAGCAGCTGATCACAATACTGATAAAGTGTTCCATACCCAACTAATTCATCCTTCCTGCAAGTTGCTTTCTGTGTTTGCTTGATTTAAGAAACAAACTTATTTTGCTTTGGTACCTTTTCACTCTTAAAAGGGTACAGTAAGAATTTTAACAATCAAATCAGTAGTATTTCAAGCACATGCCAGAATTTGATAAGGTTCTAACTGCCTGATCATATACAACACAATAGAGTCAGCATTGCTTCTATGTATGCTATGTCATATCTCATATGATAATTCAGTTAAAGCAAAAAGGTTAAGACTGGATAGTCCAAAGCACATGATTGATTTCTGGAGAAGGGGCAAAGGGAGATAAAAAAGGAGGAAAAAAAAGGAAAATTAAAAAGATTACCTCAAACAGACTGCCATTCTCTGTACAGCTTTCATGGCAAAGCCAAACAACTAAAGGAGCCACATACTCTGGTTTGAAAGCGTCAACCAGATCTAGAGCAAATCGGAGAGGGAAATCATAAAACAGAAATACCGTATGATTTCACCAAATTATTCTTACTCTAACACCTTCTGATGAACAGCAGAGCCAGGGAGAACTTAACCAACAGTGTTCTGTCACGAAAAGTAAGGACAAATGAAATGAAACATCTGAAGATTAAATATGAACGACTCATGAGAAGTATGTATGCCTCCAAGCCAAGTAGTTCGTAGCCAGAGAGCTGAAGAACAGTCCAAATGTTGGGAATACCATAAAGTGCAGGCTGCAGAGCCAGGTACCTTCTGACAGGCAGCCTGAAATAAGGACAAGCCAGCTAGACATAATTCTGAGAGACAAGTACCTTAGCAATTTCCCTTTTAATTTGCTACTCGGTTATAAAGAAAAGACAATATGAAAAAAAATTGCAGCTGCTGAATATTTGAAAAACATCCCATTTGGAAATACCAGTATTTCCAAAGGAGATACTGGGAATTACCAGCCTTACTATATTTATACACCAATGGTGTTTGGGATTTTTCATTGTCATCTAGCACAAGAGAAAACTATTTGAAAATGGAGATATTGTCATGGAGCAGAGTGTGGTTGTCCAGGCAGCTCTCACTATATATATTCTATCTGCCTGAAAAGAAAAAATAGTTTTCAGCTCTTAGAATATTATACTTTCAACAGCAACAGATACATAGCTGTTCCTCAGCTAAATGTCAGCAAGCATTTTCGGATATACCCTGACAGATGAAAGAGCTGGGAAAGTTTAGCCTTACAGGTACTTCCTTAGTAGACAAGCTGAAGTAATAGAAGTTTATTTTTAGAGGTTTCACAACAGTAAAAAGAAATTGGACTCCATCTAATATAGCATGCTGTAAGTGCATAACAAAAACATTAGGCTTTTCTAAAGTATTCCACTTTATGCCATGCATAATTTAGCCTCAAAAATTAACACTGACTGTTATCACCAATTCCATTAATCCACTATTAAATGAATTAAGAAATAGGTGGTAGAAGTTTAAAAAAAAAAGAAGATGAAAATTACATTTAGAGTTATATCAAAAGCAACAAAAAACAGGCCAAACTGAGCATAGGTAACTGAGGCAGTGCTAATCTGCCTATCACTACAGAAAAGAAGACTGTAAGGGAAATGAAATAGGCTAATTCTAGAAGACTTTGAGAGCAATTTCCTTTTACAGACTTTTTTTTTTCCAAATACTGTTTGTTTCTTCTGGTCATTTGCCAAAGCAATTAGTCACTCTACTTATCCTAAATTTACGCTAAATCCTAAATTTACATAGCTGTCTCCTACAATGCTCTTCATACTGACTTCCCAGTGCAGTGCTCTCTTAAAACTGGTTCAAGCACTCAAAGACAAGTAACTGCAATAGAGAAGATCAAAATATACTAGGCAACTCAGGTCATTATCATTTCGTGCTGATCATGGAGCAAAGAAGTACACATGTGACATGTTGTGCAAAAACTGGTATTTTGCAATTAGACAACATCATAACAAGGCCAAACGCCTTACATACATACCCAATGCCACATCTGTTGAAAAAAATACGTCTTTCTACTACCGTAGGAGGATCTTGGAAGAGACTATAATTAAAGAGCCTTGCCACATAAACTGCCTTCATGAGTTACAAAACTTGCTTATCTTGTGACAGAAAATTACAACTCCTTATAACACACAACGTTAAGTTGACAATACAGATACAAAAAGACAGTAGGAATTTTGAATTAGCAATATATGAAGTGTGAAGGATTTGATTTTTCTAAGAGGTAAAAAGTTAGCTGTGCTTCAATTCACTGAAAAACACCAGTTCACGTAGATATTAAATGATTCACCTTGTGGCATGACAGTCTGGGTCAGTCTGGATCCAGCAGTAGGAGCAATTGTGTTGCAGTGGATGTTGTACTTCCGGCCTTCAATTGCAATTGTGTTTGAAAGGCCCAAAAGGCCAAGTTTTGCAGCACTGTAGTTTGCCTGACCAAAGTTTCCATATATTCCAGCAGCTGAAGAAGTCATAATTATTCTTAAGGGAGAGGAGAAAAAACAAGCAAAAAAAAAAAAATTAGTTCAAGGATTTCATCAAGTTAATTCTAAGCAACACAACAGCATTTTGCAGCTTTGGCATTATGTTCTCCATATTCCATAAAACAGAAGTGTGCAAGTAAGAAACATTATTTGTTGGTTTTACTATCAAACACATACCTTTTTTACGCTTTATTGACAGCAAACATCTGACAAAACCTGTTGCATTGTCCCAGTAGCAGAAAACTAACAAAGTTATGAGCCTTTTTTGAGTTACACTGCAAAACTAGGACAGGCATTCTTTGACAACTGGATACAGTATAGAGAAAAGTGTTTTCTTTTCATGCTCTAACTGCACTTTGTTAACTGTACAAGTTATTCTCATAACTAACAAAGGGCTTCAGCAGTCAGAATAAAACTATTTTATTGAAAATGACTACCCCTTAATGTCTACCTGGTAATTTCACATTCAAAGAACCTTAATGGGCATTAAACACAAGAAGATAGCAAAGTCTTGCCCTTTGCTATTGCTGTGGAGATGAATGAACTGCTCACAAGAAATCTCTAAAACCACTGCAGTTCATAGCAGTTTTGAGGCAAGAAAACATTGTGTTCATGTCTTCTCATAAACTGGAATTCAAAAGGGTCTATATCTTCACTTTTAAAAAGAAGTCTTATCAGAATTTGTTCCAATCTAATGTAAACACATAGCTCAGCTGAGATCAAAATCTATTTAATTTTGTTACTATTTTTCTTACTGACAGTAATACAATGTTTTCAATCTAAATAAAGAGATATGTTACAAGTACTGGCTCAACATTACCAACATGAAAAAAAAAACCAACCTTACAAAATCCATACAAAAGCAGCATTTTGCAGATGGCACACATCTACACAGACTGGGAAGCACTCACTACCATTTTTAGCTGAGCAAACACAGAGAAAGAGCCTAGGGAAGCATTTTCCTAAATGGATGCAACTCCTAGATTTTAGCCATCTATTCTGCCTGCTAGTCTCTTTCCTTATCCTTACCATTCAATTCCCTGGATGAGAATGAGTGTCAGTTTGGTCACAGAATTACAAAGAAGTTCACACAGCTTTCAACATGTGGGTATGGTTGTAAAGACTGTATTAATCATGTCAGTGTTTTGATAAGGAAAAACATCAAAAGCAGAAAAAAAACTTCAAGGTCTGAATTCATTGCACTCTTTCAGTTAACAGTAACACATATGAAAACAGACTAAGAACATTCCCACAACTTCTAAGATATTTTTCCACAGGGAAAAAAGAAATACCAAGAACCCAACCCCAAATTAAAAAAAAAAAAAAGAACAAGACCCACAAGCAGAACAGCATGTACATGCGATTTCAATAAAAAGGAGCAGGAGAAGAATTGCTTGGACTTGCCAGTTAACACATACAAGTAACAAATATTTCTAGCCAGCCTCCATGAACAGAACTCCAGAAAAAGGAGTTTGTATAACCCTACAGCTCCTGTCTGGGATATTTGCATCTACATTGAAAAAACCTTTAAGTATTTGTCTGTGGAGGCAGAGATGAGGGTAGAACTGAAAGGGTAAGGGCTACACATTTGGACTGATTTTGTTTCATCCCAGTAACAGTGAAAGAAAAGCACATAAAACTCCTCCTTTGCTGTCAGGGCATGCACCAATCTGTTATACCCTACTCAGAAAGCAAAAGAAAGACAAGTTTTTACCTGCCAAATTTCTGATTTTTCATATGATTCCATGCAGCTCGGGTGACCAGGAATGATCCTCTCAAATGAATTCTATGAATTATATCTAGGAACAAATTAAGGTTTGTTTAGTAATTCCAAGATTTCACCTTGCAACTTGAAATACACCATTGGTTTCTTCTTTATGACAAAAACTCCACTCTTCACACACTCAAACTATTACTAAAAAAGTGATTTTTTGATTTTTTTTTTTTATTCTTTTTTTTATAGATCATTTTGAAGTGCTTGCCTCAATATATATTATCTCTTCTGCCTTTTGGATGGGGCTCTCCTGTATAGAATTTATAAGCATTCAAAATTTATGCACTTAACGACAGTCAAATAAAGACTACTGAAGCTAGACCATCTTTGCAGAAGTCTGCTCATCTGGCGTATCACCACCTACCATCGCACTGAAGGCTCCCCACATTGTTCTGCCCCTTGGCACATCTGTGGTTAGCTCTGGGTCTTTTAAGCCTGTTTAGTATTCAGCCCATCAGTGCTGGTGCTTACAAAAACTGTTGTGTGTGTTTCATGTGGCTCTTTTTTGCATTCCACTCAGCAAACAGGAGTGGCAACTAGAGCCTTTTTTTCCCCCCTTTGGAACTACACACACCTACCATGCATTACAGCAGAGATCTGTTTTGCAAGCTGAATACAAGCAGCTTAGCACTGAACTTTTCAGGGCGAAAAATACTTTCCCGATCTGGAACAGACAGCCTTCCCCATGTTCTCTGCTTTCTTGTACCAATGGGAGGGTTGTACCTTGCCCCTTTTACATAAGAAGTACAGTTTAAAGTTGATCAACTCACCCCAATCCTCATCACTTATACGAACAAATGAACGGTCTCTTAGGATCCTAAAATACATCAGCAGAAGAGTAAAGCAAGACAAATAAACAAAAAAAGATGGTTTTTTTTGTTTTTTTTTTTTTTTTAACACAGAAGCGACATCTCACAATCAAGCAGGAAAAAACCTTCAGGTTTACTCACCCAGCATTGTTTATGACGATATCTAGAGAAAGAAAAAAAATTTAAAATAAAATATGTGAATGTACTGATAAAATACAATATTGTTTCTATTTTTCTCCCACTTCTAAAAATACATATAGACAAGGACACTGCACATACACATCATATCACTATTCTACAGGACAGCTCCTTATCCTGGTTAGTGGAACTCCACTACTGGACAATAATTAAGACAAGACAAAATACTTCCTTCAGTACAGGCAGGTCTTGGCAACAAGAAGACAACAGAACAAAGCCTGACAGGGAGGTATAGCTGAGAGGTGCTGTCTACCTAGGAATACAATACTTGCAGGATGCAGCTTTACTGCACAGTTGTGCAGCTTGCTTTGAATTGCAGCGTGCTCTCAGTCATGCAGTTTGTGCCACCATCTTTGTTGCGATAAGCCCAAATGATAAATGGAAGAACCACAAAGTCACACAGTCACTAAAGCAATCTGGATCATAACAATCCTTTTCTCACATATTTGATTTGGTTCCTGTTGGCTTTGACCATGCGTACTTCCAGCCATTTAACCCTGAGTTAAAAATCAGCTAAACTTCACAGTTAAACAGGGAGCATCACATGGTAAAGAGGAGCATTATTTCTTAGATAAAATATCTCAAGCGTCCGCGGCCCCCCCCCATTTGTGTTAAAGCATTTTCATATTCACATCGGCAAAAAGGCTTCCAAAACATGACAGGGCACCTCTGACTCTTCTGCAACATTATTTGTCTTAATTTTACGCAGCCAGTTATAATACTTGATGAGCTACGTGCTGTGGGACAGAAATCATTAACCATTACTGAAATAACAAAATTCTGAAGGGCAGGAAAACACTTACCATATATTGAGCTTTAAATTTCTGCTAAAAAGTACCAAAAAGACAGAAAAGTTTCACTAACTAAGGGCATCGAGACTTGGTGAGTTCTACTGTTGTCACACTGTACTTCATACTCCTGTTGTCAACCACAATTTATAATTGCTCTGCACTTGCCAACAAGTTACAACAAGAATTAAGCAACTGTACCTATCCTTCCAAAAGCCTCAAGCGCTGTCTTCACAAGTTTTTCACCATCTTCTACTGAATCTACAAGAAAAAAAAATATGAATTTTCAAATAAAATGAACTGGATACACTGCGCTTCCAGGATATTAACAACTAGTTCCATGAAGCCAAGAAAAATAAATTGTGTACAACCCCAACATAAAATAAATGCAAATTCAGACACTATTTGTAGGTGGCCTAGAGCAAATCCCACACAGTAAATCTAAACGGCACAACGTTTGCCACTGCAAGAAAGACAAGAAGCAAATCAAGAATCATCCATTTCCATTTTGCTTCTGATAATTACAAATGGACAGTTTCTTGGTATTTCAATGTTAAGAAAGTATATGAAAAAACGGCATTACTAGATGACTGCTAATTAAAAAGGCAATTTATATACTTGTTTTCAGCACCTCTGTCTCCTCCACATCACATTACAGCTGTTTAATTTATATAGTATTGGCAAGCTGGCAGTAGTCCTTTATGATACACTGTCAACTCTTCATTCAACAGGTCCATTATTCCTACAGATAAAGCATTACACCAGTCTAGAAAAGTAACATACCATAATTGGGTACTGCTTTCCCTCCTTTTGCTCTGATTTCATTGACAACTTTGTCAGCAGCTGAGGAGCTCTTGCCATATCCTTTGAAATCACCTCCAAGATCATTCACTGTGCATCACAAAAAAAGAATTTTTCATTGTTAACATGTAGACTTCATTATCTCCTTATCTCATTACCAATGCTGGAAGTTATAATGAATATTAATAAAACCACATTGTCCCTGGATCCTACTGAGAATATCAGATGATTAGACAAGAAAGTAGCTCAGGTTATTATTATTTTAAATTAGTATAGCATACAGTATCAGTTTTTTAAATAGCATGGGAAACAAAACTTTTTTTTTTTGTTTCCTTCTCTCCACTATGTATTCAATCGTTTCCCTGCCCAGGTTATCTCTCTAATTGTGTTATTGTAATTCAGAGATTAAGATCAAGATTGCATACCAATCAGAGGTGATTAATTCTGGTCTCTTGTCAAACTGTTACAGTTACCACATGGACTGTAAACAAGACTGAGAAGACTTTGTTCCTGTTTAATAGAGTAGCTAAAATAATACTAGTGAACTTCACCACAGAACAGATCAAGCGGTCTGAACAAAGGGAGAAGAGCCTGATCTAGAGCTTCAGACTGTGCTCTAGTGGGCTAAGAGGGCCACCTGACACAAAGAGCTGCTTTGTTTCCAGGCTGCTCTCTGTACTGAGGCACGCATCATTAACGGTACCTGCACTGTATCATCACCAGTTTGTTGCATTGCTGTATTTGCACGGTCCAAAGTTTCGCAGTTTTCATCAGGGAAACAAAAACACCCACAAAAAAAATCCATACACAGATGATGTTTGAACAAAAAATTACAGAAAGTGGTAAGAAGTAGGTTTAAATGTGTGCAAAATTAAATTCTATAGAAAACAGAATGGACTGTGGATTCCCATGCAATATTGGCATTTTGCTAAATAGTCTTTATTATGGTAAACTCCAGCTTTATGCCTTCTAACCTTTTTAAGCCCTCAAGAAGCCAGCTGTAGTGACATCCACAAAATACAC
>JANVCC010010369.1:17489357-17515278 GCA_025345505.1 Todiramphus chloris collaris
CCCTTGTTTTTTTTTTTTTAACTCTCCATGTAAAAAGCAACATAGTTTGCAGGACACATGACAAAATGGTTTTCTTCTTTACTCAGATGAAGAAAGTCTCACCTGGAATCTGGAATTCAACTTTGTGTGCAGCACTTCAAGAGAAATGTAGAAGTGCTACAGAAAACTAAATGAGTAAATAAAAATGACAAAGTGCAGAAGTGAGCCATGTAAAGAAGGGGGGGAGGGAAAGACAAAACTGAAACCAAACTGACCCAAAACCAAGAACCGCTTAGCCTGAAACAGACTGATGGCGAAAAAAAAAAAACAAAAAAAAGCAAAACAGAATTTCCAAGCTAAAAGGATCATTAACAACTTGACCATGCAGCTAGCACAATTCAGATGAGGAGTTAAGGAAAATTCCCAACTGTAGTGAAACATTAGAACAGGCAGTACAGGCAAACTGCTCAGTCTGCAAGATGAAATGTCTTCAGCAGGATATTAAAGAAAAGCTACTCAGGAACAGCACTAGGATTTGTCATTTGTCCTGGGAAAAAAGAGTGGACAACTTTGTGCTAAACATTTATACAAAAACATTCAGTTAGCCTTATTAAGATGTTACAACTATCTACGGAATTTTATATTTCTCCATCTGTCACTTTAATATTAGTTGGCCAACAACAGCTTGATGAAATATTTGTGAAAGTTTCCAGAAGTAGCAAAGCACCTTCAGCTGAGTGCAGGAACAAATAAAGTTGAAGCAAAAATGAGTACACAAGAAAGAAGAGAGCTATTCCAGGCTTTGAAAATGACAAAAAAAAAAAAAGACAAAAAGTGTAAAAACAAAAAAAAAAAAAAAAAAGACACAATAAAACCAATAGATAAAAACTGTTAACTTCCAGCTGAAAATATCCAGTAGGGATACAGCAGAGACTATAGTAGTTGCCACAGAGCATGGTTATGTTCCGAATCATAGAGAAGAATGCCTCCAAGGCTTTGAGTGTGTTACTAGCAAGTTAGAAACAAATCTGTAGTGTGACAGAGTTGGTGCTATGGACCTGACATGTACAGTACACGTTTTTTTTACAAATACACCAGCTCATTTCATGTTGTAGTCAGGTGTCACAAGCCAAACACACATGCAGAGCAATCTAGGTGTACTGATAATTTTTGTCTTCCAGAGGAAGGACGGAAAAAGCAAAGCATTCCCTTCCTCCTACTTTCATCTTTTTCTGATGAGAAGCAGCAAAAAGAAGGAGCATGACACAAAAGGAGGCAACCTTTGGTTGATTAGAAAAGGAAGATTTCCACTTGGTGACCCACTGATACTGACAGTCCTCCAACTAGAGTATTTAATCACTGTTCATGCAACATACTTTCATTTCTGTAACTCAAAATAACGGGATTTTGTTTTAAAGAGACAAGACTTGAGTCTCACATCTGCTTTAGTTTAGAAAAATTAAAATCTTTACAGAAGTAGCATCTCAAATCTTTGAGGTCACAATAATAAGAGAACAAGAATAATAAAAATAAATACAAGCATGTAGAGGTAATTGCAAAGCACTACTATGAAGGTGACATTAGGTGCAGTTTCCAAAGGGAAACAAGAAGTATTCCATAGTAATGTAGCTATTGTGCAATAAAGCCATGAAATTAAAAAGTGTTAGCTGTGGTCAGGTAATACATTTTCTTTCAGACAATTCTGGAAAGTTAGAACACTGCTAGCTACACAGAGTCAATGCAATTTAACATTTGGGCTGCTGCTGTGACCTAGTTTTTGTAAAATAAGAACCTGAGATGAAGTATTCATGCCCCTAGCAAATAAGGTAAGAATCAAAGGTAGTGTACAAGACTTCACATATTTAAACAATGAAATAAAGCCAAACAATTACGAACTCTTGTAAACTGAGATTTGGTTTTTTATTAGAAAGCTACTGAAGTCAGTGAGCAAGCTTTTGTCCATAATCTGTTTAAACATTTAACCTTGAATTCATCAACAATACCTGTATAGATTCGTTCACAGTCAGTTAAATGGCAATGCCAACTGCTGGAGAGTGCACAAGACTATAACTTCACCTTCAGAATTAGCTTATGATACAGCATTTTGCACAAATAAATATTCCCTGAAGAAGGTTCAACAAAATTACTACAAAACTACCAGAAATCCTTTCCCAAGAGCTATTTAACACTGTCAATGAGGCCAGATGGCTCTTCTGTGGACTCTGTTTCAGGAAGAAACAATGCAGTGCACTTTCAGCACTGCACTTTCTAGGGGCTGGTGATACTGCACTGCATGCTAGTAATTTATTTCCTGGAAGAAGGTACTAGACAATAACTTACTGACATTTTCAGACAGTCACATAAAAAATTTCTGAGCAGTATTCATGTAAAACAACAACCACTCTGGCCACCACTCAAGGTAAAGACTGGTATGCGTGGATGAAAGTCAAGTCCAGGAAATTATCTGATTCAAATTCACTTTCCAGCAAAGATAAGCCTTTGGACGAACTTGGGGAACTTATTTCATAAGGAAATAAAGCTTAGAAGCAAAATTTCAATAGGAAAAGATAAGACGGAAAACCATTAAATAGCAAAGGTTACTGTCGAAAAGGGCATGGACATTGAAAAAGAGCTATGTGAAAAGGCAAAGGTTATTGTCTAGATCAAGCTAGTTAACATAAAACTTACCAACTACTGAAGCTCCTCTTTCAGCAAAAGCCAGAGCATATGCTCTGCCCAAACCTAGTTTAAAAAAAAAAAAAAGTAAAAGAGAAAGTCAATTTGGCTTCCGATCACAATTCAGAGAAAAAAATACAGAAAAATGAACAGCACGAAGAGAAATGCATCAAATCAAGACAAACACCCTGAAGGTTCAAAATGAAATGCTATTTTTCAGGAGTTAAAAGTTTCGTATAAGTTCAAACCATAAAAGGAAACAAACAGATAAACTGCAGACAAAACCTCCTGTCAAGAGGAAAAAATAAAATTCCGCACGCTTACTCTTAGGTATTGCACTCAACAGAACCATCAGGGAAATCCTTCTGCTGCTGAGTTTGTGCTTGGGACAGAAAAATATATTTGCAACGCAGAAAGTTTAACATCCTGATGTTAAACTTTCTTGAAGAAGGAGGGGATGTTTCAAGTTAATTAATTACATTCTAAGTGAATAAGATACTTCCCTGCTTAAAGTTATTCTTTAAGATTTAAAGAAGAAACTGAACAAAATTTAACTGTGACTGAAGATGTACCAACAAACCCCCTCCAATTACCTGGATACAAAGGAATCAATACCACAGTTAAACAAATGCATCCACCGTTTACCTGTCGTAACAGAAGACTGCCACTGTTGCCTCGCTTACACAACCCAGACTCTTGCATCTTTACTCTGGCTTAGATTCTAGGTTTATGTATTAGTTACTCGCTATGACAAATTATTTACAGAGATATCATCCACTGTACCAGTCAAAGGTTATTGAAAAAAATTGTAACAACCCTTTTTTTTTTCCACTCCAGAAGAAAATGAGATTTCACCAATAAAATGATGGTCAGAAAAAAGTTTACTTGAGTGTTTCTTTCAACAGTACCTCTTTGCCTCTCCCTAAAACATACAAAAATTAGCACTCAAAAGGTGGTGGGGGGGAATCAGACCCGTTTAGGCTGTTTTGAAACACAACAACAAATTGGCATTTTCTGTTAAGACTCCTATGAGTTTCTGCAACAGAGAGTATCACATATGAGGTACATATATGTTCACTGCTTGATGTAACTAAAGTCCAAGAAAATTTTTTGTTGTTGCTTTGAAAAGAGCCACACAAGGGAGAAGAGCACAAAACCCAGATCATGTCACATGTGCCAGTATTCTCAATTGGTAAGCAAGGACTGAATGCTTAGGAATCACAACTAATCTTAAGCTAATTTTTAATTGATTTTTTTTTGTTGAATTACATAAACAATTACAATGCTCCATGCAGGCAGGAGCAATACTTCACAAGGAATTCGCCCAAAGTGAAAAGAAACTACCATGTATGTAGATGTCTGTACATCTGAAAACAGGTCTCACCTTAAAATAGTGATCCAGATATTTTAGATAAATTCCCAGCTCTGATCTGTCCACCAACACTCAATTAAAAAAAAGCAATGTTGATAAACAATATCATTAGCAGTACAGACTAACTACAGTGCTGTAAACTAAATAACAGCAAAACAAGGAACTAATCTGAAGTTAAGAGAGCTTCCCTTTATCTTATCTTAAATTTAATCAACAGCTTATTAAAACTAGTGTGAAATAAAGTATTCAAAGGCAGTTTTCTTTGTTACAAAACCATTTTCAATCAGCCCAATGAAGTACAAGGGACACTGTGCCCACGCTTATGACAAGCAATATTTGCTCCATGCAGTGCTTTGTAGAAGTTCTGTTATTGACAGAGCATCTTTGTTTTGCTATTACCCAAGGTCTTAACCAGTTCTTTGGTGAGACCTGTTATACGGAAAGAAGCATACAATTATAGGTCTGATAAAAGCTGAAAAACACCATGTAAAGCTCTGGCCTTAATTATTCTCAGACTGGCCACCTCCAGGTGATTGAGAGGAGTACTCAGTGCTTTCCACAAGGACTCATATTCTTGGTCCTTCTCCACAAGGCACCACATAATTTAGGCCCCCAAAATGACTCCCCTGGCTATGTGCAACTCCACAAAAAAAAAAAAAAAAAGCAGAACTTCCCTGTGGGAAGACAGACCGCTTTTTGAAGGTTGCAGAACATGCTCCTTTAGCAGCTCAATACAGCTACAAACCAAGCCCCAGCCCCCCCACTGCAACAACAAACACAAAAACAGTTACTGGCAGAACCAAGAATTCCACTGCAGAACCACCACCCCTAAAGAGGCCGGGCCCGCAGCCCACCAACGGCACAGGCCACCCCTGCTGCTGAAGGAAATCTCTGCCCAACCTTTCACTTCCCTGGGCCGCCACCCAGGTGGAGGTCAGGGAAAGCAGCACCAGGTCAGTGGCTTCTTTCCACAGCAGCGCTGGCACATGTCAAACCCCTCCTGGAACAGCACCGTACCAGAGCACGCAGACTGCGAGTGCCAGTCGCTAGGTCCCGGGGAATCAGGACACCAGAAGAGTGCGTGGAGCAGGACACCTGTGCCTGATGCTGTGCGGGTGCGTTACTCCTCCCGCGGATTTCAGAGAGCAGAAAGCACACATCGGGAGGCAGTACCAACGTGCTGACTTTCCACAGCAGGGGGGCTAAGACCCAACTGCAGCGACTTCAAAGCACTGGCAGAAAGGCGCCGGTGACCCCTGTACAGCCTTGGCAGCGCCACAACCCGCCCCGACGGGCCCCGGCCGGCACCTGACAGGGCTCACGCAGGGCCCGGCCTCCTCCGCCGCCACGCGCCCTTCTGCGGGGAAAAAAACACCCGTTTCTAACGAGGGAAGCCCTCGCTGACGCTCCCGGGTGCAACCGGAGAGCCTGGGGGCACCTGGCAGCACAGCGGCGGCTGCAAGGTGTCCGCCTCGCCCGGCCTCCGCCGGGAAGCCCCGCCACGGACGCAGAGGTCTCCTGCGGGGGACGGAACCCCCACCACACTGCACCCCAGGGCGGGGCAGCGCCACTCACCTCCTCCGGCACCGGTTACCAGCACCACTCGCCCGTCGAACCTCAACTCCGCCGCCATCCCGCTCCACGGCCCTGCGCCCGACTGTGCCGCCCGCAAGCCCGGCCCCCCTCCCAGCGCTGGCGAGATAGCGCAGGCCTGGGCAGGGCGGCGGGGGCGGTGCGGAGCCTCCACTGCGCATGCGCCGCCGCCCTCCGGGAGGTGCAGCGCCGGGTTTGCGCTGTCCCCGCGGCGAGGGGCGGAGGGAGGAGCGCGGCCCCGGGCCGGGGTAGGCGGTGGTTGCCGGAGCCCAGCCCCGCCTGCGGAGCGTCTCCGTGATTACCCGGGCTGCTTGTGAAATACCTGGATTGTAACAGGCGAGCCTGTCTGTCCTGCCCCACGGCAGGCACAGCTTCACGGGTGCCTAAAGAGGCCGCCGGTGTAGGGGGGATTTAAAGATCAGGCTGCCTGAATGTAGACATCACGCCTCCGTTGAAAGTCAATCTTTAGTTGCCTCTGGTGTTGTGTCAGGTTTTGCGTTATTTACTATTTCCCAATCCAAGCCACTGCTTTCTGCCCCTGCCTCCCTGGCTGTGGGAGCTGTTGATGTGAAATGCCCCAGGGCGTGCGGCAAGCGGCGCCGGGGCCTGCGGCAAGGCGCTGATGGGAGCTGCGGGGGCCTCGGCGAGGAGGGGCCGCGGCCGCCCGGCGTTGGGCACAGCCCGCTCCAGCCCGCTCCAGCCCGCTCCAGCCGACACGTTGCTTGACACAGCTGAGCCCAGCAGCAAAGACGGTGGTGCCTCTGTTAGGGCAGATTGAGGAGAGTGAGAAAACACTTCACAGCAGTTGTGGGAGAGAAGAGCGTGAAAGCTGTGAGAGAAACAACTCTGCAGAGGCCAAGGTCAGTGAGGAAGGAAAGGGAGGAGGTGCTCCAGGCATGAGAAGAGATACTGCCCCTCAGCCCACGGTGGAGACAATGGGGATGCAGGTTATTGCCCTGCGGCTCGTGGAGGTTAACAGCAGAGCCGGTTTCCTGGCAGGAGCTGTGACCCACAGGTGACTCTTGCTGGAGCAGTCTGTTCCTGAAGGACTATACCCCATGAAGAGGACCCACTTCTTGAAGCACTGCAGCTCATAGGAGTGACCGCATGGTGAAGCAGGGGAATAATGTGAGGAGTACAGAGCAGCAGAGACGATTGTATTTTGCAGAACCGGTCTGCAGGTTAAATAGGAATGAACATGTCTATTCATTATACCATTGCAGGCATGGGGTAGTGTGACTCGGTATCATTCATAATATAATTGTTTGTTGGAGTTTCCTACAACCATTGCTCTGGATCTCAGCAGTCAATCTCATTAGGGTTTTCCAGTATTATGCACTGAAGCATGGACAAGAGCTCTTCCTCCTTACTTGCTCACTCGCTGGGCTGACTGAGAGTACCGTAAACCTGAGTGTCTAGGAGCTGTATACTGCCTGCTTCTTTGCATTGTCTGTCCTAAATCTAGGAGGTGCTCAGGAAACAGAGGGTGGTGTAATGAGTGCCCAGAATTCAGAGCAGCTGACTAGCTTGTTCTGTTGGCGAAATCATCTACATAACTCCCTCTGCACCTATGAACTTTAATTCATGATTAATCTTTCTTGTACAGTTTGTAAGGTTTGGATTATTTCTGGAGCTAGTAGAAAGAAAAAATGGTTTTGCTGCAGATTATCCCCTCATCTGTTAGTGCTGCTATTTGGAGACTTCCAAACAAGAATAAATTAGCACTTCTGACCTTATTGCTGGTGATTTTATTACAGGCAGTTCAGAAAATTGCATTAAGTACTATAATTGCAATTTACAGTTTCGGCACTAGAGGGAGGACTGCACTGCAGAAAACCCGACAAATATCTACGTTTACAGGAACCACGCAGCAATAATGTAATTCTTACACAAGGAACCTAAAAAAAAGCTTATGTACAGACCAAGACAAAGGGACAGTGCTTTTAATACACACTGGTTTTACTTAGCGAGTACAGTCCCTGGCATGATGCCATTCCTCTACCTGTATGGATATAGGTATTATATGTATGCACTGGAAACTCCAAAAAAATAATCTGGACGCAAATAAAGGAACACAGGATAGATAAATGAATAGCCTACAAAAAATCACGAGTCTAAGAAATATTGTTGAATACATACAGAAAGAGGCCCTTGCTGGATGTGTGTTATCCTCGCTCTGTGCCACAGATAGAATCATAGAATGGCTTAGGCTGGAAGGAACCTTGGAGATCATCTAATCCAACCTCCCCACCATGGTCAGGGATGCCTCTCTGTATTAATCTGTACAAAATAGCCTCACACCTAATTATACCTCCAAAGATTGTGTTTCATTTCAATGCAGCTCAAAATGACATCAGATTTCCCGGCAGTGTGAGGCCCACTGCAGTCGGCTATGTACAGCAGAGAGGGCATTATGGATTGTGACTTGTCTGTTGCTCTGCGTGACAGCAAGAGGAAGCTGTTTCACAGGAGGACAGAGTTTGAGCCACTTTGCAATTGCTTCTCCTGAGGAAGTAACAGATCGAGCTCATAATGATCTGTGAGCTTTGGTTCAGCCTCAACACTCAGTACTTTGCTTGCTGTTGCTACCTGTGGGACTGGGCTCCCACCCAGGAGAAGAGAGGGAAGTCTCCAGGAGAAAAGAGATGCTGCCTGCTGCAAGAGCTGCTTGTCTGGCCCCAAAACGTGGCCGTGATGCACAGTGCGCCTTTGAGAGAGCATTGCAGTGGTGCAGTGTGTAGCTGGTGTGCTACCTGCTAAGTGTTATGTACCCTTATTCTCTCCCATGCATTTATTAGAGGGGTTAGGGGCTTGTTTCTGTACTGTCCAGTAGGTTCAGGATATAATTTATTTGGGTAAGGTAATGCATGCAAACTAACAGCACAGATACCCAGCGTAGTCAACTGTGAGTACACTCCTGGAAACATATGGTTCAGACTGGAACTATTGTGGTCATCCTTGCACCACCAAAATTATTTGCATAATCCTTTATATAATCATACCTAAAGCAGCATAGTTATGTGTGCATGCCTATAAAGAAGTCCTAAGAGAACTTGGTTTGCTTTTGGTCTTGATTCTGTCCTCTTGCATGGTCTTGAACAGGCCATTTCAGCTCTGGCCTTTCCGGTTATGTAGTCGTCCATGTCCTGAGACTTTCTGCTCATGGACTACTCAAGGAAAGAATTCTAATCTTGAATTGACTGGAAGCTAGTAATTATGTGCCCCAAGTAAGATCAGACCCTAAGGAACTTCTATAGTGTTAGTTGTTCTTTAGGTAGCTAACAAACAGGCCTTATTAATAAGTCAGGATCTTTTATAGCTTCCTCCTTTTGGGGCTTAGACTGGGATTAGAATCAGCAAAGAGGTCATGCTTCAAAACAGTAAATAAAATTGGAGGTTTTTTCAATCTCAACAGATATTTTTTTTTTTTTTTTTTTTTTTTTTTTTTTTTGGTGGAAAACACAACAGAAAGTGCACTGTAGTGAAAGTATATGGCTTTTGTGTTTTATGGTTTGGAAGTGAAACCTGTCTCTATTAAAAAGATACAAAATGCAAAGAACCTCTTATAACAAAAAGGGGATTGATGGGTTCCCGTAACAATTGGAAGTGATTTGTTCCAAAAGTCAGACAGCTATCAGAAAAATATTTGCATCGGTCTGAAACAAGGTATGAGGGCAAAACACTACCAGTCTTAACCAGAGCAGGGTAATATTAGGTGGAAACTTACACAGAGTAGGTGTCAAGCCGCAAACAAGTAGCAGGTGTCAAACTGAGTTTTGAATGAGTGAGCTATACTGGGAGATTAATAGAAGGATATCCAGATTCTAAACTTACCCAGACAGGTTTTAAAGTGGTTGAAACTGGTAACAAAATAAGTGAGCCAAAAAGGAAGACCAAATCTACTTTATTTTGTCTCCTAGTGAGCACCATGAATAATGATATATTTATCATTAACTCTTTTACAGACGTAGGCATTTTACACCAGCAAAAATTTGCCACAACCCCAAGCAGTACCCTGTAATACTGAACATGATAATTTGGGTTGGTTTTTTTTTTCTGTTACACTTAAATGCCTAAACCAGGAAAGTTCTTTTATAAACAGTGAATTTTCATGTTGTGCAGTAAAACAAATCTGGTGTGTATTCTAAAGTCATTCTTTCAGCTAACAGGTTAGATAATTGGAGTTTGGGTTTTTTTTTGGTTTTTTTTTTTTTTCTCTTTTAATAACTTGGAGTTACATGTGTTGTGGATACTGTAGGAATCTTAATCCCATTTTCTGCTGTCTGCTGCTGTAGATGGCAAGCACCTTTGAACCTTTTATTCAGGGGGAATAAATGAACTGACTAACTTGCTTTTACTCTTTTTTTTTTTTTTTTTAATATTGCTGAAAGATCTGTTTGGATCATAAGGCTCATTTTCAAGTACTTTATTTTCTTTCTAAACGGTTTTGCTCGTGGAGATTTGTAGAGGCCTATTCACTGGGAACAAATATTTCTCTACAAACAGGGCTGAAGGCAGCAATCAGATGTTTCTTGTCATGACCAACAACTAGATATCGAATCCATATTAAAAACTGTGTCACCTGCCACTGAAGATGACAAAAAAGCAGGGCCTACAACAAATGGTACCTCCCCACAGCCTTAGTGGTGTAGAAGTCTCCAGGGTTTTGAAGACAGATGTTTTCTGCTATGACCAAAGAAGTCTCACTTGCAGCGAGGTCACCATCCCCTTTTCCTCTCTCTCTCTCTCTCATCCTCTGCAGCCATCCTCTGGCTGCCACTGCAGAGAGGTCATTGAGAGGTCACTGCCCTAAGCTGGTCACAAATGTTCATCTCATACAAACCAGCTGCATGGCCCAGCTCACCCTACTAATTACTCTCTTAGTAAAAGTGGTTAGAGAAAGCTACTTTGATTTGGTATACAACATTATCTGCTAGAAACCCCTGCTGAGAAATTCATTATCACTAGCATAGTGTTTCTATTGATTCATCTGCAGGAACAGCAAATAATATTACCTTCAGTAAATTTGCAGATGACACAAAATTAAGCGTTGATCTGCTTGAGGGTGGGAAGGCTCTATAGAGAGATCTGGACAGGTTGGATCAATAGGCTGAGGTCAGCTGTATGAGATTTAACAAGGACAAGTGCTGGTTCTTGCGCCTTGACTACTGTGTTTGGGTTTGGGCACCACGGTATAAGAAAGACATTGAGGTGCTGGAGTGGTTACAGAGGAGGGCAATGAAGCTGGTGAGGGGATTGGAGAATGTGTCTTTATGAGGAGAGGCTGAGGGAGCTGGGATTGTTTAGCCTGAAGAAGAGGAGGCTGAGGGGAGACCTTAATGCCCTCTACAGCTACCAGACCAGAAAGGATATTGTAGTGAGGTGGGTTCTGGTCTCTTCTCCCTAGTAACTAATGACAGGACAAGAGGAAATGGCCACAAGTTGTGCTGGAGGAAGTTCAGATTAGATATTAGGAAGAATTTCTTTACTGAAAGAGCAAGCTGGAACAGGCTACCCAGGGAAGTGGTGGAGACAAAATCCCTAGAGGTGTTCAAAAAGTGGGTGGAAGTGGCACTTTGGGGCATGGTAAAGTAGTCATGGAGCTCCTGGGTAGAACGTTCGACTTTATGATCTTGGAGGTCTTTTCCAACCTTAATGATTCTATGCTTCTATAATTATTTCCATTCTAAGTTGCAATCTTTTGTGTGTTTCTTGTGTGAGAGCCTACAGCAGTTAGTAAGTGGGTTTTTTTCTTGACATTGAATCCATTGTTTGTCATCCTTAGAACTTGAAAAGCCCGTTTCCTGATGTTGTGTTGCGGAACAACCTACTGCGTAGTTTAGTTAACAGTGGATGTATTCTTATGAACCAACTGCAACTGTAAATGAAGCAACTGCAAATGTAAATGCAGACACTTTTATAGCTCTTGTCACCAACCCTCATCCCAGGAGGTCTCATGTCCCCTTTTTGGCAAGAAATGTTAATTTTGGCATTTATTGCACATACCACTCAATTAAGTGGAAAATCCATGCTGGGGGCACAAGCAGAGCACTATGTAACCTCTCCATTTGTTTCCATCAGAGACTTAAGGCTTAAGGGAGCCCGAAGCCCTGGGTCAATCAGGGCTTGGTGGACTGCTGAGCTGGTATGTAGTAACACACTAGTTGAACAAAATCATTAAGCAGAAACTTATTGTTTATGCATATCTACAGCTTTGAAAATACATGCTGTGGAGAGATGTTAGGGAGGTGCCTGCAAAAGTTACAGTGGTTTTCCCGTACCACTACATTTCATCCTAAATGATTCTGCATGAAAAATCCATTATCTTGCTCTCCTTGAAGGGAAGGGGAAAAAAAAAAAAAAAAAGCAGAAAAAAAAACACAAGGACTAAAGTAACAAGTAAAAAGACTGTCAATTAACCATATGTTACATTCTGTGGAAATCAGGTGAATATTGGCACTACTACCAAGTTACAGGCAAATAGATTCCACAGACGAGATGAATCTTTATTGAATAGATGGAAGACTTGAAATTCCTCATGAGAAAAATGATTCAGTGCAGTTTCTTCCTGAGTTAATAGCCATATTGAGCTTTAGAACAACCAAAAATGTCATGAGGTTCTGCTCACAGAATAAATCTAGGCAGTTCCTTCAATAAACAGAAAACATGCAGAGCGGATCAGAAGCTTTTAAACTGTGCTTCCTAAAATGGCCTCTTCTCTCAAACTGCCACTAAGGGCATCCAAGAGTTCTTAATCCCAATGTTACAGAAACTTTCTCTGTGCATGACAGCTCACATAGATTCATTCCCCTCCAGGTAAACAGCAGACTTCCAGTTGTTTCTCAGAAATATCCACTCCACCAGCTTCCATTCCAATCCCCCTGAAAATGCAAATGAAAGCCAGACACCACAGGTTGAGCTTGATTATGTTCCGTGGTGGGAATTCCTCCACAACCAGCAGTAAAGAGCAATTTTAGTCAAGAATACACAACGTATGGAATAGTGCCCTGAGAAACAAGATGAATAGATGGAGAACAGCCAGTCAGCTAAGTAACAACATAAAAACCTTTTCTGTAGGAGCTTGTACTCCTCTTCTGCACTTGCTTTGCTAATCAGGATTGAGGTGCAAAATCCGAATTCCCCAGCCAAGGTTCTCCCAGCCCCAAACAGTAGCAAAGATGTAGTTTTCATCGATACTGCTTTGTAAAGGGCCTCCTTTCCTGTTTCTGTATTTTGTAGCATGAGCTTCTCAGTTCTAGCTTTGAGGTAAACTGTAGATTGCAGTGTCATTAGGATACTGGAACTGTAAGCTTAAACACATTGTCTTACTTAGCCAAAGTCAAATGTCTGCTACTGGTAGGCTATAGGCCTTATCTCAGGGAAGATGGCAAAGCAAACTTAATGACATCTTTGTTTGATCACAGCCCTTTCTTCCAGAAAACTGCTGAGCTTTCCTTTCCCCTTTTCTCTAGTCGTTACACCAAATGTATCTTTGGGAGTGTTCATACCACTGAAATCAAGTTAGGCAGCCTGTAACTGAGACGGCTCTTCAGCTGGGCAAAGAGACTCACTTCAGTTCAAAGGATGAGATAATTTTTCTGTTGCTGAATTATCAAGATCCTTGAGATACAGAACCAGCTTTCCTAAAAGTTAACAGCTGATCTCATGTCATGTCCCAGGACTAACGCTCTTATTCCCCCTGGCTCAAAGCACTGTCTCAGTCTGTTTTATTTCTGAGATTGCTTATCAGACCTAGAAGAGGAGACACAGCTGTAAGTCTTGAGTCTCCACACAATAAAACTGAACCTCAAACAAAGCAAAACCCCACAGTAGCTCAAGTCCAGATAGTGAAGTGAAAGCACCAGCTAAGTGTTTTTGGAATGGGAAAAGGCTGTCCTTTCGTGTCACAGGGACCCTTAAGTAACAGTAGTCTGTCAACAGCCAGGAGACCCAAGTCAAGCGCAGCTACTGAAATAGCTCCTGTAAATTAAAGGAGACCAAATACTGCTCAAGAAAACCAAATATTTTTTCAACACTATTCCATAATGGAGTAGAATTGGTACACTGCCATTCCCATGCAAGAAGAGTTGGTGGTATACAGGTCCTACATGGGGTGATTATTCTATCTGCACCGTTGTACTCTGTGTATTAAAAAAAACTCACACAACTTAAATGTAACAATATTTTTTCATCCATTAGTAGCTGTGCCTTGGCCAGAACAATCAGTGATAAGTGGATTCCGACAAATGTAATTCATAATGTTCCACAAATGTGTGTCAAATTAAGAGCTTTAGGTTGCCACCATTAAAGACCGCTGGGGCCGATACTGTGAAAAGGTGCCAGCAAGAACTGGAGAACAAGGGGGTGAAAAGCAAACAATTTTCTCTTGGAAAAAACTGCATTTACCAAACCCTTCAAAATTATATCCACCAAGAAGTTTCTTTATATCACACAAAACATCTACCGACTGAAGTAAAGAACAAGGTATCTAGGAGAAAGATACAATGCAGAAGGCTGACTTCTGTTTGTTTCAGCTCATACTCGTGTACATAATTAAAGTACATAACCCAAATATTTAATGCAAACTGAAACAGGAATTAATTTTGTCATGAAGCCAATGGAAAGTATGATTTTCAAATCCATTTTTAAGATTTTTTAGAGTAGACTGTGGAAGGTCTTACATGTGATGGTAATTTATACATAAATCACAGTAACTGGAGGAAGCTCCGCCTTTGTCTTCTACCTACCACACCAAGACTTTCACACAGGGGAGAACAACAAATAGCACACAGGTTTCTGTTGCTTGGGAAAGCTGGGGAAGTAACATACCTCCTTAACTCCATTATTCTTAACCATTATAGTCTGTTTCTTTGCTTGATACTGTGTAATTATGGGACATCTCTAAGCTATGAGCTGCCTCTTTTGAATTCGCTTCCTAATAGAAATAAATACTGTAAGGGACCTTTCTCCAGAAACTGTTGGTATGATATTTAGTAGGAATTTACAGCTTGTTAGGAGATACATGTCTGTTTCCCAAGCTGCAAAGGAAATATGGGTATGGATTCAGGAAAGTCCTGTCCATAAATACCAGCTTTATAACCAGAAAGCATAACTGTAAATATTAAAACTGAGTACTAAGAAAAGAGATGTCACTTCAGGAATTTTTGTTTAAACATTAAGAAATCTTGATTTGTAATATAGACCAAGCACTGCTGCAACAGAGAGAGCTCTTAGACATAGCTTGTAAGGAGATACTACTCCTTTATTTTCCTAGAGGGAAACTAAATCACAGGGTAACCTAAAATATTTAATACTATTGATATGAATGTTAAAGTTGCAATATAATTTCATCAGCAGTGTGCAAACTTCAGCATGAATATATTAGTAATTTCATATGGATTATTTTTCTAGAAGTTTAAGAACAAATGCAAGATTCGTTGTTTTTTTAATACATTGGAAATAACAACTACATTTCTTTGGCTAAACTTTGAGTAGTAGCAGCCATAATATGGTTATACAGAGCTGTTTTGTTTTTTGTTTTTTTTTTTTTTTTCAAAGATTGATAAGAAACTTTCCTTTCCCAAAAGAAGTGTCATTTATGAGCAAAACATATATTACAAAACCTTTCTGGACAACTATAATCTTTGATAGTTGTTTTATCCAGAGCACAAATGCCACTTCACCATGAATGTTGGCTGACCTGCCTAAATCTCAATGAAAAACAGTTGTACCGAGAAGATTTCTCTGCAGATGGTTATGCAAAAGAGAATCTTCTTTTCACGTTTATGCTGAAGAACACCCTCAGTAATGCATTCAAAAGCATTATTTTTATTTGTGGATTTTTTTATTTTTTTTTAAAGGCTGAGAAGTACATGTACTGAAATCTCAGCTAAATGTTTAGTATACTGATAAGGGTATAGGTTCTATGTGAAACAGTATTAGCAACTAAATCAAGATGTAGATTATTCTTTCAAATTACATTGAAAAAGAAAAACTAGCAAACTGTCATTTAGCTCTGCTTTTTTTCATTAAGTCAGGTGGGTAACAGATTCTATTTACTCCTCTCCTTAGGTGCATACACAATGTAATATAATCGTGGGATAAAAACATTAGGGAAGGAACAGACCTGTCTGAGGAGTGGCTCTACTGCTTCAAAGGGCAGGAAAAGCATGTAACGCCATAGGATAGCTATTGTAGCAGGTCACCAGAGAGCGAACACTCAGAGAGCGATCATCTAAGCCCATAAAATGTGCTGCTTATCCATCCTCCTCATAACACTGTCATCTTTGACAATGATGGACTTATCCTCTCTGCTAGACTGAAAACAAGCACGTTCTGGTCCTTTGACAAGCTATATGCAGGATTCCAGTTTGCTTTCACATAATCACATTGTAGCTGTTATAGCTACAAGGAACTGGAAAGCAGCTGAAGCCAATCACCATCAAAATCAGTTTGCTACTTCCTTGCCCCAGTGCAATCCTTTCATGGAGAGATGTGAGAAAACAATTTGCCATCTTCTCACTACTTTATTTTGCAAGAATTTGATTTATGGGTGGGGTTGAATTTTTTTTTTTCTTTTTTTTTTAAGCAGAGACATGATTTGGTATTTTCCTACAGAAGAACAACCAAAAAAACCCAAAAAAGAAAAACGAACCAAAAAAACCCCAACACAAGCAAACAAACAAACGAAATCACAAACCAAACAAACCAAACAAAACCACCCTTAAAATCCACACCATTTGCTGAAAGTTTCCAGACTCCTGATAACCTCTGTACCTCCTAAATGGAGATAAAACTCAAAATACCTTAAGGACAAGAATAAGGCTTGCAACTTGTCCAGCTGTGCCATTTTGCTTGTCTGGGCATACACACAAATACATCCAAACATAATTAAGGGGGTGTCTGAAAGTTCTAGTGAATCCCTTTTAAGATGGCACATAAAAATGGCTGTGATAACCTCTCTGTATCTTGTTTTCTTTGTATGGCTCATATCAGAGTTGGTTGTCTTCCAAAGGTGTCCAAGGTCTGACTTACCACTTTTTCAACACCTCTAGAAGGCTGTAAGTTTACACTTCCACATCACCAACACAGATAATGCAATGGACACTACATATTAATTAAACAATGAAAAGACATTACAAATATGAAACACTTCTGTTACAGAGATATAAATGCTTATTGTAAAATGAATCCATGATGATTGGATTTTAATATATTAATAATTTTTACTCTATTAAAACACAGTGTTGCATCAGTTTTACAGCATGGAATAATGGCATTATCCTACCCAGAGTTAAACAGTACTTCTGTAACCTTTTTAAAAATTCGTGACTACATCAAGTTTCTGCTAGAGGGTTGATGCTTTAATACAATGACAAGTGTCTTACAAGAAAAAGAATGCTATCAATTTATTTCTGAATTTTGATACTTAAAGCCAATTATTTAAGAATGCTGCAGGAAAACTAAATTAACTGCAGAAGTATATATCTTGAGTGCTAAGTTGTGTTATTTATGACAGTCCGTCTTTGGAAATCCACTATAATTGTTTTCTTTCATCATTACAGAAGTCACTTCTTTGTAATTGAAAGCAAATGCCAGAGAAGAACTATTGTTACAGCATCTCAGAAGAATGTAACCAGATTGCAAGCTAAATTGATCTACTAGTTGTCAAGTTTTTATGCTTATAATGACTTCTTCATGAGATATTTTCATTTTTTTTCTAAAAAGTAAATGGCCAGATAATGCAAGTAAGAGTTTACTGTACTACCGTGCTGTGAAAATAGACATAGTGCGACTACAATATAGCTCTTACACATGTAAACAGGTGTTTGTTAACAATGTACAAAGACCATTTAAGCAATTTTTGTCCCAGAGAAAATTGAAATCTGAGCACACAAATTTTTGTGTGGTTTACTCAGCACATGAATATGTTACTCCTGTTTCTAAATAAGGTACTGTCCTGTCCTTACAGTAACTCTTACCATTCACTACAGACCATGCCATTTTGGAGAATCAGAATGTGATTAAGAAATAGGATTTGTGGGGAAAAAAAAACAAAACACACACCAAACCAAACCCCCAACAAAACAAAACAAACCAGTTTCATTTTCTAGAAGTCAAGTTCCTTTTTATTCTTACTTCAGAGAGAAGAACTGGGAAAGAAAACAAACAGCTTTCTCTTGCTAATTGGGAAAATAGGTGGAGTAAATACATCAGAAACTATACTCTTTACAAGCTGTGGGATTTTCCTTGTGATGTTGCATTCCTATACATGACTTGTGAAAAGTACAATGTATTTACTGTTTCAGTAAAACATGGGAAGGAATCTTAAATTCTATTCCTTCAGATCTCAACCTAGTAAGCTATTTCTTGTCAAATTCTGGTGTACTATTCTTACACCAGTTCCCAGTTGTTTCATCCTACTAGTAAATTTATCTTCTCTCCCCGATGGACCCTAGTGGCTTGTATAAAATGAACTCACATTTTGAACACACATTCCTCTGGCACCCTTCTGGGAATGTTCAGAGCCTAGTGACCAAACAAACATGAATAAAAGTGTATTTTCTCTCTTAAAAAAAAAAAATCATAAGAAATGCTGAAACAGTATGTCAGAGGCTGTGATGCTTTTGTGGCTGGCATGGGCCAAGTTTGCTATTTATGATTTAAAATACAACAAAGGTGGGGGGGGAGCAAAAAAAAAAAAAAGCCATGAAAAGTTCAAAGTGCAAATATTCTTTGGTTTACTCATTAAAACAAAAGGACAGCAAACAGCAAAACCACTGGCAATTAAATAAACAGCAATTTCTTTATATGCTTCCTAACAAAAAGTCTTCAGGTGTTTGAAATGTATTAACTTCACACTTTTAAGTACATTACAGTGTCTAGAAAGTCACATTATTTTATCCCCATTGGCAAGGCAGGCAGAAGATAAGGGAGAAAAAGAAGGATGAAAGGTAGGAGGGGAGAAAAGAACAAAAAAAATTTATTTAAGATTCCATTTTTCCATTAGTTAAATAGTATATAACACAATGATAAAACTAAATTATGTTTATAGTTTGATTGTATGCAAAACAAATTGGCTTTGAATTTATTTTAAGATAATCAAGCTTTGTGAATTCACATGATCATACACATCAGCCTAGTCTATAAAATACACTGACTCACACCTTTTCGGAAAGAACTTTGACCTATTAAGCTGGATTCTAAATATCTTAAGGAATTGCATGGGTAAGTCACCGTGTTCTACTTTACGAGAGGCTGAGCTAAAACTATGTACCACAAGTGGTTTCTAGGGAATGCTCTTCCCCAGTTAGGCTATTTTACTGTAGCTTATTCCTCAAATAATCCCCATATAAACAAAGGAAGCAGGCATCTGTGAGGGTCTATAAAGATCTACAGTTGGTAGCCTTGCAGACAGAAAGATTTCACCACTGATGAACAAGCCTGTTAAGAGTCTGCATGACAGCGTCACTGGTATTATTTAAAACTGAATGCTTCATAAGGCCAACATTAGGAAGCCCTGATCTGTGCAGAGAGCATTAAAGACTATAAATGAATCAAATATATACTTTACAAATAAGTCAAAGAAATTATAGAGCGTACCATCACCACAACAGTCTGTTACCAACATTACTGGACTCTGATAGTTTAGAAATAATTCTGTAAATCTATGAAAGATGTGGGTTGTCTGACAGCATATTGTTTTGCTTTGTATATCTATCTTGCAAGACTCTTACTCTACTTGGACCATTCTGGTTTATTGTCTTTATCTAGCTGTTTCCGCAGGCAAAGCACAGTAAAAAAACCCAAAATAAATCAAAAAAACACCAACAAAAGTCATGTGCAGTCTTTCTTCCAGATGGGCTGTGAATAGCAACAGATAGCTCATAATAAGAAATCAATTTAATAAAGATATTTTGGAAATATTTGTAGTAACGTAAAAAACCCTTTTTGCATGCTCCCTTATTCCTTCATAAATCAACAGTGTTCCATCTACAAATAATGCATAGGCAGCCAACTTTAATACAAGTACTTATTATATGTTCCCCTCATCTAACATTTTGTTGACACCATCACAGAGTTTCTGCAAATGGAGTTTATAAGGTCCAAAAGGATTGTACAAGGCAGCCAAAAACTCACAATCAGAGAAGTGATCAAACACATTGTTGATGCGTCCATGTGACTTGGCAGTTAGATGACGCTGAATGATTTCATGAAGTAGCTCTCTACAATCATTTAACAGTTTGGACAAAAAATTCCTGTCAAAGGTATAATCCACCTGATGGAAACTGACCACGGTCTTAGCCAGCTGATGAACTTTCTTCTTGAATTTCTCCATCAATGCTATTTCATCCTGATTAAACTGGTTGTTCCTGTAGAGAATGGCCAATTTAAGGACTATTTTAATGAGGTTTTTGATTATTTTCTCTGCTTCCTTTTTATTTTGTGTATATTCCTTTGTCACTCTGTAGAGCTCATCTAAAACATCACTGCTTGTATCATCGATCAAAGTAGTTGCTATTGATTTCGACACCATTTTCCCAAGGATCTTCTTCTGGGCCTGAATGGCCAGACTTTTGGAGTTGAAGACATCTGTGGCCACTGGAGGAAAAAGAAAACAAAAACAGTATGAAGTAAATTCTTCATAACAGACATACTATGGACAGTAAGGTGATGTTTCCATGTCTATCCACTTGTATCAGTCTTACTAACTGCCATAAAAATAATGCAAACTTATGTATGTAGTTACAGAAAAGCCCATCTTTTCAACTCGTAAAATGCTGCTGTCTCTAGGTTTACATTCTTCTAGACTGTTTTGAGAAAACAGAAAATGAGTTAGAACTTGCTCAAAAATGGTTTAAATACTTCTCTATATATGGATTGGTGGGATTTCAAAATGAGGCAATAATCCTGCCCTATTTGGTCAGCTGAGTCATAAATCTGATCGGATTCTCATATTCCCAATGGAATCTGAAACCATGACTATCCCAAATGTCATGACAATTACCGCTGCTACTCCAAGACAGTAATTCAGTGAACTGTTGGAAACCTTCTTCTTGCTTAGCATTTTACATGATCAGTGAATTGAGATTCCACACATCTATTATGTTTTTGCACATTTATTTGATACATATATAGATAGATAGATTTAAGTATAATACACACACCAAAATCCTTTGTCAGAAAACAATCCTGAGATTCTCTGGATGCAATCTGAAGAAGCTAGTTTTCAGAAGGAAAGCAAATACAGGTTTACAGTTCTACATCTTACACTTAATGCAGAAAAAAAACCAAAAATCAACAGTCCAGGGGTTGCCAGAACACTTTCTAGCACAACCTTATAAAGAAGTTCTTCTGTGACCAATCAAGTTGATCCTAGAACAGACCTCCACCTCCAAAGCTATGCTTACTTACACCAATATAACAAATGACTGGTTTATCATTTCTTCAAATACTTAAAAGACCCCAAACGTTCTTTCAGAAACTTGTTTTGTGAAGTATTACCACACATGGTCTGTTGCCAGTGACAGCTATTGGCAGCATATTCCCTTTGCAGCACCTTCTCCACTAAGGCGTGTGTGAATCCATATTTCCACGTTGACTGGTCTGGGAGGTGGCTGCTGTTACACTGTGGCATTCCTAGAATCTCAGACAGGATGAAGGAAAGCTTCATCTGCTTACATTTACTTCACCTATGGAAGGTTTGCTTTGCAAACACAGGGCCTATAAACCTTTTTTTTTTTTGTTTCCCCTTCTTTTCTTTTAACGAAAACATAAACTGCAGATGCCAGACAGTAAGTCCCTGAATTTGGAGAAGGTTTCCTGTAACTGTACTTGGCAGCTGGGTGTGTTCAGATGCAAGTGCCTCTGGGGTTCCAGCAAATAGAAGAAATTTGTCTTTCAGGACACACAAGACAAATATGTAGTTTTTCTTCAATTTTTAGAGAAATCTTGGAGATACAGTGTATTTTAAAGAATCTTAGTTGCAAGCTCCTTTTTTGTCATCTCAGAAACTTTCAATCAAGTTTGTTTATGAAGACTTTCATTGAACACCTACATTTTGTTTTGAAGCATGAAGTGTTTTGATTGCATTTTTCAAAATCTTTACTACATGAGGACACTCAAAAACCAAAGAAGCCATTCTTAGCTGTCTTGGGGAAAACACCCAGGATCATAATACAGACACCTTTCTCAACCACAGAGAGACAGGAAGATGTTAAAGATGTGCTAAGCAATCAATCTGAACTGAAAATATTTCATTCACTTCTTGCGTTTTTAAATATAAAACTGCAAGTGTTGCTGTGCAAGTAAAACTAATTATTTCAAACAATTCAACAACCAATGCTTTACAAAGATCTATAGGATGAAGGATAGCTTTTTTCCTCTAAAACAGGAATATCAATTGTTCTTTCATAACTATTGTTTCTTAAAGCCTTTCAATTTACTAATTGTTCATCATGTCTTCTTTCCAGCATTCCACAAAGATGTATCAAAGTTCATACTAATAGGAGATGATGTTTCAAAGCATCTTGATATTCAAAGAGGAAAGACCCTCACAATACATTAGTATTTTAAAATGTTCTTTTCCAGGGTGCTATAGGCATTCTTATAAAATGTCAAGTGTATCACATAGAATGTTCCACTATAACAGAAATCCATGCAACCTGCCTCTAGCAAGTCACACAAACACCCAGGCACGGTTCCAACAATTTAGACATAGCAACCTACAAAGTATCAATTTCAAGAAACTGAAAGCATGGAACTTTTTTCCCAAAAATTTTAGTTTTTCAACAAAATTACATACATAATTTAACATCTGACAAAGTGGAGCTGTGAAGTTTCATGCAAATATGAGGAGGAACTATTTCACAGTGAGGGTGATGGAACACTGGAATGGGCTGCCCAGGGGGGTTGTGGAGTCTCCTTCTCCGGAGACATTCAAAACCCACCTGGACGCGTTGCTGCGTGTCCTGCTCTAGGTGATGCTGTTCTGGCAAGGGGGTTGGACTAGATGGTCTTTTGAGGTCCCATCCAGCCCCTGACATTCTGTGATTCTGTAAGCTCAACCTGTAATTACCATTGCTAAGCAAACAAGAATTGTTGACTTACAGGAAGTGTTAAACTCTTGGTGGCATTTCTCTAAGAACTGTCTAAATGTTGGGACAACCCAGCATGACCTATTTTCTACTTTGCAATACACCAAAAGTCAGTTTCATTTGTCTTTTGTTATTACATGGGTTCTAATTTAATTGCTAATAATATGTAAATTTCATACTTTTTATTTTAGCCAATGCAGAAAGAAATTTGCAAACCGTTTGCAATTTATATTCAGAATTTTTCCTCGTTATCAAAGGCAGAAAGAGCTAAAATGTATTTCACACTCAACTGCTTAACTAAAACTGAGTTTAAGCAACACAGTTATAGAGCTCCTTCAAACCAAACATACATGCTTCCTTAAAAAACAGCAAAATTATTACTTACTTGTTCATCAAAGGCAATTGCAATTGTTAATACTGACAGCAGAAAGAGATGCAAAACAGCCGAGGTGAAGACTGGCCTGGGGCTTATTTATTCCACTAAATTCAGCGCACACATTATCACCGACTTTGAAACACAGTCAGAAACTATCACAGAGCGAACATGGGTTTGTCTCCTTCACCATACCAGCAGCTCTTCTCAGCTACCTTTCTCTCCTGCCCGCGGTGCTTCATTTTGCTTTGGCACCTCAGAATGCAAGAATCTATCTCTGTGGTTTCACTTCCTTGAAAAGAGAGCTGAAAGGAAATTGCACTGCTGAGCAAGCAGCGCAACAGCAACAGCCGTTACTGCTAACTGACAACTGGAACAATTAGCAGAAAGGGAGGGAGAAGAAATGTCCTGTGACTCGAAAGGGCAGGGGACGTGTCAAGAAGAGGTTAAAACATTAACCTGCTATCTGCAAAGGCAGCTATTCAAGAGTATTGGAAATGCCTGAGTCACAGGTCACCAGGGGGGTGATGAGGGGTGGCGGGTGGCTGGTGGCTGCAGATGTCACCAGTCCCCAGCCAAGCAACCCCTTTCAAACCTCTGACAACAATTTCAGGTGCGAGCACCTAAAAATAAGCCCATAAATCCACATTTAGACAAATACGTAAAGCAGCCTCATTTTCTTGGTGTTTTCTTAGTGTTGATTGTATGCCGCCATCTTTCAGGAGTGATTACTGTAGCTAGGCAGGATGTATAAATCACTGACCACCCATATTGTATTGACAGGTCCCATCCTTCCACTTTAAACTGAAATAGTACCATTCCTCTGGTGGCCTGCAGTAGACCCAATATTTAGGCAGGTAATCCCACTAATTTTAAGCATCTCATAGATAGCTGTGTCGGGTTTTTGTCATGGCTACTCATTATATCTTCTATTTCTTTCTTGTGCAGTTTTACACTTCACTTTTTAAAAGTGTATCATCAAAAAATACCCCTTTGAAATCAATGTGATGTCATTTCCTGTACGATCTGTATCAATAAAAGCGATGATGTTCAGTAGACCACCTCTCTGCAGAGGAGAGCAGTCCAAGGGGAAAGTGATCTTAGAGATAATGGGGACACCTGCAAAGTCCTTCTAATTTATGATTTAGAGGAGCAAACAAGTTGCTGAAGACTACCTCCTGTGAAAGTTAGGAGCTTATTCATTATGAAACGTCTTGATTTTTGCAACCAACAGTAGGTGTGCTTTAAAATTAGTATTTTTGTGTTAAAGTTAATAAATATTGGACATTGTAGCATTCTGGATGTGTTTTCCCCAAAACATTTTACCTGACACATATTTGTTGAAACTGTGGTGAAAGTATGTACTTGTAATGAAAATTTAGAATTGTGGGTTAATAAGCTCTCAGGAGACTGGTAAAAAGTACAAGAAGATTACTGCTTATGGCAGCAATGCTGACTTTTCCCTGACATGGAAGCTAGTACACTTCCCCCCATACTGTGGCAAATGCCTATTACCAAATACCCTATTTCTCAACAGTATTTAAACAACAACAAAAACAAGTCATATTCATAAAAAAAAAAATTGAATCAGATTATCTCAGTGCCTTAAATCAAGGCAGAATGTTTTTTCCACAAGATAACAGTCAGTGGTAAGATTCAACATCACTTGCAGTTGAGTGTATTCAATCTTACGTACACTGACAATTACTACTTGAGTCACTGAGTATTTTTAAACATGCAGTAATAAAGGACCAGAAGAAAAAAACATCCAGTAAAAACTTCCAGTGAGCCATGTTAAATTCTATGGGCAAGTCAAGAGTTCAGCCTTCTGACACGAGTTGCATTTCTAGTACATGTTCTCAGTATGCTGATACAACAGTCCCAGCGGAAGAGAAAATGTGACTGCGAAGCCATTGATAACAACGCAGCTGCACGGCACGCAGTTCTCATTTTTGTGATGCACACGTTAGTACCTGTTGAGTGCAAGGTCCAAAAATTACAGGGTTTTTTTGGGCAAAGCACAAAGAACATTTACACAGGCTTAGGAGGAGAGACAGCACTGACGGAGTGCTTCAGGCAGCATTTAAAAGACTGTATTACATGGCTTTGAGAAATGTGGCAACCAATTTTCTGCCAGGCTTCCTGTGTAGACAAGCGTGTTTACCTCTCTGCAGACTGTGGGTGAGAACTACAACTAAAAGCCTGCTCATGCTGTGTGAGCTGCATGTTCTGTCAGACTCCCGGAGTGAGAGAGCACCATTTCCCTGGAGGGAGGCAACCTGAAATCAAGTGGGGTCTCTCTGACTGTATGTGACTGTGAGTCATGCATCTCCAAAATCATGAGAGCACCTGGATATCAAGGGATAAAAAAAATTGCCAAATTCTTACTACTTCTTGTGCCTTCTTCTTTCTGAGTCTTTACAGGGCAACCCTTTTTTTCCAGGAACAATAAAGGCCAGAAACATTAAAAAAAAAAATACACTGAAGCATATAAATATATGACTTCATGTATAAAAACGTGAGTTCAGTAAGGTAAAGCTCCAGTGGTGATAAACTGCAAGAGCTAGCACCAGTAAGCAAACAAGTCCTGAAGTACAGAACAGGCAGAAATGGAATTATAAACCTGTTACCAGGGCTGTAACAATTTTCACAATGTAGTTATTACGTGATGATAAGATTTAAAAAAATGAGTGGTAAGAGACTACAAATTCTTCAGATATGAATAAGGTAAGCTGATTTTTCTAGCTGCCACCATGATTTATAGCTTCTTAATAACTGTCCGCGTGAGTGAGTCATGGTTTCAAAGAAATTACTTTTTGGGGGGGGGGGTGG
>JANVCC010010369.1:17515378-17573083 GCA_025345505.1 Todiramphus chloris collaris
GGGGATGGTTTTTTTGTTGTTGTTAGGGTGTGGGGTTTTTTAGGGTTTTTTTTCTTATCAGAGAAGTCAAGTGTTTTGATTCTTATTCAAGTGCTTCAAAGCTTCCTGGGTGAAAGGTGTTTTAAATTTAAACTTTTTAAAAGCACAGACGAAGGCCTTGCAATTCCAGAAATGTATCAGTCCTCAGACAGACACTCCAGCATATTCCTGGTCCTTGGGCTCACAAGTGTTTGTTCACTTGCTGGCTTTTCAAAATCTGGTAAAAACTGAAGCTTGCACCAGACATAAGAAGACCAGACAGCACTCTGATAGCTTTTACTCTTCAACCTTAGACACTGGGACTGCAACTTCTAAACTGGCTGGCGGCAGGGGTAAGAAGAGACTAGGGCAGCCACAGAGTTTATTGGGAAAAATACTGCAACAGGGCAGAGAGCCTGGGCAAGTAGCATCAGGCAACGGAAAATCCAGAGGGCAAACATCTAAGTGAGTAAGAAAAAAAACACAACAAACCAAACAAGGAATCTATACAGCACTTATTTCTTCAACATACGTCTGTACTTTTTTGATTAAGGTGGACAAGTTCCCTAATTGAAAAGCAAGTATTTTATTTGGTACCTTGTTTTTAAAAATGGAGATTTATATAGGAATATAAATTTTTACTAGAAAAAGGTTTAAACTAAAGTTTTCAATGCATAAAAAAACCATTTGTACATAAAGGTAAATAAACTTTGCCTACAGTTCTCTTAATAGGTACAGTAAATTGTACTAAATTCTCACTGTGATCTTTACCAACTGAGCATACTATGAGACTTAATTAGTTAAGCAATGTGTACTAATTTTAACATTCACACTGGAAGACCTTCAAAAGAAAAAATATCCAATCTGAAGCCAAGCCTAATGCATGGCAAATATTGCATGAGCAGGCTTAATGATTTTGGAAGTCAGCTCCCAGGCTGCAAGGCACTTTCAAACAACAGTTAATCAAGCAATTTTGGAAATAAATCTGGCTAATCAATCATTTTTTGAAATATATAGCATGTCTAATCTTCATACCCATACTGAAAGAAGCATACATTCAGCAGCAGGAACATGGGAAAGGTAAAAGAACAGTTAGAAAACACTTTTGGTAACATCCTTTTTCACGATAAAGTGCTGAAGCAGTCATTGTCAATAGGTTTGCAAAATGCGTATGATATTGTTATATGCTTCCTGATTTTGCTATTTAATTATAGCCTAGTGTATTACAATGTCAAAAAATTTGACTAACAGAAAAAATAACCCACATTCTAGTTGAAAAAATAAACAAAATCAAACCATGAAAAGAACAGAAAATAAAATAAGATTTTGATCAAGAAATGAGAAGAATTGAGAAAAAAAAAAAAAAGTACCTGCAGGTTAAGGCTGGGTAGTGTGGCAAGCAAAAGATGCTATTTCTAACAAGAATGTATGTGCAGAGTTTTGCAGTCCCATGAGAGCATTCCATGCCAACAAGTTATTCTGGTTTTACATGCTTGTGCTTCCCACAGCCACCCTGTGCATCACATGGTATGTACACTGCAGCTGATTTAGAAATTTAAAAAGCCTTCTTAAAAGACCTTTTTCCTAAAGCCTCTGCATATAATTAATAGTGCAGATTTAATAAGGAAAAAAAAAAAATCAGATTAACTTCTGAAGACTGCTCTTAGAGAAGCAAATTTTAAAAGATGTTGGATATTAAACAGAGAAAATGACAGTCACACAGAGTAGGGTCATGAACTTAATTTGGTATTTCACTCCTTTGCCACCATTTGTTATCCTTGCTGGAATGTCACAACAGATGCTGTGGCATTAACTCTGCAGCCTGTGTATTTCAGCTGTTGGCCACTGCAGGGCTACATCAGCTTCCCCTCTATCTACCAGGTGTCCATGCACACGCGACAGTAATACTGAACAAATGTTTTCATAGGGAAAATAGGGAATAAAGTGTACCTTGATCATTTCTTTTGATCGAGGAAATGCAACACAGTTGTCATATATTTTTTTTCCAGCCTTAGAAACACCTATCAAACTGCAGCAAGGCAAATGTGCCAAGTTCCCTAACCCAAATGGTACTTTCAGTAAAATAATCTGGCTATTACAATTGTTTATCTTACCAATTGTTAAAATTTAAAAAGGGGTATCTAATGGCTCTTACAAGCACCCTGGCAAAAGGAATGTATTCTCACAAAAAAAAAACCAACAAAAAAAACCCAAACAACTTTAGCTGTAGGCAGATGACCCAGGGTATAACAGAAGATCTTCTGGCTTGAGTGCAGAAGGAAAAGCACTTGAGACCTGCAGCCCTGGGGAACTTTGATTCTATTGGAGAGACTTAAATTTGACATGGGGGTGGCAAGTTAAGAGGAAGTTTAAGATACATGTGGCAAATGGAAGGTCTAGACAAGATGGCAGTGTGGCATGAGAGGAACGGGGAACTCACAAGGACAAGGTAGCAATCTGGCTGTCAAAATGCAAAGGGTATATATTTTGAATAGTATGTAAAAAAAGCAACAGAGGAGGCTTCAGAAAGTTCAAATGACAGAAAGGTTTTCAAGTGATCTTACCATGGCTTTGAAAGTAGTTAACAATGATTTTCCTGTATTTCTAGTTCTGGTTCTCTGTTCTTCTCAAAGTCAATATGTACACCACCCTGTCTGTTTCTTGCAGACAGAATGGGAGTCCCTTGGTATCTGTCTTTCAGTATAATGTTGAAACAAGACTGGATTGTTAGGTTGTAATTTGTTTATATATGTACTACTCTACCAGGATTTTAATCCAAACTTCCAGCCACTGAATCAATGGTTGAGAGTATCTTCTCTCCTTCATTCCCTTCTGTCAGTTCAGAACAGGCTCTCCAAAACACAAACGGTTTATCTTCTAGAGGCTTTGCTTTGACTCCTCTTTGTTTCCACTTGGTTTGCTTTATTCCTGGCATCTCAAATTCAAAACCAATGCTCAAAAGAGCTGAAAAAGTATGCAAAGTATTTCTATTCTTAACACTTACTGGGAAAAAATGCAAACCAAAATAAAATAAAAGAACAACCCAAAAACCAGCGTTAATATCTTTGAACAAACAACACTTGAACTCTTGCACAAAGTAAGAATGACAAAACACAGGTTCACCTCCTTACATTTATTAAGAGTTTGGTTTTGCTTTCATTAATGTCATTAAATCCTACTAGAACATAAAGTGTAAGAAAAAAATTAGCTTGTTAATACTGTTAGCAACTTGTTCTTCTGTAAAATTAAATCTTACGCTTAAGCACCATGTGTGCAACACTGACGTTTCGTTTTATGTCTGAAGACAGTATTACCTGGATAAAGAACTTTGATATTTACCAAAGCACTAACAAAAAAATGTTGCAAATATATTTATTGCCTAAAACTAAATAGTTCCCAGCAGTGCTTTCAGACTCAACTGTTCTGTGAGTCTGTAAAACCTGCATCTGGTTGGTAGTTCACTTCTCAGAGCAAGGTGTAGGAAGACTTGACTGAAGTGTTCTTCACAGTTGTTGACTACTGCAGAATTTAGTAGTCCATCTTCTTTACTCTGCACTGGCATCAAATGCTGTTTTTAATTAGGTGATGAACAGCACTGATAAGCTATGAGGGGATATCCACCACCAAGAAAGGTTGTTGTAGCCAGAAATTTCCAGGATTATTTCCCACAAAGTAGAGAGGGAATGCAAATTTGAACCCAGAGAAGGAAAAGCCTCAAGTGGTGAAAATAATCACCGTCAATCTAAATTTCAAATTAGTTAGACTACATTCTCTTCACTTCACCATGATACTGACACCCTCTCCTCCCATACTGCATGGCATTATGTAACAAGCCACAAACAAACTGATGGACATCTAAATACACGATAATTTACATCTCTTTCAATTGATTATAATACAAAGCACTTGTTGCAAAGAAAGGTTAAACATACATACAGGACAGGGATGACTTGCATTAGATTTCTGAATCTCTAATCTGCAGCAAAGAGGACAAGGCTGTAAGCTTGGTAAAGATCACAGACACCAGATCCAAACCTTATTCTTATCCCTTCCAGAAGTATCCACTATTTATATTCACAGCTGCTCAAACTTATGATTGTTCCAAGTTCTTTGTTAGTTTCTGAACTAAAGTCGCTATTTCTCAGTGAATATTTTTAATATAAATGTTTTTAGGTGAACAGAAACATTCATGCATTTTCTCTTTTGGAAGTAGGAAAAAGTAACCCTTGGCATCAGCAGCCCAAACATCCACCAGTGTCGTTTACTTGCTTTTGCTAATATGAAACCAAAATTATTTTTTTTCTGTAAATAAAACTATTTTTATAGAACAGTTTGGAAAAGCAGACATAGTAAAACTGAAAACAGATCTCATGAACTCCTTAAGCTTGAAAAACACAGAAATTCCATTGTTTTAAAAGTCAAAGTTTCCTATACACCTCAACAAAGTTAATTAAGTGGAAGCTTGTCTGTGCATGCACTGGTTCTGTGCTTTATTACTTCCTGTATGAAGTGAAATGTACATAGTTTGGGATCAAAATCTCTGTTGCATTCTTAGAAGTCCACTGAAATCACAGGTCAGCTACCAGTTCCTTAGAGAAACCTGCAAGTACTGACCTACATAGATATGCAAGATACATATCAGAATATGTCCCCAGATTTCGAATTACAAACCTTTCCAGGATAAACACTCTCAAACAAATGAAATGCTAACTCCCACTTTACTGCAATTTATTCTCATTACTGTAAACTTCCAGCAGGAACAGGACTCTCTGCGGACACCCCAACATTTGTATATTGTGTGTCAAACCATAATCTAGGCTTCCCCTATTGCTATGCAAAACAGACTCTTGATCTTTCATTACTAGTCTATACAGTTACACATATCAATACTGAATTCAGCAAAAGGTGGTGGTGGTGGTTGTGCTAAATTAGTTTATACAGTGTGTATTCAATCCTCTACGTTGCTTCTGCTGAAGACAGATGTGTGGTGAAGATTCTGGATCCCAAGTTCCCCAGACTGAATCTGCCATGCCCTGCAGAGGTGCAGGCTCTCTATTTCTCATTGCTAGATGGTCAGGCACAGAAACGAACCACAAAACAGAACTGTGACCCAGAATGAACTGATGAAATTGAATCAAACCACACCCCAACTCAGGCAAGGAAACTTATGAAGGAAAACAAAACTTCTGAGAAAATATTCCAAAAGGATGAATGTAGAGCAAGCCTCTCAAAGAACAGGTTTCCCAGCTTCTCTCTTCCTTCTCAAACAAGACTGTGCCCAACTGAGAGCAGATCTAAGGTTTGTGCTTTTGCTGATGTTACAGCAGTTGCAACTGCATCACTAATCCCACAGTGTATCCTAGTCATGATGGCAGTGTGTCCACAGAAGTGTACACCTACCGTTAATAAACACAAGTAACCTGTCAAATCTACTGATGCAGACAGAGAAAACGTGAACACCTGTAACTTTCAGATTTCTCACAGTATAAAAAAAGTAAATGTCACTATATGTGGGACTAGCATTCAGACTGGTGCCACTTATTACTGTGGAAACAGTTTAAGCACTCAAATTTCTTACAAAGTCATAAACAGCAACTGACTAGTAACAGTACTACTACTGGATATTACTGGACCTATGGATATCTATCCAATAAGCAAACATGAAAAATTAATCCTTAAATATGATAAAAGTAATTTTGGCTTTAAAGCCATTATGAAATAGATGAAACTATGTTTAGCCTACTACTTCTTCTACTCAGTGTGATGTACAGAAAACCAGAAGTTGTTTTATAAAGTAGCATAAAAATCAGTTGTTCTTTCACAGCTCTTTATGAAATGCTCTGTTCTTAACCTCATTTTATAATCTCATTTTAACAAAAAAAACCACCCAAAACAAACAAAAAAAGAACCGAACTGAGATCCCCAGTCCAGAAGGTTGAAATAATGCCTGTGATATACTTTTCATTTGCTTCATTTCTTTATCACCCAAAAGTGTTTATGGAGACCCTAAACGCCTGAGAAGAGAGGGGGGAAGGGAAGCTCTTTGCTTCTCAAAAAGCAGTATTGAAGAACCCTTATGAAACTGTCACATTTAACAGATGATTTGACCAAATGATAAACTGTTGCTGATGAAAGGAAATTTGAGTAAAAAATAAAAATTACGATTAGTGTTTGAGCATTACGTTTTCCTTACTTGGCACATGTATTGCAAAATACTCATTATTCTTAAAAGCCATTCATTTAGCCTGTTGCTACACTTGGAAATGGTACTGATAAAGAATACAGGCTTTCCAAATGTTGGTGCAAGGACCTTCCCTTACTCAGATACTATTTCTGATTCTCCAGAGATGCACTGACTTTTGCTCCCTGATCCCTAACCTCTATTTATGACAAACAATTTATGACAGTGCACAGTTTGCAAAGTCCTCAAAGAAAAAAATCTTGAGGGTCGGAGAATTTCTATAACGTAACAAATGCTGTCAACAACAGATAAATGAAAGGAAGATGGGGAAACTAAGTCTCCAGTACAGCAATCAATTCTGTAAGATGGAAAAGACTGGTAGAATTTGAAAGCAAAGTACTGTCTTCCATATATGGAATACTGTATCCAGTTTGGGGCTCCCCAAGCCCTCTGCAAAGGAGATGCTGACAAACTGAAGCAAGTCCAGCAGACAGCAACCAAGATGGTTAGGCTAGAGCACATGATACAGAGGACAGGCTGAGAGCACTAGGTTTGCTCAACCTGAAGACTAATGGGAAATCTAACCAATACATCTAATTTCTTAATAGTTACAGAGAAGACAGTCCCAGGCTCTTCTGGAGAATACACAGCAAAAGAGCAAGGGGCAACAGACACAGGCAGCAGCAAGAGGAATTCTCTTTAGGAATGATACCTTCATAGCAAGCGTGGTCAAATATTCCAATATGTTGCTAGAGAAGTTGTGGGACCACCACTCAAAGACACTATCAACTTAGCTGGAAAAAGACTAAGCCTCATCTAACTTTGAATTTGGAATCAACTTCAAAGCTGACTCTGCCTTGAGTGGAAGGTTGTGCCCAATGACCTCCAGAAGTTCCCTGAAGCCCAAGTTAATCTCTGATTCTATCAATCACATAGTTCAAGGGACTATATCTTATTTGAAATTAAACTTGAGTCTTGCAGTTCACTATGGATTAAAAGATTTGATTGCATAAGTGTAATTATATCAGTGGAATTTTCTCAAAGCAATCTAGCTTTCAACCCAACAATTGCAGCTAAATCATTAACCTGTTAAGAGTTTCAGTGATTCTCTGGAGCAACCTACCAGCTACAGCTAGTGCTTATACCATGGCCTCTGCTCAAATTACTGCCTAGCTTCCTCATCTGCTCCAACTGCACAAGGAAGAGATTGCTAAATATGTGGGATACAAAGTGTTCTGCAGAAGACAAGTACTCCATCTGGACTTCCAAATGTAGTATACAACAAAAAAACACCAGTTCAACACATTCAATTCTGTGCCTATAGAAGAAGCAATGAGAGTGGCCACCTAATCCATTCACAGATCATTTTAAAGGTTACCCTGATTTGGCCAGGAAAATAAAACCATTATTTTGACTTTTAAGGGGGGAAATGCTGATCCACTTCCAGAGTCGTATGGTTTAACAATGTTAAATTAGCACACTTACTGAGAGATTCAAGTGCCCATATCTAGATGGAGCTGCAGCAGCAGTTGTATTTCTGTCCTCAGAGCACTTTAGCTGTTTCCTATATTCTTCATTAAGGTGTCAGCTTCTTGCTTGTCCTTCCACTCCCCCTGTTTGTGCCTCTGGCCATGCTTTTGCCATGCATGTATGATGCAGTATTAGAGCATCCAGTTACAAATAATTATTTCTTTCTTATTTCTCATAAGCTTCATATTTTTTTTCCGTATTTCCTGTACTAAAATGATGTATTTTGCCTTTACTTTGTTCTATTAATCTTGAATTCTAAGAATCTACAGAAAGGATTACACAAAATGCCAAATTGTTAAGCATAGCTCTGTTTTAAGGAGCTGCATACATGATACACATGACTCCAGTAATCTTTTCATTCTCTTCATCAGGGGCAGGGCAGGTTATCTGTGGAATAAAAAGAATCCTCAAATTGACTGATCAAGATTTCTGACACATCCATTCAGGCCAGATAATCTTCCTGCTCCTGAACGGAACTTCTCAGACTACTCTCAACAAACGGCCTGTTTCACTGCCCTTAATCTTTTCTACAGATTGTTTTGACAAGGTAGGGTAGGCAAAGAGCAGGTGAAATGGCAAAAAGCCAACATTTTGTAGTTTTCAGGACAAGAGCAGAAGGTAGGGCTAAAATGTGGGGGTAATTACTAATTGTCTGCATGGATAACACTCTACTGGCACACCTTGGATCTCCCCATTCACTGTCATAAAAGCATAAAAAGTTCTAAAAAAATGCTAGTTTAGGAGATAGTGGGATGGAGATTCACACATTACATACTCCCATTGATATTTTGGATAGAGTAAGTGGCCTATAGAAGCACAAGAGCAGACAACTTTTTAAGTACATGAACATGATTCTACCCTGGAAAACTTTCACACAATGAGATGTGACTGCAAAATGTCAAAACAAATGCATGACTACTTGCAGGAAGGAGTACTGCCTTCTCAAAACAGTGAGCGCTCTATGATTTTATAACCTCCGTGTCCCTGTTCTGAGCTGTAAATGGAAGAAAACAGGTGAGCTCATTCCTGAGTAATCTCATTTGGATTAAAAAATGCTAATTGTGTCTAAAAAAGCTCTGAGCACTTGTAGGAATGAAGAAATCTCTTTCTTCTTTGAAATGTGGTACTTAAAACTAAGTAAGATAAAGGTGGAATGGAGGCTCTCACTGCTTCTGAGTCTGTAATACAATATCTATTGTTTCATAGGCTATGTATTACATTCACTCTGATATCTGTTATTATTTTACTTTTCCTTTGAGACAAGAGATTTATCTCCTGTTGTCTTCTAGATCTACAACTTAAATCCTGTAGAATGAAGGGGAAATTTTCTGAAGCTTTAAATTTCCTTCCACTGAAGAAACACTATTGAAGAATCCATTAATACTATAATAATTTCAACCAGTATTACCACGTATTTAAAAAAGGTGTATTCATGATACATATTCTTTAATATTACATCATTAAGAACATTTCCTTCAGATTTCAAAAAGGAATTAAGTCATACAACAGCCTGAAACTATTTGTTACCTTCCTTGGTACATGACATGCCACCATGAAACACCAGACTGCAATTACAGCATGCAGTTAAATGCTAACAGTCTTGCTTGACTTTACCATGCACTTTGTTTCATCCAGGGCAAAAGTCACTACAAGAAAATATGCCAGAGCTATTTATATCATGACAGTTGTTGGAATCTGTAAATGCAGTAGAGATTGATGCCATCGACACACCAACACACACACAGCCGTGTGCACACACGCACATATTTATCACAGCACTGTGGTATACAACTGAATACAAAGATTGCTCTAATGTTACTAAGCAGCATGATGAGAGGGGAAAAAAACCCAACTGTTTCCTGTTACCATTCTAATACAGACCATGCAGAGATCAAAGGCAGAAACTGAAAAGCCCAGATACACTGGCTAAAACCTAAGATTTGACTTGAGGTCAAAGACTCTACCTTTATTTGATTAATTATTAAAAAAAAAAAATCTTCAAGAGTTTGCTGTTCAAAATTGACCTTGATTTTGGCTTTCACTGTAACAATGGGTACAATTAATTTTTACAGTTGATCTTGTTATGCAGATGCTTCCTGGCCACCTGAGCATCTCTGCTTTAAGGAAAATGGAACAGTTACGCCTTTGCTTACAAATTGCATTAAAGTCACAATTTTTTCCTGTATCTTTCTTCTTTCACTTTTTAGCATGTAGCATATTAACCTCTATGCTTTCATCACTAGATTTGGCCTTGAAGTGTACAGAATCTGGTAAAATAAGTTGTCCAGGCATACCCTCTACCCTTTCCACAATCAGTCATAGACCTTTACCAATTAATTCCATGGTTGGACCTCATAATATGTGGGTAAATCAGAATTTCTCTTTTAGAGTGACAGTCAGTCTTTCACCTAAAGGAAAAATCAACCCACCACTTCTTTGATAAACCTCTTCAAAGATTATATATACTTAGTGTCAAAACCCTGAGCCTCAAATTCATTTTGGATTTGTGAAGCATCATTTTCTTCATGCAAAAAGCAGTTTCTAAATGAAACCGAACTAGTTAGGTGAAAGACCCTGAATGCCTATTTGATGCCACATCCTCTGGACCACTAAAAATCTGCAGGTATTTGTATTTTTAAGTATTTTGAACAGTGATCTTTCATGCCATGTTCAGACTAGTCAAAGTAGTGTAAAAGCTGCTACATATTCACCTGTTTAACCCAGTCTTTATTTACATACACAGTAACCCCCCTTTTCTCATGCATCTTCTAAATTATTCCCTTACAGATGGCAGTATATTACCAGCAATACAGTCACAGACTTACTGAAAAACCTTCTCAGTGCCATCTGAGCCTCATCTTCCCACTATGTCTAATGTTTTTTTATTTTCCATTCTAACCTATTAAACTTACAGGACATCAAAACCCAAATATTTTCACAGCTAAAAATAACTGCCAAAACACTACCCTTTCTTTGCTGTCTCAAGCCACCTGCTCCAAGTGCCTGTTTTCAGTATGAAGATCCTAGCATCTCAAATTGTTTCCAAAGAAATCCACAGAAAGACACACATATTTTCAGAGGATTTTAAGAATCTGAGTCATCTCAGAAGGCAAGAGGTTTCTTTAAACAAGAAAAATTACATCTCAAATATAGACAAATTGGTAACATTTTCTGGAGCTTCCTGCATGAAACCAGAGGATCTTTCATGATAAGGCAGGCACATTGATCTCTCTTGATGTAAAACTGAGGGATAATGCTCACATTGCTATATGTTATTATTCACATACTCATTTTTTCAAACAGCTTCTATGGAGAAATATTTTTTTCAGTTCACCATTTCAATAAGCCTGTCCTACAGAATATTCCAGGGAAAAAAAGAGCAGCCTCTTACTCCATGTGTTCATTCAACAAGAAGAAAAAGAATACAGAAAGTATTGTTGGAATTATTACCAAAACACAGGCTACGGTGCTTCATTACTAGCCAGGTTCTATCAGCATTAAGTTGCAATCAGTCCAAGCTGTCTTTACTGCAAATCAACAACAGGCAAGCAAGCAGGTAGAGGTCCCTGGTAGAGTTACTCTTTAAGTGGGGAAGTTGTATGGAGTACAAGGGAAAAATCATCTGAAATATTCTTAAAATTTATTGTTTTCACCAAAACAAAATACTTAGTTTGCCTTACTGCTTGCTTAACTGTTTCTTTTATTAAATTATTTTTCTCAGCCATACTGGATTACTGTAAGTTTGAGTCTCCCTATGGGCTATTTGTAACCATGAAACATTAATTCAGGTCTAAGAAATCCAGTGTGTAACCCCACCACTGCCCTGTTCCCTCTCCTGTATAAATGGTCTTTTGTATATAGGCACTTTCAGGAAATTGCCCTCCTCCTCCCCAGCTTGCTCCCCACTGTCCTACTCTGGACTGCACCCCCTCCCAATCAACACTACGGAATAAGTGTATTTTTTTTGGAGTGCTTCCAGCTCCTCCACTCTAGAAGCAGTAAATGAAACCCTGTAGTTTTGGCACGCTCCTCTCTCAGCTTTAACACACACACACACACACACACACGCGCGTGTACACTCATTTAGACAGGGAAGTAAGCAGCATCAAGCTTATTCCCAAAATAATGGCCTTTCACTTCTCCCTCATGCAACTTCCTCTTTTGCTGAAAAATACAGTGCTTCTAAATCCAAAAAATCTTCCTCTTTCGGTATTCTACTGCCAGTGTTTTGATACACCATTTCTTCTATTAACAGTATTCCGCACATTAATAAATTATCATTGCCAAGGCAGACAGATATCCCTGGGTGACAACAGATTGGTCATATCCAGCAAATTCGGCAGGACTTTGGATGATTTTGCCAAGGCATTTCCCCTCCCCTTTGAATACCCAAAAGCTAAAGTAAGCAGAAACTCTCCTCCACACTTACAAAAGCGGCTCTCACAACATGACCGTGCACATTTCCTCTCCTGCAAAAACAGTTAAAAATCCTACCTTCCTTGGGTTCATCGGTCTCGGAACTCATGGTGTCGGCACAAGGCGCTGGGGACCAGGTTACAGCTGACGTGCGTGCTGAGAAGCAGCCGCAAGTCAACTTCTCAAAAAAAAAACCCCAAACCAAAAAGAGAGAAGTAAAAAGAGGGACAGAGGGTTGGGATTTTAAGGGGAAAAGTCTATGAATCCAGCAAATCACAGCTAAGCTACTTGAAGAGGGTCCCGCCCCTTTCTCAGCTGCACACCAGCCACTGTCTGGAAAACCAGCACCTTCACAGAAACCCTCATTTTACTCGCCAGCAGTCACCGTTTATGCATTTTCTTCTCCCCAGTCTGTAGGAAGGGTGGAGTTTCACTTGTTGCAGCTTGCCAACGTGTTATGAGAAAGCACGCAGGGGAGACCAAAAAAGCCCTGAGTGAGGAGTGGTGTCTGATTGTGGTAACTGACAATCAGATTGGAGCTCTCTTAACTTGCAGGAAAATCTAATTTAAATCAATTATTTTTTTAAGCCTAAGTTGTACATTTCAACATTGGTTACTATCTGGAATTAGTTCTGTAGCCTCTGTAATTACACTGACTAATACAGGATGACTAAATACATGCTTAAAGGATGAGAAGCAGCAGATTTCTTTAAGGTAGATTAAGCTAAAAGTGGGGGGTTTTTTGGCTTTTTGGTGGTTTTTGTGTTTGGTTTTTTTTTTTTTTCCCCCTGGTTTTATCTTTCACTTGTGCTCAGTGCATGGTGCTGTCTACCCCGAACAATTCCTACCTGGGAGCAATTCCCCTTTCCTTCTTGGAAAAGCTATCAGATTTCTCTGTGATACAGACAGCCCTGCATCCCAGAAAAGATCATTATTTTTAACTATTACACAAGACTGTTGTACAACACAGCAGCAGGAGTCTTTTGTATCTGCCCCCAACTCACCATGCATCCATCATACATGCCTTTGGAGCGAAATCAGGGGAATTACTTGGAAGCCTATTTTCCAATTGGCATGCACAACCTCCAGTAAAATCACCATCAAAAGGAACCATCTTTTCCTACTTATTCATTTACTGTATTTTTAGCACAGTGAATAGGAAAAAAAAAACTCCGTGGAAATGTGACTGCTCAGACAAAAGGAGAGGCATAGTCTCTCAGGAGAAGTTCTGACAGTTCCGCAAGCTCTGACACGCAACCAAATCCTCACCTACCTCCCCCTTCACAGGGTTAAATGTGTGCACCTGAAGGGTTGTCAGGGTCAAAGTTACACTATTAAGAACAATTAACAGTTAGCAAGAGTGTTACTGGAGTCAGGTAGGGATAAGTATATTTCAAGATAAAGTCTGTCAAAGCTGTCAGCTTCACAAAATTTGGCACCCAGGAAAAAAAAAAAAAAAAGTAAGCATTTTAGATTGTAACATTCAGCTGTATTCATTAAAGCTTACAGTAAGTAGGCAGTATGGCCTTCTAAATAAAAGGTACAGAGTCAGGAAGGGTGGTATGAATCCTTCAGCCATGTCAAAGTTGCTCTGGGGACCAGGATGAATAAAACATCAGAATGTAAACAACTTTTGTCCTATTTTGTAATTTTATTGATGATAAGGACTGCCTTTTGCCATATACTGCTCCAATGCCTAAGAAAGACAGATCTCATTTTAGTTAAATGCTCTTGGCAACACTGATGATGCTTTATTTTACAATATGAACAACTCCATGCGTCCCTTACAGACATTCCTAGAGAAGCTAGCTGTCTTCTACAGGCCTCATTGTCTCCTATGGTGCAGCAGGGCACAGCAGCTGCATCCTTCAAAGCACAGAGAATGAAAGCAAATATAACCCTAACCAGTATCTCAGAAGAAAAAGTAAGTACAACACTTTTCAAGTTAAATATATATATATATATGTATTAAACACGTGCATGGGGTAGTTACTGTTTAGTAGATTGAAACCACTCAAAAAAAAACAATCAGAAGAGGAAAGGGAAGAAACATGATGTTAGACAAGATGAAGTGCAGTAGCCTTTGGGGCCCTTTAATTCAAGGGAGTGTTGGCACAGAGATAAAATAGGCAGAATCTATGCCAGTATCAAGAGCCCTGTGTGAAGAGATTTGCACAATAGATAGATGCAAGGGAGATAATGACCATTGTGGCTAAACATTAGCAAGTCCTGCAAATTACAATTTCTCAAATCTCTCAGAAAATTCAGAGCTCTCTGGACTGATAACAAAACCTCAGTGATTTTGTTTTGTTCCTTCCTTACAGAACTGAGACTGCATCTCGCCACTCAGCCCTGTTCCTCCTGTCTACTGGGTCTCAATTCAGACTCCAGAAATGTTCTTGCATGTTTCATTTTGGTTGTTATGCTTCTTAAAAAACACGTACCTCAGCTGAAAAGACCTCAACCAGACTGAAGAGTGTTTAGGTAGGCAATTTTCTGATCTTAGGCTACGCAATGACCTGTAATGGCATTCAATCATGAGCACGTTATCACCTTCAGAATCTGCACCCTCTGAGCTCCAGTGATTTTACTTCGGACAGTAAAAGTAGTGGAAGAAGGCAGGTAAAAATGAAACAGAGTCTGTGGACCACAGTGGAGCCCAGGTAAGGGATGACACTACCTCAGTCTGTTGGGAAGAGCCAGTTATTGAAGCATCCAAACCAATTTTCAGATCTCATGATTCGTAAACAGCCTGGAAGCTTAAAACCCCCAACTCTTTAACAGTAAACTGTGCATGTGATACAAAGTAGGAAGGACGAAACAAAGAATGACAAAACCCCTAAAAATACAATCAGTAAACGCTGCTAAATTTCATAGGGCAGTTTTTCTTTGGGAAAATAAAAGCAACTCCCTCAAAATGAAGGGCTTAAAACCCACCACACATTTGGACAGATGCTGTCTCAGAGGAAAGGCCAGAACTCTCAACGAACATTAAATCTTTTGTGTGGCACACACACAAAAAATAAAAGGGTTTACATACTAAGTTTCAGCAGCTAAAAGTCTAAAAGCCATGAATCTGAGTAAGACAAGGAGGGTACAGCAAAGTATGGTCCTTTGCACCCTTTGCTGAAACAGAAAATTTCTGGTTTTACTTTATGAAAAACTTTGTTGTTTTTGGTCTGGTTTGTTTTTTAGCTCATCATTTGTAAATTGTCCTAACCCTAAGGCAGTGTTAGCACAGAAAGAACTGGCTGCAGCCAGGCCTTAGCTTACTACAGCAATATGCAGGGTATTGTGAAAGGATGGGTCGCTGTGTCACCACATCCCCAATCCAGGGCAAAACCTTGCTCATGTTTTGTGTCTCAGTGCACACTGAGACAGCTCTGTTTACAGAAGCATTTTCTTACTTAATACATAGGTAGAAAATACTACTACACATTTTATAAATAGTTAAAATAATTAATAAAAATCATAATACCCCTGAAACGGTGGTAAAACTACTGCCAAGAAGATTCTGAAGCTCAATGCTAAAAAGGAAAAAAAAAAGACTGTAATGTTTTGGAAGAGGAAGCAGCATTACTACACGAAAAGTATCAGGAAGAGGCTTTCAAGAGGAGGCAGCTGCCATGGAAGAAAGAATACATCTCCTTCTGCAAAGAAAAAAAAAGAACAACCTGCACATCACTAAACAGTTCTAGAGAAGGAAGTGGTAATGTAACACTTCAGACATTACATATTCATGGTTTTTTGAAAAAAAATCTCCCCATGTTTGCTTGTCTGATGATACTGTCTGCTCTTCCAGAATGTCATGTACCATGGATTGCAAACCATTGAACAATAAAAATAAGGTCCAACTTCAACTTCTTGCTACAGATGATGGCCACCCATCATTTTCTCAAAAACAACTGAATGTCTTTTGCTGTCTGTTACTGTACTGAATTATTTGAAGCCACATGACAGCTGATGGCAGCTGAAGAAATCTAGATTTCCCACTGAACTCCCAACATTGACAGAAGGAAGAGGTGTACAAGTATCTTGAAAAATCGTAATACACATAACTGCAGCCATGGTTTCTTTAAGCTATGCTAATAGACATGCTGTGGAGTTTTTCTCTCCCATGAATTAGCACGGATGCAGAATGTTGTGTGGATCAATGATGAGAAAGTAAAAGAGTTGCACTAAACTGGCCCATGTACGACTGTACAGTTAAAGTACTGGCTTTCATAGTACTGCTACAAACAAAGCTTTTCAACCAGATGTTTCCTTGGAGTAAACTCCAAGATACCATACTTCAGTATATAGTCCAGGGATTATGTAAACTTTGCCATTTAGCAATCATTCAGTAATATAAGGAAAGTTTACGCCATCTCTCTTCTGCAGCACCGACAATGGGTACTTATTTCTGATACAGGGGGTTTGGGGTGACAAATTCTCAGCTTCTGATGCTCTTTGGTGGGTTTGCATTACAGGCACATACCTGATGCAAGTTTTCACATGGGACATGAAGAACATTGGATACTGTCCTGGAGCGCTCACATGTGTTACTTCTTTATGTGTTTAGTTTGCAAAATGTAATGAGAAATGATGCACTGTAAATGAAATGCATTTCATCAGTTCTCAGGTAGTTGAGTTTTTCCCAAACTTATGTTCTGAAAGGGAATGAGATGTAAGATTGTTGTATTTCAATCCAAGATCACCCGTGCAGAAGTAAGTGAAGCAGATCTGGTCTGCACACATTTATGGAATCTCCATACATGCTGCCCTCTCAGAAGGGAAACAAGATATTTATACAGTGTATAAAAAAAAAGTGCAAGATAATACTTCAGGGGAAAAACAAAAAGGGGCAAATTGTTAAATAAAACAGCCTGGAAGATATCCTTAAAAAATTAACTGTACCTACATCTTCTGCAAGTGGTGTCTTTTTAACTTGTATGTGCCACCAAAAAGATCTTTTTCTATAAGTTACTGATTGAGTAAGCTGTCAAAGACAACACAGAAGTGTGCCCTCAATTTGCTCCATTGGTCCTTTTCTACATCTCTTACAGTACTACTAAAACCTTTTATCAGGCAGGCAGATCATAACTGCACTGTTTCAAGATGCAGAGGTTTATAAAACAGGCAGTATTTTTCTTTTCTAGCCCTTCCCTAGTTTAGACTAATGGATGAGCTCTTCAGCATCCCTACAGAGCACTGAGATCCTGCAGCACCAAGTGATGAGCTACTGCCTCCTCCATCACTGCCCATCTCTTAGGATGCAGAAATTCACCTTACAGGCATTCTCCCAGGTGCCAAATAGTGCAGCCCTGACCTGCTGTCTGCATATTCTACTGCTGCCACACTGAGTAGCCACACAGCTGTGAAGGTACACACAGACACCACGTGTTCGCAGTGGTGCACAGGCAGAGGAATGGTATGCAGGGAGGTGCAGAGAGACACGGAAACAAAAAACAAAAAACAAAAAAACAACAACAACAACAAAAAAATCCTCATTTTTTCTTGCACTGTATATAAGTTTTTCTGCTTTCAGTTACTCACTTACAGTTACAAACAGACATTCAAATTGGCAAATCAAGAAGCCATTTTGAATTTTTTTCCTAGCCCAAAGGTAACGCAACACCATCTGTAGTTTTACTTCTGTTACTGCAGAAGAGAATGCAACATGCACTGTCTGTGTAGTGTCAGTGGAGCAAAACTCAATTACACCTCTGATTCAATTTAGTTAGTTTGGGATTTACTTTACAGTAAACAGAGGACTTTTGATTAGCCAAATGATTTTAATAGCGCTGTTTATACAATTCTGTAACTGAAAAGATTAGGTAGTATAGTCTATCTGTTCTCAGAGTAGCCAGCCTTTGCTTCTGATTTCTATTTGGTTTATTATTTTCTATCATAAAACACATATGTATCAAGATAATCCAGTGCTTACCTTTTGACTGATGTCAGAAATATTGTTTTCAGCATATAGCACTGAGTGTTTTCATATAACAGCAGAAATCTAACCTCTCAGTGATCTATAGTGCAGACTTTTTAAGCAATTTGTCTTCACACACGTAAAACATACCAGGTACTGTTTTCATCTTAGGAAAATTCAGTCCACTAAAATCTAGAGAGACAAAGTAAATCAGAACATTAGCATATTGATCTGCCAGAGCTGAAAAATATGGGTACTTCTGGTTTTGGCCTGATCGTCGCTGCTTGCTATTCCTTATCTTTAACTTATTTTTTTCCCCCTTGCACAACAGACTTCAGACCAATTCAGATGGTAGCACTTGTGTTGAAGCACTCACAATACTTCCACCTATTGGGCAGGCCCATGAATGATACTCTAGTGTTATGTTCCTACTTTGTGGTAAGTGAGTTATAAAAAGTCCAGCCCCAAGGCATCAGGCAATCCCTCAACAGCTTCTTCACTGTGTTTGGAAAGCATCATTTCATCCTGTTTGCCCCCTTCCCTGTCGTGTCCTCCTTGCCCATTTCTGTGCTCTCCTGTTCAGCATCCATTCTGCACCGTGCTAGTGGTTTATTGAGGCCTGTCCATTCTTTCATTTCCAAATGGCAAGAACAATATCTGGCAAATCTAGTGTCATACAAACCCACGTAACACTGCCGGTGCAGCCTTCCATCAAATTATGCAAAACCTAGGGCTTCATCATAGAGTAAGTTGTACAAAAGCATGTCTAAGGACCTCCTTTTCTGATAATGAACTCGCAAAATGAGTAGTAGTACAGTGTAACAAGCAGATTCACAATCAGGTCACCAAGGTAGGAATAGAAAGAAGCAGCATGTAGAAGACATACAGAGGCAGTAAAACTTTCCTTACAGAGGCTCCTCACCTCAGCTTTTCTCTTCTAGACAGAAAACGGACAGAGAGAGGGTATTTTCATATATGGACAAAAGGCTTCATAAAGCTGAACCTGTATATTATTGAATATAATATTGTGATGAAATGTGAAAGTGGCATTAGTCTCATCTGTACAGTTTATAATGTCCATCTGCGCAATACCCAGAATCACATCTGTGTATTTTCAGCACTCACAGCCCAAGAAGACCAACATAATAGTAACCACCTTGGAAACTGTCCAGTTTACTCTGCAGTGTGCATCTGCCAAACCCATGTCCCTGTTAGAAACATGCTGAGACTGTTGGTTTCCAAACAGTGCTAACAGTTGCTTTTAAGCAGCCATTGCCCTTACTCAAAAGCTCTGTGGTTTAGAGGTGGGGAGACAGCTTCACTTAACCTCCAAATGCAGCTTTCTTCATACGTTTTATCTTCATATGCCACTAACTGTTGGACATTTCAGCCACTGCACAGCATCAGCACAGTATTGAGATGCTGCCTGAGACTGATGCCCACCTTTCACAGCCTCCAAAAGAGCATCATTTGTCACAGAACAGCATACTGCCAGGATAAATGGGTTTCACTGGCTTACCTTTTTTCTTTCAAAACAGCTCTGCATATTCACACACAGAGCAATGCCGTGACTTCTGAGACGTGAACTCATGTAATCCTGTTGCCTTGACTATAGGCATTATATGTTGTACAAACCCACTAATAATAACAATGCTTTTATTGTAGCCACACAGATGCCATGCACTGAGAGGTGCTTTTTTTTATCGAGCAGTTGCCAGTTACTGACGACAATGCTTCAGTGCAGGAGCAAGTGTAAAATTATTTTCAAGAGAAAACATGTCAAGTAACATTCAATGACATGACTGCTATCCACAAATAGGCAATAATCAAATGACAGTTTCTGAATGTTCAGAAGTTCATAGAGGATGGGACAGAAGTTACAGACAGATAAAGGTTACCTGTTATTTGAGGGCCTTGCACCAAGGACTACAACAGGTACTGATACAGGCATATGTAGCACTGTTTCTCCAGGTATCGAAAAATTCTCTCATGATTTCACAAGAAGCACAAACAGATTGATACTGCCAAGCCAATTATGCCAAGCAAAAGGCTACATTGAAGAGAATGAGACAGCGATGAAAAGACCTGCATGAATTGACGTAGGAAGATGCAATGCTCCAGTCTGGTAATGAGTACAGCGAATCAGTTTTGTCCCATAATAAAATACGCTTCTCAGTGGCAGTTCATGATAAAATTCAATGCTTGTGTTATTATATGGCATTGCAGCCTTTGCAAAAATGAAAGAAAGGTCTCAGAAGAAATAAAACTGAGGGGCAGAATGCCAAAAACATAAACATGGAAAAAAAACCTGCATCAGAAACAGAAATCATACAAAAGCATCACAGATTTCTCAGATGAGTGAGGCGTCAGTGTGCTACATAGTGACTGACAGCATAACCACAGGCAGTGAGAAGATACTTACACCAGATCCACTCTCAGCAAGATGTAAGAAAAGAGGTATTGCCAGAAACTTATGCATCAAAACACAATGCTGGAACAGTTTTAATTGAAAAGGCACATTTTAATTAAAACCAGGAAATCTAATAGCACATGGCCAAAAGTCAAAAAGCTTGAAAACAAAGTGCCTGAACTAGTGCTAAACACAGCATGTTTTCAACAGCACTACTGGAGGGTACGGCTTATGAGGTACACTTTTATGTTTTTAAAAAGTATGGCAGTGATGCGGCCAAAACAGAAAACTGAATATTATCTTAGAAAAGGAAGGGTTTGTTCCTATAAAAGCAGTGTACATATGGGAAAACACATGTGTCTCAGTTTGCAAGGGCTGTGTTCCAGTCCCAAGTGAACGATCCAAGTATTTTGCTAATGCGTAACAATCAAACTATGCCCTTTTTCTTTTAGAAGCCAAAGGCATTAATCATGGAAACAGTTAAAACACCAGTTGCATATCAAATTCAATCATATCTAGATAAAATTTCAAATCAAGTAAAACTAAAAAACACCAAGCTATGAGAATAACCTCTTTTTACTTCATATTTCATTAAAAGAGATTAAAAGAGGGATTTAAATGGATATTAAACATAAGCAGAGTTTGCACTTTAAAAATTTAGTTTAGCTATAATTTACAAGCCAGATGTACCTAATTATGTGGTGTTCATTCAAAGAACCATATTGATTTCTGCATGTTCCAAATAGTTTTTAAATCCAATTTATTATTTGCCCAAAGTTTAGACTGAAGCCACATTAAGAATCTCTAAAAGCACTTTCAAGAATTGTATTTCTTTGGGGAAAATATTAACTAAGACTGTGATGAGTAAGTGCTAAAAAAGTCAGATTCCAATACTCAAACAAATTTAGAACTCATCCTATATGACAGCACTAGAGGAAAGATTTTCAGCACTTGATTCCCCTGGCGTACAGTGACATTTTCATAACTAAAGCAGATTTGGGAGATCAGCACTTTAGGCTGGTCCAAGTGTGAGTGACTGTTTAACAGAGCAGTGGTATCTTCCTCTTCTTTTCCACCTACCATGCCAGCACAGGCATGTGGTGTCCACTTAAGGGAGATCCCAATTACAGATAACCTTTAATATTTATGTTTTGACTAGAAGAATTTTAACCTGAAATAGCTATCTGGTAGTTTTGTGGTTGGTTGTTTGGTTTTTTGTTTGTTTATTTTAAATATCTAATAAATTAAGTGCAGCTAAGAGTAAGTATTTATCTCACAAAAGAAGTGTTTGGATGATTACTAATCTACTTATGACAACTGAAAATCCATACCTTGCTAATTTTGTCATATATTAAGCAGGACTATGCTAGTGAGCAATGTAGGCAAATTCCAGGTGTAAACTCTGCTGAGCATTTCAGCATTACATAAGAACTCAATGCTTTATTTTTATTAATTTCTGTGAGTTCCAATAAAAAAACCAAACCAAAACAAACAAACCAAATAAAATCCCAAAACAAAAGAAAACAAACAAACAAAAAAACACACAACAAAACCAAATCAATCAAACAACAATAACAAAACACCCAAAAAAACAAAACTCGGAATTTTTTCTGGAGCCCAAATGAGGATTTTATTAGAAACACATCTAACCTTTCTAACCTTTCAAGTATTTCATCTGCTTTACAGGAAATTCATACTTCATCTCTTAAAATGCTTTAGCAACAATAATAATACGAGTTTGCACTCTGGGTCTGGGCCAAACTGAATACCACTTCGCAGGGATATTGCAAAACTTTCACGAACTATTTCAAGTACTTAGTTTAAAAAAAAAAAAAAAATTGTGTGTAACAAGATCAGAGTAAGCCTTACTAGTCTTTTTGCTCAACATCTTGTTTGCTGAAAGCTGAATGATGGCACATACTTGAGATGGTTTACTGTCCAGGTGGTTGATCTGTCGGGGCTGTGCTACTTCCATTCTTCCTGAAGGATGAGGATTTTACAGTGTGTTTGCAAAATCTGAGGCTCAAAATGGACAACAGTTACTATCCTTGTCCACCTTAGAAAATAAATAGAGCAAGAGAAAGAATAAAGACTACCACTGACTGCCACTGTTGGGGCGCAAGAGATAGGGCATTTTCATCAGAAATCCCCCCATAACAAATCTCTGAGTGCTGGAACAGAAGCAAAGCCTCAAAAGAAACTCACTCGCTCCCCCTTGGGAATCCTACACCCTGGTGGCGTCTGTCGGAGACCCCTGTAGGTCACGGAGCATTTGTTGCTGGTTTTGGCCAATGCCACGAGGTGGCAACAGCACCCTGAGAAAAAAAAGCCGGTCTCCAGGGTTGTTTTGCTCCAGCCTAGAGACCAGAGCAGGGCCAGCAGCAAAGGGCACCAAAAAAAAAAAGTCTAACGACTTCTTTTTTTACGTGAGGTACAGTCCCGTGTTACCATTTCATATTGCCACTCAAGCAGAAACCTTGACATTGTATTTTGTCTGTCTACGCTGAATGGAAAAGCCTGAAGAACTGAACTCTTCTGACACAGTGACCGTTGCCTGAAATAGGTCATCAACACACCAGGCAGCAGCAGAAAATGTCTATTATTTTTTACAACCCAGATATGTTTGATATAGACTTAAATCTATCTAGAGGATGCTTAGACTAAGACAGCAGCGTAACAGATGATAATAGTGGTAACACTTGGCTCCATACATTTAAAACCATACTAAAATTTCAAGAATCACATCAATGTACGGATACAACTGTGCTACTCGTGATGCTCATCCCTTGCCTCCAAATTCTGCCTGCAATGACCCAGTTCGGTCCTGCTCTGCCTGTATATTTTTCCCTTCCTTATCCTGACATTTCCTTTCCAGAAATGGGACAATGCAACCTTTCCCCACCACCCCCAGAGGGGATAACTCACCTTCCCAGCTCCAAAGTCAGTGGTGGCCTTTCCTCTCCCTAGACGTGAGGGTTATTTCACGTGCAGAGACAGTGGATAAATCAGGGGATAGTGGACAGTTCGGGGGATAGGGGACCTACTCTGGACTGGAGTAGGTCTCCACTACTTCAGGAATTATAATAGCAGAATTAGGACTCTGTGAGGAAGAGGTCACTCCAACACAGGTCCTACATCCCAAATAAGGTACAGTCAGGGTGAAAGAGAAGTGGGAAGGTGAATGTGAGAAGGAAAAGATAAACCCCAGCCTTCATCTGATCATTAGGAATCCTGATGGCCTCTTGCCTGACATGTAGCAGTGACATGAGGTCCAATGCCAAGAAGTCACAAATATCACTACTATGAAGAATTAAAATGCTCCTTATAACCCAAGGCTGTCACAGATAAAGATTGCACTTACAACCCTCACGAAACCTGCAACACATCCCCAAGCATTTTGGTTTTTCTGTCACTTACAGGAAAAGACAAAGTCTGAGGAAGAACTTCTTCTTTTGAGACTTAAGAGCAACTCAAATGGTGGAGCAAGGATGGTTTCCTTAAAATTACATAATAGTAGTTGTTTCTGTGTACACTGTAAAACTGGGATTATCTGGGGACCACTCCTCCATAATACCTTTTTTTCCCAAGTATTAGTCACTTTTATTTTTTTCTGTATGTCAGTTAAAACCTTAGCACACATTTAAAGAAAATGCAATTAAGTTATAGAAACAGATGCAATAATAAAAAGTAAGATATTCTAGTTTAATCACTGTTGGGTAGAGACACCTGCCTATCATGTTTTCTGAAGTCTAAGAAAATAAACCAAGTACTTGATCTGTATTTTCTACTTAAAGAAACTACTACTGGTTGACTTAAAGCATTTAATCCTAAATGTATGTACAAATACATTCACATTCCCCATGAACAAGGATGAAGCAGGAATTGCCATCACTTAAAACATTCCCATTATTCTAAACAATGCTATCTAAGCAGGTAAGATTTTCCCCAACATCTTGATCCATATATTAAGCTAACGTAGTTATCAAGTTTTTCATCTCTGTCAGTGAAATTGAAAAAATAAATCTCCTTTCTTTATCAAATACCAGACATGCCATGTTTGTCTTAACTGTGAAACGAAAAGAATGATACTAAAGAACACATTAACTGAAAGCAGTAAAACATCTATTCAGCAGGAAGCTCATATGTTCACGTGGGTACCCAGCTGTCTGGGTGTGGATTTTTATGTTCAGATAGGCTTACTTGATCTCAGTGCAGTTGACTGTGGGTAGGAAAGAGTCGCACGTCTAGCTGATGAACAAAAAAGTAGAGATGAAATGTAACATCATGAGGCTGGCCTACAAATATATATGACTCAAAGCTAATGCAATGCCTTCCCAAAACAGCTCATTCCAACACCTACATAACACGATCTCTTTTTAACATCAGGAAAAAGCCAGCAGAAACTTACCTGAAAGTAAACAGTGAACATGTTTGGGCAACATAATACTAAAGACATCATGTTTTCCCATTTCCTGAGAGTCCGATTTCACAATCCTCTGTGGCTTTTACTCCACAGTTTATACTGTAAATGCAGACTGACCTTCAAGCTTGTGACCAATTCAAGATAGCTCTTCAACAGTCACTGCACAAATAATCTAATCTCTTCTCAAAATCCCTGTGGAATTTAAACACAGTAGACTCCACATGTAGATACCTGAAAATTGAAAAGTCTATCCATTTATCAAAGAAAGCAAATTGGGGTAAAGAAGAGAAAACTTCACTGCAAAAATCACATGCATGACAAAAACCACAAGGATGGCCATCTCTTCAGTGTTACAGGGATTTGACCCTACTTACTACAAGGAAGAAACAGAAATTCCTACTTGTCATGGTGGGTTTCTGGCATTTATTCTAATACTAATCAGAAAGAGGTGAAATACAAACACTTGATAGTAAAAGAAAAGGGAAATAATGAAGAACAAAGAATCTATTGCATGAAAATATGCAAGTATCTAACACCAATCAAGAAATCTGCCACAATTTATTGCTGACAAACACTGCTCTTTGGCTTACAGTTGTGAACTGGATGCATTTTCTTATTTCTCTCATTTTTAAAAATCATGAAAGCACACTCATCAAGAAACAGTGCATTATTTAGTGATAAAGTATAGTAAATATTAGTATTCCCTGCATGATTCTGGTGACACAGGATCCTTCTTTGTTGATGCATACACGCATGCAGACAGAGCACCTGTGGGTTACTTATTGTCTATCTATATTTTCCAGATCCTTTGAAGTATGTTATCCATGAATACATACATTTCAAGAAGTTTCACACAATCATGCCACTTCCTTCCTTTAAATACAGCTTGAAATTTCTTTTCAGTACTATAGATGTACTCAGGACAATATGCACAAAAAATGCCAGAAACCACTCATAGCACATAATGTTTGTGCAACAAACATCTGAAAGAAAGTAATGTATTTGATGACCGCAGAGATGTATGTTCATCTTATCTGATCTCCAACTCAGAGCTACTTATGCTTTTCACCAAACCGTTTATAAATGCAATCAGAATTGAACTGGATTTGAGATGCTTATGGTTGACGGAGACTTGAAATAATAATTTTTTACCACCTTGAAGCTGTTTGTAACTTCAGTATAATAAAGAAAGAGAACAAACCCCACAACTGATATTTAGTCTGAATTCATGTAGTAGCAATCTCTGTGCATCAAAAGGCCTTGTTTCAAAGGTGAAAGCTTCAGGACAGGAATTTGTGGGTAAAGCAGGCACTGCCTTTTCATTTCAAGTAAGGTATTTCTCTCCAGAGAGGAACTAGGACCTCATGTATGTCAACTTGTCCTGCCGGCGCCCAGGCAAGTCCCTACCTAACCCTGCTGGTGGTTGTGAGTCCCATATAAGCTGGGCAGCTCTCTTCAGGGGTCCCAACATCCAACCCAGGGCTGTATGCTGAAATGCCTCAGTGAATAAGACAGCATCTTTTTCCTCCCCAAATCTCTTATGGAAAAACCCTCTCCAGTAGAAAGCAATAGATTTCTGCTTTCACACAGTACTGGTTTCACAGGGTAAAAACACTGTAACTACAAATACCTACCCTAAAACTGGCTGTACAGGGAGGTTAATTATTCACGGGTGTTTTATATTGAAACTCAAACCAGACATAAATGTTATTTTTACTAAATAATACAGATGAAACTGTATCTTTTGTATCTGAACAGAACTGCCAACCCCCAACAAATAAATAGTACCTTGTTTCTGCACTGCAGCAGAGACTAGCTATTCATCAAAGTTTCTGATACGTCTCCATCAAAAACAACATTATGAAAGATAAAGTCCAGGCAAGTGACAATAACATCAACAGTTAGCATCTGTAAGGGCACTTGCAAGGTTTTAACAGTATTTGTGATGCCTGTTATTCCCTCAAAATTAAATACTGTATTTCTATTTTTAAATGCATTTTAGTGATTACAGATTTTTTGGGGACTAGTTTCATTACAAGCATTATGGAGTTTATTTTTAGGCCAAAAGCTTGTTTTGAATGTTAACTCTCAATTAATATACTCAGCATCCTACTCCAAGCTTGTGCTATCATTCTTGTCTGTATAAACATTGATTTATCAAAAAATGAGACAGAAATATTAAACAACTGCCTACCTGGTATACAGTTCAGAAATATTCCTAAGACATGCACACTTCATCCACAAACCATAGTGCTTTCCAAATCCAACTCTACTATATTCATAAATGTGTATGTTACCAGTAAGCATTACCTTTAAGAGATACTGTCCACTCAAATCATGACTAAGCATGACTGGAGCTGCTTGGACAGGAGATGTCCTCACATCTCACCCATCCAGGAGCTCACCAATAGCTGTAGCAAGCTGCTGCATTCTTAGTTTCTTTACAGTCTTTTACTTTCTTTACAGTTGATAGCCCTTGAGGCAGAAGGACAGAAGACTATGAATGTGAATACAGAATATATCTGGAGTAACGTCCTGTGATTAATAAACAGGTTTCATATCTTCTTCAGGCAAGTGCTCATTTATGTTCACCCTCCTTTTTCTCCAGAAGAAACAGCAGCACACTCATGGTTGCAGCCTTGCAAAGGTCTTCGCAAAAGACAACGATGCCTGATTAAGGTACCCTGTGAAACTCTATCCCTGATCAGAAGAAGATACTAAGAATCCCAACTGATGCCTGAGAGGAAGACACAGGGTATCACTTGCATAGGCAGACACTGCATTTAAAATTGACAAGTGCACCAAGGGGCTGAGTTTATGTGGCTGAAACAGTGCAGATGACAAACAGGGAAGGACCCAGGAAGGCAAGCTATCCCAGCACTCCAGGGATCCCTGGGCATTTTTGAAGAGGCAGAACTGCTCGGTAGAAACACATACCTCAGACTGCAGCAGGAGGAAGGCATCCAATTGCGGTACTGGGAATCAATAGGCTCAGAAACAGAAAATCCACTGTTTTATAAAGTAAAAAGAATGGTAAGCCTTAAGAAATCTTAATTTAAAACATTTTGTCTTGAACGTTTGTCCTGGGCCTCTCACTAGGCAGCCCAGATGTTTAACCAAACTTTGTTATCTTGTACAATAATCTTCTGAAAGTCAGTGACTTCCTTACAGAGGAGAAAGATCTCATACCTCTGTTTATGTGATACATTATAGTTGTTAACTGTCAGCATTAAAGCACGACAGCTGTTGATTCAGTGAGAAAATGCTAGACATCCCTCTGTACCTCATGGAGCTGCTATGCAAAGGTATATGGAAATGCTGTGCCTTAACCATACAAGTGTGTTACCACACTGAGAAGAGTGACTTCCATGTCATCTGAATCTGGATGGACAGTTCCCCTTAAACCCTGTCTTGTCTTGCATCATTCAGAAAGAATTCAAAATCTGTGAACAGAGCTATCTATTGATGATGCCTTGCATGAATTTATGTGGAATATGGCATGAAATACTTTGTTGGTTGATAATATCACACATTCAACTATAGTTAGGCAGGGTATCATAAACATAAGAAGTGATGTTCATGATGATACCACTGCAAGTGAAATGGAAAATGTACAGGCTGTGTCCAAATGCAGATGAAGGAAGAAGAAAAAGAAAAACACACCACTTCTGGCAGGCCTTCAGAGATGTGGTGGTGAGATACAGCTGGAGGCAGAGACAGGAAGACAGTCTCTATCAGCAAAAGCACTGCTTCCTTTTCTGAATATATGGATGAGCACCAGTGGTTGCAATGGTAACAGAGGTAGAGTTTGTGGGTCTAGAGAAAGTTACATTCTGGTTTAGCTCCTTTCATAGACAGTGCAGAAAATGAAGAGGTAATCCTCAGTGCCAGAGCTCTTGCTGTTGTGACTCCAGCACCTCTTGTAGGGAAAATGTGAAGTAGGATGATGATCTTGTGGAAGAGTAATTTTAAGTCTAGTGAATATAAACTGTTAATGCTGACAGAAACAATTTCAATTTACCATGCTAATCTGCAAAGTAGCTTGGAAATGCAAGTTTTATCACGAGCACCAGGGCATATACAGATTTTTGCCAAAAAAATGCAGAAAAGGTCTGTCTGTTATTTTTCATAGTCAACAGCTATGGGGGAAATTGGTTCAACACAGATAAAGAAGCTGCCACTGAGTTAAGCAGTAGTACCACGTGAAACTTGTGTTTTGCAGTTATTTCATATAGGCAGAATATGGTGATACTCATTGCTTCTGACATCTAGCAGCAACCTACCCCAATCTCCGTAGCAATCAGCAGAAGAAAATGTCAGAGCCTTTGCCAGATTCCTCGAACTTGTCACCATTCAACTGTGTTGAAATGTATTTCAACAACTTTAGAAAGGCCCCAAGATCTTTCATGGTAGTAGTGGATGCTGGATTCATATCCCACCCTTGACTGAGATGTCAGGGAGGACACTATTTGAGACAACACTGAACTGCAGCAGGTGGAGAACAAAGGATGGTTACATTCTTTCTTCCCCTATGTAAGAGAAAGCATCTTGAGGTTGTAAAACTACAAAGAAACTAAACAATTAAGGAAAAAAAAATAAAAACAAAATGCCCAGAGTCTCCACTTATGAGAACATTCCTCTTCAGTGGAGAAGAAAGATAAAACTCTGATGAAATTCTAAGCTGAGTTGTAGTAAAATGTGATATCAAGGTTGGTCCCACTGTTAGTGCAGTACTCACCAAAAATCACAGAAGCACAGATCTGTTAAGGCTGGAAAGGATCTGCTGAGATCACCTAGGTGAATCCCACTGCTAAATCATGCTGTCCAGGACTGCAGCCAGCTGGGTTTTTAATAACTCTGCAACCTCTCTGGGAAATCAATTCCACTATCTCACAGTAAAAAAGCATGTTCTTGTGTTCAGATGATATTTCATACATTTCAATTTGTGCCCAAGGCCTATTGTCTTGTCACTGGCACTACTGAGAAGAACCTGGGTCCCTCTTCTTAACTGGTAAGATTTCCCTAAGGCTTCTCTTCTTAAAGCTTAGCAGCTCTCTCAGGCATCTCCTCACATGAACAGTCCCTTAATAATTTTTGCAGTTCTTTGTTGGACTTGTTCCAGTAAGTCCATATCTCTCTTGCGCTGGAGAGCCCAGAAGGAGACACAACACCCCAGATGTGGCTTCTCCAGTGCTAAGAGAAAAATCATTACCTCCATTGAAATGCTAGCAAGTCTCTTCCTAATGCAGCCCAAAAGGTGTCAGAAGTGTCAAAAGCCAAAGCTGAGGTAAATGACATCCACTGCTTTCTCTCATTCACCAAGTCACCCCACTGCACAAGGTCATCAGGTTGGTCAAGCATGATTCCCCTTTTGTAGAACCATGCTTACTGCTCCCAGTTCCCTTTATGTGTCTGGAAATACTTTCCAGGATGATTATCTCCCATCATCTTCCTAGAAGCTGAGGTGATGCTGACCTCCTTCTGTTTCTCCAGATCTTCCTTCTGGCAGACAGCAGTGTCATTTGCTTTCTTCTAGTCGTCAAGAAGCTTTTTCAGTCACCATGAAAGAAGATAGTTGAGATTGGCCTCCCAATGGCATCACAAGTGTGCAACTTACTAAGCCTCATGGACTTTTGTACATCCTGTTTTAAGTGCTCCCTGACCCTAATTCTGGAGCAAGGGTAGGGTACCTCAGTCTTGTATTTGTCACCAGTTCCCCTGTTCCATTCAGCAGAGGGCTCACACTTTCCCTACCCTTCCTTTTGCTGTTTATGTACTTGAAGAAGCTTCTTTTGTTGCCTTTCCCATTCCTTCACAGATTCAAATCCAGGTCAACCTTGGCTTTCCTAATGTTATCCCTGCATGCTCAGACAGCGGATCTATATTATTCCTGGGTCACCTGTCCCTGCTTGTGGGGATGGGTTTTTCCTGAGCTTGGAAGAGGTGATCCTTCAATATCAGCCAGCTCTCCTGAAGCCATTCTCTCTGAGGCCACATTCAATGAGATTCTTCCAAGCAGATCCCTGAAAAGGTTCAAGTCTACTCTCCAGAAATACAGGACACTGGTCCTACTTTTTGCTCTGCTCTGTCTTCTTAGCATTCAGAACTCCACCATCTTATCATCAATGTAGCCAAAAGCTGCCCATGACTGTGAAGGGGGAATGCCAAATACCCTGAGGTTAGTTATGATATCGGGAACCTTTGGATGCACACACTTTTTCAATTTCTCAGGTATTTCTTTTCTATCACTACCACGTGCAGGACTGTCAGGACTTTTAAGGAGATACTGTAATACAGTCTATGAGATGGGACATCAGGGTACTCTGTTATCAGAGTTAATCTTCCCTGCCCTTGAAGGAGCTGGACAACTCTTCCATGAGGCACACTTTTTTTTATTGCATGAGGTTTTTTTTTCCTCCTCATGACAGTAAAAGATACAGTGGTATGTGTCAGTCAGCTTCTGTCTGACACTGGAGGAAAAACCTTCCAGGAGGCAGGCTTTCCTTTGTGCCATCTCATTATCCTGCCTTGCCACATGAGGCTTTTCACACACACAAATTGCTTACAGCACTAGAGACCTTCCAGTTCATGCACTGTTTCAAACTTGAAGGTCTGAATGGTGATCAAAGAGTTAATGCTACCAGTGAAGCATATGCATTAATGGATTTTGCTGCTGTGAACTTACACTCTTTATAATATGTAGCTAAATGTTTTCCTCTCTTTAAGTAATCACTTGTGAACATAACGAGCAGCTGCACCCGATCAGACCAAGGGTCTGTCCCAGAACTCTACCTTCAACAGTGGCCAAAAGCAGGAAGAGCACCAGACACCTACTGCCACCAGCCATCCTCCCAGATGTTTCTGCAACCAAGAACACATTGGAGGCAGAGATGGCTTGTAGAAAACGATGTACAACACAAAAGAATTTGAGAAAACACTGGAATTAATACATAAAAGTAGAGAAAAATATAAACAGGAAGGATCAGGAAGAAATTTAATAGTTAATAAATCTGTAGCTTGGGAAATGCATTTCATAATTCATTAGGTTAAAACTTTTAGCTTGTATAGCTAATGTGTAAATAATAGAGGACAACATCATATTGATCACTAAGAATTATGACAACATTTACTTAAAAGATTTACATGGGAACTACTTGTATATTCAAACATCTGTGCAATTTTTTCATGTTTGAAAGTTATAAATGCTTTATTTATTATTTGCTGGAACCAGTCCCAGTATCAACCTATCTACATTTCTTAAATATTACTCCTCTGTGGATTAAGCAGAACTACCTATGAGAACAGTAGACCAAATTTATTCTTAGTCTTTAAGGGATAGCATTTAATAATTTGTTTTAATTTACAGTAATTAAGGATCCTAAAAAATAGGAATTACTTATTTATATTGTAAAAGTAAACCTGAAATTAGAACAAAAGTTACACTAATTTGCAAAGCATTTGAAATACCACCTTTGTTCATCTATGTCAGCCAAAAAGAAAAAAAGGAAGCAACTACAACTTCTATGGTCTTGCCTGCTTTTCTGCTTTAAGAAGAGAACTGGTCCAGATGGTATCATGATGTTATATATTAACTCAGTTTGTCCTAGCACTATGTGGCAATTCTTATACCTTCCTCTCTCTCCTAACTGCTGATTAAGCACTGTGGACCTCCACAGCCTCACTGCATTTATCTTGCAAATGCTTCTGAAACAACCTCTCTTGATGAGTAACAAGCAAACCTGAACCTATTTTTCTTGGATCTACTTTGTAGAAACAGCATTGCAAAGTAATGCTGGGTCCCAAGGGCTTTGGGGTAATTCACTGACAAATCTCTTGGGATCTCCAAAAGGAATTTCAGAAGCCCTGAAGCAGATATGCAGATTCCTAACACCCCACCCCAAAAGTGCAGGGAAGAAGCATCACTGACACTCCAACTACAATCTTCAGTTAGTAAAAACAAGCAAAATATTTTCACTGAATAATTGGGAGCTTCTGTTTGCCGTGAATTACTAGTTATTTTGGTGGGCAGCAAGTAAACTGTCAGCTTATGAAACTGACTTAGTGCTTCAGCTAGCTCTGTAACTGAGGACTCCAAAACACATGTCCCCGTAGATCGAGTTGTGCTGGTATATCCAGTCTCTTCATAAGGAACAACTGTTAATAACAACAGTCTCTCAATAGCCTGTGAAGCTTATCTGCCTGTACTACTGGAAGACACATCTTGTAGGGCTTGTTAAATTCAAGCTTTTGAGTCAAACCAGGCTCATATTCTGAGGACCGCACATGCTTGCTTGCTTACAGCTGAATCTGTCCATGGAAATCCTTCACAACAATGGTCAATTGGATACAAGTTTCCAAAAATACAAATAGTTTTTGGATCTAATACACAAAGTTGCTAATTGTTTCACTTGCATTTCTGCATTTTCTTTGAATTTTGAGACAGTCTAAATGAAAGTTTTTGTAGTCTAGAGGACTTAGGGTTCTACATTCTAAGAATTATTTTTACTTTTCTTTATGTTTTTAACAAATTTCAGTTGTTGTTTACAGATCAGTATAGTGTGGTGTATAACAGAAGGTAAGCAGTTTAAGCCCTCAGCAGAATGCTATGTTGGAAAATCACAAGTTATTTACTCATAAAAACATGAGTAAATTTTGAGATATAGAATGTACCGAACATTTCACAGCAGAATTTCACCCAGAGAAAGAGGTTGAGCTTCTTGGTAATTTTAAAATAAATTAAAAAAAAAAAAAGTAGTTAAATTTGATTTACATACCCAAAATTTATTCTCTAGAACCATGAACTAATGAGCAAGAAAATGGTAAAGTCCAATTGTTAAAAAGAGGACTTAGATACTTCATTCACAGAAGCTTTCATTGTTTAAATTTAATGAGGCTTCAGGTGGGAGGCTTGAGCTTATGATGAATTAACAGATACTTGACAATAAGCTCCAGAGAAGTCCACTTTGGGCATCAGAATTTAACTCTTACTTTGGAAAGTTAAAATTAAAATGTTTGTCATATAAACAAACAATACTGCCTTTACTGTGAATATGTATAATACTCAACATTTTCAGCGCTTAGTTACTAAACCTATGAAGTTTTACCATACTTGCTGCCTTACAGGTGAGCCAATAATAGCAGCCCTTAGGGTGTTGTGGATTTGTGACCAAAATGGCATTGATAACACTAGTGTTTTGGCTATTGCTGAGAACCATCAAGTTCTCCTCTGTCCCTCACTCTGTCCCCCTCTCCATGTGTAGGCTGGGAGGTGACACAGCCGAGACAGCTGGCCCCAGCTGACCAAAGGTGTTTTCCAGACCATGTAACACTGTGATCAGTGCTAACGTTGGGGTGAGTGGGACGGTTTTTCCAAGTAGCCATTGTTCTGGGGCTGGCTGAGCATTAGTATGCTGATGGTAAATGATTGCTTGTGCATTACTTGTTTCTTTCCCCTTTTCACTCACTAAACTGTCTTTATCTTGACCCATGAGATTTTTTTCCCCTCACTCTTTTGCCCTTCTGATTCTCTTCCCCACCACTGAAGGGAAGTAAGCAAGTGACTAGGTGGCAACTTAACCTGCTGGCCAGGGTCATGCCACCCCAAGAAGGAAAGCCTGAAATACTCCTTTAGTAGGAACTCATTTTATTACTACTACCTCTGTCCACTTCAGCTGCTACACATAAGCTCTGCAGAGCTCTGCTTTCTAAACCAGAATTAATTCACCAGATGCTTCCACTGCTTTCCAGCACAGACTCTCTTTCTAGTGCATTTGTTCTCCTTAATATTTTTGACAAGGTTAGGGCAGGGTAGATCAGGGCTGTTAAAAAAAAAAAAGTTTATGTGAAAAAAAGAAGAAATTCTCTGGCACAATATTGTGCACTACCAAATAATTGTTCTTAAGAATTAGTAAGAAAAACAAAACCAATCCCAACCAACATACAAACAAAAAAAATGCAACAGGAAAATACATCAAAACCCAGACTGTTTTAATCACACAAAAGAATTCCTGATACAGCTTTTCTTTGTTGATTTTACTGGAGTGGTGATAGATGAGGAAACTATTGGTATGAATCTACACAGTAGCACGAAAAAGTATGTGCATTAATCTCACTTTTTGATCTGTATCCCACTGACTACATTAGGTACTTTCTACTTTATTTTACACCCAAGGATATCAGGTCAGAAAACATTAATTTTTGAGTTTGATTACACATTACATGATCTAGATACTCACTGCTAGCTACAACTATATGTGCAGTATGTGTGTCCCCCTTTGTTCTTTTTAACCATCATCAGTAAATACCTTAGCCTGCTCAATAAAGACATTCAACAAATTTCTAAACAATGTACTATTCAGCTGACTCTTGAAGAAGTTGGAAAAAATCCTAAACAGTAAAATCAGGCATCTATGTCTACTAAACCTTCACCATTCTGATTCAGCAGATAATAAAATTCAACTGTAATAGGAAAGCATCTTGGCTTCTGTATATTGCCTTGATTTGTTCAAGTATCTCTGTCACAATGAATACTATTTTAAGTGATCTTCTGTATTAAGGCTTTTAGAGAAACAGAGGAGAATTGCAGCAAATAATTCCGCATTCAGTCTAAGCATTTAAGAAATAATATCATTTTAACTTTTTGACATATTGTGAAAAAAGAGACTGCAGGTCAGGATTAAATGCCACCAGTTGTCCTCCATTAGTTAGTATTTAAAATACTTTTTAAAAATTCGAGTGCTTCCTTTACATGCACTGAGTTGTCATGTGCATTGAAAAGCTATACAGAGACAATTAAACAACTGCTAAGGAAACATATGTTTCAAACTCTTCATGGTTACTAGTATAAACATAAGAATATCTGGACATGCATATGTATGTCAGCTACCCATTTATTTACCAAGATGTTTATACAGCAAAGGGTTTATCTAAAACACAATACACACATGTGGATTGCAGATGGGTACATCAGCCCTTCCCATGCACATCTTGGAATGCAGCTCTTCCACTGCTGACCCTGGGAAGACAGAAACCCGTAAGAGCTAACTACAAAATGAAATCACTGGACATAGCTAAAGAGAGGCTAAGATTAATGAAAAAGATGCATTAAGCATCTTTTATTCTCCATACATCTACTGTACTGAAGACATTCATGGGTCAATTTTCCCTGCATTCAAAGGTAAATCTCTCACTTTACTGTGGCAGCTTGCACTAATAAATGCCAAACACTGCAGGGGCACAACATACACATTACGGACCATACGCGTTACTCAAAGGAAGCTTTTTCTGCTACGCAAGTTTATGTTTGAGAAACAAAACTAAGCTGTATTCAAATACTCAATGCTCCAACAAAAAAATATATATACATTAAAAAATGGCTTAAAGAGAATCAAGCACCTTTCCTAAAAATATCTACAACCCAAGCACTCTATGAAATTTCCTAAAAGATTTTTTTACACAGATGCTGATTATATTGATTTAAGGCTGAATAAGTTATATCTGTAATTTAAGAAAATAGCAAACAGCAAATGAATGGAAAAAGGAAAAAAAAAATTACCTGATCAATTAAGTACGAGCCTGTTAGTTTTCAGCAGAATTTCAGGTTATGGAAAGCTTTTGAAAAACAGAGAGGTTAATGAAACTGAAACATAATTCAGGAATGGTAATCTCAAAAGTAGGTCTTGAGAAAATAACCTACTATCTTTCCTGATATGGTGTTATTACATAGAAAGCTACTAGTGAACAACAGAAGACTATTAGCAAGTAGTTGGACAGTGGACTTGCCAAAGGAAAAATCATCATAGAATGGCTTAGGCTGGCAGGGACCTTGGAGATCCTCTACTCCAACCTCCCCCCCATGGGCAGGGACACCTCTCAACTACGCTAGGTTGCTCAAGGCCTTATCCAACCTGGCCTTGAACACCTCCAGGGAGGGGGCATCCACAACCCCTCTGGGAAAGCTATTCCAGAGTCTCATCACCCTTGTACTGAAGAACGTTTTCCAAAGGTCCAATCTAAACCTATTTTTCCTCAGACTCTTCCCCTTGTCCTATCACTGGACACTATTGTGAAGAGTCCCTCCCCAGCCTTCCTGTACTGCTATTGGAAGGCAATTAATAAGGTCCCCCCAGAGTCTCCTCTTCTCCAGGCTGAACAATCCCAGCTCCCTCAGCCTATATTCATAGCAGTGGTGCTCCAGCCCCTGGACCATCTCTGCGGCCCTCCTCTGGACTTGTTCCAACAGATCTATGTCCATCCCTCTTATGGTGGGGACACCGGAACTGGATGCAGTATTTGAGGTGGGGTCTCACAAGAGCAGAGTAAAGGGGGATAATCACCTCTCTTGATCTGCTGGCCACACTTGCATCCTATGATACAGTTGGCCTTCTGAGCATCATGAGCACACTATTGTCTCATGCTGAGATTCCCATCAATCAACACCCTCAAGTGCTTCTCTTCAGGACTGCTGTGACCTCTCAAATGTGGTGGCTAGTGGCCTAGCAACTTTATCTGACAGTTCTTTCAGGACCTGTGGATGTTATCTCATCAGGTCCCATGGACTTGTGAACCTTCAGGTTCTCTAGGTGTTCCCCAACCTGACTCGCTCCTACCCTGGGTGATTCTTCACTCTCCCAGACCCAGACAGTGCCCTCTGTGACTTGGGTGGTGTGGCTCAAGTGCTTACCAGTGAAGATTGAAGCAAAAAAGTCATTGAGTTTTTCAGCCTTCTCGGTATCCTCAGTAACCACATCACCAACATCCCTTCAGAGAGGCCCCACATTCTCCCTCCTTTTTTTCTCTGACATACCTGTAGAATCCTTTTGTGTTATTTTTAATGTCCCTGTCCAGGTTTGATGCCATCATGGCTTTAGGTTTTACAACCTGTTTTCTGTTTTCATGAACAATCTCCTTGTAGTCATCACAGGTTACCTGTCCTTGCTCCCACCCTTTGTGGATTCCCCTTTTCTGTTTGATTTTGGCCAGGAGTGATAACAGGGAGTAATGGATGGGTAAATATTCATCTTTAAAAAAGGTTTCTTCTATAGCTTAGGTAAGGCTAAACCTTGCAACATATTTAACCAAAACTTCAGTGATAAAATTTGGATCAAAAGAATGTGACAGTTTGTGTGATGCCTCATAAAAAGCTGAGAGGAATCTTTAGCACAGAAAAACAAAACACACAAGAAGTGGGCTAGTTTCAGTGAAACAGGATACATACTCGGCTTTCTAAGTGAAAAGGCACACTGAGAGGCTTTTATGAACAGAAACTGTTAAGCTCTGCCTACAAATGAAGAGGTTGCATAATTCGCAACTCTGACATGTTACACCAACTCTGTCTTCTCCTCCCACCCCAGCCTGAGAGCTCCCTGTGATAGCGTAAGCATCTGATTAGTTGTATGGCACACTGGATTGTTCAACTGATTCAAAGAAAAAAAAATTGTTGGGAAAAAAAAAAAAGGCTAGCAAATATCATGACTGAGTTCCTCAGTCTGATGCACATGAATGTTTCTGCTGACACAAGGAAGGAAATAATACGAGCATGCGAGCAGGACTGAATGACGTTTTTGGCAGCCAAAGATGTGTGTGACATTAGTGCTTACTCGTTTGAATCCTTCAGCAAAGAGAGGATATTCTCAACTGGAAACAAAGAGAAAAGGTCCTGTGCCACAAGATCATGACACATCAACCAATCTGATACTGCTTAAAAGAAAGATAAGACAACAATGGTGGGATGCACAGACTCTTTATCTGCATACAAAGGATGATGCAGACACTTGGTATGTGATTAAACAATAAACCACGGCTTCAGCTCTTCTACAGAAACTCACAAAAGGCATGAACTGTATGGGCTTAAGGATGCCTTGTTTCTTATCACATACTCAATGGTGAGCAAGTATCATAATGCCTTTAATCAAATAGAGACTACATGGGTCAAAAAACAGTTCCAGTCATCTCTTTGTTGTTCTGAGGTTGAAAATTTATTAGCTCACAGTATGGTATTTCCTTCACTTATTCAGCCCTTGACCACAGCTACCAGTCCAATGCTCTAGCTCTATCTACCACTCCTAATCCTCCACACAGGAACTGCTGCATTTGAAGTAACATTCACGCCCCACCCTTTTCCAGAAATACTCCTCTTGGATAGCCTATTTCTCAGCCCAAATTTCCGTTACAATAACTCAGGCATTAAGCATGCTTGGTAAGTAAGGAACATTACCAGCCCTCAAAAGCTTTTCCTAGGTGCACGCCATTTCTTTCTATCTACTCACCCTGCACCCAGCCTGCCAGCAACTTAAGGCCCAAATTCAGGCCTGCCACAACAACATCCCTAGCTTGGCTGTCATTGCATCATACCTACCTTGTCAGCATTGGTGACTGATCCTGTTCCTTTCAGCAACCATCACTTTCACTGCACAGCACACAGTTCTCTGGGTGGAGGTGGACAAGAAGATGAGACTAGAACCACTCCCGACAGCAGCCTGGGATCATAGCAGCATGATGCTCACCCCAAAGGCTTCCTTTGAGGTTCACATACCTACAATCCCAAAACCTATTGATGTTTGAAATGTTGTATTTCTCAATATAGAAAAATATCACTGTGCTTCTCTCCTGCTGACTGGGTGTTTATCTTAGTGAACTGGGACTTCTTCACCCTCATGCCAACTCTAGATCAGCAGCACCTGCAGCAGTTCATGCTCACAACAAACACTGTTTAACCTTCTTCACGTGAACCAAAGATAATGTCATCTGCCTGCAAATTTTCCACCATTCCTGCAATTAGCTCAAACAGATGAATCCTGACAAGGTTTGTGAACAAAGCAGTCTGTACTGTTTCTCGCACACAGAAAGTGAAGCAGCCAAACATACCATGTCTCTTTTTGCTTCAGTCAGGACTTCACAGCCTTGAGATGCACCAGGGCTCAATCTACCCAGGACCTCACAGCCCCATAAGCCCTTGAGCTCCAAAAGCATCTGCTACACCATCATGCACACTGCTCATTGTAGCCTTCACAGCTAAGCATGAAGAAAAATATGTCTTGCCATATGTTTGCTAATAATGTACATAACAATCCAACAGTAATGCAGCCAGATGAATCTGCATGTTGATGATTAGCCTGCCAAGCTGTACTAGAAATGCTGCCGGAATACAGGAGTTAATGCCAAAGTCTATCTATGCCTCTGGCACCATGAAACCCTTAGCAAAGGAGCCCACTGGTCTCCCTCCAGTAAGGAAAAAAAGAAAAAAGAAAAAAACATGAGAAGTAATTCCAGCAGAGACAGAACTCTATCTAGAGATGCTTTTTATGACACACATCTATGTATATACATAAGCAAACGTATGTATGTACCTACACAGTTCAGGAGAGCATAATTCAAACCAGAGGAAATGCAAAAGAAGAGCATAGCAGTTGAGGGCAGGGAGTGCCCACCCTGTAGCACCAGGCAGGAGAATTTGGCTTATTTACTCTTTCAACAAACAAGCTCATTACAGAAGACCTCAGTGTAAGAACATTCAGGGGCTGAGCAGCAGGTAATGAATTATTTCAGCTTACGGGCTGATATGAAAACAAGTAAGAACAGACCAGCCACAAAAAGCCCGAAATAACAAACAAGTAAAACTTTAAACATCATAAGCCTCCAGTACTAGCGCAATCCTCTCCCGTGTACAGAGGGTGCAAGACCCACCCAGAATAAAAATGAAGTTTGACTACAAGAGATGCCATTGCTTGCTACAACAGCACCTGGAGTCTGTGATTCAAAAGACAGGCTCCTTCCAGTTACCTCTTCCTAAAACATAGTTACCACCAGCCTAATGAAATTTGCGTGAGTATATATACAAAAGCAAAAGACCTCCTTCTTATGAACCTTATCAAAAAGCATTAGGGGATGTCTTAATAATTAAGGGCCAAATTCTTTCAATTTAACAGTATAAACATTAGCAAAAAACCATGTAGCATGCATTCCAAGGTGATTCATGATAAAACACTAGAAAAGATTATCTATGAATCTAAGTGGATAGTGTTCGATATTATTTGAAGAAGAGCACTGAAATTTATGTCGAGAGACATAATATTATTTTAAAATACTGCACAGACAAACTAACAAAACTGACGATTAGTTTGATTCTGGTTTACTTGATACTATACATAATCACTGTTTAAGTTAAATTTCTTTAAATTTTTCTTCCTACCATAAAAAAAGGTCGGCTGCCAAAAAAAAAAAAATCAACATTTAGTAAACTCATAGACACTCTTCTACTTCTGTTGTGTCAAAAGTTATTTTAACAAGCTTCAAATATTTCAAATTTAGTTTCTTCTTGCAGGAAAGATGCTTGAGAAGTGACAGTTTTTACATTTCCTATTTGAAAAACAGTGTAAGAAAAGAATCTGAGTGAAAGTGGCAGATGACTGCAGCATGAGAACTGGTTTCAGACTATGACTGGAAAAAACTTATGCTGGTTTTAACATGCATCGACTGAAGCAGTTTCTTAACAGTTCAGATTCCTGGCTTCCAGCTCTCCAGTAAGGAAAGCAGTATCAGTCACCAGAGGATCTGTCTCCTTACAGTCTCTACAACAAATATATCCATTATTTTGCAAGAGTGCAAACGGCTGCACTTCCTGGAATGTGCTTTAACTAGTCATGTTTACCAGCAGGTAACGTTAGCAAAGCTCAATGCATTCAAAACAAAATTTACATTATCCACAGGACACTCTGCAGTACTTCCTTATTATATGGCTGTTGACAAAGTACACTTCCTTACGGCTATCTTGTGCCAGATGTTGTAGTTAACACCAGGAGGTGCTTTAACTGCTATTCTGAGTTAGTGTTAGAATTTCATTCTAGGCTATGCAAATAACTTGTCAGCAGAGTTACAAATTTCCATAATTTTACCTCTGAAAAACAGGTTCCTAATCTACATATGGTACTGAAGCAAGCCTGAAAGGATTGAAAGCACTCGCTTCCCATGACTGACAAACAAAAAAAGACATTCTTCAACAGAGGAGAGGTGCACTCCCTGAAGCAGCAACTTCCTAGCAAGGCTATAAAGGGAAACCTGTGAATGTCTTACTTCGGGAGTTTCTGCAGTCATGCTGTGCTTTACACATAAACATGAATTGTAGGAAAAAAGCCCCACCAAAATAAGTAATACTTAGAAAAATACACAGAACCAATCCAAAAATACATTTTCTGAATATAAATAATAAAAAAATACAGTTCCTTTGAAAGGTGTAGTACTGTGCACTGAACACTTTCTTCTAAATTATCTTAGTAAATGACAATTTTCTATTTAAATCTTCTAGAAGTCTTATGTAGAGTTGTTTTGTTGGTTTTATTTTTCACAAAAAAAAAAATACAAAATTCTTAAACACTGATATGATACCATAAGGATTTGGAAGTTTTGTCAATAAATGTTAAATGAATTAAACCTCACAGAACCTCCATCTTCTTTTTCATTAGCTAGGAATGTATACTTTTTTAAATGGGACTCTATTCTGCATGCAGGTATGTCATTCTGAACAGGGGAAAATCATAAATATATTAACATTTTCCATTAAAATTCTAACAGCACTGGGATGCAGTCAAAGACATTGAGGCTGTCACCCACCACAGTTAAATGACTCTTTCACTGTTCTCACCTTGTCTTTCCTAGAGAACTAAGACCATGCATTGTTTTCCATAAAATTAAGTATACTTTCCCTGAAAATAATACAGATTGGCAGGTTTAAAGCAGAATTTCTAAGTTTCATTACGGGGCCTTTCTTTCTTGTTGGAACTAGCTATTGCCCATCTGTAACATTTTATCTGCACAGGTTAAGGACACAGGTTGGAACTGTGAATATGTTCATACACATGCAAGGGAATCTAAAAGAAACCAGGGAAAATTAGAAAGTGCAAGCTGTTTTGCACCTTCTTCACTATGGTAAGATTTAAAGGTACCATTCAGTATCTACAAATATTAGAAATATACCAAAATGATATTTTGATTTCTAAGGACTAAATAAGGATACCTAAGAGTACTAAAAAAATTAAGGGAATTCCCACCAAACCTATACTAGGATAAAAGAGAATTACTTCGGTGTACTGGTGAATGAAAAGTCAGACATGAGCTGGCCATGTGCACTCACAGCCCAGAAAGTCAAATATATCCTGGCTGCATCAGAAGCAGAGTGGCCACCAGGTCAACGGAGGTGATTCTCTACCTCTGTTCCCTCCTGAGACCACATCAGGAGTGCTGTGTTCAGCTCTGGAGTCCTCAGCAGAAGAAGATCCAGACCTGTTAAAGCAGGTCCAAAGGAGGGTCACAAAAACTGTCAGAGAGCTGGAACACCTCTGCTATGAGGAAAGGCTGAAAGAGTTGCGGTGGTTCGGCCTGGAGAAGAGAAAACTCTGTGGAGAATTTTTTGCAGCCTTTCAATACTTAAAAGGCTTAACAGACAGACACAGACTTCCTACCACAGCCTGAAGTGACTGGACAAGGGTAACAGTTTTAAAGTGAAAAAGCGTAGGTTTAAATTAGATATAAGGAAGAATTTTTTTTACAGTGATGGTGAGTCACTGGGGACAGGCTGCCCAGAGGATGACCCATCCTTGGAAGTTTTCATGGCCAGGTTGGATGGGACTTTGAGAGCAACCTGCTCTAGTAGAAACTGTCCCTGCCCACGGTAGGAGGGTTGGAACTAGATGATCTTTGAAGGTCCCTTCCAACACAAACCATTCTATGATTATGACAAAAAATGCAGCACACAGTCAAGAAAAAATAGGATGATGCAATTATCTCTACACTAGGCATTGTCCAAGAAAATTCAGGGTTATAGTTTTGCTAAAAAACTATCTAAAGCGCTAACAATGAAAATGCAGGTCTGAATACCTTGAGCCACTTTCTTCAGTCCTATAGTGACACATTAGAAAGAACAAGAGAAAAAAAAATGGTTTTGAGAAGCAATTTAACTTGAGGTCCCAAGCACTGAGAAGCTTTAATCACAGTAATTTCTGTATGTTATTAATGCAGTGGAGAACATTGTTCAGACAAACTGCACTTACTTGATGTACGTGTAACTACATGCAGCTGTTACAGACAAATTTAGAGAAACCTGTCTGGATTTGGCGCTCTGCAAAAAAAATTCAAGAGAAGACATACGAATTTTAGGGAGAATGACTTTTAAAGGAGACTGCATTTAACAAATCAACTAAATAAACAAGCATTAAAACCAGGTGTCTGAGAAAGAGGCCTAGCTTTGTAGGAATTAGGTCTTTTAAGCCATGTATGAAACTGGATGTGTGTTATGTAAGAATAGTATCTCACATCATACTCATGATCATATATTACCAGTTACTGAAAACTCCTCATCTAAATGATTGCAAAACACAGTAGAAATCAAGTACATCTATTTGGCAAGGTGGAAGTCTGAACTCACCCACTCATGTTGAACAAAAGGAGTATAAAATTTCAAAGAGAATGCTTTCCTCCACCAGACTCTTTTTTCAGCTTGGTTTAGATTTATTCATAACAGATAACTCTTCAACATCCAGAAACATATTCACTGGATCACACAACCAGCTCCATAGCCACCAGCAATAATTGACTTACACACCTCTACTGTCAATAAAAGATTTTGTGTACTCAAGAGGAACCTATTTTCCTTTTGTGATGATTATTTCTTACTGAGTCATCTTGGGCTGCTTTCATCTTATATTATTCAAATATCTCCATGGGTTTTCTAGAGAAAAGCATGGGAAAGAAGAATAACTTCGTACAAGTCCTGTATGTAAGGATCACACAAACAAAGGGAATGGCAAAACTTGCTAGTCAGAGTAAACATTTATATGTATATATGTACATATACAGTGCCAGAGGTACTATAAAAATAGATGGGTGTAAAATTAATTAGTCTACTTCCTTTAGAGCACTGAAAAAAAAGAAGGGCACTAAGGGAGATGACAAGCTATTGCCTGAAGTCTTTCCACAGTTTTTGAATTCCATCTTCTTACTTCACTAGCTTACGTTAGAATAACTTCAGCAGTTTGTCTTCCCATTTTCTTGTAGTTGTTTAAGGTGAGCTGCCCAAGTATCATTGCTCTAACTTTCTTCCTAAACTACCTGGACTTGTGAACAGCCTTAGGATTCCCATCTTAAGTATCAGAACTACTCAATCAATGCCTGCTTATATCTAAAAATTAAATTATGCATAAATACCATGCCTTCAAATAATTTTAAAGAAAAAAAGAAAAATAAAAGAGGTTATGTTTTTGAAGCACTTGACTGTCATTTATTACCTGAAAAAATCTTGCATTGATTTTTGAAGTTTCATTCCAAGATTCCATTCCAAGATTTCATTCCAAGATTCACATCCAAAATAGGTGCTAGCTTTGCTATAAGCTGACACATATTAAGTTGTACAGAATAACTGCCACACAATGATGGTGTTTGTACAGTAAGCTATTTTATATTTCAATCCTTACTGTATTCAGACAAAGCTTTCAGATACAGAAAAATAACTTTTGGGACATGATTGCCTGGTTGTGTGCTCTGCTGCGGGTTAAGGGCATGCCAAGTCCCAAAAGTTGGAAGAAAGAGAAGTGGAAGCCCGTCACACTCAGACATGCTTCACCATCCTCTCTCATCACTCACCATATGCCTCTATTGTCTTCCATGTGAATATGTTCAACAGCAAATCTACAACTGTCATCAGACAAAACAGATGAACTATACAAGTTCTGAGAGCCATTTTACCACCATGCTTGTTGGACAAACATAGCAACAGAAGTACCAGCCAGGTAAATACCTTCACATTGCTGTTTAATTTTTTATTTTTTTTTTTTTTACAGAATCACACAATGTCTTTGGTTGGAAGAGATCTTCAAGATCATCTAGGCCAGCCTTCAACCCAACACTGCAAGCCCACCACAAAACCATGTCCCTAAGCACCAGGTCCACGCACCATTTAAATACTTCGAGGGATGGCGACTCCACCACTGCCCTGGGCAGACCATCCCAGTGTTTGATAATGCCTTCAGTGAAGAAATGTTCCCTACTATCCAGCCTAAACCTCCCCTGGCACACCTTGCATCCATTCCCTCTGGTCCTGTCACACATCACCAGGGAGAACAGGCTGTCCCCCTCCTCACTCCAACCTCCTTTCAGGTAGCTGTAGAGAGCGAGAAGGTCTCTCCTCAGCCTCCTCTTCTCCAGACTAAACAACCCCAACTCCCTCAGCTGCTCCTCACAGGACTTGTGCTCCAGGCCCTTCACAAGCCTCGCTGCCCTTTTCTGGACACGCTCCAGCACTTCTCTGTCTTTCTTATAGTGAGGGGCCCAGAACTGAACGCAATATTCATGGCATTCCTTCACCAGTGCCAAGGACACGGGGAAAATCACCTCCCTATTCCTGCTGGCCACAGTGTTTTTAATACAAGCCAGTATGCCACTGGCCTTCTTGGCCACCTGCGTGCACTGCTGACACATATTTAGTCGCCTGTGGATTAATACCCCCAGGTCCTTTTCAAACTTGCTGCTTTCCAACCACACAACCCCGAGTCTGTAGGTTGCCATGGGGTTGTTATGACCCAAGTTCAGGATCTTGCACTTGGCCTTGTTGAACCCCTTGCAGTTTACCTTGTCCCACTGATCTAACTTGTCCAGGTCCCGCTGTAAAGCTCCCCTACCCTCCAGCAGATCGACACATGCACCTACCTTGGTGTCATCTGCAAATTTACTAAGAGTACACTCAATCCCCTCATCCAGATCATTAATAAAGATATTGAAGAGAGAAGGTCCCTGTACTGAACCCTGGGGAACACCACTTGTGACTGGACGCCAGCCAGATTGAGCTCTGTTCACTACCCCTCATTCAGCCTGGCCATCCAGGCAGTTTTTTATCCAGTGCAGCGTGTATTTATCCAAGCCTTGTGCCCAGCCTTGCTGCTGGTGAGTTATTTGTTCCTCAGGCAGATCCATTTATGTTATGCAGTCTTCAGCTTCTCTTAAAGGACTGTGACATCAAAACGAAGTGACCAGCACTGGTGACTCAAGTCATCAAAGATGTTCTATGAGCACATGGGGAGAACAGAGTGGCTAATGTCACAATGTGCTTTTTAACAGAAAATTCTAGCAGAGTCTAACAGGCCTTTGTTTAATTTTGGAGAATGTTACTGTTTTCCAAGTGCTTTCTATCAATAAAAGGGATTGAGAGTGGGATGGGTGTTGTCCAGAGTACAGGATTTCTCCATCTTTGACTACAAGGGCTGCAAGCTGGACACATAGCTTTGAGCAAGCAGCACTCTCACTCCACAGTTTGAAAATCATAATCACAATACAGCCTTGTTTAAGGATTAAGGCATGTTATTTTCAGGGTTATACTGCAGCAACACTAAGCGCCTGAACAAACTGCCTCCAGATTAGTCAGGCACAGTAGCACTGCCCTTGAGGGAACTTCAGCTGAATTTACCTGAGCAGAGGAAATCAAGCAATGGTCGCCACTCTTCATGCCATCTGTGTAGAATCAACTGACAAAATGTTTACTTCCCTCAATTGTGCAGCATGACCTCAAATTTCTACTTGGTCACCTGACTGAATACAGGAGACATAAATAGCTCTATCTGATAGTGGAGCACTACGGAAGGCGGATGGTTACTCTGGGTAGATAATCACAATCTTGTGACATGTGTGAGGGCTTTGCAAGTCACTTTAAGAGAAGTGCCTGACCCCCTCAGGCCTCCTCCAGAAGACGTGGGCTACCCACAACAGTCATGGCACATCAGGAGCTTCTGCTCCACACGTCCCTCTGGTCCAAGGCACCATGCCAGCTATTGACCCTCAGAAAAAGCTGTGCCCCATTTGTGAACTTCAGCTAATGGAAGATGGGGACTAACAACCTTTCTTCATCCAAGTGTGTGCTCTAAAGCCAACAAGCCTTCAAAATGTTTTCACTGCAGCGAAATTCCCTGAAGTGTTTTCAGCTCATATCCACCCAAACCAGAAATATCTAGAAAAACTTCCACTCACTGATTCTTCATTCTTCTTATAGCAAGCCCTTAGTTCACTGAACACTGAAAAAACCTGCACCATCAGATCATTTCAGACTGTCATGTTGGGTATCTAAACCACTTCTTCTGTAGTATGGAGGGGCTTTGAAAAAAACCTCTCTCCTGCCTGGCACTGCTGTCAAATGTTTTTGATTAGCTTTATGTTATTTTATTATAGTGTTATCCAGCTCTGTATTAGGGAAAAAACCCCACAAACTTAAACATACATGAGGTTTACATGTTCTGTCTTTTGGTTCTGGTCTCAAGGAGTTCATTTAAGCACCCTGAGAGTTCTCCTTATACCTATACCAGTATTTAATCAAGTTCTAAATTTAGGCCTCCTAGTTAATTTTTTAGTTATCACTTTACCTATCTGTTAATTGCCATTCTGCTCCATCAATGTATTTATTGCCATCAAGACAGAGAACACCAACTCTTAGACTTGTGCTGTAACTTTTCACTTTTTAAACAACACAATTGTAAGGCAAATAAAGATGAAGTTGGCTATAACTGCATTTTTGGTTGTGGACTCCCATGCTACTTTCCTCACATACAGTTGTAAAAATAATAGATAGATAAATAGTGCATGCTGCTTTAAAGCTTGGCTAGTACATAGGTCTGCTTTCCTATCCCTTTAAAACTAAATTTCACAGCCCACTGTAATGATACACTCTCCTTCCTCAAACTCAGTTACCTACCTACAACCTTCTGTGCTTGTGCAAAAAAGAGGGTTTTTTTTTACGATATAGTGTCCTGTGTTCATTAACAGCAGCACATACTCTGGGTTTTAGGCCCTTGAAGGTTTTATAGATCTCAAATGCTGACTCCTCATCAGATGGGCCCAAACATTCTGAAAATGTTTTCAATACACCATGTTCTACAATCATGGAAAGTAAACACCTCACTTGATACATAGAACTGGGTACTTCTTGTAAAGCAGGATCCTTACACAAATAAGGCATTCATTTTTTTAAAGGTCTGAAATTTGTAATCAAATGATTAGAAAATGAGTATTCTCAAACACTGAGAAACTCCTAAAAAACTAGAAGTAATGAAAAACAACTTACATAAAGCTTATGGGAAATTTTAGGCAAACAGTGTTTAGGGATGCTAGAGAAGCTGGACAGCACTGTACAAACTGCAGTTAATAGTAAAAGCCATGTCCTGTGCTCTTCATATTCTGATGTCACCTAGAACATGTTTTCAACAGACGGATCTTTTTGTAATAATCCTTACTTCCAGTACTCTCTTCTATCAAACCTACTATCTGAAGTGGAAGAAACATACAAACTGCCAATCATCTGAGACTGCAGTTGAAGACCTTAAAGGCATAAATAAATTAAAACGTACACAGTATTTTATTGCCTATCACTGACTTCACATTCGGTACTTCTCACTTGTTCTCCAGTTATGCTCCTGATATTAACAACAAAGTTCATATTTCAAGTGACTTTAAATTATGCACGTGTATATTCAAAACCACTTGTACAGCAAACATTGCTAGTAAATCTGCACAAAAGCGTTCGGTCACAATCAGCATACTTTCCGCACCACTGACCAGCACGGTGTTTTGCAGACGAGTACAACACAAATTCATAGCTTGGATTACAGATTTCTTTACAATTCAGAGGTTAATCACATTTCCACTATTATTCAACACTACATCTAACTTTTAATAAACTTTCAAAAGCTTCAAGCAAAAGTGGATTTGCAGATTTCTTTTTCTTTAGCATGAGGCTAATCTAGTACACCAAAGTACTAAACTAAACATTTTAAGGAATAACAAATTAAGTGGATGTGTCTGGAAATAATCAGTGGATTTCACATAAAGTAGCAGATAAAACCTTGATATGAATTTAATGGAAATATAGAAGTATCATCTAAATGGTTTCTAGAATGACATCTTAATGAGAAACAATTGCACCTATGAATATGTTGCCAACTAATGAGGAAAAAAAAAGGGATGGCAGCTAAAAAAAAAAAAGTATCAAGGTGCACATTACATGCTTATAGTAGCAGATCTGTATTACCTTATTGCATGATTTCATCAGACAGAAGGCTAAAGCATTCTGTCATTTATCCACATTATTAACATTAACTACTCGGTGACACAAGAAAAGAAAACTATAGTCATGCAGAGAAAAGGCATTAGCCTTCCCTCTGTGTGTTTAAATTATTCAGAAACTGCTGGAAACCATAGGAAAATGTTTAGAAAAACTTTGCTACACTCAGCCTGAATTCAGCTGAAACTTCAGCAGGAGATATCTCTACAAATGAACGTCAGGTATTTCACATATTTTATATAATTGCGTTTATTAGCTAACAAGAAGTTGGGCGGGCAGAAGTATGAAATATTAAACCTGGCATCCCAACAATGCAGATCTGCCTTTTAGCCCAAACGCAAGAGGGTCAGTTTGCATCACAAGGTTAAAATAAAGTCAAGAAACTGTGTAATTTTGTTACACAAAAATTTCAAGAACAGCACAGATATAAAAAAATCATTGAACTGTATTATTGCATATTTCACTATAATGACAGACATAACTAAACAGCTAAAGATAAAGGTTATCAACTCCGTTCTTCTAACTTGTGAAGTTTTGGACGGCTAAGCAAACTTCAAGGCTCCCAAAATAAGCTCAGCTCTTGCTCTCTTGCTCTACCTTCCATTTACATTCTTCTCCTCTTCCTTGTATCTTATGCAAAAGGCTTCTACTTTTTCATCTCATAAGAAGCATAATTAAGTTCCACATGCCACTAAACCTCCCCTAGATGTTTACAAAATCATTCCAATCATACCAAAAAGATAACACAGATAAAAGTGCTAGGAACACTATAAATAAGACCAAGTCTAGACTACTTGAGAGACAGGTTTTATGTCTGGAATCCCAAACACTACAAGTTGAAGACCCAACACTAGCAAATTATTTTCCACAATATAAACTCAACAATTTAAATATGTCTAGGACATGAAGCTCTAAGTAAGGTGGTAAGGTATCCTCAGAAGGGGATTTTAAAACAAAACAAAACAAAACAAAACAATTCTTGCGTTAGCAACCATAAAGACAGAAGGATTAGATAATATCTCAATATCAACTTTTATTAGCTACAAGAGATGAGATGAACGGTCTTAAAAAAAAAAATTAAATTACAGAACATTTTTTGTTGATTATTGTTTTACCTTGTAAAGAAGCATAAAATACAGAATTCAGCTGAGTTGCATCTGATAAAATGCAGAGTTTGTGTTTCCAGTTGAGGAGGAATGATGTGGGATGAGCTGAAGATGGGCAAAGGCTCCTTCACAGGACTTGAAAATTACTTTGATACACTACTGAAAATAGACTAAGCAGATACAGAAAACAAATACTCTTCTACCAAAAAGTGGAAGGTATCATAAACAGATACCTAATTGTCTTTAGAGAACACTCTAAATTGACTCAAAATTCAGTGTTTAATTACAGGCTATTTAACTAGACTTACTTTATTTAGGCTTTTCTATGCCTGCATATACTTACCCTCTGCAGAAGATGAGTCAGAAATTCACAGGTACTTTCCATCTACTTTTATCAGCTAGTCTTTTTCTACAACATTCTGAAACCACAGTATCTAAAGAATCCAAAATCTACAAAATGTTTTGTGAAAGTTGGAGGTATGGTTTTGCTACATATTTGATAGCAGTTAACCACAATATAGCAGAAAGAGCTTTAAAAAATGACCACTTCATATAAGACTGTGAAGCTTTATTAATTGTAATTAACATAGAAGCAACTTCCTCTTTGTTCCTCAAAGCAAAGCAGCACCAGAAACCCCTTCATAACTATTTGTATAAAAATAACACCAGAATGTTTTCAGTAAGCCAAAAGGCAGTTATTTACTTCAGACACTGTAACAAAAAAATGAAACATATTTTAGGAGTGTTTCATTATTTATGTCCAGTGGGCAAAAGGCCTTCTGCTAAAGAGTGGACCATTTATGGATAAAAAGGATCCACTGCCTAACAGACATTTTCAAATCAGAACAGCACAGCAAAAGATTTATGAGACCAGACTTATTTTAACAGTCACCTTCCAATATAGAGGTTGACATTTTCAATGCCCATGTCTGGAGAGAAACAATACAGATGACTTTAATTCCCCTTCTCCCCCCCTGAAAAATATTACAATGACACCAGTGACTTGCACATGTCTTAGATTTCTGCAGAACTGGTGAAAACAGGAAGTTATGGTTTGATTTCTATTAGGACTGAACAACTACGGTGATACCTTTATGCCTGGAGTTCTAGTCAGCACACCTAACCAACAGACTTCTGACAGAGAATGTTCCATATCACAGGAAACCTACTTTCTAATCTCTTTTTCAGAACTTGCAGTTAAACTTCCAGATCTTCAGCTGTACTTGTAGGTGAAATAAGTTCTTCAGGCAAGTATAAGTTTCTGCAGCAATGTCAAACAACTTTTGGTTATCACCTATCAAGTTGGAAGTGGCCAACCCTGCTATATCGGTCCAAAACAACTTACTTCAGCGAGAAACTAAAGGCAAATTCATCTACATGGAGAAACAGAGTGACTACAGATACTGTATTTCCCAATTCATCATTGAAATGTGACAGCATTTTGTTTCATAAATTCCACTTTAGCATGTCTTTGAATAAAATTATCTCCTTCTTAAACAGTTGGGGTTTTTTTTCCCCTAACAGATGATTTTCTTTGCCTTCCTGGATCACTTATGACTTTATTACTTAAAATGTCTTTCAAGACAACCAATTTTGTGACATTGTCTCTGTGTTGTATGTATGCTGGAGAGGAGAGAGACCCTGAAAATCAATTACTGATAACTAGAGGGTTTTTTTTATCTCCTTCACAAATCAGGCATTTGACTCCAAAGCTGAAGAGACAAAAGTTTGAAGATAACCAGATGCAGATATGCTTTCTCAGTTTAAAGCTTATTTTCCCACCTCTCAATACCTTGCAACATAATATCCTTTTACATGTATCTGCTGCACATAGGAATAAGATGGACTATAGTTAATGGGTTTATCTTTGGTTCAGCTATCTAGGACAGCCAATTCTGAATATATTTAAGCCTCAATAACTTCTGAAGACAAAACACTGAACAAGAAGAAAAACATACTGTCTCTATAGAAATACTTGATTAGCAGAAAGTTTATAAATACCAGATGAAGACTCTAAAAGAAATTAAGCACTTAAAACCTTCAACTATGGAACACTAGCCACTTCTGTTCAAAACAGTTTACTTTGCTCTCCCATTTCCTGAATTGCTCTCAAGACCAGCTTGATATAAAAGGATATAAAATGATGGATTTTAACGTATTTATTTTTCTTGACCATGTAATATAAATTGAACTTGAAAACTAGATATTTAAAAACACCCAACTCTATTTCTGGAAAAAAAAAGAGATCTTTGAATAAGCCAGGAATATACTTTAATAGTAAAATTCACCTATTAGGAGATATGCTTTTAGTTAATGAGAAAGTATTGAAAGAAATTCAGATTGCTGTACTAATATCTTCTGGACCCAATCCTCAACGTGTATCTTACTAACTTTCTAATGCCAACTAATGGTTTTATCATCTAAAACGCATGTAATACCTCTGAAGTTCCCATCAAGTTTACTGAAGAGCTTACACACTTACTTTTCACTATCTGAGTTCCTAAACAAAACAAAACCAAAAAAAAAAAAAAAAAAAAAAAAAAAAAAAAAAAAAAATCACTCAAATCAAGGAATAGCTTTAACTTGCACTGTTTAAAGGGTATGCATTTTGTTTGATACTACATATCACACACAGGCCTGACTAAATTCAAGGCTGGTGAAAAGATCAAAGTAAAATACGGAAAAGGAAATAAGTGATGTTTTTGCTGGAAGCGGCAGTGTCAATGATCAATTCAGAAAACAACATCTAAAGCACAGGATTATCAGATTCTAATTTAAATCACATATTCTGTACTCTTCCCCTTCTTTGAGACTTGTTAGAGATGCTAAAGAAACGAGCACATGCTGGTGCTTTGCAGATTACATACCTCAGTCTCGGGGAACAGAGCTCACACATCTCAGTGGGAGTGAGGTCAATCTATCTTCAAGTTAAAAAAGAAAATTCTGGCTTGAGCAAAGCATTACTCAAGAAAGGGGGTGTAAAAATGCCAAGTGAAACTTCTTGCTTACTTGCTTAACTGACATAATGCCACCTTATCTTCTGCTTGACCACACATACCGTTTGTTCTGGATCTTATGATCTGAAGATGCTGGAGGCATAAAGGAAAAAAAGCAGCCCATAACTAATTTCAAGCCACACTCCCTTTCTTTGATGATGAAGCCAGTCTCAAGGAGGACTAGATTTTCCACTACATCACAGCTGAAAAATGTTGCAAACATTTCTACTGCAGATCTAATAGACAACATGGCTGCTTATGCCTGTGAGCATATAGACACAAAAAATCCCTAAACTAACTTAAAGAAGTCCACCAGCTCCTGAATTGCCACAATTTGTGTATCAATACTCCAAAGACAGGAGTACTAGAATTTGTTAAGAGATACCTATTACTGGACAACGTCTCAACACTCGTTCAAGATACACAGTATACAAGGTATACTTTCCCTGTGATAAAATTTCGACAATATACTTAACTTTTAGTTACACCTTGTTTTGTCATAAGATCAGTTTGATCCACAAAACATAACTTAAAGCATAAGAAATTTCTTAGTGAGGGAAGACGAATATGGTTTGAACTAGTGAAAGGGAGGGGGAAAGCAAGACATGGCAAGAAATATACCTACAAAGGATGGGGGGGGGGGGGTGATGGTGAGGAGATAAAAGGCAGCAAAGTATAGTCCAAATGACTTATTTTGTATCTCAGTCATGTAAAAAGATATAAACCACATTTACCCAGGCTGCAGTCAAAGCTGCTAGAAGGTAATCAATACAGTAAAATCATATGGAAACCATACTACCAACCATTTAGATTAAGCAGGCAATTTAAGAAGATACATTTGATGTTAAGAGCATGACAAATATCACATAGTAACATTTTGGTTTTCCTTTTTATTTTTTTTGTTGTTGTTGTTTAAGAATTAATGAAAAAAAATAATGTGAAATTCTAGGTCAAAACCTGCACTGACAGGTAAACTCAAAAATTAACATCTGCAGCCTTGAAGAAAAATAATCATAAAGATATAAATTCTCTTGACACAGCTACTGTTTACATTCTATAATTTGTAACTTAGTCATTTTTTTACTTGTATAAAAGTAACATGTAGGAACACACTATCTGCTTTAAAGATTATTAAGCATTTTAGCATCCATCACTTGGAGGATGTACTGAAAGAAGAAACCGACCAAAGTTGAGATTTCTCAACCATCTGATTATTTCCTCAGTCATCTCAAGGAACAATTATTACTCTTTACCTAGCAGCAAGTATTTAAAGAAAATTCAAAATAAGCAAATTAAACCACAAAGTACACTGAAATCTAGGGTTAGTCTGATTAGTCTAGTTACTATTTAACGGAAATGAGCAGCTTCCTGTTGTCAGGGCATGCCACGAGCGACTTCCATTTCGAGCCTTAATTGTGCTCTGGCAAAGATTGCACCATAACTTCTATTTTGGTGATACTCCTTGTGAAATTTGCTTCCAGGTTAAATATGTATCTAAATGTACTAGAATGTTTTAGTTTCTTCTTCCTACTTCTACGCATGTTCCAAGGTCAACAAATTTTGTCTTCTAAATATCTTGGACCTCCTTTCACTGCAAAAGTCTTCCCCCCCTGGATTTTTTTCTCCCTACCAAATCCTGTTTAGAGACACATAAAACTGTTTTGTGTTTATTTGACACACAGCAGATCATTCCCACCTCTTAGACTTCTGGGATGAAGCAGTGAGGAACATCCAAACATCTCCTAACACTTGAGAGCAGCGGCTTCCCTTGATTTTTTTTCTCCTTATTAGTTTCCAAAGGAGGTGAAGGTAAAAATGTGTCCTGTTCATGTAACATGTAGCACATGTATCCTCTGCTTGTTTATTTAAGTTAAAACTCTGAGGCCAGCAAATGCACGATGTTACATTTTTGCCCTATTAATACACAGCAACAATTTTAGTAGCACGATGAGGAAGGGAATGCATTCAGCCTCATCGCAAGTTATAAAATCTAATATTTGCACCATCTTCAAAATTTACTAAAATTCTCATTAATCACTGCAAGGTAGAAATACTAATAGAAACTTCCCTACAAAGAAAGAAAGATTCCCATCAAAACCCATCAAATGAAAGAGCAAATACACAGCGTCAGTGTCCTTTCCTAAATTTTCCAGCATCATCCATGTGATCTAACGTGCTTCCCACCACAGGAACAGCGTGCAGGACCGGGAGTCTATCTAGGCGCGCTGCCTTTCTAGATAACACACAGCCTGACCTGCGCTGCACCTGCAATACCTGCCGTGGTTCTGCCAATAAAGAACAGCAACTCAGGATCTCACAGCGATGCCCATAAGCGATTAGGTTTAGGCCAGCGATGCTTTTCAGAACAGACCTGTAGTCTGTGGCAACTGAAAGGGTAGTATGCTGTCACAAGGGATGCAAGTGTTCAGCTCCACTATCGGTGCTCTTTCAAAGCAGATTTCCTATTCAGAGCTGACGAGATAAGCAGAGCTGGCAGCAGTCAACACAGACAGTAAGTCCAACCATCAGCTTCTCGTCTGGCTTATCCGACTGCTTGGAGAACTTTAACCAGGCAGTTTGTAAATTGAGTAGTTTCACTAGCCAGTTACGTGAAATAATGTGCAAAGCAGCACAACCGAAACACGACACGTGCAGAGAGAAACATCATGTGTGGTCAAGTAAGACTGCGAACATGCACCTCTAGAGACACGCAGATCTCCAGCATGGAAACTCTGACCAGACAAGTTTCTAAAAATGAAAAGCCCACACTGAATCCTGGTCTCTCTCATTTAATTTGCAGTAGGTGAATAAGATACAAACTCATTTTACTGGCAGAATTTTTGCTGGTAGTGTTTCAAAACCGAACTCGCGTATCTCAGAAACGTTTGTCTTTCAACAGCAGCACCGTGCAGAATTCAGCTGCGTAACCACACTTGTTGCCTCTGTCTGAAAAGCTACAGATCTCTTCTGTAGCGTCCTCGAGCACACCCTGACAAACGCGAAGGCTCGCTCCAGGCAGAAGCAGCAATATTTCTCAACCAGCAGAAAACTGCCCCGCTGGAGAGCGACAGAGGGAAGACGGGCAGTTCGCCTGCCCCCGGTAGAAGCCCGTGCGCAGCTTTCACCCAAACAGGTCTCTGCGTGACGGAACTCTCAGCGGGAGTGCTCCTGGGCAGCTCTCACTTGAGAAGCCGCTCCGAGGTGGTGACGGGGCTCGGCAGCGCCGAGAGCCGTCCCGGGCCCGGGCCCCGGCCCCGCGGGGGCTTCCCGAGTTCTGCCCCGGCCACCTCATTTCTCCCCCATGATGAAGAACGAGTAGCTCCGGGGCGGCGGTGCGGGCCCCGCTCAGATTCTCAGCGTCGTCCTGGGGTCCGCCACCTGCAGCCCCCCGGGCAGCCGTCCCCCCCCCCACGGCCGAGACCCCGGCTAGGAGGCTGCCGGGTCACAGCCGCGCCGCCAGGCCCCAGCCCTCCCTGCCGCTGAGGCGCCGCCGGGCGCGGGCCCGCCGCCCTGGCCCGCTGCTTTTGTCGGCGCGCGGGGGACGGGGCGGCCCGGTGCGGCGGGAGCGGGACCCCGCGGCGCGGAGCGCTGGCACTTACTGTGTGGGCGCGGGGCGGGGGCGGCGGC
>JANVCC010010369.1:17573483-17679596 GCA_025345505.1 Todiramphus chloris collaris
GCGGCCGAGGCGGTGCGGGCGCGGCAGAGGCAACCCCGGCTCCCCGCGCCGCGGGGCGGGGCGCGGCTCCGGCGGGCGGGAGAGGGGCGGCTCTTGCCCTCGGTGGCCTGGCGCCGCCGCTCCCCCCGCCGCGGGAGGGAAGGCGAAGGGAGCAGCGTGTGCCCCCGGCGATGCCCGCCTGCCTGCCCGGCGTTAGTCCCGTTCAAACGTCGCCGCCGCCACCTCTCTCAGCAGGGCAATCAGCTGTTACAGCCGCGGGGAAGCCCGGGCGGCGGGCAGAGCGCACAGCGGCAGCCAGCGCGGTTGGGCGGCCCTCTCCCCAGGGCACGCACTGGGAGTTAAACACGCCTGCAAAAGAAAGCACAGTCCCGGTGCTGGAGTTTCGGGTACAGCTTTCCTCCGCTTTCCCTGCTTTGCTAACAAACGAGGACTTACAGCTACTGCAAGGGTGCACCCAAAGAAACTGTTCTTTTGTACTTTTAATTTTGGCACCAATGTTGCTGCCTGGCCTGTAAGTACAGTAAGGGCACTCATCTCTGTGTCTCTCCTGGAGGTGGGAAAAAGAGAGAGACCTTCACAGGCTTTCACGTTTAAATGAAACAGACAGGAGGTTAAAAAAGCGAGTTGTGGAAGAAAACGACACAATGCACAGTCACCACATCAGTCCACTGAGAAATTACTTAGAACTCATTACAACCGACAGTTATGCACCGAATTAAAACAAACACACAACCCCCCAGACCCACCCGCCCCTAAAAAAAAAAACAAACCAACCCAACAAAACAACAAACAAAACCAACCAACCAAAAACAAAAAACCCACAAAAAACAACCAACCAAAAAACACTAAACAAAAAAAACCCAACCAAAACAACAAAACAATGCAAGGGCCAAACAAAAACCCACAAGTAAACAAACCAAAACCCAAGCACACAAGTAACTCCAAAACCATCCAAAAGCTAACATGAGGAAAGCTAAAGCATGAAAAACTAACGCATCTTTAAAAGACAGGAAAGGAGAAAGATCTAAACCATGCAGATTCTAGAGCTAGACATGGGGAGGAATAAGAAACACCAAGAAATTTGGTAAATCAGTTATCTTTATTTTCCAGAAAGTAGTTTGATCAGTGTGCCACACCTTACATTAGAGGTGGTTTTGCTATTTTTAGTAAAAATAAACATTTGAAAAAGTAACCTTGGAGAACATACCCTCTCCAAGATTATTTTGTTTTAATCACTGTTGTTTTTTTTCATATATATTGCAACTAATCTAACACTGGGTGCTCTAAACGGAGTGGTACCTAATGTAGGATCTCTCAGCAGTTTATTTCCTGTAACTGGTAGCGAGGTTCCCAAAACGCCATAGAACATGTGTAAGCTCACCTTGTGCCACAGCACTGTGGTACAAAATCTGCATCTTTCTCCATAAATATCCTACAGCATCAGCTGTCAGCCGAGAATTTTCTGTTTAAAAGTCACACAGCAAGCCAGTTTAAGTACCCAGATGGCCAGAGTTTTAACTCTCATAAGTTACTAAAGTAATACTAAAGAACTTGGATCATACATCTGTTTGAGGTAACTGAATCAATTAGCAACACAAGAATGACACACTCTGATTGCATTATGTATTGCTACACAGACAAACACAAATCACAGATGCTAGTCTACTATATTTAAAAGGGACATTATCAACTACAAGCCATGTTGTTTGGTCTGGACATGGAATTATTGTTAAGCACTGGTAAAAGCAAATTTTAAGTTTCATGTGTGCATGTGGCCGCTTTAAGCACAGAAGCCTGGCAGACACTATTAGCCTGCTGCTTCAGTAATGTGATAGTGACATTAACTGCTGCAGGACAAAAGTCAGTGAAAGCTAAGGGCAACTGCTGGAAGACTTTTGAGTTCTTCACCAATTGCTAGATTTAAAGTTGAAAGTGTCCCTTTAGAAGTTTCATATACAACAGAAGTGAACTCATTTTGATTCCATCATTACACTCACTTGGCTTGTAACAACTCTTCAACATAATGAATATTATACAAGGAAACAACGAATTTGTAAATGAAGTAGCAGCAACATAGAATTCTAGAAGGTTGAGTTTCTGCAGGATTTATTGTGAAGATTATGAAGGCGTGGCAAATACATTGTGATTTTACATAATTTACTTTTGAGAGTAGCTTATGGTAACTATAAACATTATTGAAAATGCCTGCTCACAGTCAGTACTTTTCTCGTATAAGCATAATGTTGCCAGGATTATTGATTGTGCAGCTCTACTCAGAAAAATTACAACCTGGTATGTCTTGGCAAATTACATAGAAAATCTGCTCAGTTTGCAGATAAAACAGCTTTTTGTGATTGCCAGGACAATAAACTGAGCTTGAAATATTAAAGCTAAAGAGATATAAATACTTAAGGATGAAACATCAAGAGCATCATTATATAATGTTTCCATGATTTTGCCCATTTTCCTTTCTAAATGTAACTTTGTTAGTTCAGTGAGTGCATACAACTAATGCATGCATAGAAGCAGCTACAAAGTCAGGGTTTCTGTTCATTCTCAAGGAGTGTGTTACTGTTAACTCCCCTGTTTTCCTTCTTTGATAAGAATAAGGAATATTAGAAACTCAGCCACTGAGCAGGTAAGACATATGCACTGGGCAAGTCTGTTTTGTAAGGTGGTGTCACTTTTAGTCAGTCACTTTTCTGGTCCATCACTGTACTTAAACTGTTGTGATATCAATTTTGATTTCAATCTATAAGTGTTGTGGAAGAACAATTACAATTGAATCACTGAACAGCTGTACCAGTTTCAAATGCTGTCACATGTTTCTTCATGGCAAAATATTCACATTCTTTTTATTGCACAATTTGAAAATTCAGGTTTTGTGCATAAAAACCTTCATAGTGTTTGCACTGCAACTTGCGAAACATACATTTAAAATTATCTTAAAACATTTTACAAAATCTTTTTAAACAATTTTATATTCTTAAGATAAAAGCATCCTGAGAATGTTACAAAGTTCATTTTACAAGCCCTTCGTTTCTGCTATGCTTTATTTATCCCCATAGTTCCTAATTTGACAAGCTTATTTTACAGTTAATATCTTGGTACTATATTTCACAAAATATCTTTTAGCAAAAAGTACACCATTGGCATTCAAGTAATACAGCCGCACATTTAATTTACAAACTAAAACTTTGTCAAGCTCTCAAGCTGGGAAAAGTAAACTATAATACTTACAGAAATAGGTTTTATCTGACTAGAAAAAGTAAAGGCTTTGTGCATTAATAATTTGGTCAAACATTGAAGTTAAGCAGTTTAATATTTTGGCAAAAAAAAAAATCCATCTATCCTTTTCAAACTTTTTTCTTTAATTTTACACCAGATGTAAACATACAGTACTGACAGTACTAAAGACTGACAGTATTAAAGTACTTTGCTGTTGAACATTTTCCTTTTTCTTTTTTTTAAAGTAAGTAGAAAAGCAGACAAACAAAAACATAAGTGCTAAGAATGAATTGAGTATCTTTGGGCTAAATAAAAGTCTTACTGGAAAATACGTAAAAATAAATTAGATTGTGCATTTTTGTGGGGTTTTTTGGTTGTGGTTTTTTTGTTGCTTTTTTTTTTTTTTTTTTTCCTCTGCAGACACATAAATAAATAGTTTTTGAAGAAATTCTAGTGCCATATGCTAAAGCAGTATCTTCCTGTATCGTTTTGATCAAGACTAATGCATCCCACAATCTTGCCTATTTTATTAGGAAGATACCATCAATATTTACATATTTTTGTAAAGGGAGTGTTCGGGGTTAAAAATACATTTCTTTTTAAAAGGTAAGACTGCCATCCTGATGGCAGTTAATCAAGCTATAGAACAAAAGACAAGTTACAGAACATCCTTCAGTTTCTTATACCCTAGATCAGTGGAAGGAGATCAGGCAAGTTAAGAGAGGTAAACAGCCTGGATTCCAGGAATGAAGACAGACAGTGGCTTGTAACATGAATGCTTGCATGGCCAGGAGTATCTACTCATACAGCTTTTCTTGTCTTCTACATATAAATTTTATTGTCAGCTGAGTAAAGTTGAGAAGAGAGACAGTTATGGTTGCCTCAGTAAAAGAGTAACATCTAAGGTTTCCATCTGGACAGAACTGCTTATAGAAGGAGGCCAGGTGTTGAATATAAGCAGAGGCCATGTTCAGATGGTCCACTCTGTGTAGGAGTGTAACTGTCTCAAAAGGCAGAGAAAGCCACTTATTCTATGTATCTAAGTCAGAGTCACATATAGCTTTGATTTCAGGCAACCATCAAAATCTGAAGGACCTTGTTAATATTTAAGGCATCAGTGCATCAAGGACTAAAAGCTTCAGGTAATAAATATGGGGGGGGGAGAAAACAACAACAAGAAAAGCAGCATATTTGTGGCACAAGCTATCATTATGATCATGATTTTTCTGCTTTGTTGGCTAGTTCCAGGAAAATATTTTCAGGGATGACAGAAGGGGAATGTTATATACTGTTCTGAGAAAGATTAGATCATGAATTTCACATCATTTTTTAAAACATCATTTAAAGGGCTGAATCTATCAGGCAAAATTCTCATCTTTACTGTTCCATCAGCACCACAGGAGAATATGTGATTTGCTGGTCCTGTCTCTATTTGCATGACTCCTGTCCCAATGTTTCTGAAGAGAGACTGTCGAGCATGCTCATTGATGAAAGTATGAAGAAGACTGAATGTAGATAGACTCCATACCTGAATAAACATCAAAACATATTATTAAGGATAATTACCAGTATCATAAAATTCACTAGTAATGAGTCATGAAGAAATCTGACTACATTTTGCATTCATTTTTTTAACAGTAACTGTAAAAGAAAAGATATGTAGCAATTTGAAATTATACAGTTAGAGAATATTAATATTTATTTTCTATAAAGTAAGTATGGGGACTAAGGTAAGACTAACTGAAAAGAGGACTGCAAGGTAGGACTAACATTTCATAATTAAGTTAGTAAATGTGAAAGTTGGGATTGAAAACAAATACAGAACATATGACATATCTGATCATACCACACCTATACAAGATTCTTTCTGAATTTACACGTCACCACCACCTTCATCTCTCCCCCCTCCCCCTCATTAATACCTTTATGTTTCCTTCAGCAGATCCAGTGACAAAATACTCTTCCGTAGGATCAACAGCAATTGCTTTGACTGGAGAATCATGACTCTGGAGTAACTGTTGCTGCTGTTTTTGGCGAAGATCAATTATACACGTAAATCCTTTTCTGCCTCCAGATATTAACAGCTGATGTTTTGGAGCATATGCTAGCACAGTTGCTCCACTATCATGACAGATAAAAGCTGAAAGCCAAAGCAAAGAAATTTAAATAAAAAGAAAGTACTAACTTCAATTTCATAGTACTAACTTCAATTTTCCATCAACCTCTAATGGTTCAAGGAAGCAGCAACGGTGACTTTGACGCTGTAATCCACCTGACCACAACCAGACCATTTATTGCAGTACTATATATAAGTAAGCCCAGGTTTACGTCAGACATCCTGAATTTGCAGTGTTCTCAAATAAAGCAATTACAATCCATATGGAAAAAAACAATACATCCTGTTTTCTGTCCCTGTATAATCACAAACTATTAAGCCTTGACCAGAAACAGATTCTTTTCAAACTCACTAATGCTTGTTTTTATAAGGCATATGTTTCCCATAAAAAATGTCCTCCTATATTACTTACCCAAATACCTTATAAGTTTCCACTGGTTATTTTACTTTTAATTTGCGCTTTTCACATTTGTTTGGGTATGTCTGCTCTTCCAAATGAGTGAAGGAAGTGAAGGAAGATTACATTTACCTGAACAAAGCTCTAGTTTGAGACTAGACACTATGAAGCCTAACATGTGGCATGCAGTACATTGTACTTGTAGTTCAAAGGGTCCTCTAAATTACATTTAGAAAATCCATATGTCTCACACACACTTAAGTATTCACCATACTTCAACTACAAGTTCACAGCTCCCTCTGAGCCTAGTTCTGTATTTCAGAAATTGAAATCTATGCAATAAAATATTAGTAACAAAGTTAATGAAACCCCAGTAATTATTTATTACATCTCAAAATGCATGCTTAGAGGAATAATTCTAAGGCATTTTTGATACAGGTATCTATACATGTGCGCGCGCGCGTGCACACACACACACATACACAGAAAGCATTTAAAATATTCCAGAGTATTTGGCATGATAGATAGAATAAAAGTGCCACAGAACTGGACAACCTCTGAAAGCAAAAATGCACTGCTTTACAAATAGAGCAATCAAATTCACCTTTTAGTTCAACTATGAAAACTTCTACGTAAGTATGAAATCTTATTTGTACATCTATGCATTCAATATATTCATTAAAAAAATCAGTAAGTATTTTCTCAAAAATTTGTTGCATTTATTCATAAATATACCTTCAGAGAATCATTTTATAATCATGGTTTCTCTTGACAAGATTTTCACAGAGGCAAGAAATACTTAACAGTTCATAAAAAGCTTGTCCTCTCATTCTCCAAACAGATTATCTATCTGCAAGTGCCCATTGCTCTCTTCATAGTAGTACTGTTTGATATAACTATGTCCTGGTTTTGACTGCGACAGAGTTAATTTTATTCCTAGTAGCTTGTGCAGCACCGTGTTTTGGATTTAGAGTGAGAATAATGTTGATAACTGATGTTTTAAATGTTGCTAAGTATCGCTTATCCTAAATTAAGGATTTTTCCAGTTTCCCATGACCTGCCAGCAAGCAGCAAGAAGCTGGGAGGAAGCATGGCCAGGAGCAAAACTAGACAAAGGGATATTCCATACTATAAAGCAACATGCTTAGTATATAAACTGGGGAGAGTTGTCCAGGTGGACAGATCACTGCTCAGGCATGTCAGTGGGTGGTGAGCAATTGTGTTATGTATCACTTGTCTTTTCTTGGGCTTTATTTCTCTCTCTTTTTGTTATATTCCCTTTCATTACTGTTGTTATATTTTATTGGGTTTTTTTATATTTTATTGTAGTTATTAAACTGTTCTTATCTCAACCTACAAGTTTACTTCTCCCCCTCCCTATTTTCCTCCTCATCCCACTGGGAGCACAGAGGAGTAAGTGAGCAACCTAATAGTGTTTAGTTGCTGACTGGGGTTAAACCACAAAAATGTAGTTGATAAATTCTGAGTGAAGCCTCAAAATCTGAGGATTTAAGAGTATGGACAGAGCCACAGGCACATTAAATTGAATGGTGTGGATGTATATCCTGCATACACATATGTCATAACTATGTAACAAGCAGGAGTTGCTCAAAATCTTTGAAAAAGGAACAGAAATTACAAATACCTGGCCGTCAGGGGTTGCAGTTCTGTTGCAAAAATACAAGGTATGCAAAGGAAGGTGCTTATGTCCATGAAACCAATGATTTATATACAGCACTAAATAAATTCTCAAGCATCTGGTTTTATATTCCTGCTGGTGCACTCACACAGGACAGTGAAAGATGCTTTACTGCTAATACTAAAATTACTTCCCACAAGAACTTTTCCATAAAGACGGATACACACACATTTTTTACTATGATCAAATATTTTGCTGGTCATATTTCACTTACCATGCACCAAGCTATTTGTAGGTGAAACCAAAGTATCCCATAGACAAATATTTCTGTAGGAAAAAAAAGTTTTTAACTCAATGACAAATGTTCTAAGTATTCTAAACACTTGAAAAGTCATTTGAACATTATAAAGATTGTTGTGAGCATAAAAGCACTGTAACCAGACTTTAATCAATGCTTTTGAGCAGACCCCAAATTACTTTCATAGTTATACATACATTGCAAGAACATGCCCACTACACAACTGTTCTACAAGTGGTTATTCTCATATAGGACTCATATTGAGATTATAATCTTTTGTAGCTGAATTCACTTGAATTGTTAGCATTTTTTGCTATTTCTTTATCAAAGCTTCCTTGAGAAAATGAGTATGAAATGAAGAGCTATGCACAACTTCCTGTGTCTGTAAAAAGAATGTAAGACAGGTTCACAGGAACAGAACAGTTCAGCTGAAAGGGACCTACGCTGTTCACCTAGTGCAACTGCCTGACCGCTTCAGGACTGACCAAAGCTAAAGCATGTTACTAAGTGCATTGTCCAAAAGCCAGTTAAACACTGACAGGCAGCGGGTATCAACCACCTCTCTAGGAAGGCCGTTCCAGTGCTTGACCCCCCTCTCAGTAAAGAAATGCTTCCTAGTGTCCACTTTGAACCTTCCCTGATGCAGCTTTGAACCATTCCCACATGTCCTACCACTGGATACCAGGGAGAAAAGATCAGTAACACCCTCTTCATTTCTCCCCCTCATATAGAACATGAACAGAGGATTTGTGCTTCCCTATGGAACCTCTTTATATACCACATGGAATTTAGCTGCAAACATGGCTTCTCTCCCCTTCACACAAAAAAAAATCCAAGAGAGCAGAAGTACACACAATGCTTTTAAGAATCCTCAAAAATAGAAGTGGAGGAGGAGTGGAGTGGAGAAAATACGACATCACTTCATTTTTATGCATTATCATAATAGTTCTTACCTATTGTCAGAAGACAATCCTGCTGTGGCTATCAAAGATGACGAACTGACGAAAACAAAATCATTGGCTGTTTTGTTATGACACTGCCACATCTGAAAAATTACAGTTTAAAAATTATTAATTAAAAAAGAAACAGATTTTATGTGAGTACGAAATCTTAAACTTCCTCAAGAAAATAAGCTGTTACAAACAGAATTTAAAGAATATGGTATATAAATGCATGTGTATGCCTTCTGATACTCTTAATTTTTCATGGAAGTATACTTTCCAGTCTTGTGTTATTGACAATTGATTAACAATAGACAATTACCAACAAATCTTAAAGAAGATTAAATTTAATTCAGATCTAACATTGCATTTTCTGCTTTCCAATTTAGTAAGTGTGATTAGGACTTGTCCGTCATACAGATCACAGGATGGCAACAATATATTATTAAATCTTGATTAATACTTATCAGCACAACCTCTTCCCTCTCCTAACTACTCTTTTAAGGAGGAAGGAAATAAGAGAGCAAAACACAAGTTTATGGAAGCAAAGTCAGTTTTCAGCCTACCAAATATGGTTTAGGTGTAGTTCCAGTAAGTGGGCAACACTTCCAATTTGTTTGATATAGACTTATATATCCATCAGCATCAACAATTCCAAACTGAAAAAAGAACATTAATTGTAAATGTATGTAATACAGAGAAATTATCCACAATTCAGAGAAACAACTTTAGATTTGAAGAATGTAATGTTTCTGCTAATTTACTACTGGGGGGTGGAAGAGAGAAGGGGAAGAGAAGAGGTTAAGTACAGAGGCATTCTATCAGTTACCTTATTTCCTTGGTAATTGAATCGCATTCGAGTTACCCTTGAGTTGCCACCAGACCGAAAACATGTGATCTGCTGTGCATGACCCCATTCAAACATTCTCACACTACCATCTTGAGCACCTGTCAGGTCTGCAACAGAAAATATTTACATGACTTTTCATGGGTTTTGTAGCAGTTAAGCAGGAAGTATCCTTCCAAAATTGTAAGGGATCTCACACCAGTTCACAACATCCTCAAAATAAGTAGTGTCACAATATATGCCACAGTACCGCACACACTTAGGCATAGCAGGTGCTGCTGAAACGTAAACCCATGCTATTCAAACCTTATTCAACTGTACTTACTCATTATTCAATTAAGAATTAATTAATTGTCCTATCCCCAGAAATAAACCAGAAATACAGTAGTTGTGCTCTAAAAAAATATCACTAAGAAATATATAAAGGATTATATTTTTGGGAAATGAAAAATAGTTTCAGGAAAATAAGGCTTATTATCAACTTAAAAAAAAAAAATCTGTAATTGGCTGCTGTGCTAGTACAGAATAGCAGCATACTAAGAAACAGGGCCAATAAGTAAACATATAATCTCTAAACATATAATCTCTCTCATTTTTACTCCTTTTTTTTTTGTTAACAAAACTGCACTTACAATATGGTAATGTTGGATGAGAAGCCATTCTTCTGACATTATTAATAGCTTTCTTGAGCATCTGTTCAACATACAAAATAACAGAAAATAATTAAACAGTACTAATGAACAAAAAGTTACTGAACTAGAATAATTTGTGATCGCAGAGACTTGTTTCCTATCAAAATGCCTATAAAAGCAAGTAGCAATTTTAGAAATTCAGACATAAGTTTCTTCCAAGACTAGTGTAGACATTAATACTTTTGCAGCTTTATACATCTAGGTATATATTAACTTTTTGCTTCAGAGATTTATGGACCCAAATATAAACACTCCTTAGACTGCAGTCTTACCTCTTTACTTGCCAATTCCTTTCTGATTCCATTAAATTTATTGGAATATTCCTGAATATTGTAAGATAAGCAAGACAGAGGCAGAAGCATGTAAAGAAAGAGGTAAACAAACTTTAACAGAAGTAAAAAATAGAAAGGAATATATTTATTTTCAAATCTAGTTATTGTCATTGAAAAGTGATTATCTGTGGCCATCCAGAATATGCAACATACCTGCTAAATAAAAAATTCTTCAAAAGTGTTTCTAATTTTACAAATACAGATGGATTTTCAGGAGTGTTTTTGTTCCTAAATTCCAAACTTTGCTTCAAGCAAGATACTTTACTAAGAATGCTGTCTTTCTTGATTAATTCTTAACTGAGAAGAGTTTAATATATAAAGAGGACTGGAGACATTAGACAAGATAAAATTTGCATCTATTTAAATCTGAAGTCCATCTCAGAACAGGAAAGAGACAGTAGGCATTATTCATTAGGGAAACGCATCTGTATTTTCCTGAATGTCTCTTCTTTTGTTTCAATTAATGTACATGAAAGCTAAGTTTTCATTCTTTTATTTCCTCTTATTTCTCTTCAAAAGCTTTGAGGACTGTCTTTCCTCAGAAAATTGTTGGATTCTGATTACTTATGCATTATTTTCCCGATCATTTGCAAAAGAAAAGGGCGTAAGTTTATATTTGTGCCAAGTGTTAACTTATGTGATAACACAAACAGAAATTTGTTGCCAAAGCACTTGCTTTCAACACAGCAGTTTACCACTTACTATGCATCAGTAGCAGGCTGGCACTGAACTATTTCCACAGAATCATTTAGCTTGGAAAAGCCCTTTAAGATCATTGAGTTCAAGCATGACTTTCAACTGCTATACTTCTGTACAGTATTTTGCCACTGTTTTGACACTGAGACAGCAGATAGTGAACCAAGTATTTTAAGTATGCTATTCTTCTCTGGCCTCCAATCATACTAGAGTATCATGTGGAAGGAGGTGCGAGTTATAAATTCTTGCTTGCTTCACATATGCTTCACTCTTCAAATATGACCTGAAGTGTTGAAATGCAATGTTCTCCAAATTTTCAGTTTGCAAACAAAAATACTTGGAATTAAAATAATTCATTTTTCTGCTAAAATTTGGGTTTGGGTTAGCAGAGTAATTACAACCCTCTTGATGACAGTTGGGAGCAGATTTAGATCTTTCAATTCTCAAAACACTTATTTTTTTGTTGAAGAGAAAGCCTTATGCCTCTTAGTTACCCAAAAATACCTCTCAGTATTTCAAAACACTTCCCTGAAGAGTAAGATCCTGAAATACATATTTTCCTTCCCACCCCAGCCTGTAAGCACTTTAAATGACGGAGGAAAAAAAGCTCAGTGGTTTGGGAAAACACTGGTGAATAAAACAATATATACATTATAAGATTTAGGCGGAGACAACAGAAGATGTATTATTCAAATATTAGTGCACATACCAATCAGTAAATAACTGCAATATGTGGGTCTCTAAACTTACAATTTATAGTTCTGTGTAAGCAAAAGAACAATTATTCATTCTATTTCTTCAGGAAAGTGAAGGGCTGTGTTGAGTTCCACAGCTACTTTTACCCAAAAGTCAATGGAAATCATCTTCCATTAACAGATAAACATGCATCACGATCTCCTAACCCCTACTTGCTTGTACTTTGGAAAAATGCAAGCTTACAGAACATTCCTTTGAAAGACTATGTTAACATAAATCACTGGTGCACCATCCCTGATTTAGCAGCCAAATATCACTATCAAATGCAAATCCTTCCATTACCAATGTAACTGACATCTGATACTGATAGCCCTTAGCTTCCCCTTAATGATAGCTGACAGCTGGAACACTGTTAGAACTGTTCTAACTCTGTTAGAAAGTTGTGTGCTTCAGGCCTAATGTGCAGTAAGACAGAAGAATAAAAAAAAAAGTTTTAAATCAAACTGGTGTTACTCATACTGGGTTGTAAGTCAAGCTTTTGAACATTATCTGAGTTTCAAAGATGACACTACACACTATTTATTACAGTGTTCTCTTAGAAACACCTCCTCTAAGAACTGTGTAAACACGGATCTGGTGGTGAGCCTCCTTACTTACCTTGTATGAACTCTGTAACAAGGAACAGTGATAGAAGAGTAACAGAAAAACTTCAGAACTAATAAAACATTAACTGCTCGAGTATTACAAGTCTAATAGTTTCCCTTGTTGATGGAAAGGGGGCAAAGACAACAAAGCTGAAAAGCCAGTAATGCTAAAAAACAATGGACTGTATCTCCTAACTGGGCTGAAAGTTATGTAAAATAAAAATGGGAACAAGGATCAAAAACAGTAGCTGAAGGACCAAAGTAACAAACTGTAGCAACAAAAAGATTTTGGTGAAGCTGGTGTTCCTGTAGATTTGAGTCCTTCCACAGTTAACACTATTTTGTCCCTAGTCCCCTACATTCCTTCATTTACTTTGTCCTTTGTTCAGTACCTTTGTCTCCCCTCCCTAGTGGGCAGGTGTCACTGTGTGCTGTGGTCAGTTCTCTATTCTGCCACAGTCAAACTGTATGCCGAACAAAACAGGTCCAAAGTTTAACAGCAAATGCATTCAATACAAAACATAGTCAAGTACCTTTTGGTAAGAAAGTTTTACTACGTATAAAACAGTCATGTAAGAATTAGTTTACATTAGTATGTTATGTAATTACTTTGTTGAGAAATACAAAACCAGACAAATTCTATACACACATGTGCACATGACTGTGTCTCTAAATGGAAGTGAGGAGAAACTGGCAAAAGAATTCAAAGAATACTTGCAGAAGAGACCTGATTTTGATACCAGTAAAACTAGCAACTAGGATCAGCAGTTCCTATATAGAAGAGAATGGTGTAGGTACAGGCACAAAAGCCACTTCCATGTGTGGGTAACATTATCATTCCTACAATGCTCGTTCCTGATTTGCTACTTCTAATCAACTATTTTCAAAAGTCAACTACAGTATGAATTAACATATGGTTATTCTATTCTGCCACCACTTACAGACTCGCTTGAGCTGTTAAAAGTCACGAAGTGCAGCCAAGTCACAGGGCTAAATGCATTCAGTCATACAGGAAAATTTACATCTATGTGCAGATAGCCTGTGAGACACCAGTGACTTGTCTGACCATTTCAGCCCAGTTAAGTGCTTCCAAATAATTAACTCTCAGTTAAATAATCAAAATTATTAGAGAACTCCTATGTTGCATAGGAACTAGAGTATGTCAATGGACAAACTAGAATTATAATATGATCTGAATTAAATAAAGTGAAGCTAATAGCTTCACTCCAAACACAGATCTACTTCTAAAAGTAAGAACTACCATGGTGCAGGTGTCACCTCTATGATAAAGGAGGATTTATCTGCTCACGTGGACACAGTCACACTTTACCAGGTGTCCCCCACTCTAGTGTTACTTCAGAAATTCTGAACAGTAAAACTGATCATCTTCTCTAAAAGATGATCTTCAGAACTGAGATATTTAATAATACGACTAAGCAGAGTCACAGTGGAACTGCAGCACTTTGAAGACAGAGCTGTCAATAGCTTTGGAGATAAACAGTCACACATCAGTACGACGCGTAGTTCACATTATGCATGATATTTGGAGAAGGTCCTACTTCTGCAATCTTGCCTTCCTCATTTCTCTTACAAATCCAAGAATCCCCATTTTTCCCAAGTTTTAAGTTGCTCAGTTTCCAGAGTTTACTCTCATTTGAAGCCTCTGTCCTGCCAGTGAAAACTGCTTTAGCTCATTCACTGTCTCATGCTAATACGCAGTGCACAACATGGTACTTTTGTGTTGCAGAAGTTGGCATTTACTTTTAAATAAAAAATGGAATAGTCTACAACTCAGAATGAAACTTCAGATTATGCTTAAAATAAGGGCTACCTTAATATTTCACACAGATATTTCTACAAAATCATAAAATCTCCTGAATTTTTATATACAGCACTTGGCCTTCAAGTCATTACAGAACAATTTGAGAAGCAACTTCTTACCTGAACCCTGAAACTTTACTCTTAAATGAGGTATCTTAAGTAAAGAAAGCATATATGGCTTGACTATACCAAGTAATCAAGCACAGTTTTTATCTTAAATCCTGTGTAGTATTTTAATGTTTTAATAGGATGAGTAATAAGTAAATAAATCCCACTCCCCTTGAAATGACATAAAAGCTATGCTTACTTACACACTAATTGCAAAATTAACAACACCGGAAAGACAAAAGAAGTAGATACAGTACATAAGGCTAATCTTTGACAAGTGACTTACCACAGATGCACCCCTGCCAGTTTGTGTACTACCAAGCCAAGGCATATTGATAGGTGTGCCGGGATTACTATGAGTGTAAGGAGTGGTTCCCTGAACATTTACCAGATCATCACGAGCATGTATAACTAAGAAATCATCAGCCCTATAAATGAAACAACATTGTAAGTTAGATTCCAAACAACAGCATTAAACACCATGCTTTGTTACACTGATTCATACACAGTCCAGCTGTGATATTGGAAACATAGAAAGTATACCCTTTATTTTCTATTTCCACATCATCATCAACCCAGGTATAGATCTGTGTAGCTAAAATTGCAGAAACATCTAATTCTTGAATGTCATGACTTGATGCTATTGCAATGCAGTTCCGATTCGCCTGAAATAAAAAAGAACACACACAAAAGCAGTTACAAAAGCAATAGTTAAAAAGGTGCTTTTTATTAATTTTCTCTACTTAAGGCACAGTTGTTGACAAAAACATACACTTGTTCAATTTACAAAACCCAAACAAATCTATATCAATTCTATAAACTTGACATTTCCTTTTTACAAGTTTATTTGCATTGGGGATAGCATTACATATTATTTGCATTTTACAACTCTCTCAAGAAGCTCCAGTTTCTCCTTGCTTTCCTCAGAGAATAAGCAGAAGGTAACTATAATGTAATACTTTCAACCTCCCCTCCTCCACTTCTTAAGGCTTAAATGGTTAAACAGAAGAAGAAAAGATGACTTCCTGGTTTGTCTTCAACAAAGAAGGAAAAATACTCCCATGCCCAAGCTTAAGGAAAGTAGAGGCCACCTCCCCCTTTCTTCAATCCACTGCACAATAGAAAAAAATACAATTTGTAGTAGAACTGTTTAGTTATGAAAAGAATTAGGATTTGCTTTAGAGAAGGCAGTGATAAGAGTTCAAGCTGTAGCAGGACTGCCGACAAAGGATCTCTCATCCATTCACACCACGAGTACCACTTGCTTATCAGCTGGAAGTACAACAAAATTAGGTTATCCTACCTCCTTTATACTCACTTTATTGACTGCAAAAGCAGTAATGATGTCAGACTCTTTATGGATTATTCTTGCCTTGCCTCCTGGGTATCCGAAATCTGTTTCTATCTGTATTTAAAAAGTAAAGCATATTTAAATGCAAACTTCTATGCAACCCTGATTTTTATTGGAAGTACAGCAACCAAACACTGTATTGTATGAAAATTCATGCAGTTTTTTCTCAATTTTAATTCTAAGAAAATTACAGTAAATATACTTAATCTGTAATAATCTAGCCTTCCACTGACATGTTGGGATTACTACAGCAACACAGAAAACGTAATTTGTCACAGACGTCACAGTACTGCATTCATTCAAGTTTTACAGGGACGCTGAAAAGAAGCGAGGCTACAAGCACACTTGGAGGTGTCAAGAAGAAAGAAATTGTGTCCTGATGTTTTGTCCTTACAAATATTTCCTAAGACTTTCCGTGCTCTTAGCAAAAAGTTTTCATCACAGAAACTGATGAAATGGTCCAAAAGAAGGTGCAGACAACATGCTGAGCAGAAAAATAAATATGAACTTCATCAGCTTATCTATTTACTGTTCCCTACAAGTAAATAAATCTGGAATCCTGCACATTCCAGTACCACATACTTTTTACTAGCACATATTCTTTTTTTGGTTTTTTTTAATTCCTTAGTGTGATGTAATGTTGTATTTGCATCTTGTGTACCTTTTGGTATTTTAGAAAAGCACATAGGTATATGCCATCACAAATTCTAAACTCTACCAGCACTGTAGTACTCTTGTTCAAAACTGCAGGCCTCATCTTTTCAAGTACTAAACTGGCAAGATAGCAGACTCCAGTCTGTTGTAGTTACAAAATAGTTTTACAGTAAAGTCACTGCCAAACAAATTGTGACATAAAAATTCAAACCTGAATTACAATGTAAAATTTTGTATTTTCTTCAAAACAGAAAGAATTATTCCAGAACTACCATTTCCCAGCCTCTCCCCTTCAATTTCTTAATTCTCTGGTATACAAAAGGGTATTTTAGTTGAAAAGCAGTAGATGGTGCTGTAAAAAATCTGCAAATAGACTTTTTCAGTCTGAAAAATATCTGTAGATGTTATACACCACAAAGTTAATCTTTTTTTAAGATTAAAGCAAAACTGATAATCTGGTGATTTTATGTATGGAAAACTGCAAAAAACTACAGCTACAGACAGATACAAAAACATGATCTGTGTTATGTGCAAGTAAACCTGTATGAAATTAAGATTATTTTTTCCTCAGTCAGTATCAATTACCTACTTGCTATTACTGCTTTATTACATAACTAATAACAACAAGGTAAGCCAAGGACATCACAGGGTGTTCTCATTTCTGTCTTCTCACTAGTTTTGTAGAAGAAAGGCTGAAGAATACAGCATTTGTTTGCATTTCTCGGCACAGTATTATACCTTTTCAGACACTCAATCTTTTAAGAAAGTTGTTATGAAGATGTTATATGGGTTCATTTGTTACCATCTTAAAACTAAGGGTCAGAGAAAATTTTTGGCAGCAAACTGGTATTATGCTAGCAAGCTGCTCTAACTTCCATTAACCACCTTCACTTACAGACAACTGTTCCAGACATCTCATTACTGGTGAAAGGTCCTTACTATGAGGGTGGTGGCACACTGAAACAACTTCCTGGTTTCTCAGAAAGGTGGTGGAGACCCCATCCCTGTAGACATTCAAGCTCAGATTGGACAGTGCTCTTGAGCAACTCATCTAGTTGAAGATGCCCCTGCTTACTGCAAGGGGACTGGGCTAAATGATCTTTAAAGGTCCCTTCCAACATAAAGTATTCTGCTTCTGTGTACTGTGTTCCCACAGTACTACTTAATCTTCGTCACTTCGGCAAATGTCAACCTCAGCTCTTCACTTGGAATAGCTATGGAATTTGATAATATATATTGTTATTACCTGGTTGTTAAATACAGTTTTCTAAGACATGTTTAGTTTCAGATATGCTCTATAACAAGTATAGTTTAACTCAATCTCTTGCAAAACTGAATTTCTAAGTTTATTAGCTATGTCAGCAAAGACTTTTTTTTTTAAGGGAGGTCAGCACCATTAAGAAAAAAAACAACTCATAATGATGTGTGGTCTAATTAATTTGAGCATTACTACTGTGTACCTTATTGATGATGGGCAGCTCCACCACAGAATTTTTCATGGTTTCATTGTGCTCCTCTAATGACTTCACCAAGGAAAGAATGACAGAACAAAGAATAAAGGTAACACATAACATATGTATCAAGCAAATGCTTAATTCCTTGACATTTACCCCAACACAGAAAACTGAAACATAACAGCGTGTTTGCATGCACACATACAGTAACATATGGTTACTACATTTATGTAACCTATCATAAACCCTAATTATAAAATTCCAAACTTTATATTCAGTGGATTTACCTATTCTGTACTGTAACAGCATCTTGTCCATCTCAACAGTCAAATTTCTTGGAAAATATGAAATGTCGACTGACATTTTTCAATTTCAAGAGGATACAAAATAAAGCAAACACACCTATGCTTTGTAAGGCTGTCAATGATCCTATATGGAAACACCTAAAGTGCATCTAAAATATTCCAGAATACTTTTCCATACAGCATAGAAACATGGTTCTATTAACATAAAACATAATCAGAAAAGGTACATCTTCAAAAGCACAAGACAAAATTTTAACTGCAGTCTGCAGTGAACACAACTAGCCACAAATACTCAAACCAGCCAGTATTCTAGTTGTGATAGGATAAAGATTAGCTTGTACAGAACTCCTTGATGCCATGGTTTTACTAATCACTATACTCTTTCTCTTGAAAGTTTGTTTGGATGAGCTTCTTTCTCCTATGCTTCTGCTATGCCATAGTTTTTCTATAGTGCAACTGATTTTGCTGAATTATTTGAAATAGGGGTAAGAAAAGGAGCAACTAAAGAGGGAGAAAAACTACCCAAAAAGTCCGTTACAGAACCACAACTTTAAAACAATTAACTAAATCTGGAACCTGAAATCCAGCTAGACACTAGGACAAGTTATCAGGGGTAGAGATATTAATGGCTGTATAACCATTTGTCTTATTAAAATTGAAACACAACATGACAGAAACAGTGGATAACCCAGGATGACTATGGTAGGCACAAAAGCAAACTTCTAGGCATTAGACTACTGGCTTTAATCTTTGAATTTTAAAGTTTGTCATTCTTTTGAGGCAGCTTTTATATGGATCTTAAATAAAACTAGTTGTGGATAAGTGGTGTTAGTTATCAGTCTACAGTAAAAGTAATTTTTGCTTCCGATGAATAAACGGACAAAGATTTTTTTTTAATAGGAAATATTGTAGATTAAGAGTCCATGGCCAAGTGTATTATCCATTCATGCTCCAGAAAATAAAGAAGTCAGATACATAAATTAAAGCTCACAGATTTACCTGCAATATGTTATGCATTTTATATACTGTACCAACCTCATTTAGGCATCGCTTCTTTGAAAAAATATTTCTGATAAAGGTTTCCTGGACTTCTTCCTGTTTAACCAAGTACTGCCAGAGCCTCTTCACAGACAGTGCAACATGACTGGTAGATCTACACAACAGAGTTGAAATAAATATTTACACCATGCGGGTACTTAGAAAACACTGCAATATCTTATATAACTATATGACTATAGTCAGAAGAATTGGTGAAGCAAAATGACAGCTCTCTAAAACCTGTGCAAGACCCATTCGGAAGCATTCTGGTACCATCTTCCTAACAAACTTACACGTGAGAGGAAGTGTAAAATCAAGAAGGAAAAGACCATGTAGCATTTTCAGCCCCAATCTTAGAACGTGAGAAAAATCTCTTTAAGAGATTACACAACACTGAAGTCAGCATACAGATTATTTATTAGTCCACCTATTCTTTACAAGAAGGATTATTTCTGTTCATTGCTAATGAGTGTTTCTATCACACAGACAATGAATGACTAAACACTTCCTGTTAGGAACACATCATCAGCTACCATCTCCAAAACAACCATGACTTCTCATTAACAAAACTGGAAGAATTGTAGAATCAGATCAGACTTCAAATTTTTACGCTTCTTTCTAGTTAACTCTAGTAGCTCCTAAAGCAGGCCCAAAGGCAAACCATGAATCGCTTTAAATCATAATTTAAAAATTATACCAGGCAGCAGACACATGTGAAGCTGTTCCTTTTTAATGAACCCAAGTTACTAAACCTGTGACAACTGTGAGATACTTTACAACAAAGAAGACATTCTGTGGATTCTGCAACCACATGTGATAATAAGAATACACAGGCAGAAAACTATTTTAAAGAGTGACAATTTAAGATGCTAAGCATAGTCTTCTGGCTGAACATGCAATTATGTGGAGTCACAACTATGAAAATATTACAAATACTAAATATTTATTCTCTGATCTTAGGAAAACATACTGATAAGAACATATTTTTATTCCTTCCAAAGGTGGGGCAATTGTTTAATTCCTTGTCACTCATTCTTAATTATATCTCAGGGCAAATTTGTTCTTTATTGTCAACCATATTTTTTTCACATAGGCACTCAAAATCAGTAGGTTAACCTTAGAACATAAAAAAAATATTAAGAACTTTTGATTGTTTTTCCTGATCTTGCTTTGGACCAGAGATGCATGAATTCTGTTGTATACCCACAATTTCACAGTGGCTCAGAGTTACATCAGAGCTAGAAACTGGCATTATATAATTATCAAAGATATGGTCTATCACATGCACTAAAAACATAATGCTTGATGTATATTAAAGATATTAAAGTCAGTGTTTATAGAAATTAGACTCACCTGAATGGAGTGTTTGTCGGCTCAAGTAAAGCTTTATGGCGAAGCAATGCAGGACCAGCAGCTAGGGCATCTTCAGAAGCATGAACTGAAATATAATGTTGAGGTGGACCCCCGTATAGCTCAAGACGTCGGAGAAGAACTTGTTCCCAGCGCTGTAGTGTTTTCAAAACTGCATGGCATATTGGGGAGCTAACTGGAAGCTCTAGAAAGACAAGCAAGCAAAAATAAAAACCCTTCCTTCTCCTTGATGTAAGTAATTCCGTAGCTGAAGGCTGAAGTGTATTGCAAATATCTCCAAAAATGAGCTTTACTCAAACCTCAACTTGTATTTGCAAGTATATATAGATCATAGAATGGCTTAGTCTGGAAGGGCCCTTAGAGATCCTCCAATTTAACCTCCAGACCACGGGCAGGCATGCCTCTCAACTACGCTAGGTTGCTCAAGGCCTCATCCAACCTGGCCTCAAACACCTCCAGGGAGGGGGCATCCACAACCTCTCTGGGCAAGCTATTCCAGAGTCTCACCACCTCCTACTGAAGGACTTTTTCCAAAGATCCAATCTAAACCTATTTTCCCTCAGTTTAAAAAAGTTTCCCCTCATCTTATCACTGGACACTCTTGTGATCAACCTTCCTGTAGGATCCCTTCAGGTACTGGCAGGCAGTTATAAGGTCCCCCCAGAGTCTTCTCTTCTCCAGGCTGAACAATCCCAGCTCCCTCAGCCTATATTCATAGCAGAGGTGCTCCAGCCCCTGGACCATCTCTGCGGCCCTCCTCTGGACTTGTTCCAACAGATCTATGTCCATCCCTCTTATTGTGGGGACACCGGAACTGGATGTAGTATTTGAGGTGGGGTCTCAAAAGAGCAGATTAAAGGGGGAAAATCACCTCTCTTGATCTGCTGGCTTCACTCCTCTTGATGCATTCTAGGATGAACATCCTAAAGATGAACTGCTTTGTGCTATCATTGCTAAATACAGGAACAGATTTCTCCAGTGCTGACAGAAATTGAGTATCATGTAAGAGATCATCCTGGAAACTATGTCAAGGCATACAGATGACAGGCAGCTGATGAGAGAAAGTCAACGTGGCTTTATGAAGGGGAAATTGTGCCTAATCTGGTGGCATTCTATAATGGAGTGATTATATCAGTGGGCAAGAGAAGAGCAACTGATGTCCTTTACTTTTAACTTCTGTAAGACCTTTGACAAAGTACCTTACAATAGTCTTCTGTCTAAATTGGAATGATGAGGATTTGATGTATGGAGTATTCAATGGACAAGGAACTGGCTGAATGACTACATCTGAAGAGTTACATTCAATGGTTCAATGTCTGAAAGGAAATCAGTAACAAGTGCTGTCCCTCAGGGGCACGTATATGGATCGATACTGTTATAAATATCTTTGATAATGACATAAGCAGTGGGATTGAGTGCACCCTCAGCAAGTTTGCAGATGACACCAAGATGGTGCAGCTGATCTGCTAGAGGAAAGGGATGCCATCCAGAGGGACCTTGATAGGCTTAAGACCCATGTGAACACAATGAAGTTCAACAAGGCCAAGTTCAAGGACCTGCACCTGGGTCAGGGTAGTCACTAGTATCAATAGAGACTGAGACATGAATGGATTGAAAGTAGCCCTGCAGAGAAGGACATGGGGATACCAGAGGATGAAAAACTGACTGTCAGATGGCAATTCGTGCTTGCATCCTGGAAAGCCAACCGTATCCTGGACTGCCTAAAAAGCATGGTGGCCCACCAGAGTGAGGGAGGTGATTGCCCCATTCTGACTGAGACCTCAGCTACAGTTCTGTGTTCAGTTCTAATGTCCCCAGTGCCAGAAAGACAGAACTGTTAGAGGGGGTCTAGAGGAGGGCCACAAAAATGATAAGAGGGCTGTAACACCTCTGCTATGAAGACAGAGAGTTGGAGTTATTCAGCATTGAGAAGAGAAGGCTCCAGGTGAGACCTTACTCAATCCTTTCAGTACTTAAAGGGGACTTAGAAGATAAATGAAGAAAGACTTTTACCAGGGCCTGTAGTGTCAGGACAAGGGGCAATGGTTTTAAACTAAAAGGCAGTAGATTTAGATATAAGGAAGATGTTTTTTACAATAAGGGTGACGAAACACTTGAACTGTTTGATCCATCCCTGGAAATATCCAAAGTCAGGTAAAGGGCTCTGAGCAACATGACCTAGTGAAAGATCTCCTTGTCCATGACAGAGGGTTAGGACTAGATCATCTTTAAAAAGTTCCTTTACAACACAAACCATTCCATAATTTTATGATTCTATGAAACAAGGAGTAGGAATGATGTAACTTGAATTACTAAAAACTATAGTTTTGACAAAAATAAGAAAACAAAAAAACCTTAAACATTCTTGTATAATGAGGAGGCAAAGAAGAAACTAAGCATACAGAGACTTCTGGCAGGTACTGAGCATTCCTTCCCACCCACTCATCCACCCACCATGTTATTTCATAAATGTGTATGATAAACAGTATCACAACAATTATTTCCATATCATGCAAAAATAACTTTAACTACATACAAAGCTAAAGCATATATATTGTTCAAAACGTTACTGATTTTGAATGTGATTTTTAAGAATGAATAGACAACACTACTGCTTATTACCTGAAAGATCATGTCCAGCCAAAGGGTAGAAAATCTTCAAATTGTGAAGTACCAGCTGAACCATTGCCAATCTCATCAGTGACCAACTAATAAGAAAGCACTGGTAAGTCATTTACTAACAGGAAAATAATTTTCCTCACTTATTCACAATTAGGAATTAAATTTAGAGCTTTAAATTCTCATTATAAACTACTGAAAACAACAAACAGTATTTTAGAATATTGCCGATAATTTATACTCAGAAGTCACTATACTATGTATTAATGAAATGAGTAAAATAATATTTGTGAAAAATTAACCACTACATTGAGATAATACACTGCCATGAAATATCAAGTAACTGGTGTATTATCTCAAAAGTAAAAGCTGAGAAATACAAGCCTAGCCTTTGCAGAACATCTTGCATTCTAAAGAGTTACCTGTATGAATTTGAATTAGAATGCTCTTGATTATGTGAACTTGATGCAAACACATCTTCATCGATATTTTCATCTTCACCACTTTCCTGACTCTCTTCTGAATCATATTCCACTCTACTTTGTGATGGAAGAAAAGGCTAAAAATTTAAACAATATTTCTTGAGTATGTCCTAACCAATACCTACTTCTAAATTATCTTCTAAAAATAATACATTACAGTATTTAATACTTTTCATATAAAAAGCAAGCATGTCATTTTACTAAATTTAATAACATTTGGAGTTTGTATCTTATGAAGAGGGTAACTGTCCAGGGGCATTGTGTATTTTAACAGGCTAACTAATTTTTACAATATTCAAAATTCTAATGCTGAAAATGAAAATACTAACAGTTTTCCAATTCTTATTTTGCTTTACTTTCATGTCAGATATCTCAAACCACACGCAGGACACACAAGCTTGTTATTTGTCAGAGAAGTCAAACTACCAGTGTATTTCCTCTCTAGTTCTTCCAAGGGCTCAGAGGACTAAAGAACAAGAAAATCATATTCCCTGCCTACAGGGTTCAATATTTAAGTCCACCACCAGTACCCCACTGTGTATTCAGTATTTCTAATTTCTTTTTTCTCCTTGCTCCATATTTATTTTGTTGGTATAGGTAATATGAGACAAAAATGTGCCATACAACTCCATACAAATATGTAACTTTCTACAAAGATCTGCCACAGCAGACTTAACAGAAAGTGAGAATTTGATTTCTTGTAAGTATACGCACTCCTTTTGCCCATTTGAAATTGATGATAAAAAGCTTCTCACATTTCCTTGTTCAACTAAATAGCTATCTATTTGTACTCTGCAACTGTAAAAAGCAATGTTTTGTTCACACCTTTATCTCAAAACAAACTGATTTCAAAACAATGGTTTTGAAACAGCTTTATTAAAAGGTACCTACAGGCAGTGTTTTGGAAAAAGCTAATAATTAATAAAAACAGGCAGCTTCAATCACACATCAAAATCGATACCTAGAATAAAGACTAAGGGGAAAAAAATCACCATTCTAGAAGTGGAATATATTCCAGATATTTAGCTGCCATAATAGCAAAAATTTACCTTTGCAATGAAATAATCCCAGATGCTGAGCTCAGGAGGAATAAATCTTTCTTTGTAAGATGGAGATTCTTGGTCTACCAATGGCAATGCAGGCAACTGAGAACTCTCTTTTGGAGAGGTTTTTGATGAAAGCTTGTAACGTTTCCGCTGTTTCTCTCCATCATCTACAGAAGAAGAAAATATAGTATGCTGTTTTAAATTGTCTGTTTGAACTTCTTTCTCATTAAAAGTTTTCAGAATTTTCTCTTAGCATTTCTGCAGCACATAAGCATAGACAGATAATGTTAATCTTCAAATATGAAAAAATAACACATAACTAGAACTCCAGAAGGGGAAAACCTCCAGCACAAGTAATACAGAATAGTACAGTACACTATTACACTAGTATAGAAGCTTTCTTCCTACAACAAAAATGACAAATACTGTTGCTCAAGCAACAACACTGCAACACTAAATTAGCTGAAGAAGTGCTACTGAACAGTGATGATGCCTGGTTTTTACAACAAGCCAAGAGTGCTGTCTTTCAGAATATATATATATATTTCAGAATATATACTGCCATTTAACTTTGCCATTCCTACTCTAGTTCTAACTGTGGCTTCTTCCAGAGTAGGAAGTATTTTTTAATAAATGGTATAATTCTGACTAATCTAAATGTTCTGACAACAGATTTTTTTTTTTCCAGCAATTATAAAAGATTCTATTTTAACTAACAGAAGCTAATATACACCTTATCAAACAGGGAAATACTAATTATTTGTAATAATACTTTAACTCCTAGAAGTTGAGGGGTCGCCTCACTTCCCCCAGCACTGACTTTTTTCAGAATAAGAAGTGTCTATGAGAGACTGACTTGAATTACATTTCTTGTTGATTATAGTACTGAAGGAAACAGCTTATCCAAACTACTAGAAATATCCTCATGTAGTTACATGACAGTGTAACGAACAAGGAAGCTTCATTTCAGACCCCTCATTTTCTTGTTAAATGAGAAGTATCAACTTTGCAAATATGGAAAAAGTAATGGCTTACTTAAAAAGAGGCTCACATAGCCATGTGATAACCTGAAATCACTCCAGTTCTTGGTATGTGAATTGTATTCCAATACAGCCTTTCTGTTAGTATAGGAGGAATGATATCAATTGTCATTGTCCCCAAGTAGTAGTTAGTGTTCTGGGTCTCCAGAGCACTTCTGAAGTGGGAGAAAGGTAATCATATTTGGAGATTTGATACAACCTAGTGGCCTTCATTCATCTTCCATGAGAAACAAAATGGATTTGAATCCATCTTCCACTTGATTGTAATTTTTTTTTAATCTTACAGAATCACAGAATGTTAAGGGTTGGAAGGGACCTCAAAAAATCATCTAGCCCAAGCCCCCTGCCAGAGCAGGGCCACTTAGATTAGGTCACACAGGAACATGTCCAGGAGGGTTTTAAATGTCTCCAGAGAAGAAGACTCCACAACCACAGCCTGTTCCAGAGCTCTGTCACCCATGCAGTGAAAAAGTTTTTCCTTTCATTTCTGTGGAAACTCTTAGGGTCCAGCTTACACCCACTGCCCCTTGTCCTATCACTGGACATCACTGAGAAGAGCTTGCTCCATCCTCCTGTCACTCTCCCTTTACATACTTATAAACATTAATGAGGTCATTCCTCAGTCTCCTCTTCTCTAAGCTAAAGAGACCCAGCTCCCTCAGCCTCTCTCAACCAGTTCCCTGTCCTCCTTGAACTGAGGGGACCAGAACTGGACATAATATTCCAGATGCTGTCTCACCAGGGCAGAGTAGAGGGGCAGGAGAACCTCTCTCAACCTACGAATGACACCCCTTCTAATCCACCCCAGGATGCCATAGGGCACATTGCTGGCTCATGGTCATCCTGTTGTCCACCAGGACCCCCAGGTCCTTTTCCCTCATGCTACTCTCTAACAAGTCAATCCCCAGCCTATACTGGTACATGGGGTTGTTCTTTCCCAGACGCAAGACTTGACACTTGCCCTTGTTATATTGCATTCGACTTCTCCCTACCCAACTCTCCAGCCTGTTCAAGTAGAATCTTGTAATGCATGGAAATTAGTTTCTATAGTTAAATAACTGAACGGGTTCAAGACTTATGTAAAACATAGAAAGCTGAAACAATGAAAGTGAGATGATTTTTTTTAACTGCATTTTGAAGTCCCTAAAACTTTCAATACCTTGTTAAATGAGTACTGCACATTTACTTTTTTCTTAAGCATTCCAAAATCTCCTTTTGGAGGAATCACAGAATCACACACTTCAGTTCTGACCCCACGCCACTCTCTTTTTTTAAGCACAAAAGAACAAAAGGGGGCAATTAGGAAAGAAGAGTATAGGAAAACATTTTGGTTGTTTCTTGTTTAAGTGTTTTTTTTTTGTTTTTCATAGAGCAATAATGAGACCATGCAGCTAGGTATAAAAGAGCTCATCTTAACTAAAGGGGAATATGGGTTGCATTATGAGTTGAGTCTTTGGATGATATAACAGCAATAACAAATAGGCTCCAAGAAAGCAAATCTGCAGGCTAAAAAAGCTGACCTGGAGATTAGATATTCCTGTCACTGAGTTCAAGCATCGACATGCTGGGCCTGAGTGGTTACAAAGATTAACTAATACAAATATCGCAAACGCAAATGGATGCTTTATTGTTTTAATTCTCCTTAGTCCCTCCTGCTACCAAGGGCCCACAAAATAACTTCCACTGAAACTTCTCAAACTACTTTCTCCTGTTAATAATGCTGCGCTGGCACAAAATGAGCCAGCATCCCTATGTATCCCAGGAGTGAACTGGTACAAAGAAATACTACCTATACTCTTATTTTTCTTGTTTACATGTTTTATCCACAGGAGACTTTTTATGTCTTAACAGATGCTTGAAAGACTATTTCCTTCAAAACTCCTACAGCTAACTCCAATCACTTGAAAACAGAAGGTCTAACACTCCGGACAACAGAAAAACAGCACTCATTTAAAACCAGTTATATTTGATGTGTAAGACTTACATGCTCATAACGAACTTGGGCATCTGTAAACCCTAAGGGATGTAAGATTTAAGCTGATTCATTAAAAAAAAACAAAACACAAAACAAAAGGAAAACCAACCAACAACTTTTGGATTTTTTTTATACCTTAAAACTATGATTGGTTTTTTTGGTGATTTTTTGTTTCTTTTTTTTTTTCAAAATGGCCAAATTCACTGTATTCACAGTGGCCAACAGAATTCTTTCATGATTTCTAGTTCTTTTTGGACCAGAAAAGCCCCATGTCTTTCTGAGGATTTTAAAAACCACTTTTTGATCACATATGGATATTACCAATACCACTACAAGCAGATGAACTATAAAACAATTCATATAGATAATCTAATAAAAACTGAAGACAACATCTCATCTTTCATCTTGAAACCAGGATATTTTAACAATCTGTGTTGAACTATTATACTAAATAATTATTTTTCCTTGTTAGGGTTATTATTTGAAATCCACTTACCTGTACTAAAATATACACAAATGTAACAGATGCAGTACAATGCATTTTCAATCCATTATTTAAAGCTCATCAGCTAAGAAAAATCATGCACATGCATCACTGTATGGATTTTTAGCAATTGCTCAAAAAAAAAGAAAATATTTCACTTAGGCATGAAATAAGAAGCAAGCATTGCATGATACAGAAATAAGCAAGTATATGCTTGCAGGTTGTTTTTCTAAGCATAATTCAAAAAGCAAATGCTTTAATTTAAACCAACACTTCTTCCCTTCTGTTGGATCATTCTTTGTATTTTTAAGAATACTACTAGCTAGCCATTGGAAAAAGAATTTGAGACAAATGTTAGAACAACAATCTAAGCTGTTTGATATACACACTACTAATTTCTCTTTCGTATTCTAAAGATCTTTAAATAAATTAAGAAATTAATTAAAAATCTGATATTTGGGATGTCAGATCAGCAATTATATTCACTGTAAAATTTCGTACATATTTCTAGCTAAAATGTTTTTGCATCCTTTTTGCACTCAAAACATTTATCTTTGGTCCTATTTGACTTAGAAGACAAATGCAAATTCTATGTTATTTTCCAAGGATACTGGAATATTTCCTAATACGTCACTTCCCTTCCACATTCCCAGAAGAGTTAAAATCTCTTTTCAATTTCAAAAAAAATTTTAATGAAAGTCAGAGTTACTGTGGTTTAGCAAAGGCTGTGTTCAGGCATGAAGCATCAACACCGTAACATCCTAGGAAAAATGCAAGTCTTCATTAAGAGATGCAGAAGTATTAAGCCCTCCTGTTACAAAAGCGCCATCCCTGATTGCAAGCATGCTGAAATCCAAAACAGAGTGGAATTACAGACACGTGGTAAAAAAATACTGATGTTGAATCACATCTCAATTCATTTTAGTAAGATAAAGCCTTGCAAAGATTTCTGTAATTCTTTAGGAAGCTATGAAAGCTAACTAGAGCAGCAGCCTGTTGAAAATCTACACTGATGGACATTTCAACTTGAAATCTAAAAAAAATGTGCATTTTGCAAGGTTACAAATCCTGAAGGTTTCAACATGATATTCTGCTCACTCACAGGCAATAGCTCATGTGGACAAGGTGATGAATTTAATAAATTAGCACTCAACAGTAATCACTGCAATTAAGTTCCACAAGCTGCAGTTTGATTACTATATGTGTACAAGACTGTGAATTCTTTGTTGTAATTATACACCTTTTCCTGAGTAGCAATTTACTGAAAAACCTCAAAGCAAGTATCTGTTAAAGATATTACATACCTTGCATTTCAATAAATGGTTAAGTGGAAACCTTTCAAAAAATCAGATAAGCACAACGAAGTACTTGGTGGCAGAACTTCATTGGTATCTCCTGTTCTGACCATCTACTGAGCCAAAGTAACTCTGTCATTCACAGTGTAAACACTTCAGTCAAGCTTCTAAACTGTTTTACTGTCTTCACCTAACCAAGAATAGAACTGCAATAGTGAGAAGACAATGACTTTAATGAAGAACAGAAAGGCCCCAGAAGTAATGAAGTACTCGGTACTCCAACATACCGTAAGAAAATTATCCCAACATTCAATCTCTAAATCTGAGCTAGAATTCAAGGCAATTATTTTCACACTAATGTGAAAGTTTCCATTACTAACAATATTGTAGGGAATTCTGCATTTAAAAGGGGCAGTTTGGCATGGCTGTTGTAGGACTTTACAGAAGTCAAGTATTATTAAATTTCTGATTTTCTACATCTGAAACCCAAAATGAAAGTTTTAAATCTGTAATGTATCCTTGTAAAATACTAAAGTTTAGGAATTATTTTTGCATTTAATTTACTCTTGTAGCATGTAATAATTGAAAATATAACATGAAATTATGGATTTCTAACTGTTAAAGCAAAATTCCCGCTCTTCCTTAAGAGCTCTCTGGCTTACCATCCCTATGTAGACTTCGGTTACAAAACCATTTTCTTAGACAGTTTTAGAGAGAAACTATATGGTAAACATGATTCTGAAAAGATCTAGTATAATCAAGAATAGGGCTCTCTCTCAGATGCAGACTGTCTCTTTGAAAACATCAAAAATACAGTGTAAATTCTTAAATGCTAACTCAGTTGTCAAAATCATTTAATGCAACTGCAAAAATAAGAAACATGGCTGGAAAATATAACATATCAGGCAGCTCTAAGAAGTATTCAAACCGCTATGCTTTATCTGATCTTTACTGTGAAAGAGGCAATAGAACAGTAGTGTTTCATACAAACTTAATTCATAATGAAGGTCAGGATTTTAAAAGACTACCATAACTATTTTTAGGTTCCTATTTTTTAGTTTGTGTCTAAATGGAAGATCATAATTATTTGAGAGAAACTTTATAATCAAAGCTATTATATGCTCAAGTCAACTAAAGCGAAGGGCAGAAAGGGAAAACATGCAGCTTCATTTGCCAGCACTGTGCATTTTACTATAATCTCTCAAACTAAATTTGAAACATGGAGATCAACATCCACGTTCAGATAAAGTGCTGAACAACTCAGGGTAGGGAGTGCTAAGGAGGAAATGACATGTAGGACATTTAGTGTTAATATATTAGAAATTGTAAGGTTATTTTCTTTTGTTATACATTTGAAAGTGAAAACATTTCACAGAAATCTAAATATAAACAAGATAAAAGAATTCAGTTATGCATAATAAAATGGGGAGCTATAAAAAGTTTAAATCATATTATGGAAGAATGTGCCATAGTCAACACAAACAAACATTTCAATCACTTCACAGTGTTCATTTATAGGTGTCAGAAGTAAGAGATTGACAGTAACGGCATAAAAATATGGCTTATTTTAATATGACTCTTTTGCTTCACTTTGGGGTCTACTTTTCCCCTTTCTCTCCCTATTCTGTCCCATCCCCTCTCCCCCCGCCTTTTTTTATGTCAAATGACAGAAAAAGATGCTTCTCCGTAATTCTTTTCCCTGAATTTGCTCTACATAAACACACATTAAAGAAAAATAATAGACCTAGAGAATCCTACAGTTATGCAGGTTGGAAGTGACCTGGTCAAAGTCCTTGCTAAGAACAGGGCTGACTTAAGTGATGGTTTAGTTTGTTCAAGTTTTGAACAACTCCAAAGATGAAGACTCCACAACGCCTCTAGCCTCTCTTTCAGTGCTAGATTATCTCTACAAATAAGCATTTAAGAAGGTCCTTTCTTCTCTTAAATTTTTAGTTTCAGAGTCTTGATTCTTCCAGCAAACAGCAATTAGTTTTACTAATTCTGTGATCAGTCAGCATTCACATTTAAGAGAAACATGCTGTACAAAGGTATTTAATATACATGTCAGAATACATTTCTACATAAAAACTTATTTTATCATTTTAAAACAGTAGTAGCAGCAGCATTAACATACTTTAGTATACTCTTTCCAACACCTAGGAAATAGCATTACCAACAAAAGCCACTTATGCCTTCCCACAATTCTGGTCCAGAAAATGCATTTACTTTAACAAAATGATAATGCAAATTATTTATTCAATACCACAGAGAAAAGAGATCAGATCTAGAATAAGAACTTACATTTTATTAAAGACCTCTACTTCGAAAATACTTTTCTAAATGTCTGACAAAACCTGCATTATTTAATAGACTACATTTTCAGTTTTCCTTAAATGGAAGGCAAGACATTTTTATATGTAATGTGCAACTAATATTGATAATGCAATATATTAATAAAATGTATACAGTTTAAGTTACATTTCATATATATATTCAGATGTGATGTACAAAGACACCACAGTTCAAGCACACTTATCTCTACAAAATCTTCATTTTCAAAATTAGATAATCTATAGGATTGTTGCTCATGATTTTATAGAAATCCAACTAAATTACAAAGCACAAATCTGGACCCAAAAGAAAAGTATCCTGGAACTCAGGACAATTCATAGTAATCTGAATTTGAAACTTAAAAGTTGTTTCTTTCCTAAAGGGTTCTCAAAGTATGAAAACTAAGTATCAACAATATCTTTGTAACGTCTAAAATGAACACTTAGAAATGCACATGCATAATAATGCTTACATTTCAAGAGCAAAACAAGCAGATCTCCAACAAAGATATGAAACACTTCTGATCCTTTCAAACCATGGTTGAAGTAATTTTATATTTAATATTGATTTCATATGAAGTGCAGTAAGAATACAATAGCACTGATAATTTTCTTTTTTATAAAGGCCCAATTCAACTGCTGCTTTAACTACAAAACTTTGCTTTAAATTTTGATGTCATGGCTTGCAAACAGAAGTTTTTCTTTCTACATATGCAAAAAAAAAATTCACACATAGCAAACTGCATGTAGAGGCCTAGTACTAAATCTAGTATCTTGCCTGAATATTTGGTAGGACTATGAGTACTGAAGGCTGTAAGAGATTTGGAAAACCCCACGCACTCCATGGAGAACACTACTACCTGATGTGGGCTAGGCATTGGGAAGTGCCTACCTGCCAAAGAGAGAAAACATACTGTATTTGTAAAGTGGGAATATATTCCTGTTATGAGAGAACTGGAAAGCTTTAAAATTAATATTAAAAGCTAGGCTGTAACAGTACTGAAAAATTTCCCTTTAATATGAACTTAACCCTGTGTCATTACAGCAGTTGTGCTACTTGGAAACCTTATTACAGTAACATTCACTTCTGCTTTCTACTCTCTTTTACACAGTATCTATGCCAGGAACTTTAGATCCTTGTTTTATTTTGCAGATCTAAAACCATACTGAATTCTCCCTAAACAAGTACTATTTAAGGCAAGTATTATTAAGCTTTCAGCAGTCACACAAATTTCTTTAAAATCCCAGAAGATAAATATAAGTAAAACAATAGAACTAACCAGTTTTTGCCTTTAATTGCTGTTGTCCTTTGCTGGGCGTATGAGCTCCTCCTCCAAAGATAGCAGACCACATTTTGTTGTTAAGTGGGTGAGCCATAATTCTATACAACTCATTGCTAGAATGCGTTGCTAGGCCATGGATGAACAGGCTCAGATAGACCGCAGTTAGAATTTCACAAAGCAAAACTGTGAGACCTGGCTGGGCTTCCTCACCAGCAAAATTCAATAGATGTATTAGAGCTGTTATTCCTGTTTATTAAAAAAACAAACAACAAAACAAAACAACAAACAAACAACAAAAGCGGCATACATGATACGTGTGTGAAAACAGTCTGGATTATCATAGGTATTTTCATTGGAAATCTACATTTAGTACCTTCATGTGTAGAAGAATTATAAGTTTTAGACAAATTTGAAAACTCCAAGAGAAAGGGCCATGCTAAAGTCTGTTATGGCTTTTCAAATGCATGTTTTGGACTAAGAGTTAAAGAAATGCATAGCAATTTTTCAAGAATAAGAGGAAAAAAAAACAAAACACAAAGGCACACTTAAATTTTGAGATACATCTTAAACAAATTACTGGCAGCTTTAATTCAACTCCCTGGTACTGAAACTCTATGATACAACATTTAGCTACATTACTTACATGAATTTTCCTTCCCCCCTGTGTCTCAAGATCTCTCTATTCTGGCTCCTCAATTCCTTCAGCAAAGGGTTAGCTCTTTATTCTTTACTTTTAATCCAGTGCCTCACCGTATATTCAATACATAGCATCCAAATTTTATACTTAAAAATACTAATTTATTCATTGACTTCCCTGTGGTGTTTCTTTCACTATTTCGGTTTAACACTCCAGCATAAGACCAAATTGAAATGCTATATTCTCACTTTACAGTGGTAAAAACAACCAAAATCATGGGCATCAACTGGAACTATGCATTATCTGACAAATATTCTTTCACTCAAATACTAAACATCTTGAAATGGTTTAGTGCTTCCATAAGAAGCTGCACAGTTTCAGATGTGGCTCCAACTGTGTTGCTATGTGGACCTAAGTGAAAATAAGAACAGTGGCCAAAGAATTTTGCTTTGTGTCATATGCTCCCATTTACACATGAAGCATGTGAAGCTATTAAAAAACCAGAAATGAGTTCAAAGTCATGCTAACTATAGGCACAACTGCTAAGAATCCCTTGTCTCATTCATTACAAGTTTAAATTTGCAATTAATAGAACAAGGAGAAAACAAACAAAAATGTGATTTCTGTCCAAAATTGCTAAACTCAGAAACAGAATGCTTTGCAGAAAATTAAAACAGCATCCAACAGACTGTTTGAGGTTCTCCAAGAGGTTTGGGGTGTTTTTTATGTCAAATTTTCTTATAGAGAAAACAAATGCCATAACAAGAAAGTGTATTTCTTGGTTATGCTTACATTAAAGTTAGTGTTGTAAAATGAATGTCATACAGACATTTATTATGTAGCTTACACCCTCTCTAATGTGACCAGCGTAGCATTGATGCCAGCACACATTAAAAGAATTACCCAAAGTCCTACTTGAGATTTAGAGTTACGGAAAAACATAAATTTCTAACTTGCCAACAGTTTCAAGTTAGTTCAAAAGTAGCACGTATGCCACATCTAAAATAATCATTCTGAACTGGAACACAAACTAAGATAGTCTTTCAAGTTCTTTTCAAGAGTAAGGAAGTAGAATAATGGTGAGACTTACCTGTCATCTGCAAGGGCAGCAAGTAGAGCCATGGACAACACCCTACATTCTGTTTACTTCCCCTTTACTAGAGCCCTCACTAGATTTTTTTAGCAAGAGAAAGCAATATAAATCCACTTGACTTAGTGAATAACCAGAATTACTAGATTACAGCTTTTGAAAAATGAAGATAAAATTTTACGGTAAGAACTTATTTTTATCAAACAGCAGTTACAAATACTAGTAGGAAGTCAAGAGCACAGCTACATGCTTTTACAGTGGATCCAGTCAAGTTTTCCTTAAGAGGAAAGATGCAAATGAATTCTAGATACCTGGCCACTGAGCAGGTGATGTATTGGGAGTCACTGTTTCTTCTAAGCTTGTTGTTCCTAGAGAATGGCGCTGAGTTAATAGCACTGTCTGATAGACTGTTCCAGTGAACTGATTTGCTTGAAATGAGCTGTGAAACAGAAAAGTGGGATGTTGTATTCATAAAAAAAACCCCAAAAAACCATAAAAATCTGTTTAAAGCTATTCGAGTGATAGCCCTTTCTAGATGTAGGCAGGTGTCAGCACTGCCTTCTGGTGCACTATCCACTGTACTATCACTGTAGTGAGACCATGTGTTGACCATTCTCTAAAAAGCAGCTTTCGTAGACCTTTACCTGTAGCTGTGGCCATCACAAAGACACTGGTAGATGCAAGCAGAGAGTGACGCTGCTAAGGTATGCATTACGTATATCTGTAAGAAAGTTTTATAGAACATATTATTAACCGCTGTTCATTTTGAGTGTATCATACCCTTTCACGCACAGATTCCTAACAGTGAAACAAGTGCTGAATATGGAAGGTATAAGCACTGATGTAAAAAAGAGTTTACAAAGCCACCTTTTCTTCAGAATTCAGTTCAAATTAATCGTCAGTTGGCAATGAAAGGGATAGGGAAGCACTCACTCACCCCACCAACCCACAGATGTGGTCTTGCTGCAGTGTTTTCAATTCAGAAAGAGCAACATATTAAATCTCTATGCAATAGACATAAGTGATTGCACCCTAAGACAGAAGCAGTATGTTGGCTCAGAACACAAAAGCTTTGCTTCAGAATGAAAATTATAATGCAACTTAGATTTTCACCAATTCTTGTTCAGTTCTCAGACACACACAATTTACACAGTATCACGATGATCACCGTTATCACAGCTGATACTTTTCTTACTGTATCACAAAATACACTAACATACAGAGCTACAGAATGTGTTGATCAAAAAGGTTAAGGTAATAGGTATTTGTCTGTTCCCTCTGAAACAACACAGAGAATAGGAAGTAAGCAATCTCCTGTGTGCTCTCTAGATATCCCTAGTAGCAGTACACATGATTTGGGACCTAAACATACAAATTTCAGGAAAGATTTCATCTAATTTTGGTTTCCAGCACAAGGTTAAAGACAGAAGAAATCTTACAGAAATATAACTTGAAAAAACAGACTATATTTTACTGTATGAACACATATAATGTTTCACATAAATGTCTAAGGCTACTGCTCTTTGCTGACAATCAGGTTTTATGCTTTAAAACTACATTTTACTTAGTTTTAGGATTGAAATGCAGAGTTTACTATTAATTTAACCAAGTAAGATTGTCATAAAGATAAATCTGAAACTGATAGCGTAGTACAACATGTTTCCCGTAACAAATGCCATCTTGGACAAATGTCCAGTCCTGAGAGAGGCCAAACTATTTATGTTCCACAGTTTTATTACTTTATGAGGTAGGTAAATCAAAAAGATTTCATGTTGTCAGACTTCATCAAACTGGAGAATATGAACAACAACAAACACAAAAAAAACTATTAAAAAAAATACACACCTTGTTGTTCTGAGTATCTGGATGAGGTGGTGAATCAAGGTTTATTATGGCATGTAATATATCATGAGTTAAGTTACCAAGATGTAGCAATGGATTAGCCACCACTGTTTTGGCACTAGCTGTGCAAGCAAATAGGAGAGGAATGGAACTTGGCTCTGGTAGAAGGCTGGAAGGCATCTGTATTGACTGCTCCTGAAAACAAGCAAGGAACACAGAATGATAGTACAGCCTCCTCAAGAGAGCAGAAGTAATTCTGGAAGAGGGGAAGGGGATTCTAAACAACAAAAACTCCCATAACTTACAGAAAACATAAACTATTAAAACCAGCACTACCTTTTAAAGCAGCTGCATGCTATAGTAGGAAAACTTCAACAATAATAGAAAACACATTCTATAAAATCTGTAACAAACATGAAGCAGAAAAAATACAAACTAAGCTCCCCTACATACCTGCTGAGATTCCTGCAATAGCAGAATTAATTCCATTCTGACAGATGCCAAACCGCCACCATGAGAGCCATGAAGTATACAGTAACTAAGGAACATTCTTAGGAGAGACTGGTACTTCAGAAGCCATTGACGTCTTTTCTGAAAGTCTTTCTGCTGGTCAGCTAAGTCTTCAGTGTTTTCATGTAATGTGGTTTCCTCTGGCATCACACTAACTCCCGACTGTATCTCTTCAACACTATAGTCACAAGTCTTTTGAAGAGCTACCACTTCTCTTTCAAGCCACTGATAAAGCTGATACCTCAGCTTCCCACCATCTACCTCATAACCAGTGGAGAGCGTACGAAGTTCTACAGTAAGAATTTTCAGGCATGCTCTAAACTTAAGCTGTGCTGAAATTATATCTTCTGATGGATTTAAAATATCTTTGTCACCAAATACACCAAAAGACTCTGTGTAGCTATAACTTGTGTCATCTAATTTTTCAGTTTCCTTTAGAGGTTTTAGCTCTTTCATTACCAGGGAGGAATCTTCACTCTCTTCACTTTCCTCACTGTCTGACTGTAGTTTCAAGTGTTCATCTTGGAATACCACACTTGGTTGGCTCCAGTCAAAGGAAAGAGTTGAACTTGAATGTTTTCCTGATGAACAATCTGAAGATGAACCTAGACCATTCAATACTGGCTGTGACCAATCAACACTGGAAGACTGGTCTTTTGTTTCCAACTCTTTAACAGGAGATGACGGTGAGAAATCTTTGCTAGTATCTACTAAACTAGAGGATCTACAGAATGACTTTGACCTCTTGACAACTTTGGGCATCTTTGATAACACTTCTAAGGCCAACATAGGACAACCAGCTTTCAGGTGAGCATACGCAGTGGTAAAAAACAGCCGTCTTTCGCCTAGGTTGATTTTGTCAGCTAATCCATTTTCTACTGTTAGGCAAATATGTGTGGAAGATGTATCAGAAGAGCCAAAATGACGTCTCAACAAGAGAGGATGTGTTCTTAAGTAGTTATAGAAGTTAAATACTGCAGGGTTACAACTTGATGGGACATCTCCATCTGAAAAGATATTGAATCATGAGGAAAATCTAGCATTCTATATGAAATAAGCCATCTAAGTTCATCAGGAGACTATTTAGTCTTAATATTCATTCCACTGTTTAGTTCACTGCACTCCCCTTTTCATCTTCCTTTGTACCTTTATCATTTGACTATCTTGGGAGGGAGGACAGTGGCAAATCTAATCACTATTAAAAAGAGAAGCTTAAGTGGGAGAGCAGGTAACACCATTATTTTAAAACAGCTGTCATTTACTTTCCTTACAGTCAGGCCAGTTCTACTGAAGTCAAAGAAGACCACATTCCTGTTCAGTTTAGATTTTTGAAGTCTCCATCGCTAAATGACAGTAAGATGCTACATCTTACTAATGCTTAGAAATTTTTTTTAAAGCCTTTTTTTTGAATCGAGATTTTTTATTTAGTCTACCTCTTTTCAAAAATGCAACTTATAATAAAACCAGAAAATCCAAGAGATTTATACATATTGAGATCAGTATTACATACAAATAAATAAATTATACAACAGTGAAGCACCTACACATTTTATTTTCATGTCCAAAACCACAAAATGAAAAATGCCAAGAAGATATGAGCATCAGCACAGGACAATTCATACAGCTTTCAACAAGTCCAGGTTCAGTAGAGATAGACCCTTACTGTTTCCTCTATCAGGAGTTACAGCACAGCTTACTACAGGTAATAGGAAAAGGATTGTGAAAGATCACCTTTTAAATAAAAAAATAAGCTAGTCTGCTAACTACTAGGGGCTTGAAACATTCAGCTTCCTTGAGGACATTAAGTTTAGGAAATAATACAGCTGATTCTTAGCATGCCTATAAAGCTAGCAAGTGAACAGGAGAAAAAAAAAAGGAGTAACTTCAGAAGACTTATTTGCTTTTCCAGGCACCACCATGCTTCCCTGTATCATAGTAAATATCAAAACCTCTTCTATAGCAGTTTATCATTGTGGTCAAACATTCTTTCCAAGGACTAAAAGCTAAAAAACACCGTGTCTTCCAGCCTCTGCTATGCAACTGTGCAAGCGAAATTTTTTCCCAAGGTTGTGATGGAGTCAAATCAACTAACCAAGTTAATCGCTCTCTTCATCTTTAAGCTGCTACTGGAAAAATAGCTGCATCACCGCAGGGTCATTCTCATTATCCTGATGTTCCCACACTTAAAGGACAAATTAAGTATCCATTCATGGGATACTATGGACAAAAACAACACAGACATCCCGCTTACTATGAAAACAACATATCCTGTGCTACATCAAGCTATTTACTAGCAATGGTAAGCAACTGTGCCAGTACCTGGTCTTGTTTAAACTATGCTTTAAGAAACTACTACTTAAATAAACAAATAGTTATAACCAATCTAAAAGGAAAAATATGAATACTCTTACCTCCTTCATCTTCAACAGAATGTTTAATCAAAGTGTCAAGAGCCTTGCTATAATCTTCTAAAATCCAGTAAGCCATACTTCGCAGAAAAGGGTCACAGTGCATGCTTCCTGCAGTCTCTTTTCCAGGAAACACACTTCCCAAAATTCTCTTCTGTAGTACAGATTTGTAAGTACTAGATACTTCAAACTCTGACTCATAAAGCCTTGATATTACAAGAGCCAGTTGAATGTCATTCAGTTTTTCAAGGCAGACCTAATTGAAAAAGAAATATTCACAAGATCATACAATATAATTTCTCTCCTGGTTAAAATAGTCCTAAGATAGGAAGTTACATGAGTCTGTTCTGACTGATAACTAAATCTATCCATTCATAAAAAATTAGCAGGCACTACACAGCATAGCTGTGGCCCACTATTATATGAAAGATCTGTTTTGCTGTTTCCTCAGTTTAAGTCTGACATGACAATCAATCTTTGAAATCAACTGGCTTCAATAAGCCATTGTCAGTATGCACATGCTACTCTTGACACTGCATGTTTTGGTTACAGAGCTTTATAGAACAAATCCTTCAATATCAAAGAGATTAATTACCTCCCAACTTTTCAATTCAAACAGATCCACAAAATAATTCTTTTGTGAAGGGATTCTAGGAACCCACCCACATCAGTGCCAAAAATTCTTCATTTTCCTAATGAAAAACTATGTGGTCTTCATATATCAAAGGACAGACAGCATGAAAGCAATTTAATGGTAGGTATGCCTCTTAGTACTATTATAGGGAAATTAACCATCGGACACTTTAGTATCACTAATATGAGAGCTAAAACAGAATCAAAATGTAAAGATCAAGGATTTGTATTTGTCTTTCACAGGGGTGGGGGGGAGGAAGAGGAGGAAGGCGGGGGGGGGAGGAAAAAAATACAAACAAACCAGAACTTCAGGGGTAATACTAATGGAAAATGCAAGTCACATTCAATATTATTTTAATTTTGGGACAATACAACAGTCTTAAACATTAAAAATGTTTCTTATTTTATTACCTCCACTGCATCTTTTAAGTGTCCTGCCAACAGGAAAAATGCTGCAGAATGTTCAAAGCGCTGTTTGCCAAGCAAAGAAAACGCATTCTTTAATGCTGCTTTACGCCATCTGTCCTCAGTAAAGTTGTTTCCAAAAAACTGTGTCATTTTGGTATCCTTTTGGGACCTTCATATTGAACATAATTGATAAAAATATATATTTCACTAGATGCATTATGGATCTTCATTTCCTCAGATGACAGCACAATTTTGCAGTAGAATTTTACAGATTTTTTTTCATTCAGAAATGCAGAGGTTGTCAGTACACTGAGAGCACAGGAGGCTCCATGTTTAAAAATAACAAAAACCTTAGTAAATACAAAGTGAATGGTATTTTCACTTAACATGATACAAATACAGAAAAGCCCATTCTTCCCACATGAGCTTTTAAGGGTAAATGTAAGCTATTTTTTAAAAAGCTTGCACATCAACATGTGAAACACCAGTCTGAAAGACAGACTTCAGTCCTCTGAACTTAAAGTAGGATTTGTAACAACACTTCTCTGAAAGACAGTCGTGTCATTTCACACACTACACTGGTACTCCTAAAAGTAAATTATAATTAAGGAGTGACTGAAATTGCAGTAGATTTCAGAGTAAAATTGAAGCATCTGCTTTCAGAATCAGCAACTAAATTACCTCAGTACATTTAAGAAGATTAAAAACTACCCACCCAATGCAGTTTCTACTTTTTCTTTCAATGGTAATAATTGTTCTTCTTTTAGATTACCACAACACTCATTTTTTCCCCCAAATTATACCAGAGAGTATGAAACTCCACGTAAGAGCTTGCGTGTCTCCTACCTGTATAATCCCCAGATCACAGCCTTCTTTTTCATTGCAAGGTAAAAAATGGCTGCGTCGAGTGGATCATTGTTTCGCTGAAAGGCTGCTTTAGCCACCTGTGAAGACAGTTCGACAGTGAAAGAAACCAACGAAAATTTAAATTATTCTTGTTGCTTCTGGTATCCCATGCCCCATAGTGCATGGAAGTTCTCTCTTAATACAGGATTTCTCCTCTCACTCTGACCCTTACAGAATACATGAAGATACCACAGCTTCAAACCCTTGTTTTAGTTTGGTGTCATTTAGTTAATGTATTTTTCAGTTTTACAAGCTTTTGGAAGATCAAATGAGAATGCCTATATCTGAAATCAGTTCCTGAAATCAAACCAAAATAATTTATTAAATTTATTAGTTGCTCTGGTACTCAAAGGACTGTTGGAGTCCTGAAGAACAGCCTGTGACCAGTCACAACAAGAGAAAAGCTGTTTACTGAAGGAGGTTGGAAAGGAAAAGAATTAAGTGGTGGCAAGAATAGTCCAAGATGCATGTAAGGTAACCTTAAATGAATACTTGGATTTTTTTTTTTAGTGCAAGGCTTGTAATTTTCATAAAGTAATGATTAATTGGTGAAGATGGAAAAGTAACAGCACAGACATGCATTTCTGCACTTTGTGCTTTGTAGTCAAAATACCTCATACATGTAATTTTCTAGTTTAACAAACTTGTTTTAAGCTCTTGGAAAAGCCAAGTGATAACGAGGTTAGGCTTATTGCCACATATGCAATGATTATATACATATTTTTAAAAACCCCACCCAAACCAAAAAGGCAAAACAGAACAAAATAAATTTGCAATGATAGAAATGTATCAATTTGCAAGACAGATGTACAATATCTTAGTTGACCCCACTTCTGAAACATTTTTAAGGAGAACCTTTTTCTGTAACTTGTTTCCTAACTTTGCTGTAAAACACAATTTGTATCTTGAGCATCCACAATAAGTGCTACACACTGCCACATTCAAATGCCCAAAATGTACTTCCCATTGGAATTTGAAACTTGAAGTACTAACACAAAAAAAAAAACCAACCCAAAAATTCCTATTCATAAAATGACCTATATGTAGAAAAGAATCCAACACAAAACATAACTCAAAAATTTAAACCCTATAAATAAGAAAATAAACACCAGAGGACAGCTGTTTGAAAACCATGTGGTAATTCTGTTTCAGAATGTTACGTTTACCTTTTCTATGCATTTCCGGAGGCTATGGATATTTCGAACCCACCATCCTATACCCATAGCTCGGAGTTCCGACCATGTTGGATCTCCTTTCTGTACTGCAGGAAGCATGCTCAGCAGTTCTTCTTCTGCTACTGAATGAAATGCCCAGGCAAAATGACTAGTAGATAAGCCTACATAATATTCCGTAAAAAAATTAAAAGGAGAAAAAAAAAAAAGGAAAAGAAGAAAAGATATTCACTTATAAATAATCCAGAATCTGAAGTCCAGGGGTAGAAAAGGGAGAAGGGAAAAAGGTTAAATTGTTTGGATTTCTGAGTGCATTGCTGAGGACTCTATACCAAATATTAAAGAAAGCTCATAAATATGAAAACTTTTTCACCTGAAAACTCTTTATGTAAGTTTGCAAAGAACACAGTTAATAACTGACGCTCGGAATACACTTAGGCATGTGTGGCATTAAGATTAGCCATAATACAAATTATAGTATACTGATCATATTTGCGAAGTTTTGAACAGTAGGTTTGCTATTTTAAGATGGATTAGAAAATGCAAGTTTCAGATAATCAGTAGAAAATAGGTTTGAGGACAGAGATACAAAGTAAAATTGTAAGAAAAAATAATAAAAATCACATGAGGAATATAGCAATTATTAAGCAGCAGCATAGGTGGCTGTGGATAATTCCAACTCGTATGAGGACCAGGAGATGCTTCTTTCTTTGCACAGAGGCACATTCAACTGCATTTCTGCAGTTCTTATTCTCACCAATTTGAGCTCAGAAGCAGAATTATCTCAACTAACAGTCTTCCATCAGAGAGCTAACTCAGCAGGACTTGGTTGTGGCAGTCCTGGCAAATTCCAGTCTCTGATGAAGCTGAGGGGTGAAAGGCCATGAGGTTGGAAATGCCATCAACTGTCATGATGACTAGTGAAAGGGTAAAGAAGCAATCACAGCCAGTCGTTTAGATCTGATTAGGCCTAATCATCTCATTCTGTGGCCTGCAATATCAGATTGGAACTACTTGAAACTATACCAAAGAAAACTATTTGAAATAGTTCATTGGGTAATTACAGTAAGCATATTAAAAAACATTTAAATATTTAAAGTCTGATTAGACTGTGAGACTTTTTTCCAAATGTGTATGAAAAAACTAAGTAAATATGTACTCTGTTTTCTACTGCATTATTCCTGCAGAAGTTTATTGGACAAGAATAGTGCTTCAAGTACAGAAAAGACAGATCTTTTGGGGAAATACAACAAAAATTAAAACAAAAAAACTTGCGGGAGGAAGATATAACTAAATTACATCAGTTCCAAGACCTCTACCTAAAACTGAACAGACATCTTCCACGCTGGCATACATTCACATTGAACAATATTTAAAAAAACCCCCAAACTACAAACTAACACACACACACTAAAAAGCACCCCTCCAAAAAAAAAAAAACAAACCCAAACCAACAAACAAAAAAACAACCAACCAACCAACAAAACCCCTACAAAACCAACAACAAAACGCATTGATTCTATACAGCTATGCCACTAAGGTTCACCTCATCTAAGAAAAAGCAATAGTTACCTTGGTGAAGCAGCTGAGCTCGATGTACAGGAGGAAGTGAAGTTGTTAGAAATGTGTGAAGCCGGACAGCCAATAAAAATTTTAAGCCACACTCATCAAGAGTTTCTCCACCTGGAATTAAATATTTTTATATGTACTTTAGAGAAACTACTTGAGGTAACTACTGGGTATCTTAATTAAGAGAATACTTTATAATTATGTGACTACTAATGCATTAAATTCATAGATACAGTAGCTTAAGTCATAATTCTTCCCTTCAAGAAAAGATGAAAATTTAAAATATAAAAAATTCTTCCTTCTTATTGCAAGAAACCATAGAAGTGCTAACAAATAAAAAAAAAAAAAAAAAGAGAATGCATACATTTATTTATCCATTTCTCTACATAGTGCAAATACTGTCCACTAAAATAGTTGTTTCTTCAAAAGTGAGTTAGAAACAATGATGGTATGTGGACTAATGGACTAACACTGGTCTATGATGTGCTTCATAAACCACAGAAGTATTGCAGAATGGGAAAAGCTTCCCAAAAAGTTTGTGAACAGCTTACCCTTATTTCTGTCTCTACTTTCCCCAATGTCAGTACTGGTAGTAGCAATTGTATCTGCCAAGGCCATCAGTGACATTTGCTCCATCCTAGTCAGACCTGGCAAGCTTGAATGAAGCAAGTGACGAGAAAGAACTTGAGCATGCTCTGGTCCAAAATAAGTTGGGCTGTATTGAGAAAGATCAATGACTTTCGATTTCGAACTGTCTTCATCTGCATCAAATGAAACAAATTCATCTATACTTGTAACAGGATTTTGAAAGAGATCCTCATAATTGTCATTGGGTGTATCTTTTTTGTTTTGACTGTTTTGATTATTAGACTTCTCTGAACAGGAATGAGATGAATCATCATCTGCAGCAAGCAGAGCATACAAAGGCAATGGTGGAACAGAGTCTATTTCAATATAGTCTGTAGTGTCAGTTTTGCTGAATGTTATGGGATCTCTTGCAGTACTTCCACTAGCACTGATGGTCAGAGATCTGAGCCTCTTGTCATGATTTGGTTCAGATTCATTTATAGCAACAACTTCTCCAGCAATGCACTTCACCAGATGGGACAGAATGGCTTTTGCTCTACGTACTTTACCAAGATCCATGAGTTCCAACAGCTGATAAGGATGGTACTGAGGTAAAGTGGGAGATAATGTATGAGCTGCTTCAAAAAGACCAGAATCTTCCATCTCTGCAGACAGATCACAGGCAGCTCTTTTTCCACTAAGTTTTTGTGCAAGGCTAGTCATAGATCTGGTCAAGGTTCGCTTTGGTGGAGGCAGACCTGAGGCAGCTGACAGGCTTTGTTTCATTAAGTTAGTTATACATGGTATACTTCCACTGTAGGAATCTGTACTAACTAGTTCCTGCTTGGAAGGAGATTGCCACTGGGAATAAACGTGCATTTCACAATCCATTCCAACTACAAGAATGCCATCACGCACCCAAGACAGTGAGACTGGAAAAGGAGGTGACCCCTCTACAGACGAAACCAAGTCAACACAACGCAGCAGAACAAACCTAGAAAGGGCTATAGCCTTTGTACTGCCACTATGGGAGATTGCTGTCATCTCCTTACCATTTTGTTCTTGCATTTTCCCAGACACCTGACCAAACATATAAAGTTTTGATCCAATTCCCACCGTTAGAATATGTGAACCATCTTCCCTAGACATCCAATCTAAGTGTACCAAGTGCTTAGTGCTGGGCATAATATTCCCATCATAAGACAGAGAATTGTCTTGTCGGTTATATGCCACTAAACTACTATCAGTACTAACACTAGAGTCCATCATGGTGCCTATTTCATCTAAATGAAGAGTCTGTTCTAGAATCCAAGAAGAACCCCCTGTAGATTCACATTCAAAAATGCTAACATGCATTATAAAATCTTGAGAAAGATTACTATTTTTAGAGGTCGCCTGCTTGTATGCTACAGCTAGTCTGTTTGTGTGCGCACAGCTAACTTCAGTTGGCTTTCCTGGAACATTAATAGCACTACTACTAAGAAGTCCATCCTCAATCAGTAAGGGCCATTCTTCCCATACGTATGTAACATCACTATGTGCACTATCTTCTGGCATGGAAGAAGCTGGTGACTCAATGGCAACTCTGCATCTCCAGAATCGAACTTTTCCATCAGTGCATGAAGTAGCCAGCAGGTATGGTGCACGACAAACAGGATATATGGAAGAACTACTGAGATGTCCTAAAATTAAATAAAATACACTTAGTGGGTGAAATACTAAAAAGCAAGTGAAAAAGTAAAGACATTTTTATTCAGTTATTTTATTATTCTGAAATTAAAAATATTAGTGCTTCCTTACAAAGAGGGTCGTTTGCAGGGCCTCACAAAGGAGACAATGTGAAAAAAAATACTATGAAACCATGATGCCTTTTGTTTCCATTTCATGATCTAGAAAGGAATCAAATTATATGACTTAAACCTGAATATTAGTATCTATCATCTCTCCCATCAAAAAAACATTTCCCACTCAAGTCTAAAAACCTTTACAAAGTCTTTTTGAAAGACTGATGGAAGTCTTAAATTTTAAGTATAAATCCTACAAAAAAAACCCTCACGAATGACTGTAAAACCAGATTTGTGCTTCTGTAATTCCTTTTATTCAAAAAATCTGGTATTCAATAAATACTATACATTAAATAAAACCTTTATTTTAGTATTAGTTCCAGGATTAAGATACAAAGTCAGTGAAGCCAATTTTAGCTAACTTTTTGGACCCACATGCAGGCGTTCTCATTTTGACAAATGCCAAACTTACTATTAATTTATTTCTGTTTTAGGACCAAGGTCAGAAAAGCAAGTATTTAAAAAAAAAACCAAAAAAACAAATTACAAACCTGCTGATGGCTTTACACTTATGATCTCTACTCCCTCTGGCAAATTCAGCTGTTGGCTATACACCATTTTGGAAGACAGGGTAAGTGAACTGGTGCTCTGAAGATTTGCTCTGCAGGCCTGATACTTCTGAGTGAAAGGTGACTGGATCTTCTCCGGGTCTGGTGAAGAATATAATTCTTCTTTTTGTGTTGCTGCTTCAGGTGCATTTGAATCTATCTTTTCATCTAAAAAAGTTGCATTGTTAAATTAGAAAAGTCAATGACTTCTTTTAACCTAAGTAGTTATGGAACTTAAAGCATGAGTAAAAAGACAGATAAAACATGACAAAATTATACTTTCATTTTAATGAAATGCACTCCTACATTCAGATTTATAGAAAAATGCTAGCACACCTCAGATTAAATGCTTCTGAAATTCCAGAACTGCTGAGCAGTTACAGCTTTATATTTTTCAGGTTAAATCAAACTGTAACTAGAAACACCAAAACTGCAGTCAAAAGAGGTCTGTATGTAGTTATTCACAGAAAGGAATGCTTCATGAAGCACAAAATATCTGCAGATAGAGAAAATTAAATTAAGACCTCCATGTTTTACCTTAAAAATTGGAGAAAAGTGTTTCCCTGAAAAGTTTTGCTAATATTTGCTTAAAATGTAGCCTCTTGAATATAATGTGATATGAATGCTTCATTACTTTTTAAATAAAACTCAGCAGCTGGAGCATGAATTTGATTGATTCAGAACAGAAAAATTGCCTGTAGGTTGTTTGAGAAGCCCTGTCAGTAAAGTATTCAGCATACAATAAAAAAATTTGGATTTATGCATTATAAAAGATTCCTCTGATATGTGGTAAAAAAATGCCAATTTATATTTTCTTAATCTTTAAATGTTGGCAGAAAACTTCTGAAGTATATCTTAGCTTATTTTAGAAGTTTTATCATTTTTGTGGTAGTCTGAAAGAGAACCATCAGATTTCAGTATTTTAAAATAGTTTGTAAATGCATCTCTGATGTTTAGGTGATTCAGACTATGGTCCAGTTAGGAACTCAATTATAACATTTAATAAATTCAGAGTAACAATTGAAAAGGAAAACTTCTGAACTGTGAGTCTGTATTAAAACAAGATAAATATACTTGCCCTTAGAACACAGAATACCAAATTTTTGGTTTAGGCTGAAGTCAAAAGGTTCAGCGTTCAGAAGATTTAGTAGTAATAATGAAAAAATAGTTTGCGATGAAAACTTGTAATCAAAAAGTTGCAGATTCTTTTTCATCTGAAAAAGCTGAAACAAAATTTAGAATACACCAAGCAGCAGATATATTCATGAGATAGGGACTTCTTCAAAACAGCAGACTGCAAGAAAGAGGACTTACCTACTGAGACAGGAATTGACTTCAAATGTAAATGCCACATATGTAGTAATGACTGGTTTTGAGTATACTCTATTACTATTAAGTAGAATTTTTCAGAGAATCCATTCTGCTGGTTTCCTGATGAAATTCAGAAGAGGAAGATCTTAGGGGTTAATCACGGGAAAGCAGAACTAAATTTTGCTAGCTATCAAATAATCTTACTAAGTTGTTGCAAACTAATAGTGAAATACAATGATTGACTACATCCAACTCTGTTACATTAGTCTTCTCAGTATTTTATCACAAGCAATAACCACTACAATTACAGGTACACATATGAAAAACTGTCAGCATTTTCTTTTGGAGGACAACAAATTTGCCTGTGTTTGCTGTGTTTGTAGTTAAATGCCAGATGTACTCTTAGCTCTACACATTTGTCTTTTACGTTCTTGTCTTGTACAGTTTCTTAGCTATCTGTTACTGGCAACTGTAATAGTTAAGCCAGCGAGATAAGACACAGGTTTGATCTTTAATGTGTAAACATAAATAAATAAATAATTGTATACACAAGTTACATCTAGAGAAGAAACGCCATGTCAACAGTTGGAAAAGTCATAGCCTGGTCTAGCAGATAAGGTCACTGATCACAACCCAGCTAGACCTATAGTCTGGAATGCAGTAGAGGTACAATGCTTCTCTTCCCAAGACATTATTTGCTATTGTTTCACCGCAACAAAAGACAACATGGGTTGTACTATCAGCAGAAGACCATTTCTGGAGGATGCATCCAGCCACTCTCATTCCTTCACACTAAAGTAATTTTGTTAGGACCAAGAAGGAACAGCTTGTTTAGTGACCGTCTTTCCTCTGTGATTCATCTGACTCTCCTTTAGGTGTGCATCCACATAAAACATGAACAATACATCAGCTGTACTTGTCATGTGTGTTTCACATTGGGTTGCTTACAGTATTGTAGAAAACCACAAGTGAAATTAGTCTTTTTTAAAAAACAACATGACCCAAATACTTAAATGATTTTAATAAAGAGGGAAAAGTGGGAGTTTTTAAAATGAAAAAGTTTTAAAATACTAGAAAATATTTTCAAATTAGAATGTATGCAAACGATAGGCTTCTAATTTACAGGTTTTCCAAAGGCTTATTTAGGCAAATTTCTTATAAAGCAGCAATCCCTATAAATCTTCAGAACACATACAGATGTATACAGTTGCCCTTTTCTAAGACCAAATAGCTTGTGTATTTCAGAAGTCCTTTCTGTATAACATATTCAAGGTGCAAACATACAACAAATTCATGCTGTATAGTAATACTTGTTTTTGTTCTTTATTTTGGTCCTAATTTTCAACATTCCATTTGAGTTTTTTGCCCTCTACTGGAAGCTGGTTTGACATGTTCATAAATTATCTCCTTTACTCCCCATCTCTTTCTTATCTACAAAAAACTAATTCAGAACTGGTCACTATGTATATACAGTTCAGGTAATAGTTCCTTAGCTGTTTCCCTTTTTTCTAACAAAAAACAACAAAAGAAAACCCCAACAAAAACTGTGTACCAAGGTATTATGTAACATTTTGACACTGTTCCACAACTTCGCTTCTTTTTATTCAGCATTCCCTTTACTACTACAGATGTCTTGGTATCAAACTTTATTCTGATCGTCACCCCCCCAACATTTCACAGTAACAGAACAAAACAAAATGGAGATGCCTATATAACACAACCAGTGATCCACTTCAAGGAAAACCGATCATTTAGTCCAAAGCAATTCAAATCTGTCCTAAGACCTATAAATCCACACACTACTCATAGTACTGTATTTTATAGTTGTATTTGGGTGGATTTGTTTGGCCTGTAATTTTTAGACTGTGCAAGACCTGAGGAGCAGTATTTAGGTGACAGAAAGCATAAACATCCATCATGAAATGATGCAGCAAGGTTTGTCTGTCACACCCTACAGCTACAGGCTCTACATTTAAAACCATTTCCCTCTCATGTAAGACAGATACCAGCAATGGCTTAAAACAGCACATGATGGGTATCTCACAATTTAAGATACTTTATCTAAAATATGATTGCAGACTACTCCTCTGGGAAAAGAAACATCCATGAGTATCAATATACTGTAGTTTCTTCTTTGGTATATAAGGGTCTCAACGTAAGTTTTTTGACCTGAAAATGCTAAAAGCTCTATAACAAGTTCTTTTTCCTTTGTTAAATCAAAAATATAATGCTTTGTCTTGAGCATTTTATGAAAAAGAATTCTTTACCAGAGTCTGACAAATTGTTGTTCCTTTCAGATATTTTCTTCTCCTGGTTACTTAAAATGAAGTCTTCTTGAAAAACATGGAATAGCTGTGTTTTCCTGCCATGCTAAGAAAGTAGAAACACACACAAGAAGTGAACATCATGGAGTGTGCTGTTTAAGATTTCCCTCTATCAGCTATACCCATCAGTGAAAGACTTCTGAAGAAATGCACCTCTATTGCTCACATACTTCTCATATATAGGTACCATAAAACCAAAAGCAAGTATATGTCAGAATCAATCTTTAAACTCCTCACTACCCGATAGAGACCTACAGGTATAGTGCTCTACTATTAACACTTACAAAACAAACTAATTATGATATAAAATAAGTCCAGAAAAAGATCTTACAAGCTCTGTGATAGCATCCAGTTCAATGATACATCCTGGGCGAGCTGTAGATTGCTGACTTATGATGTTAAAAACTTCACCAACGTATTTCTGTTTAAAAAGAGTCAGGGGATGGTATTACTAACCGAGTTCTGTGCACTTCTGTGCCACAGCCTGCTAAGTAGGTGCAACATCACTAAACAAATATTAACTGAAGCATTAATGAGACACTGGTTGCAATTCAACCAAGAACACAGGTAACATTTCCAGTTTTATCAAGAGTCACGCTGTTTTCAGTGGTTGAAAGGTGATGAGAGCAACCGAAAAGCCTTGCATTCAGCAGTTTGTTTTTTCCCCAAGCTACATTGGCTCAACTTTTTGTTCGGATTGACAATGCACACACACACAGTTTTTCGCTCTGCTGTTACTCCTTGTAATGTGTTTCAGAGGCATTTCCCAACCAAATATTAACCTGCCTCAATATGCAGAGTTTGAGATTTAAATGGAATGCAGTATGCCTACAATGCTAAAATACTTTATCATATCTGTTTTTACGAGCAGAGCTAAGATACCACAATCTGTGAAATACTCAGTAGACAGTTTAATCAGTTACCAAAAACTCTGAAACTAGTGTAACTGAATTAAATTCCAACTTCTAAGAACTTGAGATGGCTTTTCACTTACAGAAATTTCTGGATTGGAGAGCTCACACAGAAGTTTCTTAGCATCTATTACAGCCTGATATAATCTCAAATGCTGTCCATCACTAGCTACAAAGCAGGCACTTGGAGAATTACAGTATGCACCTGAAAAATAAGAATGCAAGAAGTGCTCAAATATACAAATACCGATTTGCCGTCTTGACAAGAGGAAATTCTGAAGTTATGAAAGAAAACAATATAGCATTAGAAAAATTCTTTCTTCTTAATTTCTGTTCACAAGCAAGAGCTACAAGGTTAATGCTGTGTTCAGCAACCTGATCAAGGTATATGAAAATGAATGAGAATCTCATTAGCAAACTACAGCAAAATCTAGATCTGTTTTTAAGGGTTCAAAACACTCTGAAGTCTGCAATAGAATCTAAGACCTTTACTGCACTAGCTTCTAAATTATCAAGTACAAAAAAAGACAGCAAAAGAACACAGTAGATCTTCACACAGGAATAAGACGTTTACAGCTATCATCAGCTTGGAAATTTATGAAAAAAGACCCATGCTTTACATTTTTTCCAATGCATTCAAGTATATCTACTTTATTTAATAGCATTCTTACATTGCATTACTTCTATTCTAAGAACACAAATCAGGAAAAGAAACTCACCAAGGCAATAGCTGGGTATAAGTGTGGGCAGCCATGCAACATTAGAAAAAGCTGAAACATGGAGCGAATTGATCCGAGCAAGTTCAGATACTCCACCAGAAAAGGACAACGGCCCAACAGGGTCAACTCTCCAAAGAATAAGTTCACTGTAAACTGCATTGGGATCCTGGGATGTTAGATTTGCATTGCCTCTGCTCTGAAGTCTTACTGGTGACTCCTGAGACTTTGAAGAGTCATTTGCCTGTTTTGCATTCTCAGCATCTGGTGAAATTAAAGCATTGTGATGTGAGGTTGTAAGTAGCAGTGGTAATACTGAATGGCAAGCCAAGTCATTGAGATGAAAACGGTGACCGCAATATCGGGATTTATGTGAAATACTGAGTACAGTTGAAAAAGCAGATTCCTCAGCAAAACTCACTAGCCACTGGTTCAGTGACCCATCTGCATGTTTGGAAATCATCATAACGTTAGGCGTGAAGATACTTAGTTTTAAGCTGTTGCTTGATTTACTGTGTCCAGAAGAGATAAGCATAGATGAAGATCGTGTAAGGCCAGGAGGCTTTTGTTTGCCTTGTTGAATAGCTAAGTCAACATTTTTAGTACAAGCATACATCACTACACTTCTGCAAAGAGAGTTTGCATCACCCGTTGGAAATGCAACAGGAATTCTTGAGACAAATGACACCTGTAATTTTAAGAAAGGGAGAAAGAGTAAGTATTAAGGTTATTTTCTCATCATACTTTTCAACAAATAATAATGTATAATCCAGAAAAAAACTAAAGTACCTGCACCTGTCGAAACATGCCAGGCTGGTATTCATCTAGCCAGTCCACATGCCATACCAGCAGTGAACCGTCCATGGGATGTATACTGAATAGCATGTCAGCATTTTTACTCCATTCAGAAAGCAGTACTTCAATTTCATGATCAATAATAGCAGAAGATAAAGGAAGAAGGCTTGAATTTGTAGTAGCTTTCTCATCACCCAGTTCCTTCTTTTCTTGGTTTCCTTTTTGTTCATCTCCATTTTCATCAACTTCTAGAACATGCACAGATACATATTATATTCAAATTATATTCAGAAGTGGTATACCAGTGTTATTTATGCATTGGAACACCTTTCAGGCCTTTTATACGCTACTCATACAAGCACAAATTTAAAATGCTGAAAATTTTAACAAGAAATCCACTGAACCTGTCAATGACTAACAAACCATAATAGTTCATACTGCACCTTAATTTGAAATACTTCTATTTTTCCCCATTTCATATAAATTTTTGCATGCATAAGCAGAACAAAAGCAGTCATCTCCAAACTGTATATATTTGAATTGTCTATTTTATGTTATAGAACAAAGATATTGAAGTGTACATCAATATTTTAAAAAAGAAAGTTAATTTTAAGGTTGCACCTGTTTCCTTAAAAATGTTAAAATAATACACTTTCAGTCAAAGGCCCTTTCAACGTCAGTCTAACTAATCATAGAATGTAAGAGGGACCTAGAAAGATCATCTAGTCCAATCCCCCTGCCAGAGCAGGATCACCTAGATCAAGTCACACAGGAACGTGTCCAGGCAGGTTTTGAATGTCTCCAGAGAGGGAGACTCCACAACCCCCCTGGGAAGCCCATTCCAGTGCTCTGTCACCCTCACTGTGAAAAAGTTTTTCCTTATGTTTACCCTAAACCTCTTGTGTTCCAACTTACTCCAATTGCCTCTTGTCCTAACATTGGATGACACTGAGGAGAGTCTGGCTCCATCCTCCTTACACTCTCCCTTAACATATTTGTAGACATTAATGAGGTCCCCCCCTCAGCCTCCTCTTCTCCAGGCTAAAGAGACCCAGCTCTCTCAGCCTCTCCTCTTAAGGGAGATGCTCCACTCCCTTAATAATCTTGGTGGCCCTGCACTAGACTCTCTCCAGTAGCTCAATGTCTTTCCTGAAGTGGGGTGCCCAGAACTGGACACAGTATTCCAGGTGGGGCCTCACCAGCGCAGAGTAGTGGGGGAGAAGAACGTCCCTCGACCTGCTGACCACACTCTTCCGAATGCATCCCAGGATGCCATTGGCCTTCTTGGCCGCGAGAGCGCATTGCTGCCTTATGATCATCCTCTTGTCCATCAGGACCCCTAGGTCTTTTTCCCCAGAGCTGCTCTCCAGCAGATCAGCCCCTAGCCTATACTGATACACGGGGTTGTTCTTCCCCAGATGCAGCACTTTACACTTGCTCGTTAGATTGCATTAAATTTCTCCCTGTCCAGTGGCCTAGCAATGACCTCTGCCACCTCCCTCATCACTCATGGGTGTATCCCATTGGGGCCCATGGACTTGTGGATGTCCAGTTTGTTCAACTGATCTCTAACCCAAGCCTCTTCAACAGAGGTAGAAACTTCCTTCCTCCAGACTTCCTCTGTGGTCTTGAAGGCCTGGGACTCCTGCTATCTGGCCTGAGTAGTAAAGACCGAGGCGAAGGTGGCATTCAGTAACTCTGCCTTCTCTCTGTCCTCGGTCACCAGGGCACCCACTTCATTCAGCAGCGGGCCCACATTTCCTCTAGACTTCCTTTCACCTCCAACATAATTGAAAAAGCTTTTCTTGTCCTTGACCTCCCTCGCCAGGTTTAGTTCTAGAGAGGCCTCAGCTTTCCTTGTTGCATCCCTGCACCCTCTGACAACCTCCCTGTGTTCTTCCCAAGTGGCCTGCCCCTCCTTCCACGTTCTGTATAATTCCTTCTGCTGAAGTTTCTGTAGTAGCTCCCTGCTCAGCCACACAGGTCTCCTAACTCTCTTACTCCATTTCCTACTCTTTGGGATGCTCTGATCTTGAGCCTGGAGGAAATGGTGCTTGAATTTAGCCAGCTTTCTTGGGCTCCCTTACCTTCTAAGGCCCTGCCCCATGGGACTTTTCCAAGCAGTTCCCTGAGGAGGCCAAGGTTGGCCTTTCTGCAGTCCAGGGTAACGATCCTGCTTGTGTCCCTGTGCCCACTGCCCCTAATTCTGAACTCCACCATCTCATCATCACTACAGCCAAGGGTGCCTCCCACCTCCACACCCTCAACCAGTGCCTCTGTGTTTGTCAGTACAAGGTCCAGCAGCGCTCCCCTCCTCGTCGGCTCCTCCACCCCCTGCGTTAGGAAGTTATCATCAGGGCTCTGGAGGAACCTACTGGACTGTGCATCCCTGGCTGTGTGGCTTTCCCAGCAAATGTCAGGGTAATTGAAGTCCCCCATGACAACCAGAGCCTGTGATTTCGAGGCTACTTCCAGCTGCCTGTAGAAGGCCTCAGCAGCTTCCTCATCCTGATCAGGTGGCCTGTAGCAAACACCTACTACAGTGTCTCCCATACTAGTCTCCCCCTTAATCCTAATCCACAAGCTTTCAACCTGCTCCTCATTGCCCCCAGGGAGAGCTCGGTACATTCCAATTGCTCTCTCACACAGAGAGCAACTCCACCACCTCGCCTCGCCAGCCTGTCCTTCCTGTAAAGGACACAGCCATCCATGATGATGTTCCAGTCATGTGAGCTGTCCCACCATGTCTCAGTGACTGCAATGAGATCAAGGTCCTGAGATCTCACACAGATCTCTAGTTGATCCTGTTCCCCATACTGCGTGCATTGATATACAGGCATTTTAGCAAGTCGGCAATGCTACAGTACCTCCTGACTTGTACCAAACCCAAGGTAGCAGGGGAGCTGGCACAACACCCCACAGATGTCCCCGGCTTGTTTCCTGTGAGCCAGGTTTTTCCCCTTACCCCCTTTGAATCTAGTTTAAAGCTCTATCAATGAGTGATAGAAACCTTCTTCCCCTTTGAGAGAGATGCACCCCATCTGATGTCAGCAGGCCTGGCATCATGTAAGTTGACTCATGGTCAAAAAAACCACAAAGTCCTGCTGGTGGCACCAGGCTTGAAGCCAAGAATTGATCTGATGGGACCTCCTGAGCCTTTCTGGGTTGGTCCCTTCAACAAGGAGGATAGAAGAAAACACTATCTGTGCTCCTACTCCCTTGACCAGTTGGCCCAAGGCCCAGAAGTCTCTCTTGACAGCCCTCAGTTTTCTTTTTTCAAGATCGTCACTGCCTACCTGGAAGGTCAATAATGGATAATAATCTGTGGGCTGTATGAGGGTTGGAAGCTTCCTTGCCACATCCTTGACTTGGGCCCCAGGGAGACAGCAAACTTTCCTTTGAAGTGGGTCAGGTCTGCACATTTGGCCTCCTGTTCCCTTCAGAAGGGAGTCACCTATAACAATGACCCTTCTCATTTTTTTTTTGGTGGGAGATGTTTGGATGATGGGTTTAGGCTTCCTTAATCTTGGGAATACTTCCAAGCCAGATGATTCATCTTCTTCATTGGCTGGCGGCACTTGCATGGAGTTATACCTGTTCTGCAAAGGCACAAGGGAGGTTGGGGGTATAACTGAGGCAACACTCCTGGCACACCGAGCAGGAACTTGTTGCCACTGCTCCCTGTTGAGGAGCTGGGGGGAGGTGGACAAGGCAGGAGTTTGCTTACTGCCTTGACCATGGACTTTTTGGATTGTACAATGCTGATGTGTCTCCCACTGAACGTGCCTCAGGGATGGTCCAGGGACCCCTTGTTCCTGGGTGGTTTGTGGCACATGCTCGCATTCTTGTTTGAGTTTCAGAATGGGCAGAGCCTGATCCACCAGTAAATCTCTTCCTCAACCTCTCTCATGCTCCTAAGCCTTTCCACTGGAGCTTGCAGCCTTTCAACCTCCCCTTGCAACTGTGCTGCTTGGCTCAGCAGATCATCAACCTGCTCACACCATTCACAGCTCCCTGCTACCAGGGAGAGGCTGAGTCATTCCTTGCAGCCTGCGACGTGAACCATCATGTTCTGTGGGAGCTCTGTCTGAGTTCCCACCTCTATCCTGTCCCGTGTCAGGAGCACAGCCTTCATTTGCCTTGTGGAGACCATTATTCTAGGACTATAGTATTGATTTATTGTAGGTGTTAGTTAGTAGTTTGCTTGTTTTGTTTTATTTTAAGGTTTCAGCATAAGTAACTCTAAATCTCTGGAATAACCATAAACTAATTCAGAACTTCTAGACACAGATTTTTAAAAATCACTTAGGTACTTCCAGTGTAACGATGGAAATGCACAGCAATGGTATTGTAATCTGTATCCTTACATGTCAAGTTGCCCATCTCCTACTTCACATGAAAGAACATTACAAATTCCTTTGTAAATTACCTTCCTCTGATCTGCCATCCATTTGATTAGATTCCTCAGTGTTAGTCTCTGGAGAATGATGTTCAAAATTCTTTTTAAGTTGTTGCAAAAATACTTCCATGGACAAAGTAAAATGAAGTTCTTTATTGTTCAGCCAGTGCACAACAAAAGGTCCACTTTTTTCTTCATTTTCACCAAGACTCAGAGATGTAATAGAAGGGAGCAGAGGAATATCTACCAGAAAAAGAGGTTGACATTTTTGAGAACCAAGTAGTTCAGTCAAAAAGCAATTTTAGCAAAATTATTTTTAAACAGAAACCCTACCATTAAAAAAAAATGCACTAAGTATACTGCCATTTGTCATTTCTTTCATCAACACAATCTCCTTTCAGTATTAAATTGACTGCTACCTGTCAGAGACAGTGACAAGGGCAGTGTAGTGTATGCCTCAACATCGCTGTATCAGTGTAAACAGACTGCAAACTACAAACTGGACGACGGTTTGTCCGAGGGAATGACAAAGCAACCTGGCTCTATCAGTGGGGACAGGCTCCAAACCACGAACTGGACCTCAGCTTGTCAGAAATGGCACCTTACCAGTGTGGACAGCTGCAACCGCACCCCTACGCATGAGCCCAGACCCAGGGCCTGGAAGACGAAGGGGTCCGGAGACCCCTGAAACCCACTTGAGGCCCCTCAGAGACAGTGTTGGGCATGTGTGCCACTGCCAGGTGGTAGGTGTGGATAAGCAGGACAGTCCCCGATAAAAGAGCAGGAGACATGAACATCGAACGGAACGTTCTCCCACCGGACCTGAAAGCACATCGGACGCAACGGGACACCACAGATCCGTGGTGATAGCTATCGCAACTGACTCTTATCTTCCTTCCTTTCCTTTCTCTCTTTCTTTCTCAGCTTTGCGAACTTTTGTCGGGCAAATAAAGCCACTTGGCACTTTGACTCCGTTTTGAGTCTTAATTCTGTTCCCGAGAATATGAACAAAATCTCACTCTGGTTTATGACAAGCACACGACACTACCACAGGAGCTGTTCCACAGGGCAGCTCTTTACTAACTGTACATTAGGATTGTAGTATGGCCCTGCGCTGTTATATCTTCATGACCTAACACTGTCCGTACAGGTTAATTCACCTTTTCTTTTGCTACTGCAGTTCAGTATCAACCAAATAATTTAACATTTAGTCCACAATGGAGGCTGCTGTAGGTATACACTGTAACCAAGGACCACATATGACAGGTCTTACAATAGCAAAACCTAGTGCTGTGGCCAGAAGACATCCTCTAACACCATAACATAGAGCTGTAATTTTTGGTTCATGTAAATTTGATCATTATTTTACATTGTCCTGTGATGCTACCTGGTGACTCAGGCCACCGTGAAAAATACAGCAGTAATCACAAAGCAAGCAACAGAAAGAAGTATCGACTGCTGAAAAGTAACATCATTTAAATTGTGTGGCTGAAAAGCAGATAGGTGATTTACCACAATTTCTTCAAATGAGCTATAGAGCAACATGCTAAAAGCTCAACCTACATTTAATTCCTACGTAGAAGTCTCCACACATTCTCACCTCCTTCTGCTCCTTATTATGCTGCATTATTTAAATTCCATGCCCTGGGAAACAAAATACTTCCTACTCCAAATCTGGTGGTTGGTTTTTGTTACTTTCTTTTTCTTTTGTTTTCTGTTTTTTGTTTGGGTTTGTTTTGTTTTGTTTTCTCTCCTCCCTCAAAGTCAGTGATGGCTTTGAATTACTTATCCTCCAGTCCAGACTAAGAAAATGATAGCTGAGAGCACACAGACAGAAGAAAGGACCACCAGGACTACCAGCAATCTTGTTGTGGGCAGGGGACAGCAGAGGAAGGGGGCAAGAGGCACAGAGAGTATTTAAGAAATACAATCTGTCTTCATAAAAAAGCCAATTAATACCTCTCTAAAATATGATATATTTGGCAAAAACAGAACTTGGAGGGAATAATTCTATTGACCTCCATTTGGAAGACAAAGTTACAGTATACATGATTAATAAAGTGAACAAGAAAGATGACTTTTCAGGTTAGATGATAAATCTACACACTGATTATTTATCACAAGATTGCTAAAGAAATCACATTTTTTCCCATCCTCCTGCCTCAAAACTACCAATTTCTAACAGATGTTCTGCTCTGGACGAAATCCTTTGTGAATGCCTATTTGATTTACAATAGGCAGAAAACTCGTAAGGTATTTGGATTCAGTAACTTCTTCTGGATTTGCATAGAGATAATCTTGTCCTAACAATTAGTGCTTATTGCTTTCCCTGAACTCCACCCAGGGTGAATAGCATTTTAAGTAACGCTCTAGTATAAAACAATTTCTCAAGAATTTTGTTGCTGTAAGAAAAGGAGTTTCAAAATTAACAACAGAACACAAATACAATAAAAATTATAAAGTTGTTTATTCTTATACATGAAAAAATTATGTGAAGTAAATAACAGATTAGGCTACTTTGGCTTTAGTATTTAGCAAATACTTCAAATGTTGTAACAAGGGCAAGTTTTCAAGTAAGAGATCATAAATCTATTTGGTTTCAAGTAAATGAAACAAAATACAATTAGGTTTTCAGATTAAATTTAATTTCAAAAGGAGAAACTAAAAGGACTACTTAAGAGAATCTGGTTAGACTGAGGTACTTGTCTTGTGAGGGAAAACAGCTGTTTTTCAAATTAAGATTTAAGATGTGAGTTACTCTGAAGCGAGATTCTGCATTGAAGAACAACCCACTATCCTCCAATTTACTGAGTTAAAGACCAAGTCATCCAAAAGACAGTATCAAGATAGCTAGTATATACAGGTAACACAGAAGCAATGCAAGATAAAGTCCAAAAGACAAGAGTTTGATACCTCGGAAAATCTTTTCACTGTTCTTTTCCAAAATTTTTTTTCACTGAATCAATAAGGTTAGAAAAGACTTCTAAGATCAAGCCCAACCATCAACCCAACACTACCATGACCACTAAACCATGTCCCAAAGTGCCACATCTACAAGTTTTTTGAACTCCTAGAGGAGTTCAAAAAGGGACTGTGAATCCACCACTTCCCTGGGCAGCCTATTCCAGTGCTTCACCACTCTTTCAATACAGAAATTTTTCCTAATATCCAATCTAAACATCCCATGGCACAACTTAAGCCCATTTCCTCTCTTCCTATCAATAGTTACTAGGAAGAAGAGATCCAACACCTGCTTCACTACAACCTTCTTTCAGGTAGCTGTAGGGAGCAATAAGGCCTCCCCTCAGCCTCCAGACAAAAACAATCCCAGTTCCCTCAGTCACTACCTCATAAGACACATTCTCCAGATCCCTCAACTTCTTCATTGCCCTTCTCTGGAACTGCTCCAGCATCTCAACGTCTTTCTTATACTGTGGTGCTCAAAACTGAACATAGTTATAAGACTGAGGCCTGACCAAAGCTGAGTACAGGGGCATGATCCCTTCCCTCCTCTTGCTGGCCACACTATTTCTGGTACAGGCCAGGATGCTGTTGGCCTTCTTGGCTACCTGGGCACACTACTGGTACATGTTCAGCTGGTTGTCCACCAACACCCCCAGGTCCTTTTCTGCCAGGCAGCTTTCCAGCCACTCTTCCCCAAGCCTGTAGCATTGCCTGGGGTTGCTGTAACCAAAATTGTAACCGAAATGAAAGACCCAGCGCTTGTCCTTGTTAAACCTCATGCAACTGACTTGATCCCATTGATCCAACCTGTCCAGAACCCTCTACAGAGCTTTCCTGCCCTCAAGAAGATCAACACCCCCACTCAGTTTGTTGTCATCTGCAAACTTCCTGAGAGTGCACTCAATCTCCTTTTCCAAAACATTGCTGAAGATAGTAAACTATACTGGTCCCAAAACTGAGCCCTGGGGAACACCTTTGTTCCCCCACTGTCACCAGTCACCAACTGGATTGAACTCCTTTCACCGTAACTCTCTGCGCTTGGCCATCCAGCCACTTTTTAACTCACCTGTTACAGAATACACCTGTCTAAGCCATGAACCTCCAGCTTCTCTAACAGAATGCTGAGGGAGATGGTATCAAAGGCCTTAACAAAGCCCATGTAGTTCATTTTATTCTCATTCTGTGAATTTGCTCTGGGCACATTCATATTGCAAAGACTATAAAAGCAAAATTAAAGTTTACTGATGTATAAACAAACAAGAAAAAGGTTAGTCAGCTCCCTGTGCAATTTGAAGATGCAGAAAAGCAGAGAACTACAAATCTCCGCAAGGCTTGAAGCAATTTTCCTTTATGACACTGGGTGGTAACGTACATAAGGACTGGAGACATTACCTATACAAATAGGATAGTGATGATATAGCACAAAACAGAAAGAAGTTTCCTTCTGGTAGGCTTAATATGATTCTAGTGATACCTGCTATAAGAAGCATGAATCAATATTAAAAAAGGTGAAGACTAAGATTAGAGGAGAGTGTACTTACAGCTTGCTTAGTGCAACAATATAATGGGAACCGATAGTTCTTTATAATCACACCAAAGATTGCGCAGCTACAAATATGAAGCAATCTTGAATGCCTTTAGGTCTGTCCTGGGTTAGGATAGAGTTAATTTTCCCCAGAAATTGGGAGGGGAATAACAATATACACAGACAACTGAACTAGGGAAAGTGTTACTCAGTAACATACTGACATCATGCCCAGGATATAAAGTCATGGCAAAGCATGACTCCATTTCTGCCTCCATTTTCTCGGCTCATTAGCTCTCTGGACTTGGTGTGTATTGTTTCATTAGCGTTATTTGTTGTTTCCCCTGTTGCTTTGTTGTATGAAACCCTCCTTGTCTGAATACTTGGGGTTTGTGGGGTTTTTTTTCCCAAAGTAACAGTTCAAAAATACTTTTGTAAGACAGCTTAACTAGGTGAAGAAAAGAATACATAATGTTTGCTTCTTATGTCTAGACACAAGGAAACATATCAGAGCACTAAAACCTCATGAAAGGCCATGAAACACTGAATTTCTATTCAGGCTTTCAGTGAGCAAACATGCATTTCATTTTCAGCATACACAAATGATCACGAGGACAGAAGTACTGGGATTTTCCTTGATGCTTACTAACATATTGCTTGAGTGCAAGATGACATCAAAGTTTATGGAAGATGAAGGCATGTTTTACTTGGTTCAGAGATAGAACAGACGTACAGGGACATGTGTTTACTTCAGATACTAGGTGCCAGGTACTTAGTTTTAAAAAGGTGGAAACTTAATTTATCAGTACACTCCCAATATCATACACAATTCTCTGTAAATGCATAATGGTAGAAACACTTGACTCTTTGCACCTCAAACCACTGTGAATCTGAGTTAAAAGACCAAGAACCAAAGAGTGGAAAACTATACAAATAATGTCATGACCAAAGAAGGAGGTTCTTTCATGCATTAAATAAAAACAACATGCTAGCCATTTTGTATGATCATGTAAACACTGTACAAATACATCTGAGACAGTTAAGCCTACACACACAGACCTAGCAGAATTCTAGCTGACCCGGTAGCAAGGATTTACCACACTACTTACCTGTGGCTGGATTGATACTGGCAGCAATATGGAAGTGACAAAGTGCATTTGCATGAGGGATGTTCCTGTGAACTTCGTGGGGATCTTGCTGATGGGGAGCACAGCCAGTATGTGCTACAACAGCAACCGACCTCCTCCTTCCTCGTCGGAAGTGCCTCAGGTTTAACTGCATGAAGAATAATGTGTCATTTTAATTCCTTTCAGAAAGAAGAAGCAGATTTCATCTGTAAGTGGTTTTCTAGATGCTACTGCAGGTAGCAGGTTAAAAGCTACTTTAAAGCATCACTGAAGTTTCTTACAAAAATTACACTGTTCAGGTTATATCTGCAGTAGAGCAATACCACTGCCTTCAGATTAATTTATGAAGGACCATATATACAGTACCTTGACATAGCAGCTGCTTCATATTTCAGTGTGCAGGCAATGTTCATACAGTTCTTCAGCAGAAAATATTATTGTGTTTCATAAATTTATACCATGTTCATTCAAGATTATGAACAAAGCAGCAAATCTGAACAATCTAATTTCAGAGACTGAAAATATGGATCAGTACTTTGGATGTCTTCAGATCAGTACTTCCATTCCAATCATAAAGGGTCCAATGAGCGTTACAGTCTTCCTCCCTTTATGCAAGTAGATGTTTCCAAGGGAAAAACAATATACAACTTTAAAGACTATGCCAGTATTAAAGCATCACGCCACATACCACACAGTTCCAACGACATTGTGTTGTAGGTATCCATATAGGTACCAAAAAGGTACAAGGCGGCACGATTTCTATTAAGGATGGTATTACACCTGGCATTCCTTCCAACTTGCTGTTCTTTGCATCTTATCACAGCAGGCTCATGAAAAATAGTTTTTCTCCATTTTTACGTAACTGTTATTTTCAATCTCCAATATTGCCTCTTACTTTCAAAAGGAATACAAGAACTGTCTCCAACTTCCTCTGCCTGCACCCCTTTGAATATGTTTTTCTTTGCTGTGTTGACATCCTTTCAGCCTGTCGTACTTTACATCTATGCCACGTGCTAAGAAAGCACCATCCAGAGGCTAAATCCATCACTCCATTAAGATAAAAATACAATGCCCAATACTCTCTATGAAGCTTTACAGGAAACCACTAAGGCTTCACCTTCCCCTTGCTTCCCACTGGTTACAAAACACTACCCGATAAGGAACATTTGCCTTAGAAATATGGTTTATAAGCAGTCTCCTCTACATGATGATTATAGCACAAAGGCAAAAAAGGCTGTCTGTCTTCCCTCCATATTATCACTTGTTTTCCAGTTGCAGAAACTGGAGAAAATTTCATAACTTCTTAAGTAACAAGTGAGCCCCCACCACAGATCTTCAGGCAGCATCATTACTGGGTTTCACATAACCTATATACAGTATGTGCTCTGTACTATTCCTAGGCCTTTGAACTATATACTGCAAAGCACTCTGCTTCAGTCACCAGAGCAAGACAGGCAGTAGTGACATAAGAACAGTGTGTCTCTTCTAATGTGAAAGCTCGGTAGAACAGCTGTCAGCTTAGGTTTCCTTAGGAAGATTTCAAGTAAATTCACTCTTTTGTAACATTTTATGCATATCTACAGTATAAAGGATTCCAGCTTCTGATACACATTCAAGTTACCAATTACAATCTTGTCTAAAATTATGTGTGCGTGTTTATTCTTACTGTTCAATTTCACTTCTTACCTCTAAAGCATTCTGCACTTTTTCCTTACTTGAAGTATTTCTCTTGAAGTTATTTGTGAAGTTCACTGATTCACTCCAATTGTTGTATGCTCCACCGTACAACAGACTGTCATTGGGTAACAACGTCTCAGCCCAGAGACGACAAACATTATCCTTACAGCAAGTCAGGAGCACATTGCAGACAGCACCGCTAACGAAAGAAAATTTAAGGTGTGAAGAAACTGCTTACTATCACATAGCAACAAAATAAAACGAATTTTCCATTACTACTATTCAGAAGTAGTAGTTACTTGCACCAAGTAACTGAAAGATACTAAGGTAAGAAAAATTCAACAATAGGTTCTTAAGAAAACAAATTACATATGAAAGGCTTCCCTATCTATTAAAGTATCTAAATATAATTTACCTCAAACTTAATTACACAACTGTGCAACATCAAATCATGGATTACAAATTACCTAATTAGTCATAGCTAGAATAGCAAAATTTATGTTTTTCTTTTTCAAGTTCTTCATGTAAAAAGTTAATCATACTCTGGATACTTGTTCTCAATTCCTCAGATCTTACTACTATAAAGCACTTTCAAAATTATATATCCAAAACAGAGAAAACAAGGTAATACCAGAAATACAATAGCCAATTTAAATGTACAAAGTTTTATTAAATACTATTTTTCCAAATGCAATTTATTTTCCATATGTATCAAAAAAATCCAATTAACCTTAATTATGCACTGAAAAAACTATACAGATCATGAGGTTTCCAGTTCATACAAGTTGGCAATTTAATTTTAGCTAAGACTCAAAAGCTATATGGATCATCTGACGGGACTGTCCAGCAGCAAACTCCTTTAGGCATCTTGGAATAGGTGGATTTTCAAAACTGATTTAAGGACTACAGTACTGAATTTATGAAGAGTCTTTTACTTAAAGGTTGGTATAAAAGACAGCATAAACTTGCTCAAACACACAAGGGTATGCAGAACTTGGAATAATTTCACAAAAACATGGTTGCAGGGCACAAAACTGCTAACATCACTTCAGTCTGAGATTGCAGTTACTGGTGAAAAGCAGGAACATCCGAACACACACATCATCAAACCACACACAAAAAAGTAAAATCCAAAATATCAATTTCAAATTATTATTTAAATTCAATTTCCAGGTACTGCTTTTGATAGAGGTCTGGTTTTGTGCTTGGTAGAAAAATAAATTTTAAAAAATGGAAATATTTCAATGTTTGAGAAAAATTATGTAAAGTGACAGGACTTTTGAACTGTTCTAATTCAATTATGAGAGAAAGAAAGGAACAAGCTGGGATCAAATGCATGAATGGTGATTTAAGACAGTGCCACAGAAAAGATGGAAAGAGAAGTAATTTTGCAAGAGCTGATTTTCAAGTCTGTGGAACTCCCTTTCTATCTTACCAAAGAAAGAACTGAAAAGAGGATGCTTACCATCCTCTCAAGAACTTCTGTGTGAAGGAATTATACAAACATCCACAAATAATACACAAGGTATTTGAACTCTTGAAGTTAACTTATTATTAATTAATTAATTGAAGTAAACTGTACAACTTGTGTGACTGTTGACTGTACAGCTGGAAAGACTTCAGTGCAATTTACAAACCTCAAGTTATTAGAGCTACTGACCGTGGCATGAATTTACTGGTCTTCCTCCATGAAAACGCATTTACTGATCGAGGATGAGCCAAATAAACAAATGAAAAATCAACTTCTTTTCCTTGTTTTTCTGGACTTGCACCGGGTGGGGTTATGGCTGATCGCCAGCTATCTGTATTGTACCATACTTTCACAAGACAATCATCCTACGGAGAGGAAAAAAGAAACAGTACATAAGACTACCTTGCATAAAAATACAATGCACTTCCAAGTACTTCTGGATACATCTCCTGAGATTTCATTAAGTAAAATACTTTTCTGATGACAGAAAGTCAGTTTAGTAAACAAAACTTCAAAGATTGATCTTGAAGAAAACACAGTAGCAGAGATTCTTGGAATTACTAACTTGGATTTAATTTTGCTCCTTCTGTTTAGTTGCCAGTTTATAACCACAAAAATGCAAGCTGTACTGGCTTGAGCTCGTATTCAAACATTAATACATCTAACTGTACTTTAACTGAAAGCCCTCAAAACCTACACACACAAATTTGTTAGGAATACGTTTCAAAAATCAAGCTCATTACCACTAGGCCCACTTTTCTTAGATATCACATACATAAGTTGAAAAAAAATCACATTCCTCATATCCTTGTCCTTATGCTTTTAAGGACCAGAAAAATTAATCTGTATCTACATTCATAAACTGTTGATCAACTACTGACTGTGTAATCTTGGTATGCTTAACATGACCCTGTTGGGGAGAGGTAGGTTGTTCTGGCGAACCAGCATCTTTTCTCATTAAAAATTCAGCAGACTAAGAAAGAAGACACAGAGACAAGGATGTATTTTAAAGATTCTGCAGGTAGGTAACTACCTTAGTGTCCTGGTTTGAGTGAAAACAGAACTAATTCTGTTCAGTAATTTTACTTTTCAGCTTAGTTCTTCTAATTAACTGCACTGTCTGAAGTTAGCAGCCTGTTCTCACAGGCAGTGTCTGCTTCTGGCAGTGATAACACCTTATGTTTAGAGTTACTACCAAGGATTGGTGTGCAGACCAAGGCCACTGCTGGGTCTTCTGTACCACACTGAGGGGTGCAGAGGGTGAAAGGCTGCACCTGCAGGGAGGAGCAGACAGGACGGGTGACTCTAAACGGACCAAGGAGGTATTCCAGCCCATATACGCCATATTTGGTCTAGAGCTGAGGGACCCGAAGGGTCTCTGGGCTCTTCTCTCCCCTCTTAGACTGCTTTGCCAGCTTTTGCTTGGCTTGCCTCGGGTCCTCTTTCGGTTCCTTCCTCGGAGCACCCAAGGAGGCCTCTGTCCATTCTGCCTTCGATCCGATCTGCGTGTTCCTGACCCCGGTACCAGAATCCAGCTCCCGAACACAGCTCCCATCTGCTGCGGGGCCCAGTCTGGGACTCCCCCGAAGCCTGCACAGCATCAGTGGTGACGGTGATGGAATTACCATCAGGGGGGTTGGGTTCCATACTGGTTTTGTATATATTTGTATATATTCCATTTTTATAATTATTATTTTCCTTTTCATTAAAGCTGTTCTAGTTTCCTTTTCTAATCGCTAAGTCTCTCTCCCTTATTCCCTTTCTCTTCCCCCCTGGGGAGGGAGGGGGGTTAACAGAGAGCGTCTGTTATAGGTTTAAGGGGCTGCCCTGACCCTAAACCACGACACTTAGTTATTTATGGTAAAAAATACATTACTTAGTAACTATTCATACTTACTTAGTAGTTTGAAAGAGTTTAAATTGTAAGATAACGCAACAAGACAAAAGACTTTCCAGTTAAAAACGCTGCAAAGTAGACTGCCCCTAGAGAAGCTATTTGCAAATTAATTTATTTTTCCACAATATTGTAACATTAGAATCTTAAATTTTAATATAAATATTAACTCCTACCCACAAAAAAACAAACAAAACAAAACCCTCAAAATACATCTAGTACATTATTGCCAACAATGACAAAACACTCTTTAAAAGTTTTTTTACAAAACTGGTACTTGAAAAATTTGTTAAGTAATGGGTATCTTTAACATGACTAGAATAAAACTCTTTTCAGCCAATAAATGGCTAAAGACACAACAGAACATACAGGAAGCAACATAATGTCCCAAATAAGCAAAATAGCAATGGACTGGGAAAACTTGTTACTTTGTTATTATATGGAGCATAGTTTATCATCAAGAAAGTCTAACATCTCACTTCACGTGTTGGAAACCAGTGAATTGGAATATAGCTTCTGTAGGAAAAGAAATCTAGATTATTTTACAGATTTGTTACATCTCTGTCTCTCTTCCTTAAAAATAGTAAATGCTTTAAAAGATAGTTTTCTATGCAAGTATAATGATCTGAAATAGAAAGCTTTAGAGGAAAAATCAAACATCTACAATTAAGCAAAGTGTGCATTACTCTTCTGTTCTTGATACATACAACTTAATCAAGAAAATATGCATGACGACTAGCTTTTAAAAGGAGTATTTGCAGACTTAACCACTGTCGAATCTTTGTGCTTCAAACACATATTAAGAGACATGATAATGCAAACAGCACAGCGAAATTCCACATACTACTACTAAATGAAATACTGTTCTAAGCTATCTACATGTGAATGTTCTGATCTTTCATTCATGCTTCCGAGACAGACCAGACCAAACTGCACAACGGTCCTTCATGCTCAAGTTTGAAACTCATTCTGTCAAGTTAATACAGCTCTGGATCCTGTGACACTTAAACCAGACTGTCACTAACCTGAGCAACTGCATTGTGCCAATCAACCTCACATACTAGCATTTTGTTTCCTTTTTAATAATTCTGCAGTCCCTACTAGGTTCTTTAGTTGGTAGCACAAATTTGATGCCTACCTGCATTTGTTAAAATGTGTTAAAACTGCCTACACTGTTTTCCGTTTCCTTTTTAAAACTAATAATCTGAAAATACTTTTTTTTTTTTCACCACAATCTACTTTGATAATTCCATGAATTCTTTCTAACCCATGTCAATGTGACTCTCCCCTCAATGAAGACAACAGTACTATTTGCAGAAAACAACTACTCATTTCACATTCTGTAACAAGTAATATAAATTCTTGTATGGATTTCTCTCACTTTTTCACTGGATCCTCTACATTACCTTGATTTTGGTCTGCTTTGACTTGTGAAGGTTTCAGTCTTTTACAAAAGCTGAACAACAAATTTTGTAGTATAAATAAAAAAATCAATATGTCAGTGTTTCAGGAACTGAAAATATATGATGGTGACGTTTTGCCTTTTTTCTTTTTTTTTTTTTTTTCTTACTTTACCAAGGACTTTTAATGCTTTTGCTGATAAACCACTCAACGTTGAGCACACAGAACTAATCTGTAGGATTAGCTACAACACTGACATTAACTATGTGTGAATATACCTGTGGAGAGGAATGTGAATTCATTTTTATGTACACAAACAGGCTTACAGATACATTTACACAAGGAGATATTATTTTGACTAATATTTTCATGATAGCAATGAAATACTGAATATATTTCCTCACTGGAAGGATATCCAGAAGTGAGCTCATCCACAGATTTCCTCCATTCCCTTTAACTCTACTGTTTCTGATGTCTTATAGTTTGGTACTGATTAAAAATGGGTATTTTAAAACAGTAAGCAGGAAATACTTTTTGGGTTCCTTCCCTCAAACTAACTTTCTCCAAAATTCTTATTTACTACAATGTAAAAATGCATAGAGGGATTATTGGTAATACTATGCAAAGCATATGACAGAAATTTTTCATTAAAAAGTTTGTTTGTTTTTTGTTTTTCAGATGTGTGGGTTTGTTTGTTTGATTTAATAGCTTATCTGAATTAGTACAAAACAATCAGAAAAAAAATGCTTACCTTTCCAGCAGTAGCAAAAAACTCCCCATCTGGTGAGAATTTCATTAAACAAACTTGAGAAGCAGTTCTATGACAAAGAAATAAAAATAGAAAATAGGTTTTCATAATTTTTTCACAACTCTAAACAGTTCTTTTTTCCCCTTGAAGTCATGGAAGTGATTTAATTCTTATATGTAAGTATTCACTGTGTTATGATAAACAGCTTAAACTTTACGAAGTCCAGGACTGGGAGGTAAAGTTCTGTGCAAACAACACAGAAAAAAAAAGAAAACCACAAAGCTGCATCTGAGGGTGTTACAATATCCAATATTCCAGAATCTTGTAAGAGAAAACCAGCTGCTAACAGATTAAACTGTATGCAGACATGCTCTACTTCTACCTCAAAATCATCTGGATTTCAAATTCGTTTCTGAGGTCCCATATCTTCTAGCTTCTCTGAAAGACACCTCTATTTCTCAAACTTACAACAGTTGTAAATCAAGAAAACAAAATAGCATAAATATAATAAAGTTGTTAAGTAGTATCTGAAAGTAGTTTTCACTTTAATGGTAGCACTGGAAAAAGATCCCATAGCAAAATACTCTAAACTTAACTATGTGGTTAATTTTTGCTAATAAATGAGCTTCTTTTACAGGTTCTGAAGCACCCAGCCATTGCCTAAATGGCAGGCTTATTAATGGCAGTAAGAACAGAAAAGAATTTGATTGTGTAGCAAAAGTATAGTGTATATTTTCAACCTGAATTTATTAGATATGTAGAACATGTTCTAAGGCCTAACTATCAGGAAGGATTAAGTTAGCCATCAGGTCAATAAAGGCATTTAGTGTATACAGTAACAGAAACAAGTCAAATACAAAAGCTGTGCACATAAAGTCAACTTCCTCCTAGGTTTAGGAGGATTTAAAAAAGGATCTTTTCAGGTACATACAGAGAACTACCCAAAAAATGCTAAGTGCCTCATAGATGAGGTGGGTCCCTCCAGCCAGCCACCTTGGGATACTTCTTTGAGGAGACTCATATAAGGTACTGTGGTATCAAGTGAACAATGCACCTGATGCACAGGAAGAGCTTTCCTATGGCAGAAAGGACCATGATTTAAAATGTCTTCTGAATGTACCAATACACAGACACAAAGAAAAAAATCAGCATGAATATGAGAATTCAGAGATGCAGTAAAACAGAATGTAGCCATCTTTGCACATCTGTTCCAAATATCCAGAATGAACACAGCAAAAGTAAAAAATGTGTGAATCTGGTATGAGAAGGAAATAAAAGTGCAGTACACTGGACACAGAAGAAAGTCTATTTTCATCAGTCCTGCAAGCACAATTATTTTCAAATAAGCAGTTTTCACCCTACTTGTACACCGAACAAAGTCTTCTGGGACAGTCTAAATAGCAGCCTTCCCTCATACTTTAGTGGTGTTCAATATAATTGAAGAATGACCTAAAACAAACTACACCAAAACCAATTACAAGTGATCTTGTAGGAAGAAAGAAATGTCACATCTCCAAGGAAAATGTGACTCAAGTTTATCCATTATCAATAATATTTACCCAACAACGTTTACCAAATCAATAGGATTTTACTGAATTACACAAATATTTCAAGTGAAAAGTACAAATCAGCAAAAAACAAACAAAAAACCAAAAACAACAACAAACAAGGAACTGTTTATCTTTAAACAATTTTCTTACTTGCATTGCCAGATACACCTCCATTCTCCAAGTTGAACATCTGTTCTTTCAGTACTGTCATTGTCAGAAGGGTTTTCCAAAGAAACATTGGACCAAAGCTGAAGACAACTGGAACCAGTCAAAAGGCGAGTGCCTAAAACAAATATTTATAATAGCATAATTACAGAATAAGTAGCAAAATACAGACTCTATAATAGAGACAAAAGAATAGTTTTGCAAAGATGAAACTGCAGAACAAAATATGCCAGATATTACTTGTAATAGCTTCTGTACAGCAAAGTTACTATAATAGCAGTATGCTTTTTTACACATTCCCCTACATGGATACAGATGGGGCTAATCTCACAAGAAGATAGATACTCTTGCATATTATAAAAAAAAAAAAAGGTTTGAGTATCTACAGTTCAAATTGTGAAAATTACTCAAATTTTCAAAGTAGTTTTTCCTCTATAAGAAATACCTAGAGCTACAGCTACTGTAGACACACCTCTTTCACCCTAAATATTTAACCATTTATGTTTTTAAGGCTTAGATACTGCTGAGATTAGGATAATCACTTAAAACCATACAGATGCACATAATATTTATATATTATATAACAAGTGACAAAAGGTAGATTTCACTCCACTTTGGTGTTCTCTATTATGATAGGACAAAACAAATGTCTTTTCCTTGTCCCCCAAGAACAGTGAAATTTAAATAAAAAAATAAGCTGTGGTATCAAACAGATAGATGTTTCTACTATTCTATTCTTACCTGTGGGATCCCATGTTAGATTATGTGCTATGGCTTCCAATAAGATTTGAGCATTCTTCTGCCACTGATAATGTAACATCTGAAATTTTAAGTATTTGCAAATATTAGCATGAAAACACTTCCTACTGCTCCCTTACCCTTTCATAATAGAAATAATACATCCTCACTGCACTCTCCAACATTTTTTTTTAATTCATTACATAAAACGAGTTTTGATGCTTTGAATTATAAAAGAAACTGAAATCACTACCGAAATGATACTACAAGCCAACAAGTTTTTTCTTAATTCACAAAGACAAGCATTTCAAAAACAATCATCCCTTACTCAAAAAGAATCAAACCGTAGATGTGAAAGTTAAGGTGTAGCAACTAACTCTTTCAGAAGTTTGGTAGAAATATCTTTGAAGCTGCTTTTTTTGTTTGTTTAGTTTTATTGTGGGCTTTTTTTGTTTGTTTTGTTTGGTATTGTGTTGGGGTTTTGGGGAGTTACTCTGTTTTCCTTCTTCTCTTAAGGAATTTTTCCATACTTGTTGGTCAAGGAGATAAATTGCTGTACTCAAGAGAGACAGAAGGACCTGGCCACAGAGGGAGGGGTGAAGCCAGACGAATAAAGGGAGCTGGGTGGAGCCCCTGGGGCTCTTGTTTTGCTCCCTGCATTCGAGGTGAGGAGAAGATGCCCTCGTGGTGCAGAGAACTCATCCCCGCTGCGTCTCCTGCTCTCCCTGCTGCCTCCCGAGGATCCAGCGGGGCACCGAGATCAGCTTGGAGAGAATTCGTCCCTGCTGCGTCTCCTGCTTCTCCTTCTACCCCTGCTGTCTCCTGGGGATCCTGCTGGACACCGGGATCGGCTGCCCAGGGGGTTTGTGACACAGGCTTTCCGACAGCCATTGCCACGTGGGGCCTGAGCTGGCTCCGGAGGTTGGCACTGGGTTCCTGGCACTGTTTGCTGTTACTGCCATAGTTAGTGTTGTTTGTTTGCCTTGTTTTATATATATTTAGTAAAGAACGGTTACTCCTATTCCTCATCTTTGCCTGAAAGCCCCTTAATTTCAGAATTATAAGCATTCGGAGAGGAGGGGGTTGCATTTCCATTCCAAGGGGGACTCCTGCCTTCCTTGGCAGACACCTGTCTTTTAAACCAAGACATATTGTTTTGCTTCTTGTTTTGTTTTGGGGTGATTTTTTTTGTTTTTTATGATAACCAGGAACAACCTTACAACAACCTAAATATGCTAGAAATTATGGCATAGATGTTAACTGCAAGAATGAAGTAACTGAGTATTTCTTCAGTTGTAAATATCTGAAAGCAAATCATGGGTGGATAGTTCTTCCTCTACTGCTTACAGTTACTACACTAGCTTTGAAATATCAAGTCAAGTATACTGTTTACCAGTATAGAAAAACATTCAGAATTGATTCAACAGCTCCAGTGATGAAAAAAATAGAGCAGTAGTTCTAAAAAGTTGATACAGGCATAAGAAGTCACATTTCACCATTATTTTATTCCACTGCTTTCCAGCAGTATAAATTATTTTATACATATTTACTCAATACCAGCTATTTAATTAATATAGAGGTACATCGGTACCATATGACTGAGCTGGTTAATATAAGGAAGGGAATCCACTAAAGGGCTGTTTATTAATACAAATTTATTAATACAATTTGAGAGACCAAACCTCTGAAGAGGAAGACAGAACTTCCTTGAGCAACTGCTATCAAAACCCTTGTATTATCAAAAAGACTTCAATTAGACTTTAACGCTTTTAATTATAAGAATAATCCTCTCCATTTAAGAAACAAGGTTAAATAACATGCTCTAAATCACATCGTTAGGCAGAAATTAAGATTCTGGCTGCCAATTCACTTAACCACTGTCACCAATACAAAGCCATGCTCTCCAGAGAATATTGTTCTTATTGACCATTGTAACACTGAAGTATGAGCATTCCATCAGATACTCTAAAGAGCCTGAACTTTTTGAAACTAGTATTGCAGATCTGAGCAAGAGTATGCCGTTTCATAAAGTAATGTTAAAATAAGAATTGTAAAACATACACGGACATAAAGGCTACACAGGTTGGTTCAAAAAGGAATTCCTATTGTAATGGCTATACTCTTTGGAGAATGGGGGTATGCATATCTTTTTCAGTTCTGGAATATTTAGGTTATGAATTGTGAGGCTAGATCAGTAATATGAAGCATTATAATACACTTTCCTTTTTTTTTTTTTTAATAATGACAACATGTGCTCTTCTCCTACCATTTTCACTTCCCAGGGACCATCTTATACATCAATGTTATTTTAGCATTAAAAGACAACATCAAAGAAATCTTCAACTTTGAAGCAAACTAGAAAAATCAGTCAGGCTTTATAACAGAGTGGACGATTCAAGGAGTGATAAATTACTTACATTATGATGACCGCTGCTCTGCTTCAAGAGACTTACTGGCTCAAAGATACAAATCACCTTTCCATAAGAAGCAGCAATCTAAAGCAATTTATATTTATATGTAAAAACACATAGAAAAACCAAGAATAAAATGTAAATTGTTGATTCTACTTCTAACTCTGCTTGTAAATAAATTTGAAGCTCAAATCCATATTTTCCCTTTCAATAGCAGAGAAACATCTAGCACAAAGAATGAAGCAAGTCTTCATGATAATAAAATTATAATTCTTTATTTACACATTAGTCCTGAAATACTGAGAGTACAGGTGGACATGAGAATATTTGTTTTTAAAATCAGATGTATTATCAATATTCTTTCCACATTAAGTTACAGAAACACTCAAAGGAGACTGCAGATTTCACATTCTCATAAACAGAACCACCATCAGTTGAAGGTACTTTTGGGGACTTCCCTGGCATAAGAACACACTACATTATAAAAACCTAATTCAGAAGACTCAAGATATGCAAGCTAAACAGACAGTGCAGAAAACTGCACAACAGAAGAACTACTAAATGATAACACAAAATACTTAAAGAAGTTGCAGTATGGTCAGCATTAATTGGTATTTCAAAGTCTTACTCCATTAGTAGTGTCAGCCACCCCAAACCTTCATTAATACAAAATTAAGAGTATTCTACCTCAAGATCAAGCTTAAAAGACTTGCTAAGCAGAAACAAAACAAGCCAAATCACAGAACTGTTGGAGCTGGAAGGGATCTCTAGAGATCATCTAATTCAACCCTCCCAACCAATGCAGGTTTGACTAGAGAACATTACACAGGGTTGCATCCAGGCAGGTTTTAAAAGTCTCCAAAGGAGACTCCACAACCTCCCTGGGCAGCCTGTTCCAGGGATTCATCATCCTCACGGTGAAGATTTTTCTCATATTTAGACGGAACCTCCTGTGTTCCAATTTGTGTCCGTTGCCCCTTGTCCTGTCACTGGGCACCACTGAAAAGAGTCCTCTCCGTTCTCCTTTCACCCACCCTTTAGATATTTATAGACATTGATAAGGTCTCCTCTCAGTCTCTTCCAGGCTAAATAGCCCCAGCACTCTCCACCTTTCCTCATAAGAGAGATGCTCTAGTCCCTCAGCCATCTTCACTGCCCTCCATTGGGCTGTTACCAGTAGTTCCCTGTCTCTCTCTTGAAGTTGGGAGCACAGAACTGGACACAGTAGTCCAGATGTGGCTTCACCTGGGCAGAATAGAGGGGGAGGATGACTTTCCTTGACTACTGGCCACACTGTTCTTAATGCACACCAGCATACCATTGGCCTTCTTGGACACAAGGGCACACTGCTGGCTCATGTTTAACTTACTGTCTACCAGGACTCCAAGATCCTTCTCCTTAGAACTGCCTTCCAGCAGGTCTACACCTAACCTATACTGATGCATGGGGGCTGGTCCTCCCCAGATGCAGGACTCTACACCTGCCCTTGCTGAACCTCAGTAAGTTCCACTCTTCCCATGATTCCAGTCTGTCCAGGTCATGCTGGATGGCAGAACAGCCTTCCAGTCTCTCAGCCACTCCTCCCAGTTTTGTACCATAAGCAGACTTGCTGAGGGTCCACTCTGTCCCCTTGCCTAGATCATTGATGAATATATTAAATAAGACCAGACCCAGCACAGACAACTGGGGAACACTGCTGGCTACAGGCCTCCAGCTCAGCCCTGTACCAGTGATCACAACCCTCTGAGCTCTGTCACTCAACTAGCTCTCAAATATATACTAAAGACCTCAGGCAGAGAGTTTGAGAGAGCCATCACCAGGCAATGTTATTTAAAACTATTCTAAAGTACAGATTTTTCAAAAATTAAAGAGTTTGTATAGGTCACGTAAAATGGACACCCTGTATTCTGATGCACTACTCTACGTTAACAGGAGCACATGTACAGCTCTGATATGCTGTAATAGTCAAATTCCTATTTCTGTGATTCTGATTCAGAAAATGTTCACAGTTTTCTTTTAAAAATCATCGAAGAAAGTCAGAGTCACTTTATAAAATACATTTTCATTTCAGTATCGGCAACAACAGCATAAAAAAACCCAACGAAACAAACACTCAACCATGTCTACATTGTTAAAATTTACACATCTGTTAATGACAAATGTACAGGATCTGGACAAATGTGTTGATCCATACAGATCCCAAAATCCATAGCTTCAAAAAGAACAGACAGCTAAATAAATTTCTATCACACAAACAACCTACATGTCAGTCTGACCCCAAAATGCCAAGAATAATTTTGTCACCACTGTTAAATGCCTGAAGAAACTTTGCCCTTATATCTCAGACTGTTAGTCCTCTTTAGTTCTCTAACTACCTGACTCTTTTATTCTTGTAATTCTATTCCACACCTCAACAGCAAGAAGCTTATATAAACTCATATTGATTATTTTTTTCTTTTTCCCCGTGTTGCCCAGAAAGGTGGTAGATGCCACATCCCTGCAATTATTCATGGTCAGGGTGGATGGGGCTTCAAGGAACACAATCCAGTGACAGATGTCCGCATCCAAAATGGGAGGCAGGGTTGGACTGGACCACCTTTAATGGTTTATTCCAAGTCAAACCATTCTAAAATTATGGCACTACCATATAAGAATAAAATATCAGTCCTTGGGACAACAACTTTGTCCATCCTCACTACCTTGTCCCACATATAAATATTAAATCACAGAATGGTCTGGGTTGGAAGGCACCTTAGGAATCATTTAATTCCAACCTCTAAGCCATGGCAGGGACACCTCCCACTAGACCACATTGCTCAAAGGGCCATTCAGTGTGGCCTTTAATACTTCCAGGGAAGGGGCATCCACAACTTCTCTGGGCAACCTGTTCCTGTGCCTCACCATCCTCACAGTAAAGAAATTACTCCTAATTTTTAATCTAAATTTACCCTCCTCCAGTCTGAATCCCTTATCCCATCACTATATGTCCTTATAAAACATCGCTCCCCAGCTTTCTTCTAGTCCCTCTTTCGGTACTGGAAGGTTGTTGTAATGTCTTCCCATAGCCTTCTCTTTTCCAGGCTGAACAACCTCAACTGTCTCAGCCTATGTCAAGAGAGAGGTGATCTACCCCTCTAGTAATTTTCATGGCCCTCCTCTGGACTTGCACATGGCCATATTGAACTTCATAAGGTTGGCATGGGCCCATCTCTCCAGCTTGTTCAGGTCCCTCTTGATGGCATCCCTTCCTTCCAGCATGCTGGCCACACCACACAGCTTGGTGTCATCCACAAACTTGCTGAGGGTGCACTCGATCCCACTGTCCATGTTACTGACGAAGATGTTAAAACAGCACCAGTCCTGATTCTGACCCTTGAGGAATGCCACTCATCACTGGTGTCCACTTGGTCATCGAACTGTTGACATCAACTCTTTTAGTCGACCAACCAGTCCATTTCTTACCCACTGAGTGGTCCATCCATCAAATCCATGTCTTTCCAGTTTAGAGACAAGGATGTCATACGGGACTGTGTCAAATGCTTCATTTAAGTCCAGATGGGTATCAATTGCTCTTCATTATTCACCAATGCTGTAGCCATGTGTAGAAGGCCACCAAATTTGTCAGGCACAATTTGGCCTTAGTGAACCCATGTTAGCTGTCACCAATCATCACCTTATTCTCCATCTGCCCTAGTATAGTTTCCAGAAGGATGTGTTCCACGATCTTAACTGGCACAGAGGTTAGACTGGCTTGTAGTTCCCCGAGTCTTCATTTTCTTCCTTTTCTAAAAACTGGGTCTGTTTCCCCCTTTCCAGTCAGCAAGAACTTCCACAACTTCTCAAACATGATGAATAATGTCATTTTATCCACTAGTTCCCCCAAGACCCTCCAATGCATCTCATCAGGTCCCATACCTCTAGGCTCCTTAGATGTCCTTGAATTTGATCTTCTCCTGTAGTAGGCAGTTCTTCATTCTCTCAGTCCCTGCCTTTGCCTTCTGTGACTTGGGCAATGTGGCTGAAGTACCTGCCAGTGAAAACTGAGGCAAAAGTGTTGAGTACCTCAGCCTTCTCTATATCCCAGGTAACCAGGTCTACTATTTCCTTCTGTACTTTTGCCATTCTTCCTTTTATCACCAATGTATCTACAGAAGCTTTTCTTGTCACCCCTGATTTAGGTTCTCATTTTAGAAGGTTCCAGTATAATCCAAATGGTTCGTTTCCATACATATTTTTCCCTACCAGGCCTCCATATTGCATAGAAGCTCTCAACACTTTTCTCATGCATCAAAAGGTCTGTAACCTGTACTAAGTTACATTATCACTCATTACCAATGAGCAAAGGCAAAACCAATCACAGTTCCTTTAGAAAAAAAAACCTTAAAAGACTGCCTATTAATAAAACCAAGCAAATAAAACAAACCAAAAAAACCCATCATATTCTAGTTCATGAAATTATAACACTAGATTCAAAACTGGGCCTTCACACTTAAACTAACTAGTAGTTCTGCTTATAAGAAAGGGCCTATTAAAAATGTCCTATTTAAACAAGTTGCTGGTTTTACTTACCAATTTTTTACAGGTAACCTATTAGCATGTAAGCTAAATGAAAATTTTAATTAGTACCTACATTTTTCTTTGACATCAGAAAAATAATCTGTTCCATGAAGAAAACACTTCATTGTTAATACTGCAATCATAGGCCACCATGCAAACAACTTCTATTAACTATTTCAAATGGTCTGAAGCTAGGACCGTCCTTTTGCACACTTAGATACTTGTACATGCCAAACCACAAAACCAGAGTTTTGTCAGGTTATCATTAAAAGTTTTGGCCTTAATTCTTATGCTCTCTAGCGAAGGTGGAAAGAGGCTTTTGTAGGAGTACCCATGTATAAATCAACTGTTCGCTACCATGCTGCCTACAACCAGAGGCAGAAGACTGGATTCAATAGCGTAAGATTAAATTATCCTGTAGTGAAACTAGCCCTTGTAAATCAATGGGAGTCTTAAAATTATAAACAAAACCCAAGCAAACAAAAACCACACACACACAAAAAACACAACAACAACAAAAAACAGACACACAAAAAAAATCCAAATCAAAACAACCCACAACACATCACACATACACATACAGACATATGTAAATACAAAGACATACATATCTTCTTTTTAAGGATGCTGAAAAATTCTCAATCATTTTTTTTTTCCCCTCCATTCTTGGAGACAGACTATTGCTTATCTCCACAACTAGACTAGGAAGAGGAAAGATAGTACCATGTTTTCCGCACCTTCCCAAGGCAAGGGAGAGGTGGGTCATACATGAACTTCTAACCTGTTGCTGCTTCAAAGTATCTTCACAAGGCACCAGCTTCCCAATAAACTAGAATTAGATATAGGGGGCAAGAATGCAGAAAAATTTCAACTCTTTACTTTCATAACTAGAAAATAACTCTTTCATAAACCAATTCTGTCATCCAAGCGGAAAGTGATGGAAATCCTTCAAAGATAAGAAAGATAGTAAGATAATTTGGAGGCAAACAAATCTGTGTGTCAATACTGCTAAAGAAGCTGCAAGAAATTCCATCCTTGCAACAGTGAACTGGAAAGGTATTCATCAGTCCTGTCAATAAGCAGATTCTTACCCATCCACTGCTTAGTATTTCAGCACTCTGCAAATACATCTAGACTAATCACTAACAGTAAACAATACCAACTTGCAGAAACAAAATGACTAGATAGGTCTCCTAAAGAAATGGAAAAAAATTTAAAAGCTAAGTTTAATAGCTTGATATATTCATATCTGTTAATTTACAATTCAAGGACAGTTTTTAATTTAAATACATGCCGCACTGATACGATGCATTCAAGGTGACCTTGTAAATTTGTGGAAAAATTATGTAAGATTAACTGTGATATATGATCTGCATGTGTATTTCACCATCTGTTAATATATGGCCAGGATACAAAAACCACAACTTTCTAGTTAACACCAGCCAGTGGAGAAACACGCATAGTCTTTATGGCTACACAGTATCAGAGACACAAAGGAGAACATTTCCCCATTTTCATTCACGTTCCTTCACTACCACTGCAAGAGTACATCAGTTAAAAAGTAGGAACAGAGAATGGCTGAAGATCATCATAGACTTCACACGTAAACATGAACTGGTTTCAATGCAGAGGTCTTGTCTCAAGATCCCCTCAGACTCTAATCAAAGCTCTCATCACCTCAGATGCCTTGTCGTGATGTACAGAAGGCTCAGGCTATCTCCTCACTAGGACAGGCATAAAGAAAGCAACAAAGCAAAAATCCCACTTACATGACTCAGTATGTACCCAGACACAGTTCCTACTGAACTGGTGAATAGATTAATCACACTGTGACATCCCATTGGATAGTTACCTGGTTATTTCTTTTTCAACTCCTACAGCACAAAAAAGACTGACCTCTATAAAAAAAGTCTTGAAACCTAATAGTGTCTAAAATACAACATTTAAGATCCAGTTTACTGAAAATAAAAGGAAAAAAGAAAAAGAAAAGCTAAGAATTCAAAAAAAGCACAAGCTTGTCCAAGAGAAATTTTAAGCCTTTACGAATTTCTTGAAAGGCATGAGCTGACAGTGATTTTTATGGAAATATTCATCTACTGCCAGCCACTAACACATCAAAGCAGGCTGACAACACGCCCAGTAGTGTGAAGCCATAGTGAATAAAACACCTTTTCTTCCACCTTACTCATCTTTTAGTTAAATTCTTGCTATCTCCTCTACCCAGCTCTGTGTCTATCTATATTTCCTGTGCAGCCCTACATATCTTCTTGTGATCTTATATTTATGGTTATTATTTCACTTTCACTGTGCTGTCACCACAAATAAAGACATGAAGCAATCAGCCATTTTACTATTCACTCGTGTATTTGCCTTAACCTGCAAGTAACCACTCTGAAGGAGCTTCACATGACACTGCTAGAACGTGTGTTCTAGAATGTGTGTTCTAGGGAGACCAAATCTGAAGTAGTGGGCCCAGTTCTGTGCTCTCCACTTCGAGACAGACAGGAAGCTACTGGAGAGAGTCCAGTGGAGGGCTACAAAGTTGATTAGGGGACTGGAGCATCTCTCTTACAAAGAAAGACTGAGACCTGGGTCTCTTTAGCCTGGAGAAGACTGAGAGGGAATCTTATCAATACCTCCTGGGTGGGTGTTAAGATGAAGGGACCAGACTCTTTTCAGTGGTGCCCAGTGATAGGACAAGGGGCAACAGGCACAAACTGGAAGACAGGAAGTTCCACCTAAACATAAGGAAAAGCTTCTTTCCTTTGAGAGTGACAGAGCCCTGGAACAGGCTGCCCAGAAAGGTTGCGGAGTTTCCTGTGCAACCTGTTTTAGGTGGACTGCTTTAGCAGAGGGGTTGGACTAGATGATGTCCAGAGGTCCTCTCCAATCTCTACCATTCTGTGATTCTTAGAAACATTGTTCTACGTACCTTCCCCTGTTGCATTGAACAGTCCACACATCCAACTTGAATGTTGCCATGTTTTGCTCCAGGGATTATCTGTAACCTTTCAAAGTCAGTCCCCAGTACCACAATATCACATCCTGATGCATATGCCTAAAATATAAAAATAAATTAAGTAAAGCTTTAGCTACATAAAGCATATCAGTGACATAAGAAACAGTATAGTCCTCATATCCTATCCATATAGGACACTAAAGACAGAAGTACAGAGGTATTTGCACATATCAAATAGATGTATACAATTCAAAACAAGCAACAGAAAGGAAATTACCCTTCCTCCATGCTTAGAAGTCCATCACAACAATCAAGTAACAAGCAAGCAATGGTTCAAGGCAGAAGAAGCAAAAGTGATGCAGTTATGAAAACACCCAAGATAAAATAAAAAGCATGAAGAACAAAGTTCATGCAACGTAGGAAAAAGCAGTATATTTCATTGACTGAAGACAAAGGCATTTAAAAATTTTATTTTTTTTAAAGGGAGAATACAACTGATGAGTTAAAACAGTACAAGGCATTTATTAAGGTACTTAGCAGAAGAAAAATTCAAAAGGGTAACAGAATGAAGTTTAGTTAAAGAAAAACCAAACCGTGCTCTAAGACTTGAGTCTCCTGTTACTTGCATTGCATGGATATACTTTATTTTCTCTTAAATTTCTATTATCACTAAGTAATTTGACATATCTAATACTTTCATAGAGCCAGATGATTGAATACTGCTAAGTCCAAGTCCAAATTTCTTCCTATCTTTATGCAAATTTTGTTAGAAACTAAGCACAGATTAAAATGGAAAGAAAGATTAAACAACAAAGAAATGTGTGGAAATGATAGTAAGCAGAATCATCCAATAAGCATAAGAATATAGCATTCAAGAATCAAAGTCCTAGAACAAGGAATGCACATCCACTAAAAAGTTAAGATCCAAGAAGCCATCAACAAAATTAGGAGCATAAACAAGAATATTCTGTTAGATAAAAAGCTAAGAAGGCCAAATATGCCATTTTAGTTGGCCAAAAGATTCAAGAACAGAACAGTCTCACAAAACTGCAGATAGAAGATTTCCATATATTGAGATGATCATGTCTTACAACCAACCCTACAAACTTCTAGTACATTTAAAAAACTCTTTTGACTTGAAAAACAGTAGTAGATCTAGCATTCAACTTTTCAAATTGGCAATCTGATTATCATGTTTTCAGGTGTTCCATGTGAAAGAGTACTTTTACCAAGCCCGACCTAGATTATCATTACATACATTAAAATTCAATAAAATAAAATATATGGCGATTTCTGCCTAAAGACACGTTTCCCCACAAAGTGATATTTCACAAAACAATCTCACCCAGGACACTGCAGTCACCATTCTCAGTTATTACTTTCCAGCAGACCACCAGCCACCCTTAAAACAATCTGGTAATTGAAAACGCTGTCTATAATGCTTGTGTAGACTAAATATAACCATATATGTATTTATGATCATTTATTATTAGTCAGGTTTTTCAATCCCTTCCTGTCCTATCCCCACTTCAGCTTCAGGAAGAGGTTCAAGCAGTGTAATTCCTCCTGTCGAAAGAGCAGCATTTATTATAAACTGACATATTAAACTGGACTCCAAAGCAATCTAATTTAAAACTCATTCCAAAAGAGGAGATAGAGTACTATTTTTTGTTCAGTTGTTAATGTGATTACTTTGATATCGTAACGACATGAACTTTGGACCTGTTCCTCACAGAACATTTTTTTCTTTAGTTAAAAACCATCTCGCCTGGTGACTCAGTCATTACATCCATAGTTCACTGCGTAAAGGTTATTCAGAAGTACCATATATACAATTTTTCCCAAAGCCATTTCGTTGCATTTACTGTTCCATGTGGAGGCAATTTTAAGAGAGAAAGAAAGAAAGAAAGGAAAAAAAAAAGAGGAAAAAAAAAAAAAAAAAGCGGGGGGGAGGGGGGAAAAAAAAGCACTTCACTGAAAAAGTAATGCTGCTTAATTAAAAACATCTTTAAAAGAGTGAAGTGACAAAAATTGTATGAAACAGACCTACTATTCTGTATGCCCCTCTAGGCCTCATCAGCACTTTACAGGCTTACTAGATTTCTCCCACCTGGTTCTCTCCTTTTCCAGATTCAAAGGCAAGCCTGAGATCATGCAGTGTCACAACATGACAGTATTTCCATCACGGTGAGCAAGAACTCACATATATGGCAAGACATGCCATTAGCAGCTATCCTGATGTTCATAAATGAACCATTTTAATGAGATCAATAACTCACCTAGTTTTAAGATGTAACAAAAATCCTGAGTAGATGACATTTTGCACTGAAAGAACTGTAAAGTAACAACCAAACACTATGCATTGGAATCTTTAGGAAGTGGTATATTCATCTATATATCAAGAACAAGGACTTTAAACAGTATCAAAACTCAGGCTATCTCCTGCTAACCTGGGCTGTGCTGTTTAACAGAAGCTCAAAGAGCTACATGAATATCCTCGACTTGCAGCTTCCTGAAAATGTCTTATGACTATAAACTCTTGTCCAAAAGCTATAGCTCCTCCCCCCTTTTGGTATGTTTAAAAATTGCTATTATTTTATGTTTAATACTCATTTCTTACCCAACTGCACGTGTGTTTAAAAAAAGTTTGTCAAATCAGGGATTAACTTTCTGAAGAAAAGTTGAGCAAAATCTTTTCATCCAAGTGGTTCTAACAGTTAATTTTAAGTGCACTTGTAAGAATCCAGACTGGGGAGAGGGATAGAGGAGGCAGGGTGAGAAGATTGCCCTTTTAGTATCTTGTCCCTGGAAGAAAAATTAAGTCTTTCTGTTCTTATGTTCTTGTAATTCTCCACATTACCTGGAAAAAAAAAAATGACATTAGGGGAGGTGGGGGGGAAAATCAATCTTCTGACATCCATTTATTCAGATGGATTAGACCATACTTGGTCACATGGACTTCCCAATCCCCAATAAGCTGCACAACCACTGACTAGCTCTTAAGCCTATGGAGCTGACCTGTACCCAAAGAGGTAGAAAGGGAAAAAAAAAGAAAGGAGAAAAAAAAATTATATATATATATAAAAAACACTTTTTCAAAGCACTTCCAAATATAACAACAACCAAGCAGAAGGATGATAACTTGGAGGTTATTTTTGATTTTTAGTTAATGTTCGCCTGCAGGAGAACTACAGGTTCAAAGACAAAAGGCAAGGGATGCAGAGAAGAAGGAAGCTACCTATTTCAAAGAAAAAGAGTGTCTGAATACAACATAATTAAGCTGTCTGGCAAATGAAATTGCAACTGGCTCCCCTTTCTAATGTCACCTACCATCTCAATCTCATTACACCTTACCCTAAACAAACACATTGTGGGGGAAGTTTGAGTGTTCTCTTCCTCCTAAGGTGTCAATCCTCTGTTTCTTTGCTGTCCTTACTGCAACTTGTTCCCTAGACTGTCTCTGTGAAGAGAAGTCACATCCTCTTACACACTTACTGGAACCCAGACTCCAGTTCTGAATGAGGTTTCTAAGCAGTCAGTATCCTATAAAGACACTTCTCTAAAACGAAAGCACAAAACTAAATGCTGGAGTAATTTTACACTGACACTTTTTCACCTTGCAAAACTGTATGAGGTATTTTAGCATATATAAGTATACTAAAAGTCAGTACTCAGAAGTAAGGGATACTTTCTATACTCTGTCTCTCAAGACACAATAAAAAAGAAATATGCCTACCAGCCAACTTTATCTACTTTTTACTATGAGACTTGTCCACAATAATTCGCATGCCACTCATTTTCTTTTTGACAGAAGCTACTGAGATCGTATTTTTATAAGCTACAGAAACTAAAAAAAAAAGGTAATTCAAGTTCTAGCATATGTAGGGCAAGAAGCAATTTCAGAGTATAAGCATTTCTCAGATATATATATATATATTCTTGTCTACACTTCCAATCCCTTTGCTGGGGGTGTGAGGGACAACACAGACATAAAGGGGGTTGCAAAATGCTGACATATAGTTCAACTAGAAAAGAATTCCTAAATATATATTAATTTAAATAACAATAATAAAACCCAAAGATGTGTTTTTTTAAGCAAGCAGAGCCTCTAATTCTGATTTTGGCAAGCCATAAAAGTCTTTCTCCATAAGAATGTCCCAGAATATTTACAAGAAAGTTGTCTTTTGTACAATGGCACAAGCAGATAATACTGACATTATCATGTTCCTGGAATATTTATTAAACAATGCTCTGTTCTTCTGTTACAGAAATAATCAAGATAGAACTAGTTCAAGCTGCCTGAACATGGATTTCACTAGGTGTTGACATAGCAAAACAAGCCTAAAATTAGGAAGTGAAACATGTTTCTGGCCTGTGAAAATAAATGTGCTTTTGCATGCGGTACTGGGTTTTCACGCAATTTCTACCCATTCTTTTAATCAGATTTCAGATCTTACACCTAAAAATCACATTTCTTTGGAGAAAATCAACAGACATTTCGACAGTAGCAGTGGTTTAAAGTATGTTAGTTTTTAGTATAGACAATTATATGAACTGTTCTTATTTCTTTTTGAGGTGAAAGTCTGATACAGACGTTTAAAAATGAAGAAAGTTACTGGCATATCAGACTCTGCTCTCAACGGAAGAAAAGCAAATGAGCAGGGGTCTTGACCTCTTACATCAGAAAAAGCAATTATTTCCCATATACTCAATTCTCCTTGTATATTTCTTCTGTGTACTGACATATAATGTTTGCTGTAGTTTCTGCTACAGCTACATAAGGACTGACGCATTATCTTGCGCAACTTACATAAACTTTATTTAAGCTATGTCTCTTTCATGAAATGCACATCTACCATAAATTGCCAGCTATTATCCACAGGTGAACACAGTAGTATGTGTGCACACATGCATTTATAACGTAATGTATATACATAAACACCATGGGATGAACATACAGACTAGAAAGATAACGCAAACTCTGCACTGGGCCCAAGGTCATACCTAACCACCTAGCCAAAGAAGACCAAGGGACCACATTTAGGAGTTCACAGTAACACTTGAAATGTTCTCTCCTTGCTATAGCTATACTGGAAGACAGTACAACAGTCCAAATTATCTTTTGCTTTTTTTTTTTTTTTCGGAACAGATTCAGTTACTGTATTGAGGTAATTCTCAAGGAACATCAAGGTCATTTTTACTACTGACTCAAGGGTTCTTATGTCCTTTGCAAATGAAATGAAGCAAGTCCCAAAGGTCAGCATGCCAGGGCTCAAAATCAGACTGACTGATTAAGATGATTTTATCAAAATTGTATAGCAGCTGAAAATTATTTCTATCACAGGTTTGAAAGTGGAAGTTTACAATAGGTCTTTTTTATGACCTTCACAACCATTATACCTTACATAAGATTCATGTCCTGTTTTTAAAAACAAACCACCTCATTTTTACTAGTTACAACAGGTACCTGTTTCTTCTGGCGAACTGAATACAAAAACATACTACGTTCTCAGTTTGTCAGGGCTAAATACAGCTTATATGCAACACAAATTGGCAGGAGAGGAGTCTTTCCTTGTCTCTCCTTTCTCTTATTTTGCCACCCTCATCAGTTCCTGTTCGAAGAAAAATATACAACAAAGGTAATTCCTATGAAAAGTAAAGATAAAAATTAAAGGCAGGTGATACTGTAGTAACATCTATTTTTGTCTCCTTTGCACAGAATGGTCAAAATATAAAAGCACAGTCACACTGATCCACATGGCACCTCTCTGAACTCTTTCAACAAATTACTTCTTCCATTAAGATGAAGAATTAAATTTAATAAAATACTCTTTTGTTATGCTTGTAAAAAACCCTAATTTTCTAATTTATCAAAGCTAGTTTATTTAGCAAATTGCTTTGCCACACACTTAGAATCCAGCTTTACTTTTCACTGTGCTGTAAAGAGGTTTTAACCTTTTTTTTTTCCCCTTAGACTAATTCATTTTAAAAAAATATTCATTTCTTAAGTTAACTGGAACATGGAAAAAGAAAAAAAGTCTCAAAATCAAAAATGTTTCCTTCCCTCTTCTATATCACAAGCAAGATATGCATGGGGTTCTAAATACAGAGAAAATGTCTAGTATTTTCTAGACAGATAAGTAACAATTCTATTGAGCTACAGAACCTAATTTTATCCAAAAAATTACAAACCTGGAAATCTTTATTTCACAACCCAGTCTCTTTGGAAAATTCAGTGTGGTCTTGACCAAACAATACATTTTCCAAGTACTTTTCGATTTAATATTTGAAGTCCGCAGTTTTATCAATCATACAAATCAAGTCTCAAGTGCAGCATGAGTTTAGTCACACACAGAAAGGAAATCTGTCCAGAAAAGATTCTGGTTGCCTTGAAATAAGCCATGCAATTTATCTTTCTTTTCCAAATGTTTACCCCTACAAACAACTGATGTTTTTTGACTTCCATTACCAGTCCTGGGACCTGATCTTGCAAAGTTGCTATTGCTTACAGTGATTTTGTTTTGTTTTGTTTTAATCTCTTCTTATACTTGAAAAAACAACAACCAAACAAACAGAAAAATAATATTATAGAGGCAGAACCGGGTAAGAAAAAAAATGCAGAAAGCCAGTAAGCACAAAAGTGATATCCAAGCTGGCTACGCAATAACTTAAATACAACTTCAGTAATAACCAGTATAGCAATATCCTAACTGATGAACTCCATGAACTTATTAAAGAAATAGGTTTTTTACTCTAATATTTCAGAAAGCAAAGGATGTATTCCACTGTGAACAAGTACACAGAAAAATAACTGAATTTCAGGAGAAGCACACTGAGAACTCTGACTTCTGAGGGATTAATTCTCATTCCTTTAGTGTACCACACACCATTAATACCCACTCTCAGCAGATAAATAACAGGCATGCTTCTTATGACACCTTTGACTTCTTTTCCACATATAAATAAAAGACATGCCAAAAACTCTTTATCAGTGGCCTCTCCGATGAAGCTCATGCTCCACCTTAGACTTCACGCCCTAAAAAAACAGAAGGCCAGAACAACAAAGCTGCACGTCATCAGTACATGCACCTCACATGCTATCTTAAAACAGAACTGCACATATTCAAAAAGGTACGTGCAATTCAGTGGGTAGGGGCACTTTTTCATAGTTTTGCTTTCAGTTTTGCAGAGCTTAAGAGAAGAATCTGTTATTTTCACCTTGAAGCTGTAATATTTTTAAATCTTTCACCTCAAATACTCAGTACAGCATATTAGATAATATTCTGAAGCGTACCGTACCCAAACAAATCAAAGGTATTACAGATCAAGTTCTCTTCTCAAAGGTAACTCACACCACCTGTACAGTACATAACCCTGAAGTATCAACTCCTGTGTGTTCTCAGACATAAAAACTGGAAGCATAAAAGTTTGCAAAGACAAGTTTTTTCTTCCATTCCTAAGATAACATTAAACAGTATTTATATTTATTAGCGTCTATATCATGACTTCAGCTATGGAAAAACAACTGTCCATTTTTCTTCTTGGATTTTCTAAAGGTTAAGTCCACCATTTCTTTCAAAAAAGAGGTGGGAATTTGCTTCAGTACCTTTCACTTCTTAATTACATCTTAATCTTGTGAACTTAACAAAGCATCATAAAATGTGTAACAGCAACAAAAAATAACCCTGAAGCAGTAAAAGATATTTTTGTCAGTAGCTTTAACTCTGAGGAAAAGAAATCCATGAATAACCTTCTGGGGAAAAGGACAAAGCAAAGAAAGAGTAATGTGTCTATATGAAACACTGTTATTATATTTACACCAAAATAGCTCTCGTAAAAGACGGACCACAGAAAGACTGTACTGAAAACTGTACTTCCCAATTATTTCTTTCTCCCCAAAGCTCTACTGGGGACCTCTAAAATTTTTGATGTTAGGCTGTAATAAGCAGAGACTTCCTGAATGACATTAAAAACTCAGATTATTTCCCTCAAAGAAGAATGACACCAAAATGTGAAACTTGCAATAATATACTTTGAAAGCTTGCTAGCATTTCACTGTTAAGTAAACGCCCTTGTCTCTTACCAGATGCTTTTCCGCCACTGATGGGTCTGTAATATTTCTGCATGTGTAAAATCATAAAGTTTGTCACAGTTGGAATTTGAAGTCTAAATTGATGCAGTTTAAGAAATCTTCAACACAAACTTATTTACAGGATTTTTTTTTTTTTTTAAAGCAAGCACAACACCAGACAAAGCTGTAGATAAACAGACTTAGCCGAGCTCATCTAACTCTGGAGAAGCAGCTCTAGGGTGCCTCGCTCTGCATGCTGACTGTACCCCACCTTTCCAGCACCGACACTGCACTGCTGCCGCAGAGTTGAGCTGCAGGTGGCCAGCTGAATTTAACTGCGTACACCAGATGGACAAAAAAACCAAAAACAAAAGGTATACTTCCTAATTCTCGCATTTCTCTCTAAAGTTACCCTTTCAAACGCATAAACACACTATGCTGTAATTAGGGGCAGCCACAAAGGTAAGGTTAAAAATATTCATACATGGCGCACGAACAAACTTTGCTGTGTCTCATTTCATTCTTTTTCAGCTCAAAACGGAAGGCAGGAAGGGTGGGAAGAAGAACAACAGAAGTCTATTTACAAAACATAAGTGAAAGGGAGGCAAACAAACCCTAATAAAAGGCTTTCAGCCTTTACTAAACACTGCAAATGTTTTTACTTTCTAGGGTAAACATCGACAGGCAGTTCAGAAATGGTTTTAAAACCTTCGCACTAAGGCACGGCATTTCAAGACCTTCAACCACAGCCAGTAAGAATATCAATTCAATACCTGAATGAAAGCGAGCGCTGAAATTTCCTTCCGCAGAAAGTCGCGTGTACCGGCTGACGTTTATGTAATCTTTCACCAAAGCCACCATATTCCTGCGCTAGCAAACCCCGCTCGGGCGGCATGTGCGTGCCCGCTTCTGCCGGGCACCGCACTCCTCCCGCGCACCTCCCATCCTCGCCCAGCTACAACGGCCGCCCGCCTCCGGCGCTGCCCGCACCTCCGGTCTCGCTCCGGGGAAAGTTTTGCACGCCTCCCCCGGCCCCGCGCAGGCCCTTCACGAAAGCCCTCCCCCGTCGGTGGCAGTGCCGCTGCCGGCCGGCAGCACTACGGGGGGCGAGCTGCCCCGCTCCAAGGCGCCGCGCCTGACGCAGCCGCTTTCGGCACCGGCTCTGGCGGCGGCGAGAGCGGCGGTGGGGGCGCGGGCCTGGCGGAGGCGCCCGGGCCCCGGCGGCAGACTCACCGTGAAGGGCTGGTCACGCAGGCTCCCCACCGAGAAGCAGTTGTCCCCGGGGTTCACGGCCCCCGTCAGCACCTGGTGCAGGTTCATGACGAGAGGGCACCGCCGGCCCGCCTGCCCCTGCCGCTGGACCGCCCCTCGTCCCCTGAGCGCCGGAGGAGGCGGCGGCACATACCGCGGGGCGGAGCCGAGCCGAGCCGGGCGGGCGGGGCGCCGAGACGCTGCGCCCCCTGACACCGGCCTCGCCGCCCGCTGAGCGCCCGCGCCCCCCCCCCCCCCCGAAGTATCGCGAGAGCCCGCGCCAGCGGCGTCCCCCGCCCGCCCTCGGCGGCGCGGCCCCGCTCCCCCAGGACGCTCCCTGCCGCCCGCCCGACCCCAGCCGCCGCGCCTGCGCGTCCGCCGCCACGCGGGACGGCGAGGGAGGGGCTGGCGCGCGGGCGGCCTACGCATGTGCGGCCGGGCGGGGAGCGGGGAGCGGGGAGCGGGGCCCGTGGTCGGAGAAGGCGGGGCATGGGAGGCGGGTCTGTGCGTCCTAGTCGGGTGTCCTGCGTGCCGCTTGGTCTTGGGGGCAGGCACCTCAACGGAGAACTGAACTTTCATATTAAAATAGCTCTGGAAAATGCTGTCTCGGCCTGGTGGCAGTGGGATCGATGTGGCTGACCAGGGAAGAAGGAGGTGGGGGCTGAAGGACGGCGACTCAAAACTGGTCAATCTTGCTGCTCCAACTCGCTGGAGCGGACACTGGTGCCGGTAGCGCTTACAAGGGTCAATAACCCCGAGTGCGTCCCCTTTGAGTGCACAGAACTGCACAGGCAAAGAAAGGGTCTGCACGGGTGCACAGAACTGCACAGGCAAAGAAAGGGTCTGCACAGGCCGTCACAAGAGGAAGCTTCTGGCGATGGGAGACGTGGTTCCCTGCATCTTGAGAAACAACCTTTTGCAGGGACACCAGATTAGGTCTACGGTTTTTCACCTTCCTCATCACATGAGAAGAAAATGGGAGCCACCTAGAAGGGATACTGGTTTACACGCAATCTAAGAGTGGGATTAATGGAGCCTGGTGTGGCCCAAGGAGATGAGGTCAAGGCAGGCCCAAGTGCAACAGGCAGTGTAACCTGCACGTCCGGGTGACAGGAGGATCCTCAGGCCTGTCCTACCAGGGCACCTCACCATCTAAGTAGCTCTTCACCCCTAAATGGACTGAAAGATTGAGGTGTTTCCAAATTGTGTGAAAGCATGCTCATTCTCTCTGCCACACTGAAAGCCCTTTATGTCTTGTTACTACCACTTCTGTCCACTATATGTAGTTTTTAGTATCCTAATAATTCTCATAGAAACTTAAGCATTATTTGTGTTTTCCTATGTAAATTACAGCTCCCACATTGATTTTCATTCATAAGTTACCTAGCATCAAATATTAGACCTTCTTTCTGTCCACCAGCTGTTACAAGAAATAATAAAAAATCAATATAATTTCAGTATGTATAGGAATAACTTTGTGTATCACACCCCACAGCATTTATAAGGTGACAATGCATGTCTGTACATGGCAATGCCTTTTCCAGTCCTTGTGTAAGTAACATCAACCTCGCATCCTTCCAGGTATGGTGTCTCACGTGTTATTGTATTAAGTATAAGCCTGGCATCCCATGAAAAGCAGATTGAAAAGCACCTCACCATGAGACTGGTTGCTGCAATAATTCATGCAAATAAAAGAAAGATTTCTCTTGTTTTTCTAAAGACTTCTGATATGACAAAAATCCATTAGAATGGGCACTGTGTATATATAGACATACCTTCAAAGAGTCTTTTTTTCTCATGCTGTTTATAAACCGCCATCACCCTAATCACTTTTGGTTTGTAAGGGATCAAAAATCTTATCAAATTATCCTATCAATGTATAGTGATCATAATAAATTACACCAGTACAGACTGGGAGGTGATCTGCTGGAGAGCAGTCTTGTGGAGAAAGACTTGGGAGTCCTGGTGGACAGTAAGTTCTCCATGGAGCAGCAATGTGCCCTTGTGGCCAGGAAGGGCAATGGTATCCTGGGGTGTATCAAGAGAAGCGTGTCCAGCAGATCGAGGGAGGTTCTCCTCCCCCTCTACTCTGCACTGGTGAGACCTCACCTGGAGTATTGTGTCCAGTTCTGGGCTCCCCAGTTCAAGAGAGACAGGGATCTGCTTGAGAGAGTCCAACAGAGGGCTACAAGGATGATTAAGGGACTGGAGCACAGGCCTTATGAGGAGAGGCTGAGACACCAGGGGCTCTTTAGTCTGGAAAAGAGAAGACTGAGAGGGGATTTGATAAATGTTTATAAATATAAGAGGGCTAAGTGTCAAGAGGAAAGGGACAGCCTCTTCTCACTCATGCCTTGTGATAGGACTAGGGGGAATGGATATAAGCTGGAGCACAAGAGGTTCCACCTTAACATGAGGAGGAACTTCTTTACAGTAATGGTCACAGAGCACTGGAACAGGCTGCCCAGAGAGGTTGTGGTGTCTCCTTCTCTGGAGATTTTCAAAACTCGCGTGGATGGGTTCCTGAGTGACCTGTGTTAGGGTAGATTAGGTTGTAGGGTAGATCAGGTTGTAAGGTAGATCAGGTTGTAAGGTAGATCAGGTTGTATGGTAGATCAGGTTGTAGGGTAGATTAGGTTGTAGGGTAGATTAGGTTGTAGGGTAGATTAGGTTGTAGGTTAGATTATATGATCCTGCCCTGGCAGGGGGGTTGAACTCGAAGATCTCCAAGGTATCTTTCAACCCCTAACACTCTGTGATTCTGTGATACCCTTGCCAGGAGTGCTGATCACTAATCATTGATCTTATCCTTCTGACAGCTGCAAATCTCATAAAGCAAGCTTAGTGGATTTTTAAGTTAAAAAAACCTTATTTTCATTGTGTTCTAAGCAAGAAAGTGAATTATGACTGAAAACAGTAAGAGGCCCTTACTTGTGATTTTCAGCATGGCCATTTGCTTCAGGGCTCAGACTGTGAACTTCTCCAGCTTTGATTGCAGCCAGTTTATACTTCTTCCAACAAGAACTGCTCCAGAATATGCTGGACAGAAAATGTCAGAGATCCTGCATAACCGTATTGGTTCTTCATGCCTTATTCACTTGGCAGGTGTAAAACACATAAGATTTGCAGTATGACAAGATAGCAGGGTAACAACAGATAGCAATTCCAGCCCGTAGTCTGAGGATGGTGAAGAATTCAGGAAGAAGGGGAAACTCAGGACACCAAGTAAAAGAATGAAAGGAAGAATTACTGATAACTGCTTTTTTAATCTGTATCTAATTACAATACAATCTAATATGTTTACAACTGACACATTCTAACATGATATGTTAAGAAAATACAGAATTTCTTATTTCCTTTCTAACTAGATTTGCTCTTTGTGACCATTCAGTTAAATATGTTTGGCTTACTTCATAACAGCAAGGACATTACCTTTTATCCTCTCCTCTGTAGACAGAGTGAGAACCTATGCAAGGACCTGCCAGGCACATGTATCCATGTCCTGTCTCCCATCCCTGCAGGGATGGGACACTACCTTCCCACATTTGCTGTCAGCAGTGAGCTGTAGTGCAGGAGCTCACACCCCGCACTGCTGATTCCTGACGCTGCTGCCTCTTCCACTTCTCAGCCCAGGGGGTAGCAAATGCAGCCACTAGAAGTGGGATTCTGACACTCTGGTGCCCCTTCTCACTTATGCTGCAACATCTGTGAATTCAGCTACAGATGAATTATGTACTGTACATTTTAATTTAATACCAAAGTGAATGCACTGTTAGACACTGATAAATTTCAACTCTGGCCTGTGCAATTTCATACTGCAGGCATTTAAAAAAAAAAGCTTTAAATGAATCAGTACAATTAAACATTTATTTATATATCATCTTGTTGAAAAAAACACAGAGGTTGGTTTTATTCAGAATTTCAAGACCTCAGTTACTGAAAAGTAAAGAAAAAAAAAAAAACCCCACACTCAGAAAGCTAATAACCACCAAAAAACTGTTTCCTGTGCTTTTTGTTGATTTTGCGTGTTTTTCTCACCTTCAGTAAACAGTTTTCTCCAAAAAGCCCTTTGTTTCACCTTGCACTCAGAAGTTTCTAAAACCCCAAAACAGGCATATAGCTTTCCCTACAGGATTACAAAAGGCCATCACAAGCTCCCTTCCATTGTTTTGCCCTCTAACCTCAGTAAATCTTCTTTCTTTGAGTCTTTCAGAAGCTGTAATTCTTCTCACAAGCTGCTGGTTCCTGTCATTTACAACTGCTGCTGTACATGCTCAATCAGTCCTTGCCTTTGGCTTTTTAAAGGGACACAATGCAAAGTATTGTCAATATCAGAATAGCAGAAGACAGGAAAGACTATGACTTCCCAATATTTTAACACTGAGTGGCTGTGCTGAAAGACTGATAGAATTTGCAGCATTTGTGCATGCATAGAAGGGCTTGGACGTGAATGATTTACTGCTATTTGGTTATTGATCAACACATTGCTTTTTCAGTAACAATGAGGCCTTTGAATTCTCCAAAATGCAATACCAAGTATTTACATGTGCATTTTTCATTAGCAAATCCTACTTGTATTTCCCTCATAATGTTTGAGGAAATTCCAAATGAGAATCTTAAATCATACACCCACAAGTCTCTTCTAAACTCAAAAGTGCACCTCTGCAAAGCAAATTGATATTAACAATATTCTTCAGTGTCACGCAGTAGAAGATTGATATATATTTGTAAATTATTTCACTTAGATGACATACTTTGTGTTCTTTCTGTACAATAAACATCCACGAGTCATTTTTTAACAGCAGTGAGCTCGATTGTGTCAATGATACACAGGCAGCTTTGAAAGTAGCTGGTATTTTAAGTGGTATGTTTAGTTTGTTTACAGTACTAGAAAATGTTTTCTTACCTGATTTCTTACTAATAAGTTACAGGCAGGTAGCAATGTTTTTTTTTTCTGATTGTTTTTTTCTTTTTCCCCTCTGAAATAATTTATTATATGGAATTCATTATATTTTAACTTGCTTCTTACAAAAAAAAAATGCACTGCAAGTGGGAACAACTGTTCCACCTCGCATACTCTTTGACCTTGTCTTTGTTGCCCTCGATCTTTCTGCAGGGTTTCTTTGGTTTGTGAATACCTGAGGCAAAAGTCTGACCTTTGTGAAGTCAAAAGAAAAAAGTGTTACCGATCTCCCCAAGATCTGGAGTTCCTCCTCTGTGCCCACACTGGAGATCACTTGAAGAAGTACTTGATTCTCTTCTTCAGCTTTTATGACTTCTAACAGTGTAAAAAGAGTCAAAAACCAGCATAGCATCGTGGGAAAACATGAATGCATAAATACATAAACATTGACATTTAGGAGAATGGTCCTGAACAGTTGACTGCTTTGTGAAACCTTTCTTTGCAAAATGCTTGCTTTGTTCATGTCCTCAGTACCGTGTGTTTTGTATCTGTAGCCTGCAGGTCAGAGTGATATTTGCTTCTTTTTCTGCGCTGTTTTCATTTGGTGAAAGACATTTTGTAGCAGTTGCTGTCACATCTCTTAATATGTACAGTGCTGTATATTCTCTTTTAGTTCAGTGATTTTATATAACCTTTTACTTGGTGAAGAAGATAGATGCTGACTGGCATCCTTTCTTACAAGAGATTAGTAAAGATGTTTTGATTTATTCAATTCATCTTTTATTTGGCTTTTGGTGATGCTGCAATTTTATGAGCTCAGAGTATCCGAAGTAGTTGTTTCCAAGGTAGAAGCCAAACATTAGATTAGATTCTTCAGGCTTGCAAATTAACAGTTAACAATCAACAGGCATTTAAAATTTCCATTCCTATTCAGAGTTTTACATTCATTCTCAGACTGAGGTTAAAGCTACTTTGGAAGAAAATAATGAAAGGCTGCTGGATAATACATTAACTCCATTATTTCATTGTGTATTTATCATATATTCTGTGATCACTGACAGTTGAAGATGATGAGCTGAACTTCATTTTATGAGTGAGGGCAGCATGGTGGCCCTGTGGAGACTTCTCATGGATCCCTTCATCGCTTCCCCAGCAGGCACTGCCAGGCCATGGGGCTGCACAGCAGCAGGGATGTGAGGGCCAGGTGGTCCACTTCATCATGGAGCTGCTGTGCAAAATATACACTAGTGGACTGCTTATGTGGTTGAGAGTGGTCTCGCTTGGCATGTAGGACTCCTGTCTTTCTGCAGCTGCTAAACACCGCCAATTTCCAGATACAGTAGTCAATTTTCAAATTTCACCAGCCTGGTTGTGCACAGGGTACTTTTTGTGTTGTGGTGCCATAGTCAGTATCCTGGTAATGGTTGAGCCAGGTTTTCTCCCCCTGTACAAAGTTACCCTTTTAGCTGGTCGGTTCTTTCTGTAGACCTGGTGAACTCTATCTGGCCTTGGATTCCTCTGACAGCTCACCTACTGTTGCTGAACTTTAATTAGTCTGTTCATGTATAGTTTTGTTACTTGAAATTCACATGCAAGCCTACTGAAATATGCATTATGCAGTACTACTTACCATAATGTGTTTGTCCTTTTTATGTAAACTCTAAATTATTCATTAAGTCTATTCTATTCTGAGATGATGTTGATTTCAGATTGAACAGAATACCAAATATTTATTTTTCAGTTTGCTATGAAATGGTAAATGATATGTAAATAAATATATAGATTTCACATACATATAATGAATTCATACTGCCAGTCTATTCTAATAAAGAATATTCCATTATATATTTTGAGCTTTCATATGTGTTTTCCATATAATTTTTAAAAGGGTAACACCCTTTATAGGTGTCCCTAACAAATTTATCAGTGGTATAACACAATCACTTTACTGTTCCTTTTGTGTTTATATGAAGTGTTTGGATGTGTATGATTCCAAATTCATTACCAGCATAGCTCAAAAAATCTGTTGCATACAGATGTTTACATGTAGGCCTTTAAAATGGCTTAAGATGCTTAAGGGCTAGCCTGAAAAAAGAAGGTGATATTGTGCTATTTTCTCAACCCTTTACTTCTTTAAGGTTCTTTATAGTTAGGTTTTAACCTCACAGGAGTGTGTTGTAAGCTTGTGAGAGGAGACTGAAACTAATAAAACACTAATATTTCAGCCTGGTGTTAGATTCACAGTTGACTGCTCTATGCTGAATAGAAAATGGCATTGCAATTATTGATTTTGAGTGGAACTAGCTCCAATTAATGAGACATGAGCTATCAGACTTGATGATCATCACTTGATCACCTGTAAGTCATTTGTTTTTCTTTATCTGGTAATAAAGTGTCTGTGGTTTTATAGGAGAGAGTGTTATTGAGACATCCTCCATTTTATAAACAACAAAGTTGCTGGGATCTGAAATTTAATCATGCACATTTTAAGACATATTAAAGGGTGGAGGGTGGTCCGTCAGCACCAGACTTCATCTGATTTGCAACTAAAGAAAGTAACTTTTTGAATAGATTTAAGAAAAAGAAAGAAATAAAAAAAAAAAGAACATGCAATTTCCTCATTTAAATTTTGCTGTGAGTGTAAAGTGTTACTGTGTTTTATGAAGGCTGTGACTTTCCTGAAACAATATGTGGTTTTGTGATGTAAACTGCTTAATATGCCCAAGAGCGATAATGCTTTCTCGTGACTCTTCCTCCACCATGTACTGTACACTCCACCTCAATGGACTGATTTTATTTACTGCTGAGTCAATATTTACCACTTTGCTACTGCCTGCAGTAGTTTTAATCCCTGTCTCAGAAACTAAATGGCACCAGGAGCTTTTTAAAGCATTTAGGCCTTAACCCCATCATAATCAGTGAGATTCTAATGAAAGTTAAGGGTACTCAACACCCCAGAGCTCTAGGATGGAAGTCTGTTTGCAGAAACCATGTGTAACAGAGAAGCTCTAAGAAATACCATGTATTTTTCCATTTAAAGTTTTATTCTTTATGTAGTGTAGCATTATCCGTTTGTACCTTCATTTTAATATTACATTGCAGAGACTCATCATGAAATATGAGGAGTGGCTGGAGAGCTGCCAGGCACAGAAGGACCTGGGGGTGTCGATTGACAGCTGCCTGAACGTGAGCCAGCAGAGTGCCCAGGTGGCCAAGAAGGACAATGGCATCCTGGCCTGGATCAGGAACAGTGTGGCCTGACCACCTGAATGGTGTAGTCAGCAGGAGCAGGGAGGTGATCATTCCTTTGTACTCAGCTTTGGTGAGGCCACAACTTGAATACTGTGTCCAGTTTTGGGCCCCTCTCTACAAGAAGGACACTGAGGTGCTGGAGAGGGTCCAGAGGCGGGCTGCAAAGCTAGGAAAGGGTTTGGAGCATGTGTCTTGTGAGGAGAGGCTGAAGGATCTGGGGCTGTTCAGCCTTGAGAGAAGAAGGCTGAGAGGAGACCTCATTGCCCGATACAACTGCCTGAAGGGAAGCTGTAGCAAGGCAGGAGTTGGTCTCTTCTCCCTGGTGACAAGTGACAGAAGAAGAGGAAATGGCCTGAAGTTGAAGCAGGGGAGGTTCAGGCTGGGTATTAGGAGGCATTTCTTTCCAGAAAGGGTTGTCAGGCATTGGACTGGCCTGCCCAGGGAGGTGGTGGAGTCCCCATCCCTGGAAGTGTTTAAGAGGTGGTTGGATGTTGTGCTTAGGGACATGGTTTAGTGGGTTTTGATCGGGCTAGGAGTAAGGCTGGACTTGATGATCTTGAAGGTCTCTTCCAGACAGAACTGTTCTATGATTCTATGTTGCTGATAATCACATGCCAATCACATGTTTGGTGGAGCAGGCAGCAGCATCTCTGAAAGGGGGAAAATACATTCTCACGTTTACTGGGGCAGGTGCCAGAGACAGCTGCCTATATGGCAGCTTACGTGGGAATGACAGCAGGGAAGGTTTTCCTGTCATATACAGTTTGTGGGTGAGAAGAACACTGGTGAGATTTCATTTGCCAAGGGCTTGTTTGTTACTGTTTATTGCTTGTATTGCAATAGCAGTACAGGACATGATCAAACAATGGGGAAATGCTGTGTCAGGCAGGGCATGTATAAAACCTGGAAGCTGCCTTTTCACAGTATTGTTCTACCCCTATGGAGCACGTAATAGAATTTTTTCCGTGCATGTGTGAAAAGAAGATATTCTGTTGTACCAGAGGCATATAGCTGAGAAGGAACCAAACCTAAGAGAAAGTAACAGAGAAATGAAATAACAACAGCCATCAAGAAGCTGGTGTGCTACTCTACTTTGATATACCAAATCACTCTGTAAATACGGAGAAAAATCCAGATACGGGCAAAGCTGTTTCTGTCTTTTCTTCCACTTCAGGTATATTTTTTGTAAGCAGTTTACTCTGCCAGGTTTTCAGACAATGATTTAAAACCCCAGAATCTTCCCAAACCACACAGATAATAAAATGCCACCAGGGCAAATAAAAAATATCTGTGCAGATCTTTATTCAATAAATACAGTTAGCTCACATTAAAAAAATTCTAACTGATTGTCGTAGGCTATCAGATGCATTATAGAGATTATACCCTTAAAGCACATTTTGGAGGAAGAAAAATTAATTTCTCTTCCATAATTCCAGTATTTTTATTCTATATGTTAACTGTTAACTTCCATTGCAAAAGCCACAGTGATTCAGTGGCACTGGTAAATAAACTGCAGTGTTTTAATCAATACCAATATTTATAAGGAATTTTTGTTTGAACTTTATATTAAGTATATTATCTCAGTTTTTTTTTTCTGGGGGACTTTGCAAAGAAACAGGTAGCGAATACAGTCACAAGTCAAAAGACAAGTATGATATGCATTCTCTGTTTGCTTTTACAGCTTATTCCAACTTTTTCCTAAATAAAAATAGAAAGATTCAATCTTGCCCCAGGAGAAAAGAGAAATACAATGGCTAGTAATCAGATATAATCTATAATTAGATTCCGTGTTTAAATATACCAATCCAGAGAGGAAAATAAATAACTAACTAAATAAAGCAGCACTCAAAAGCCTAAAGCTGGCAGTTCAGTCTAGGAAACCGTTTCCTGCTTTTGATTTCTATGTAAATATCAACCAGTTCTGCTTACCTTTTGGGAAGTCTCTGTGTGCATATGTGTGCTTCCATTTGTGTAGCTTTTGTGTGAGAGAAAGAAAGAGATTATGAATCATCACTAATGCATGCTACTTGGAATATTTTCAGAATGCATAGCAGTCAGACATGATTACTTCAAATACAAAGATATACGAATCTTTAATTATTTCATTGCTAGATGATTCAGACAAAAGCTCATCATCCTTTGGTTTACAAGATTTTTACCATTCTAAGAATTCACAGTGTTTTCATATTATATAATAAGTGCTATCTGATATGAAGTGGGTTTTTTCCCTAGATGTAGCACTACAGTTTTTGCATTAACACCAAATGACTATTTGACAAATCAATATTATGTTATGTAATAAGCCACAGAAAATATAAAACAACATATCAAACTCATTATAATCACCAATTTGTTTTTTTACCATAATGACGAAATTTACTGTGACAAATGTAAATTTCCATTGAATGATTGATACACATGTAATCAAAAATAAGTGTCCTCAGGAATATGCCAGTGAAATATAATATCTTGGTTTCAGTACTGCTTGCTCAGTTTTAAAACTGTCATCTTCAACAAGTTATGAAACTGTAAGCGAAAGAGGGCTCAAAAAAACCAAAAAACCCAAAACCCTTCTAGGACTCTTCAACAAATCAATGCACCCATTTTATTAAAAGGTCTAGGTATTTCTGGGGGAAAAAAATGAAGTGTTCAGCTTTCATATTCTGTAATTTCCATGTTAATTCTAACCTGGTTTTAGTTACGAAATCTTTCAGTTTATGGGATTCCAACATAAATGCTATCACTGCATTCTTTTTAATGAAGATACATTGCATGAAGCACAAAAATACATTTTAGGTTTAGGAAATAGTAATTGTTATAAGGCCACTTTGCATAATGTTATATTAAATATAAGAAATTTATTGGAATAAATTGAATATTTCATAAAAGAAGGAAAAATTAGCAAACTGACTGCCTGATTGTATATTGTCCACTGGTCAGAAGATAGGAAGGAGAATGAAAATTAAAGCACAATGCAAGTGATGCACATAGTTCTGGAGAAATCTAATAAGTAAAATGTCTAAAAATAATTTCATTCCTTCCTAAGACAAGTGATGCAAGTTTCAGTCAAGCATGCATTTTATTTACTGATGAGAGAGGAAGGAACCAAGAGACAGACCTTGGAATTTTCCAAACTCTTTCATAGGTACTAAGTATATACAAAGTAAGAGTATGAAGTATGTAAATACTGGTGAAACACCTTAGCAGACAATATGCTTGGGAACCCACCAACGGAGCAGGGTGAGAAGCTTACTTGTGCCCTCTACAGATGGTATTTGTCACCCATGTATTACAAGTATTTGGCAGTAGACCCAGTAGGAGACTATCACAACGCACAGTGTACTGGAATAAATTGATTAAAGAGAGAAGTGTGCCCCTTCTATTCCAGTACCACTGTTAAGTGAAATTTCTGAGCTCTTGGCCTAAGATCACTAAACATTACATTTTTTTTTTTTCTTTCCACAGGTGTTGTTATTAAGATACAGGTTTTTTTAAACATACCTTGCAATGTTTTGCTGACAGGCCCCACTGTGACACTAGCCAGCAGCGTAAACCTGCCTGTCACGTCTGTTCACGCTCATACACAGCTGCCTTTGTTGCTGCTTTAAATCTCCTTACAAGTGGGCTGTGGGCACAGAACAAATCAGGTGAGGTACAGATTAACACAAACTAGATTATTTTACAGTTACCTGCTCTCCATTAAAAACTGCCTACACTTCTCGACCTCCACACAAAGGAGTTTATTCAGTGTACTGCACACGCTGAGCACCTGAGGGTGGTGGAAATGCACATTTCCAATAAATGTACTCATTTGTACACCTTTCTGCACACATCACACCAACAAAATTTCTGTTGCACTCTAGTGAACAAGCTGTGTGCAAATCCAGGTAATCTGAAGATAAACCCCTTACAAGCTACCTATGATTTTGTCATATTAGTTCATATTGGCATAGACTTTTTAATATTGAGGCTGCTTTATTAATTTTAGACCTGAGCAGGGTACACAAAATTGACATGCTACAACTGTTTTCCCTTCCTTTGTTTCATACCTTTAGCTGTCAGCACCATAACAATGACCTGTGCTGCACATGATCACACAATATACAACCTCAAAAGCAGTGTCAGACACAGATCAAACTACAGAAGACTCTAAAATGTGCAGCTTTGCATAATACTGTGCAGTCACAAGCTGCACTACTGCAATATTTGTGTTGTTTAGATGTTAAGTGGGTTTTCTTCCAGCATTGCATAGACACAGCACTGTTGCTTTTGTGATTTTTTTTCCATGTGGATGTTACCTTATCTGGCCTTAAACATGCAGGAAGTTTATTCCTTCCAGCCTATTTCCCACTCTGAACTTAAGTGCATGATGATTTTTCTTGCTGATCTCAGTGGAAGAGCATTGAGCTATCTTTTCTTATTATCTCACTGCTGTTCTTGGTACTCTGTGTGCAACAGCATTGTAGCATGGGACTTGGAATTCCTCAGTGCTCCAGAATGTACTTGACATTGAAAATGATAAGGCGTGGTTATTTTAGGTCTGTTTAGCAAGGTGCTTATGAGTCCTGAATGACAAGTCTATATATGCACAGAATGTACACTATGGAAAAAATTACACCTTTCTGTATTACCTCTCCACCCCCCCCCCCCCCCCCCCACCCCCCCCCCCAAAGTCTCAGTGTTTTACAAGGGGAATATGGAGATGTTTCAGGTTTCTTAAGGAAGCAGGGCCATAGCTGGACCCACAGTTCCAATGTCACTGAGCACATGGGAGAGACTCTGTGGATGTGACCTACAGAGGACACTCTGTTGGGTTACCAGACTGCTCTAGTGCAGTATGCAGAGCCTGGAGCAGCATGACTGATTCAGCTGGGACAAGGTGAAGCTTGGGGCCACCTACCAGCAGCCCTCAGAAAGGGCTGTTGGGGAACCAGGATCTTTCAGAGGGGTACAGTGAGGAGGTGAGGGGCTGATGAGCCTGGGAGCAGACCTAAGAAAACCATTCCCCAGAAGGACAGGTGAGCAGTGGTATGGGCTGCTAGGGGGCTGTGGAGGCTCCTTCCCTCTCTGAGCAGCCTGGTCTGACCCCATGGCTGACCCTGCTGGGAGCAGCACCTTCCACCAGGCAACCTCCTGAGCTCTGTCCTCACCTAGATTATCCTACGGCACTGTTGTCCTGTGAACATAGTCCTTCCTCACTCTTAATGATAGTGAGCCTGTTCTTGACATTAACATAAAAAAAAATTTAACCTTGTAATTTTATATTACAAGCACTTTCAATACTAACCATTTTGAAAGTGCTTAGGAACCCTTCCAAGAGTGTGTTGGATGAAGCAGATCCCTAAGAGGCATTTCCTTCTCCCTCCTGCTTGCTGCATTTGCTGACTCCTTTTTCCGTGTGAGAGCTGGTAGAAACAGATTTCTATACTTGTTCCACTTTATTTTTACTTTGCTGTTAAATGTTGTTCCTTCATCTCTCCCATTAAAGATGAAGAAAAGTGCAAAACCCAGCTCTTTCCTGAAATACTGACATTCAAATGCTTATGCTTCCAAGGGTTGTGAGCAGTTTCCTCAGTAACAATAGCCCCTTGAGCCTGCCACGTGCTGCTGTGCATGTAAATATCACCTTGAGGGTTAGCATCCTGGAAACCCAGCCATTTTTCTCTTCTCTTCATTT
>JANVCC010010369.1:17679696-17810873 GCA_025345505.1 Todiramphus chloris collaris
AATTTTTATATTTTTTTTTTTTTTTTTTTTAAATTATTTAAAGTCAATTATGCTCTTTGATAAATAGGTTAAAAAAAAAAAAGATTTGGCTACTCTTTTACATTAATTAGCAGCTGTCCTGGGGATTGTCTGTATTTTAAGACAGTGTTCTGAAGTTCAGCAGAGACAACTAAACTTTGGAAAATATGTTTGCTCTTTTGTCTCACTTTTCCATAAAGAATTCAGTGGATAATATCTGGGAGTGTATGTTTCTCATTTAACTCTTTAGTATTTCACTATTTCTTTAAAATGCTGACCACTTATGATGAACTACTAGTAGACACATCCATTTTAATTTTTTATGGTTGACAAATTTAGATTTATAGTGTGTTGTGAATTTGTTATTAGAGTCTCTGATAATGTAATTTCAGGCTAATGACATATAATACTGTCATATAATGACAACATTGTAGCACCATCTTTCCCAGAATGTACCTACTTAGAATTTGGCTTCTGCAGGTCCAGAACTGCATTCATCCATCTTAGTATTTTTTACAGGTTTTCTATTTCTTACATTTTTTTCTCTCCCTACAGACATTTATTTAACAGTTTGTTACACCATATGAGCTACACATTTTTCTGAAGCCTGCTATAATACTTGCATTGGCATAATTTTATTACCTTAAGTATTAAGTCATCAATTATGTGTATATCTGAATTGAGCTGGTAGTAGGGGGCTCAGCGTCTACTTCCTTGGGTGCCTTACTGAGAAGACATTAGTGAGTTTCTGCAAGGTCTCATCTTTTGCTGTGATTGCTGCAAACTTATTCATTATTTCTGAGACTGGATGATCTATGAAAATTACTTGGGTATAAAAGCCTATCATTTTCAAATACAATTGTCAAACACTTTTGAAAGCATTCATCTTACCAGATGCCTCATCAATCTTTGTTTTCCTGCTTAGACTCTACTGTTGAATCACTCTATTGTTGACTCTATTGTTGAAATGTCTGGGGGGAAAAAGAACGGTCATTGTATTTTGGGAGGCACACCCATTTATTTACTCTTTCCTGTGGATATTGTGAGTTTCTAAATTGCTTCTACTAAAAGGAACATCTCAAAAGAAATGTCATATATTTGATTACCCCCAACCACCACAGTCAGAATCTGTCATTCTCTTTCCTTACATAGCAGAAGTAATAGGATCTTAGGTTTTTACTAATTACTTCTAGTGTAAAAGTGTGTTTACACTGTGTTTGAGCATCCTTCTGCTGACTAGAGGAATGCTGCTGAGTTGAGGAATCCCTGGACAGTTACTTGGTATTCCACAGGGTCCACAGACAGATTTATTTGGCTACTAAAGATACACTGATAAAGATAAACTATTTCTTTTACTTCTTTTTCTCTTGACAACAAATTCTTGAAAAATGTTTACATCTTTCTGCAGCTGTCACAGGATTTTTCAGGTGCTGGACATTGTTCACAGCTGCACATAGTCCCTAATCTAGATTGCTCCCTGGTTTTGCTCTAGAGTTGCTTCTGAAAATTCTTCCAGCTTTCCAAGCTCCTCTTTTGGAGGACAGTCTACTTACTGTACTTGTATCTTCTCTCCAACACTTGATTTCTAGCCAATTCATTTCACACAACATACCTAGAAGTCTTGATAAAGTTTAGTCTGTATGTTCTACCAGTCTTTTCCACACTTTGGATTACTGATTTCAATTACTGTATCATATCAAGTATAATTAAGATAAATATGAGGAATACAGTGAAGTGTGTATGAATCATTATGTAAAGTTCAGTCAAAAAATTATTTAGAAAATTTTCTTCCCTTCTGCAGTCTGGTGTGAAATCTGCATTTTTTTCAAATGTAGCTTTTCCTAGGAAAGCAGTTTTCCTTCAGTTTACTGTCTACAATATCTAACTACTTGTCTTCTCATCCCACTCCAGCACCATTCAAGAAAATCGTAGTTTTTATGAGTCTCCATTCTCCTTAGATACAGCTTGTTGAAAGCCTTCTTAACTTTTCCCCAAGATTTCACATCATTGTAAGTTTCAAGCCTTTTATTTTTTAATTTGTTTTAATCCCAGAAGTCCTCTAGGAGGATCCCACTGCTGCTAGTGCTGCATCCTTATGCTATTTTTAATGATTTGCTGGCTTGGCATCTATAAATGCTATATAAAATAGCCTTTCCTGCCATCTCTGTCTTCCCCATCCCTCCTAGGCATGCTCAGGATTAAAATCATCTACATTATATGCCTGAAGGAACAGATTTGGTGCCTGCATAGGGGCAGCCCTGTTCAGGTGTTTAAGCACACCCCATCACTCCAGTCTCCCATAACATCCTTGTGATTCTGTGATTTAATTTCCACACAGCTTGCTGTCCTTGTAGAAACAATAGCAGGGAGAAATAGTCCCAGCATCTTTTTAAGAAAACCCCTGTTGTGATTTGTCACAAGGCCAGAGGGGTTTTGTAGACTGCCAGAAGTCAGCCTGAGGTTGCAGATGAAAGACAACATAGATGCCATATCCTTGTCTGGGGACTGCCCTAGGAAGTATATTGCAGGGCCATTATGTCTGCATTACATCAAGGTTTCTACTGACATAATTATTTTAGGCATTGATCTTGCCTACTACATTATCTATCAAACAGATGGTAGTGCTGTAGTAATACGAAGTTATCTGCATTATCACAACTGTTTACTGTTCAAGGACATGCAATGGAACTACATACATATTTAGGTTACTAGCTTTGTTCAAGGTCTTCCCTAGAAGTTAAAACTTCTTGGGAAGAAAGATTCCATGCAGTCCAAGGAAAATAATTCAGTTAGGGTCTGTCAGGAAACTGACAGCTCAGCAAAATACATGGATTTCTAAAATAAATAAGGCAGTTTATTTTTACCAGCTCTGATTTCCTAACTAGTGGAAGAAAAAACATGTTTTGCCTGACAGCACTTTTTACTATGTAAACAACTTTTTGTAGGGGGAAAAAATCCACAAACTTCAACTTAACTTCTTTAAATGCCTGGTATCATTAGCAATATTGTTGCCCAGGAAAGCAGTATTTTTCTCCCAGCATTTGTATTTTTTACTGCTCTGTTACTTTTTTACTGACACTAGAGATTGGAATGGAAAGATGGACTTTTTTCTCCTTCTCATTCCTCCTTCCAGTATGCTTATGTCAGCAGTAGTGCCTGGCTAGCCACGAAGTAAACTGAACCGGTCTATTTGAGAATAAAGAAGAGAAAGAAACTTGCAGGGTAGTTGTGTGGGTGTGTGATGACTCATGTTAGCACCAGAGGAGATGGGGAGGGTGGGAAGAAAGGCAAGATCATCACCTTCAGCAGCAGTGACAATTTATGCACACCTTCAAATTATTTGTCACGTTTAGAGATATGCTGCAAATTGTAAAGTTTGCTAAATAGAAGTAGGCTTGAACAACACACTAGTTTGAGCTTGATGGATATTGTCTGGAGGAAGCCTGCAGCAGCATCATCTAACACCTGCTACTCTGCTGTCCCTCACCAGTTTCTGAACTGGAACAAGAGAACATTATTTTATGTGAACTGAATATGCACATGTTTGTTGACAGTTCTCGTTAGAAGGGATTGCTAATCCAACATTAAAAGTGACTACTTTATCAGGCACAAATGCCTGCAGAGACATTAGCATCTGGCCACCCAGTGCAGAGTACTGAACCTCAAGCACAGGCAGCCTGCAAAAAGGCATGCAAACATTGCATTGTTTATTAAATTCATTTGGAGTAGCAATCTTTCTGTTTAATTAACAACATTTTATAGTAACAAATGCAATGCAAATGCTAAAAAGATGCCTTTCAGTATCTGCTGGCTTAATTGTATCTAAGCCAGAGGTTTTGAGCCTTGCTAATATACCCGTGTTAAGTAAAATACATTTGCAAGTGATGAATGGTGACTGCAGAAGTAGGTAGACTAGTCTTTGGCCTCCTAAAATACTGTCTTCAAAATCTATCTATCTAAGCCACTTAGACTAGCCTGGATGATACTACAATAGCAAAGCTGCGGTCTGTATTGAGATTTGCCCTGCCCCAGTACTTTCCATGTTCTTGATAGAAAAATACTACAATGTAAGTACCTTTATGTAATTTAATTGAAATTATTTCCAATGCAGATTCCCAGAAAGGCTTCAGTGTTGTAAGGCTGAGTAAAGAAATATAGTTCTATTCATAATATGTGTAATTCTCTACACTACTACTTTTTCAAAGTGGCAGGTAATTATCCCTAAGTGAAAGGGACAAGGAGGAAGAACAACTCCTGGAATTCACAGCATGTGTAAACATGCACACTGACAGTTCTGTGATGTAGTAGTTATACTGAAAAGTCACACCCTTATTATTTCATGGTATAACTGCATAGTTATAACAAAAAATAAGAAATGTACATACAGAATTTATCATGGGACAGCTGAAATAGTTATTTTGAGCTATTTCCTCACATGGAAATAGTTCTGAACTGTGCTTCCTTACAGGGTATCTCCAGCTCTGGAGAAAAAGAAGAGTTTTAATTGATGAATATCATTATCCCCCAGTGATTCAGAGAAGAATACAATGTTATGAAAATGCTATCTCTCCTTCAGCAAACACTGTAGAAGAGAGACCCTAAAGAACAACAGTCAGCTCTGAAGGAGAATTTTTGTCAGACAGAATAAAGGCGGAATCACTGCTGCAAAGCATTTTGGACGTGATTGCACAAATTTTAGCTCTTATGTCAACAGAAGAAAATGCAGATGAAGATTAAGCAACAAACAGGATGTTTCTGTCACTGCTGCCGTTTCTTTATTTTATGTAAAGGGTATTTCCAACCACTCAGTAGCACCTAAAATATCTGAAATTAATTCTGTGTTTTTAGTCACTTGGTGTCAGTTTTTACAAAGCAGTGAGTTGTCATGATGATAGACAAATTCAAAGACTTTAAATAGAATGGGTAATGTCCGAAGCTCACAGGTTCTACAGATTAGGAGACTGTACAATGTTGCTACACTGTTCTTACCATGCAATACATTTTTTAGTACTGGATGGCTAAATCCTTTTCACTGTTTTGCCTGGGGTTTTTTTTGGGGGGTGTTGGTTTTTTTTTTTCCCCCCTTATCTGCTGAGGCAAACAAGTAACATGTTTTATTACCAACTTTTGTGTTGTAAATCAACTATAGTATGTCACCTTCTAGAACACAGACAGCTTTTGCCTTTGAGCCTCACAGAATCTTTGTGCATGTGGAAAAAATAAAAGCACCTCCAGCAACAGTCATCAAATCCTTGAGGGGAGGTTGGAGTCTTACTATTCTGGTCAGCTACCTTGTCTCACTAAGCCATTCTTTTTTGCTTCAAAAAGGCCTGCCTCAGGAAACAAGTGAGCTAGCAAACCAGGTCCATGCATGCTTGCATCAAAGAGAAAGCTCTTCCCCAGAACTCACCAGTTCCTGGTTTTGAGCTCAGACACTCCCAAATCTGTATTGTGCAGAGCTCTATTGTCACCCATAGTGGTATTCCCAGCATTGTTTGTGAACCCCCTTATCTAATACACTGGCTTCTGTATGTGCGTATAGGCTTCTGTTCTCAGACGCTGCCAGCTTAGAAGGTGCTTTGTTAATACCATTCTTCTGTACAAATAACCAGACTTCTGTCTGCCCTCTGTTGTGAGGAATTGAAGCAGAAATACAGAACAAACAAAACACATAATCTCTTGGTTTTTTTTTCTATGTAGCCTTTGCATAAGCATCTTCCAGCTCACCTGTCTCCAGCCTGTTTCCTCTTGGCTCACAGTCCTCAGCACTAGTTAGTTCTCCAGGGTTACTTGTGGTGCACTGAGATAGCAGCTCAGCCCATTGTGGCTTCCAAGCCCTTAGGTCCCACCACACTTAGGCAGCCTACACCTCATGCTGACAGCAGTGATTGTGCAGTGAGTGTGTACAGGCTGTTCATCCAGCTTAACTGCTGGCTTTTGGATCAATTCCCTGAATGTATGGCCAAGTGTGGGCGTGGACGGGAATGAAGAGCAACAACAGATGCAAATTCAAGACTTGTGAGCTGCCATGAAAACACATTCTGTGTGAGGCTATAGCTTTTGTAAAAAAGACCATAAATTCAGCAGGATTTCAAATGGCTTATGTTGGTATTTGAAACCACTAGTCAAGCCAGGGAGTAGAAACATGGCACTTTGAATTGAACTGGCTAAAGCTGCTGGGGAGCTGCACCTGCCATTTGAATATGCTTGTTTAAAAACTGCCATCCTGGAAGCTTTTTTCACATAGTTTAAAACAAATACATATGAAATTTAAACTTCTGAGGGCAGGGAAAACAGGACTTATCTGGATACACCACTTGTAACAGCAAGAAATGTAACTTGTTCTTAATAAGGGTTAATCCTAGAATAAAAGAGAAATGGTCTATGTAAGGATGCAGAAGAGATTGAACGTGCAGAGGAATAGTATTTTCCATAAAATTTAATGGACTTTCCATGCCACAGTGAGTCTACAGCTAGTCACTAAGCATGTGATCACTCATGATCTCAAAAAGGGAACAGAGCAGTACATCAAGGAGTATTAAATGCAAGTAAGAAGCTCCCAGTCACATCATCATTTAGGTCTGTAAATTTACTTCTAATACGACAGTGGAGGTGTTAAGTCGGATTTAAGTATGCACATCAAATATTCAAGGTAGTCATCCATCAAATAGGTCACGAGGACGTAGCTCCCTATTAGCCTGCAGAATATTGATAAAAACTAATTTATTTTCTGCCTCAATCTTCCATATGCCAGCATTTCGTCTCTTAAGTTTGTTAAGACTTTTTGGCCTAGAAATCATGCTTTCAGTTATTTTAAATGAGTATTTAGTGTCAGATTTGTAGTTTGCTGGCCTGTGGTGAGAGAAGTTGCTGGTCTGTCAAGCTCTGGAACAACATGCATATTGCAAACACTAGCTCTCTTCCAAAAAACACTAGGGTTGAGCTGGCTTTTAATCCCTTCTGCTTTTGTTGGTAGTCCAGAACAGCAGTTTTTTGATAACAGGAAGCCTCTACCTTCAAGCCTACATTGTAGTCATGGGCAGTTTATCCAAACTGATCTCATGCCAACATTTTTCTTCAGTTTAAACTGTTCCCTTTGCTCTTCAGATGTATATATACAGAGAAAACACTATAGTGGTCTCTGTTTAGCCTGTTTAGCTATGTTTGCCTGTTCCCTTGACAATAAAATTACTTCATGTTACGATATCATTAATTTAATTTGGGCATCTATCTGCAGATCAGTTTTCTTCTTCTGTGTAGTCAGACCACAACAGTTTGCACTGGTTTACTTTTAAGCTCATGACTGAAGCCAGTTACTCTTACCAGACCAGGAAAAATGTCACTCAGAGGAGTGTTGTGCGATGCTGTGAAGGCATACCCATGTTCCTGTCAGTAGCACTGCATGGGGACTCTTTTTCAGTGAGGTGGAAGCACGGAGGTGACCCTGGACTGTCAACAACACTCCTCCCATCTATTACAATGGTGTTACTTTCAATACTCAGCCTCAATAAGCTCTTAACAGTTAATAACAACTGATCTTGTGACAAGGCTTCCAGTTTACCGGAAAAGTTTCACCCCCTCTATTGGTCTGCTTATTGTCTTAGATATAGGTGACATACAATACTATCAGTAAAAACTTTAAAATTTGCATAGTGGTGTTTTCCTTTTCCTTACCTTTCTGTTTGCATTTACACTGTGTAATTTTACACCAGCTTCAGAATCAGTGGTCTCTTTTTTTTTTTTTTTTTAATCCTGTAAGTAAAATGCATTCTAGGAGTACAGCACAAAAATACAACACATAAAAGCAAAAGTATCTTAATGTCATGCAGGAGTATAGCACCAGCTGGCCTAAATTACATCTGAAGATTGTAAATACGTAAATATGACACATTTTATTTTGATGCAGAACAGAAAACAGTAAATAACACAATTGGGTAACTCATTTACACCTCTTGTGTGGAGATTCACTGGTTAGTATAGTTCAGCATATTTCTAAAGTAAACTGCAGGAACCTTGGAGGTGAAGTTCATTTTAGTGTAGAACAGATTCCAATATATTGTTATATCTGACTCAATGAGCAGAGCATAACTTGCATCTAAATCCCCGCTTGTATCTGTATTTTATTTCTTAAGAACTACTAAGGTTGGAAATGACAGACAGAGCTTATCTGTTACCTCACCATCTTCCTACTAGCATAGCTGGAGCTGCAGCCTGTCCTCTACACTTGTGATCTCACAGAAGTGTATGAAGGACACCTACAGACGTGGGAAGCCTCAAACATCTACTCTGAAGCACTTCAAATAAAATACCAATTTAAATGGTCAGATATGTATTTAATGGACAGCAGTTAATTATTTTTTTTTTAAACAGCATCAGTTTTAATCTCCAGCACAAGTGTCGCTAGCACCAGGAGACCGATTCCTACACGGACACACGTGGAGAAATCGTCCGGCTGCTCCAACGCCTTGGCTGGGTTTTCCTGCACCTCGCAGTTAGCCGAGCAGCCAACAGCCACACGGGCCCCGAGCCAGGCTCCGGCCAGGCCCACCGTCCCGCAGCCTTCCCGTCGCCCCGCCGCACGACCGGTACTGCTCGGAAGGGCCGAAGGGGCAGACGAAGATGCGATTCGCGCCGGAGAGCCGGCGTGAGGTAGCGCCTACGGCCGGCCGTGAGCGGTGCAGAGAGCACGGCCGCGGCCCCGCCGGACCCACCACCCATCAGCGGGTTGCCAGCGCCGCTCCCGGCGCCTGCGCGCCGACAGCTTTCCGGGTGAGGGCGGGACCCGGCCGCTCCGGGCGCCACAAGCCGCCGCGGGGGAGGCGGGAGAGGAGGCCCCAGCGGCTACGCGCGCTAATGGCGCCCCCTGCCGGCTGCGCTGCGCCGCAAGCCGGTGGGTGACCCGCTCCCAGCGCCCCGGTTGGACCGAGGGGCGGGGCCACCTCACAAGAGCGGGGACGGCGGCCTGTGCTGCTCGCTGGCGCGCCCTAGCGGCGGCCGCCGCCTCTCGCCGCGCCGGCATGGAGCGGGGGAGTGCGGCAGTTGGCGGCGGGGCGGCCCCGGCCCCCGCCCCCGCCGAGGACGGCGAGGGCTGCGCAGGCCTGTGGGAGCTACCGGTGGAGTGCTGCGAGCGGCGTCCGGAATGCGCGCGTTGCAGGTGACGCGCGGGGCCGCGCTGCAGTGGAGTCGCGGGGCCGGGGAACCCGGCCGCCTCTCGCCCCGCCCCGGTCTTCGGGAAGCTGCGCTGAGGCCCCCGGGGCGGCGCGTCGTGCTGGTGCTGGGGGTGGCCGCGGCGGCGGCGGCGGAGGCGGGAGGCGCGCAGCTGGGGACAAGCAGGGTTTGGTTAGTTCGAAACGGGCCGGGCGGCGGTCGGTCGCTGAGCAGGGGAGAAGGCACGCGCGCGGACGCAGGGGCACGCACAGAGGTGGCGGCTCGAGTGTAACCGAAATCGCGCGCGTCTCCGCCGGCAAGGTGCGCGTCCCCGCGTACGCGGCGGGGCTGGCGCTCGGGCAGAGTTCGGCAGGTTCACCTCGGGAAACCGCCTTCTCTGCGGCCAGGCGGGAAACCCGCTCCAGCAGCGCTTGGCGGCGGAGGCGGTGGGGAGGGCTGCCAACGAGATGGTTTCGAAGGTTTTTTTAGTTGGTCGGTTTGCTTTTGTTTGTTTGTTTAGTTGTTGTTTTAAAAGAAATCTGGATCTCCCTAGGCGTCTAAATTTGGCTGTACTGATTTAAACCTCAGGACTCTCTCTCCAAGCACAGGCTGCTTCTGTGCCTCTGGGACATGATGGAAAATATTCACTGGGGTCTGTGGGAAAGGGGGGGTGAGGTGTCCCGCAAGTGCCATGCAGTGAAGTACCCGGGACCTCAGTAATGGCATTGGTGCTTTGTCAAAAGGAAAAAAGAAACTAACCTTATCTAGCAGTTTTACAGATGATTTTGAAATCCATTCACGCACTGGGGAATGGAGGGGTCAATGTAACTTGGTGTCAACTGAGGTATCTTAAAGCATGCAGTGATCTTACAGAAATTTCTTGTAGCTGGTTATTTGTCTGTGTGTATATATCCCTTTAACAGAGTGAGCTGGCAGCATGTCAGTTGTTCCTGAACTGAAAAGTTTATGCAAAACCACCAAAGAAAAAAAATTTTCACTACCTGTATTGTTTTCTCTTTCTGTTGACTGGTAAAACAAGCAGGTTGAGGGAGATTCTCCTCCCCCTCTACTCTGCACTAGCACATCTGGAATATTGTTCACTTCTGGTCTCCCCAGTTCAAGAGGGACAGGGAAATACTAGAAAAAGTCCAACGGAGAGGTACAAAGATGATGAAGCGACATCTCTTTTATGAGGAAAGGCTGAGAGCCCTGGGGCTCCTTATCCTGGAAAAGAGGACTGAGAGGGGATCTTACTAATGTTTACAAGTATCTGAAGGGTGGGTGTCAAGTAGAATGGGCCAGTCTCTTTTTAGTTGTGCCCTGTGATAGGACGAGAGGTAATGGTAGCAAGGTGAAACTCAAGAAGTTCCATGTCAACATGAGGAAAAAGTTCAGCGTGAGAGTGGCAGAGCCCTGGAACAGGCTGCCCGGAGAGCTTGTGGACCCATGTAAAGTTCTTGCATCTGCAACATTTGGCTGGCACGAAGATACCTCAGGCCTCCAAAAACCTATATGGGAATAATTACCTTTTTGTTTATTTTGGTTGTGGCTTCTGTCTTCCTCTTTTGCACATAGGATTCAAGGCGTGAGCAAACCAGAGATTTATACCTTGGGTAATGTATTTCAGCTTGTTCCTAGAAGGACTTCTTCATGCTATAGCTGCTTAGTTTCCTTGTAACCTTTTGGTAAGGGGCTTTGTTAAAAGTCTCTTGAAAAGCCAAAGTTGATATTTGACAACTGCAGAACCCTTATCCCCATATCTGTTGAATCTTTCAGAGATCTTAAATAGTTTTGAAAAGCAGGATATCCTTTTGTCAGTTCTGCTCACATAAATAATATGTTTCCATAAGTTTCAGCTTACATTAGCAGGTTTTTTTATTGCAGATTTTTTTGTTCTTGTTTCACATTAGCACATTCTAGCCCTCCAGGGACTGCTGAATGAGTTAATCCACTGTTTTACCAGCTTCATGTGCACAGGTACTTTCTGCCCCTCTGCTGCAGCTGAAGGTTCAAGGTCACAGAAGAGATCTAGCTAATCTCTTTCTTATGCTCTTTGATGCTGTGCAGAGTGATCTCTTCCCATAGCTCTTTCACTTTGTAGCACTGTTAGTGGACAACTGCACACCTTGCAGGCTATAAGACCATATGCTCCATTGATAGGCCTCAAGTACTCCCTGCAGCCTGAGGCTTGCTGAAGTGTGTCCTTCTTCCAAAGCTCCATCTGGGTCTCAGAGACTAATAGCAAAGGGATGATTACTCCAGTGGAGCCAGAGAACCATGCCCTGTGACCAGTACTGCTGAGAGCAATGTTCTACTCCAATGTAGATTAATTACCATACAGTACCTCAAGTTGGAAGGGACCTATAAGGATTGTTGAGTCCAAGTTCCTGCTCCTTGCAGGCCGATTTAAAACTAGACCATGTGACTAAGTGTTGTCCAGATGCTGCTTGAACTCCAACAGGTATGGTACTGTGGCCACTTCCCTGTGGAGCCTGTTCCAGTGACTGTCCACCCTCTCAGTGAAGAACCTTTTCCTAATATCCACCCTGAATTTACCCTGATGCAGCTTCATTCTGTTTCCTTGTGTCCTGTTGCTGGTCACCAGAGAGAGGAGATCAGCACCACCCCCTCTGCTGACCCTGCTGAGAAAGTTGTAGACTGACAAGGTCACCCCTCAGCCTTCTTTTCTCCAAGCTGAACAAACCAATTAGCTGTTAGTAACACTGAGTTTTCATCTGGACAGGCTTTTATCAGTTTCTGCCTGCTGTGGATGGGGTTAGAAGACTATTCGTGTAGAAAGTGGAATTGTGCAAGCTTGACTTAGGTAAATTTAACCTACTACAAAAGAGCACTGAGATACTTTTGATTCAGTCATATTAAGTTATCCCAATTCAAAATAAGTTAATTACATTTACGTATCTTTCTTGTGAGGTGTGGCAGAAAGAAGTAGTGCCTTCAACGGAAGAGTTGGTCATGATGAAGTCAAAGGATAGTAATAAGACAATGGCAGATTAGAAATGTGCCAGAAGGGCACAAGTAGGTGGTAATAAAAATTAATTCTGAGATGAGACCAAAACCTCTACAAATACTAATCTTCCGTAAACATGATACTGGCTTCCAGTTCTTAGTTGCAGTCAAAGCTTGAGTTATGAAGATGCCACGTATAGTAGTTTGTGGCAGTATCTCAAAAGTGCAGCACTGGCATCTGCCAAGGAAGATATTTTGGTAGATAGTATGCAGTATTTTGCAGATATGTTGAGCAGAGCATACATTGAAGAAATGAAATCTTAAGTCTGCTTTTGGATTTGTGTGGAAAAACTTTGTTAGTGACTGTCCTGGTTTGAGTGAGAACAGAACTAATTCTGTTCAGTGATTTTACTTTTCAGCTCAGTTCTTCTAACTCACTGCACTGTCTGAAGTTAGCAGCCTGTTCTCACAGGCAGTGTCTGCTTCTGGCAGTGATAACACCCCATGTTTAGAGTTACTACCAAGGATTGGTGTGCAGACCAAGGCTACTGCTGGGTCTTCTGTACCACACTGGGGGGTGCAGAAAGTGAGAGGCTTCACCTGTGGGGAGGAGCAGACAGGACAGGTGACTCTAAACTGACAAACGAGGGATTCCATCCCAGGTAAGTCATATTCAGCATAAAGCTGAGAGATCTGGAGGAACTGTGGCTCTTCTCCCCTCTTGGCCTGCTTTGCCTGCTTTGCTTGGCTCGGCTCAGCTCAGGTCCTCTTTAGGTTCTTTCCTCGGAGCATGCAAGGAGGACTCTGTCTGTCCTGCCTTCCATCCCAATCCGTGTGTTCCTGAACCCGGTACCAGAATCCAGCTCCTGAACACAGCTCCCATCTGCTGCGGGGCCCAGGCTGGGACTGCCCTGGTGCCTGCTCCACAGCATCAGTGGTGACGGTGATGGAATTGCCATCAGGGGGGTTGGGTTTGTGTAGCGTGCAGGGACAGGCTCTGACAGCACAGCCAATATCGTTGTAATCAGAAGTCACTTTATTAAGTGCAACAGTCTATATTTATACACGAAACAATCCTGATCACTCACCCAGGTGACTTCTAATTAGCCCCACACTCAAACCCAGAGTCTGTCCACATGCACTTAAAACACTTTTTGTTGACTGGCAATTTTCTTGGTTTTCCTCATACAGCACCCTGTTTTTCTCCTCTTATCCTCCTGTTTTGCCAGGTGCTTCTGCTTTTCTCATCCTTAGTCTTATCTCCTCAAGGTTGGGGCAGTGTCGGCTGTTTTTTGACCTTGCAGGCCTTAGCATAACTACTTCTATCTAACAACTATTTCTGTCCTACTCTTATCAATCCCTGCAGGTTTCATACTGGTTTTTTATATATTTGTGTATATTCCATTTTTATTATTATTAATTTCATTTTCATTCAAGCTGTTCTAGTTTCCTTTTCTAATGGGTAAGTCTCTCTCCCTTATTCCCTTTCTCTTCCGCCTTGGGGAGGGAGGGGGGTTAACAGAGAGCGTCTGTTATAGGTCTAAGTACACTGTCACCCTAAACTGTGACAGTGACACAACTCCAGTGTAAGTCTGGGGAAGAGGGGGCTGCCTAGCAGGGAAACACTTGGGAGAGGAGTTCTCTTCAGCTGTTGCTGCTAATAGCAAAGCAGTTAAACTGTCCTGTGTGTTGCAGTGTAGCTGAAAGAATCAGAAATCATTCATCTCTTCATGGATTTTTGGCCTGTGGAACTGAATTTAATTTCTTATCATTTTTTTCATGTATTAATTTTCAAAAAATATGATGCATTTGCAATTCTGCTTATAACAGAATTATAACAGTTTATGTACCTTTGTATTTGCCTAGTAATTTCATGTATAGGTCTTTCAAAGTGTCATCTAAACATAGGGACAGAATTATGTCAACTAGTGAATTGATGAGACTTTTCTAATCTAGTTTCAACACAGATAAGCCTGATAAAAGTTACAGACCTTGTCATCTATAGATTGTATTTCTTAAAAAAATAACTAGAAGCATTGGCAAAGATTTCTCATCTCCTTACTGTGAATGTAAAGTAAATGTTTATTCATGGTATTTAGTGATTGTTATATATATAATTTCAAATATGCATGTAATTTAATACAGAAAGGTAGCAATGTAAATGGATTTCAGTTTCCGTAAATGTAGGTATATAAGCAACTGAGAAGGTAAGAGACCTTGGTGTAAATCTGGTGTTTGAACCTGCTTTGGGACTTAGTTAACCCTGTAGCAAACATGAATGTCAAGAAGAAAAGCTCTGTTGCCACAACTGTATTCTTTTTTACACTTGATTTATGTGTTCATCTGTATATCTACATAGAGAGGTCTGAAGGAGCCCCCTTAGAAAGCTAGAAGGTGGAGCTGATTGTACTTTATTGTCAGAGAATCCAGCTGGAAGACCAAAAAACAAATTACTGCTTGAAGTTTTACATTTAAACACGTGTGTGTCAAGGGCAAAGCAATCCATAAAAATTTTACAGCCTAATGCAGAATTGTTTAACAATAAATGCTTATTTTTGCAAGTGCAAAAAGTGATTTTTAGAAACTGCAGAAATTTATTTTAGCATTAAGTGGTTATATAGATTTTCCTGCCACTGGAGCAGCAGAGATACTTATCCAGTAATATGTCAATCTTCTGAAGAGGCCAAGAAGTTTTAATTGGGATGGGGGTGTAGAAAGCAAAAGTACACAAGCGGAAAGACTTTACCATTCAAGGATTACCTTTTTACTTTGTAGACACATACATCTTACGAGTTTTTAATTTATTCTCAGTAGAAGATTCTCAAGGAGTTTTAAAGAATGTTAGGAGGGTCTCTTGAAATTACATACTTAATAGTTAAGTAGATGTAGAATTTACCAACTAAAGATGAAGTTGTAACTTGTTTGAAATTGATGAACTAAGATAATGTGGTAATCTGTGCCACATTTTAGCAAGAAAAGCTAAATGTAAGTGGAAAAATTACCAAGTGTTAGTTTTGAAGTTCAGTGCCTCTTATAATCGTAACATGCTTTTATTAATTTTTCTTTTAATGATTGGAGTTTACACACTAAATTCTGTGGCTTCTGCTGGTTAGAATTATAAACATGGAGCTAAATTTGGTCAGTGTTTTTCTTTTTTTTTTTTGTGTTCTGCATTTAACAGTTAACTGTACCCAGAATTGTTTCTCATGCTGTTGTTTCTTAGGCCTGTACTAGCTGTAATGAGTGCTGCCATAACTGTTAGTGAATAAAAAATTTTAGTGACTTTAAGTGGCACTTCTTTCTGTTGGGCTAAATTTCAAAGGCATTTATTAATTTCCTGTCATATTGTGATCAGATTAATGAGTAGTGACCTCTTAGGCCACTTACTATGTGCTCAGTCAGCTTGGTTAGCATCCATTTTGATCTACTGGCAGTACAATTGGGGAGAAAAAAGACAAGAAAAAAACCCAAGACTTTGTCCGGCTGGCCACATCCTTTTGGCTATAGACAACTATAGGCTAGTAGGAACACAGCCAGAGACAGGAAACTGCAGCAGAGAATAATCTTTGTAATTAAAAGAACAAGAGTACCTTTGATATGCTTTTCTGTAATTACACCAAGTGCAGTTTTGCCTTGAGGATGGCAATGTATTGTCAGAGATACCAAAGATGTTTCAACATTGATCAGGCCTTCCAAATTTAATTATAAGGAATACTAAAAATATAAATGGTTCTTTACAAGAACTGACATAGGTTTTTATAGACATAACACAAAGCAAAAACCTAAAAAAAACCCCCCATATTTTACTTTTCATGCTGTGATGATTACCAAAGTGAGAGCTGAACACTGTCATCCATATACCCAAATAAGAGTTGGTTTAAGTGCAGCCAATTCTGTCACTTTTCTTTTAATTTCTGAGGTTTGCATCTGAAATTTGCATAGGTGAATTTAACCTAGAATGTGGTGCTATGAAACAGAACAGTATTTCCTTTGGAGGAAAGCCAGCCATGAAATCCTGGAGTTGCTTATGACATAAAAGTACTGTAGAGCTTGTCTGAATGCCCTGTGAGTGATGTGGTCTTACTTCACTCAGACTCTTCTTCAGTTACCTTGTCTTTTAATTTTTTTTAAATGTTTTCCACTTGGCCTAACTGAATTTCATCTTTACAAAACTAGCTTTCCTGTCATTTCAGTGCACCACTCGAACTTCAAACTTCTCTCTCTTCTTGAATCTGTATGCATTTGGTTGTTTGTTTTGGGTTTTTTATGGAGTTCAGTGGGAGTGAATTGTCAGGTGATCTGACTTCCTCCACCTTCCATTTTATTAATTTATTTATTGTTTCCTTCCTTTTAAGTTGTGGAAGGTGGTTGTTGGAGCCTTCTCTCTTCCTTTTAGTGACAGTATTTAATTGCACTGTCCGATCTTCCATCCAGATGTATCTCTTGCAAAGAAAGTGTGTCACTTTCTCATTTTTTAAGTCAAACACTGTCTTCTGAGCAATGGATTCAGCTTTCATTTGGCTCTTTTATAGCTCTACTTCTCACTCCACAAGATCTGCTTATATGTTTTTTTGTCAAAGTCTGTAATGCACTCTGCTTAATCCAACTTCAAACTCATGGATAAAGTCAGCCTAGTAGTTGCTTGGTTGTTACTGGAAGAATAACTCTCCTTTGTATTCTCAGATGTGTTCCTCAGCTATTTTTTTTCCTCCATCTTTCTACATGCAATTTCAGAGTTACATCAATGACACTTACCATGTCTGGTAAGATAAATTCATATCCTCAATTCCTAAAGCTATTAAACATCTATGTAAATATTGAAGACCTTCAAACTGTTTGTGACAGGTGTTTTTTGTTTAATCTCAAATTTTTCTTCTCACAAATGTCTAGCTGTATCAGCGTAGTATGTAAAGGAGAATCTGTCCTTGCTGTATTTAATTCTTGTCTTTCTGGGCCCTGTAAGGAAAACGGGCAAAATGGATCACGGAGGACTCATTCTATGGCTCTTCTGTCATGATAGTAGTAGATAGTACATGATTTATGTTGTAAAGTTAACTGAATTTTTCTTACCTAATGAATAACCATAGACTTACTGTGGTTGATATTTATTTATTTCTACGTTTTTCGTAATTTTTTCTATGTTAATATGCAAGAATACAATTTTCAGAGTATTTATGTTCATGCTCCTTAGGTTTTGCAAGGAGCACCTCAGAAGGCACACTTGTTGTATGGATTCATGAGATCTCTTTATACAACCTTATAATGTTTTTATATTTTCATTTTCTTATGGTGTCATGGAATAGGCATTCTTCCTTCTGTTTAGTACCAGCACTTCAACATTTCTATTTATTTCAAAGGTCCAGTTTAATGAAATAGAAAATAAGTGAGTCATGCAGTAAGGAGATAAAAAATGGAACAAATTGGAACGAATGTGAAATGTCCAGGAATTATATATTTTGATGCTCACATAAGACAGTGGAAAGAAACTGCTCCTTATGTTAAATAAAGCATCTATAGTTTGTAGGTTTATTAGGGAAGCCAAGCATCTGGAGAAATCCACTGCCAGGAAAGTTAATCAGAGATAAGGTCAGACTGTTGTGAGAGGACAGTGACTACCTGGCTAGTTTTGTTAACATGGATTATAATATTAGCTGGTAGAAAATGGTAAATCAAGAAAGTTGTATTTTATAAAAAGAAGGATGCTCAAAAAGTGTGATTTCAGAGTTCTTAATGATTTGTTATTTGTATGGAACAGCAGTAGTGGTCCACTTCAGTTTTATAATGTATGGGATTTGTTTTTTGTGATAGTTCTGAATTCATATTACTCTTACAGAATTCAGGCATAATCCCTTTAATTTTTTTCTCAGTGTCTACTAAGATTTGATTTGAAAACTTGATAGTTTCTCTTGCTTTTTGGAGTTTTCATCAAATAGTTTTGTGCCTATAAAATCATTAGGATTTAAATGTGTTTTGCTATTTTTAATAGAAGGGCTTGTTAATTGTACCAATAGGAAATTTCTTAGTGAAAATACAAGAGATGTGAGCAATTAAAACCAGATGTGCTGTTTCTCTTGGAGACCCACATCTAGTTCTCCATGAACACCTAAGTTATATTAAAAAATCTAACACATGAAAAAGCAGGTGGCTAGTGCAGTACATTAAGTGCCCTCTTCTTCAAAAATACAAAAAAAAAAAAAATAGAGTACAACAAACTTTCTTCTATTCATTGCCCCTTCATGCCTGTATGAAACTGAAGTAAAGATTCTGACAGGTATGTACGTGTTTTAAACTCAAGTAGTTTTGAAGGAATCTAGGCACCTAAATATCTTTCAGATTCAGTTTCTGAAACTACTTTGGCAGTGTCTGACATTTCCAACAGTACAGTGGATATAATCCGTCAAGCCCTATTAAGTTAGCTGCTGTGTAATACCATTCTGTTAGGAGACACTGCTTTGGTTTTGTATGCTGTTAATGATTGCAAATACAGTTTATGTAGCAGCTTAGAGACGGGTTGGGGGGAAGTTTGATAAGGGCACTATCAGAGGACTAATGGAAGTCATGTGCCACAAAACCAAGTAGTTGTAGGGGACAGAAGGAGGAGCAGCATGTCCACCTTCTTTGCCAGGCTGGTTAATGGACTTAATAATATCTAAACCATGATAACAAGTTTTGAAATAGCAGTGGTTATGTTCATCTGAGTAGGTGAGAATACTAGGGAGGCATTTGATAATACACTATCCTCGTAGTTAAGCTGAGAAGACACAGACTAGGCAAATGAAGCTACAAAATGATAAAGAGATGTCCAGACTGTTAAGCTCAAGTCATCAGCGGTTCAAGTGCTAGGTCCTGCACTTGGGTCACAACAACCCCATGAAAAGTTACAGGCTTGTGGAAGTGTGGTTGGAGAGCTGTCTGGTGGAGAGGGATCTGGGGGTTCTCATAGACAGGCAAATGAACATGAGCCAGCAGTGTGCCCAGGTGGCAAAGAAGGCCAACGGCATCCTGGCCTGTATTAGAAACAGTGTGAGCATCAGAAGTAGAGGTGTGATTGTCCCCCTGTACTCAGCACTGGTGAAGCCTCACCTCGAGTGCTGTGTCCAGTTTTGGGCACCTCAGTACAAGAGAGATACCGAGGGGCTGGAGCGGGTGCAGAGGAGGGCAACAAAGTTGGTCAAGGGACTGGAGAAGAAATCATATGAGGATCGTTTGAAGGAGCTGGGCCTGTTTAGTTTGAGGAAGAGGAGGCTGAGGGGAGACCTCGTCACTCTACAACTACCTGAAAGGACATTGTAGAGAGGCTGGTGCTGGTCTCTTCTCTCAGGTAATTAGTGACAGAACCAGAGGGAATGGCCTCAAACTGTAACAAGGTAGGTTTATTCTGGACATTAGGAAAAAATTCTTCACTGAAAGGGTGGTGAGATATTGGAATGGGCTGCCCAGGGAGGTAGTTGAGTCACCATCCCTGGATGTGTTTAAGCATCTCTTAGATGTGGTGTCGGTGGATATGGTCTAGGGGTGAACTTGTAGAGTAGGGCTAATGATTGGACACGATGATCCCAAGGGTGTTTTCCAACCTGAGTGATTCTGCGATTCTGTAAAGTTTGAGACAGCTGCTCAGAAGAGGCTTCCATGGAGGTTTATTCTGTGTGCAAAGATGGTGAACATGTTCCTAGTGACCAGGGTGCTGGGTAGGAAGGCGTGCGCAGCGGACTTGGTGGTGACACCAGCGTGGAGGGAGCAGTTGCTCTACTGCAAGAGGATAGAGCTGCCATTTAGAGAAATGTTGACTAACTGTCTTGTAATCAGGAACCTCACAAAATTTAGCAAATTCAGAGGTCTGTGACCAGGGCTGAACAAGCCTTGGCAACATTGCTAGCCTGCGTACTGGCCAGCAAGGGAACAACCCTGCAGCAAAGACCTAGGGCACTGAGGTGGGCAGCAGGCTGAGTGGGGACCAGCAGTGTGCCCTGGTGGTGGAAGAGGTCAAGTGTATCCTAGCTGTTTCAATGAGAGTGTAATTGTATTTCAACTTAAAAAAACCCCAAATTATTCTTCGTGAGAGTGGTTAAATGCTAGAGCTGTTTCCGTGGTAAGACTGTGGAGTCTCCATCCTTGAAAGTGCTCAGATTAGGTTGCTAAAGGCCTTTGAAATTATTCCTACTTTGAGTGGGAAGCTGGTCTAGATGACCTCTGGAGATTGCTTCCAGTCTGAATGAGTCTTTTTATAGCTTCGTACTGGTGTGCTTTGCCTGAGTTAATACCACTGTTTTCTCAGACCAGGCAATTCTAATTTTCTCAGTGCAAAATCTCATTGTTGTAGTCCATCTCATTTCCGTCAGTCTGTTAATGAGGTACTTGGTGTGCAGTCTAATCTTGTTTTTGTTAGCTTTTATGAGCATGCTTGCCAAATCTACTTTAGTTATGAAACTAGTGTTTCCAAGTTAAAGAGGAAAGGTTCTATGCAACAGACTTAGAATCATTGAATAGTTTCATCTGGAAAAGACCTTCAAGATTGTAAAGTCTAACCTTACTCCTAGCCATATCAAAAACCACTAAACCACATCCCTAAGCACATCATCTGCCTGGCTCTTAAACACTTCCAGGGATGGTGACTCCACCACCTCCCTGGGCAGGCCAGTCCAATGCCTGACAACCCTTTCTGGAAAGAAATGCTTCCTAATGTCCAGCCTGAACCTCCCCTGCTTCAACTTCAGGCCATTTCCTCTTCTTCTGTCAATTGTTAAGGTCTCCCCTCAGCCTTCTTTTTCTTGAGACTAAACAGCCCCGGATCCTTCAGCCTCTCCTCACAAGACACATGCTCCAAACCCTTTACTAGCTTTGTAAGCCCACTTCTGGACCCTCTCCAGCACCTCAACGTCCTCCTTGTAGAGAGGGGCCCAAAACTGGACACAGTATTTGAGGTGTGGCCTCACCTAAGCTGAGTACAAAGGGGTGATCACCTCCCTGCTCCTGCTGCCCACACTGTTCCTGATCCAGGCCAGGATGCCATTGTCCTTCTTGGCCACCTGGGCACTCTGCTGGCTCATGTTCAGGAGGCCATCAGTCAACACCCCCAGGTCCTTCTGTGCCTGGCAGCTCTCCAGCCACTCCTGCCCCAGCCTGGAGCGCTGCTGGGGGTTGGTGTGGCCCAAGGGCAGGGCCTGGCATTTGGCTTTATTGAAACTCATGGAATTGGCCTTGGCCCAGCGATCCAGGCTAGCTAGATCCTTACCCTCAAGCAGATCAACACAGCCAGCCAGCTTGGTGTCATCTGCAAATTTACCAAGGGTGCACTCTATCCCCTCATGCAAATCATGGATGAAGATGCTAAACAGGAGTGGCCCCAGTACAGAGCCCTGGGGGACACCACTCGTGACTGGCACCCAACTGGATTTAACTCCACTGACCACAGCTCTCTGGACTTGTCCATCTAACCAGTTTTTTACCCAGGAAAGTGTATGCCCATCCAAGCCAGGAGCAGCCAATTTCTCTAATAGAACACTGTGGGAAACGGTGTCAAATGCCTTGCTAAAGTCAAGACAGACAACATCCACAGCCTTGCCTTCACCCAACAAGCGGGTCACCCTGTTACAGAAGGAGATCAGGTTTGTTAAACAGGACCTGCCCTTCATAAACCCCTGTTGACTGGGCCTGATCACCTCGTTGTCCTTCTTGTGCTGCATAACAGAACCCAGGATGATCTGATCCATCAGCTTTCCTGATACCAAAGCCAACTGACAGGCCTGCAGTTCCCCAGATGATCCTTCTGTCCCTTCTTACAGATGGGTGTTATGTTGGCTGACTGCCAGTCTGCTGGTACCTCCCCAGTTTTTGTTGTTTGTTTTGGTTTTTTTTTTCTCCACTGGGACATTCAGTTTTTATTGAACACTTTAAGTAAGCTGGGTATATATTACTAGCAATTATTATTAACAGTAATAAAACACAAGAGTTCTACATTCACCCGTGCCTTACGTGGGAGGGAGTAAAGCTGCTCCCAGCCTTGCCAGGGGAGAGGTGGGCTGGTCGCACTGCCCACGACCCCCTTCCCCCCAGTGCCAGGATGGCACCCTGGCCCCTCTGCCAGAACTGGGGTACACAGGGTGCTGTGCCAGCTCAGCACCCAGCTCTTGGCATTGGGTGGGCTGGCAGGCCTCCCCATGTGCTGTCCCATGGGTACCACCGCTATCCCAGCCCTTTGTGCGCTCATCCCCACCTCAGGGGCGGGCTGTGCCCCCACACTTCTGAGGAAACGTGGACACCCACCAGCCCCACAAGATCCCCAAAACACACACACACACGTCCCACCCCCCCATCTTCCCACCCCCTGGCCTGAGGGGCTGTGAGGGGCTCCTGCTTCTCCCAGGAGAGCAGGCTCATTGTACACCCCTCTGTGAGAGCCCTTGGGAAGGGGCGGGGGGGGGGGAGGTTCTGCATCCAGGGTTTGAGCTAGACTTCCAGCTTTCTTACTCAGAAGGAAGTATTAATTGTAAGGTACCTTTCCTAAGAAATGCAAAGCACCTAGATTAGGTACAAAGCAATGCGGTTCTGATGTTTGATGTAATGACTGCAGTATTCAACATTTAAACGTGTATTCTGCATGCAGTAAAAATCAACATGTTGTAATAAAACATAAATATTTACTGTTTAATAACAAGTACACTATTTCAAAATCCGTTATTTCTGTGCATTATACCAGGAAAACAGTTGACTGCTTTGTAAGACCGATGCTAAATCCAAATCGAAGTGAAAGTCTGTTCGACAGAAGTGCCTGCTATTCCGAAAAAGGCCGCGAGAGTGTAGTGTAGCATTTATAGTGCTCTCGCAGCGGTATCAGGAAGTCTTCAGAACGTTGCTTACTTGCACACTGCCCTTTTTTCATGCGGTGTTATAACATTGAGTTATCTGTTCCTGAATGTATAAACGCGACTCCATTCTTTTACCATCTGTGGCAGCGAAAGTGAATGGTACACTAGAATACTTTAATCGAAGATTCTATTGGTAATTCGTCTTATGAAGCGCTGTTAACTATTTTTTTTTCCTTACATTCAGCTGAAGACAAACTGCAGAGAATGGTAGATTTTCCTTTTAGCAGGAGTATATACTCTTTAAAGAAGTTTTGTCTGATACAAGGCATCTACTGTTATGTAAATGCTAAATATAGATTACAAGGGGCTTTCTATTGTGATTTTGTCTGTTTTACCAAAATAAATTATAGCAATACCTTCATTTCATTGCTTTTTTGTTTGGGTTTTTTTTTGTGTTTTTTTGGTTATTTGTGAAAGGAAGAAAGCTTAAATTCAGAGCTATAAGTGACAGGATATAGCATTGTTGCAGGGATTGAGAGACACAAAACCTTGACTCTTCTTTTAACTTCTGAAAGATGGGGGGGTACTGAGCCTGCGTTCATTAAAAATCAATGGCAGAATTCACTTCTGACTTCATCCATGCTGTAGAGGTAACTTTAATTCCAAAACTGAAAAACCGTAAGCTGTGACATGGAAAGTTAATGTTAGAAGATTTTATTTTTGAGTAGATTGTTTCAAGGTTACTCTTAGTGTCAAGTTGTAATTATGTTTTTTGTAATCAAGAAACCAACAACACAAAAACAACAATGCACGAAACTTTTAGGTACTTTAACTTCAGATTTGCAGGCTGCATTTACACAGCTTCAGTTGCTGCTTGAACCACTAAGTGCAGCTGCAGGGCACTTGTGATCTCCAGCTACCAGTGTCTTAGTCCCTCAGTTTCTTGATCTGCCTTTTCCCTACCCTCTGCAGTGTTCACTGTGACCCTTTGTTCCACACGGGTGCGCAAGAGCCTGTGCTTTCTCACACCAAGGTATCAGACTGAGAAGGAGAGGGGCAGAAGCTCTGGGTAGCCACAATTTCTGAGTCCTCCATGGTAAGGCTCTTTGGGCCAGCATGCAGGGAGCTAGCAAGCCTACCAGACCGAGGGAAAAAACAGGACCCTGCCTGCTAATCCTGGCAGGTCAGAAGAGGTCATCTACTGCACGGAACTCCCAAGTTCTAAGTGCAATACATTTTTGATCCTCTTCTGGATTATAATGAAAGCTTGCTGCCAGCAGAGAATCAGAATTGGGTTCTGTGTCTGTATTTTTGTTTTGGTTTGGTTTTTATTTGGAAGAACCCTACCATTCTGCTGAAAACAGGCTGAGTAGGAGGCAGAAGCTAACTTCCTTAGGCTGTTCCAGTGCTTGCCTGTCAGTTACGTATGTTCTTGTGTTTGGAAATGCAGATGTTAGCAATGCACTGGGCTGATTTGTCTTGTAGATCTTTATAAAACTGTAATAAAATTTGTGTGTAATTATGTACATACACAGTTGAGACTTGCATAATTATTTGTCACTAACCTAAACAGAAGCTGAAATACTGCTAAAAATGCTAAATGCTGGCGAGTATATTAATGCCTGCTAAAATTACATTCCGCAATATTAAATAAAATGTAATATCAAATAGAGGTTTTTTTCATTTTGAGGCTGCTGTGATTGGAGTGGTGAGGAGCAGGTGCAGCAGTGGGGACTATAGGCTCAGTGCAGCCCAGAGATGATGGTGGATGGCTGGTTACTGCCTGCTGAGGGCACCCGCTGCTTGGCACCAGCACTCCGGGCTGGGTTTCAGCTTTGTGACCCTTGCCAGGGAAGTTACACAGCTGTTGTTTTCTAAGTTATGACCATTTTTGCTTCTTTGGACTGTCTCATAGCTTACTGGACTCTGCCCTCTTCCAGTCCATGCCTTCAGGATAGTTTTCAGTTTATTATTTTCAATTTTATTCAAGAAAATAAGATAACGGAAATATTTTGAGCCAGGTCAGGAGAAATCTTCCTAGTACATGATGCTTATGCAGTTAAGGAGGCAACAACTCTAATTCTTGTCAAGTAACTGCTCACTCCTTTTCTCCTTTTTCATGTTTAAGCCTTTAGAAAGGGGAATAGGTCAGATTGAATAACTGGGATTTGTAAAATCTTGCCTACACAAAGCAGATTCTGTGTTTCTTCAATTAAAATCAATGGAGAGACATAAATTAAGGAAAGGTTAGAAACAAAAATGTGAAAATAATCTCTTTGACAGTCTTTATTTTTATAAACATTTTGTAGTTTTATGTTGGAAATGGTTTGGTACAGCATTTTCAGATGTAGGCACTTACTAACCATCTTTTAAGCAAGCTGTATGTCAACTTAAATAAACCGTAGCTGGACTGAACTTTATCACATAAGGCCAACGGCACAGTTACTTATTTTGTAATTGCTATTTCAAAGGCTAAAGCAGTAACAAGCATTTGGGGAAACACAACTCTTCAGTTTGAAGCAGACGTTCAAACAAATGTACTTTTGTAGTGTTGCAGAAAAAATTATCTTCAGCCAACAATTTCCTCAGACCTCATATAACTTAAGATGCATTAATTTAGGACCCTCATATGCTCTTTAAAAATATACTTATGTTCTATTTTTACACTGTTAACTTGAGTGTTCTCTGCATATATGCAAATGGATGAAAGAATCGAGATGCTGATTCTTTTGTTGGAATTTTTTTTCTTTTTCTGATTGGTGGATTTCCCAGTTTTCTGGGAAATTCTGAGCTTTTCCACAAGACTTTTTTTGTTACAGAGTTTTTCTGGTGTGTCTTTTCTCATGACAGCCTCTACACTTCTGAGACAGGTTGGGAATTACAAAGCTGACAGTATAAAATTTCAATTTAACTTCTTAATCTTAATGTCTCAATGGCTTGTTTTAAATGCTATTACTACTTCACCTTCTTCAACAAATTAAAAGCTCTGCTAACTGTCTGGCATCAGGCTTGTCAGAATGCCAGCTATTTTGCCAGACTGTAGAGCCAAGATGCATGAAAATGTCAACAGTCTCAGGCTCATTAGTTTTCTTCTTTCCTGGCCTTTCTGCAATGACCGCAGTGCTGCATAAGCTAAATGATACTGTTTTATTTACTCCTGTTAGTTACAGTGGAAACCATAGCCAACTTTAATGTAAATGGATGAAATAATTGAAAGAGTGTTCTCCTATTGTTTTCTTAATTTCAGTTATTTTCAAGGAAAGCTGCCTGCCAAGATCTGCTTCCATATAGTAAGTCAGGAAAATACACAGGATATTTAGTTCTTTTCTTCTTCATCTCTGTTTTCTTTTATAGCATTGGAAGATACTTGTTTTTAATATGTTCATATTAACCTTGTACATCTACCACGAACATTCCAGACTAAAAAATCCCCAAGCTTACTTCTTTGTTCTTTATTTGCCATTTAATTGGTTAGACAAAAAGGTTATTTGCCTTGGGAAATGGTCACATGAGAATAGAACACAACTTAAAGCCTTTAATAAAGGGGACATGGACCTTGCTCACATTTCTGAAATATATTGGCTTTTGTCTGTATGTCTTCAGCATGAAAATATGTAAAAGAACACTCCTTGAGGACAGTTTACACTTAATGTAAAGCATTCATAGAGATGCTGTACTAATTATCTACTGATGCTACTGATTTTGCTGGATAACCTGTTACTGACAAAGCCTAAAGGAAATGTCCATATTAATTAAAGTACTTGCAATGTAGTTGTATTGTTATAAATTTCTCTGTAAAAGCCACTTCACCTTTAAGTGATAATTCTCTAGATACACCTATCTCTTCAATTAATAATAATAATAAAGATGCTAATAATAATAATAACAACAATCTGCTGTACTATTTACTTAGTGTGCAAAACCACTGTGAAAAATATAATAATACAAAGTAGAAGTGGAGATTGGAATGATAAATAAACACTAAATTATGTTGTGTGGTGGACTCACTTGAGGGAAGGGATGCCATCTAGAGGGACCTTGACAGGCTTGAGAAATGAGCCAAGGCAAACTGCATGAGGTTCAACGAGTCAAAGTGCAAGATCCTGCATTTGGGCTGGGCCAATCCCAGGCACAATTACAGACTGGGTACAGAGTGGGTTGAGAGTAGCCCTGAAGAGAAGAATTTGGGGGTGTTGATTGATGAGAAGCTCAACATGAGCTGGCAGTGCACTCATGTGGCTCAGGCGAACCATATCCTAGGATGCATCAAGAGGAGTGTGGCCAGCAGATCAAGAGAGGTGATTCTCCCTCTTTACCCTGCTCTTGTGAGACCCAAACTTGAATACTGTGTTCCTACCATAAGTGGGATATAGATCTGTTGGAACGAGTCCAGAGGAGGTCCACAAAGATGATCCAGGGGCTGGAGCACCTCTACTACAAGGACAGGCTCAGGGAGCTGGGATTGTTCAGTGTGGAAAAGAGAAGACTCTGGGGCGACCTTATAACTGCCTTCCAATACTTGAAGGGATCCTCCAGGAAGGCTGGAGAGGGACTCTTCACAATAGTGTCCAGTGATAGGACGAGGTGAAATGGTTTTAAACTGAGGGAAAATAGGTTTAGATTGGATCTTTGGAAAAGGTTCTTCAGTAGGAGGGTGATGAGGCTCTGGAATAGCTTGCCCAGAGGGGTTGTGGATGCCCCCTCCTTGGAGGTGTTCAAGGCCAGGTTGGATGAGGCCTTGAGCAACCTAGCGTAGTTGAGAGGTGTCCCTGCCCATGGGGGGGAGGTTGGAGTAGAGGATCTCTAAGGTCCCTTCCAGACTAAGCCATTCTATGATTCAAGAAATCCACTAGCTGATGCAATTTTTCAAAAGACAGGAATGTTGTTCTTAATGAGAACTCTGATCTTGTCACAAAGTAAACGACTATTTCCATCCCTTAACTCTGGAGAGTTGCCTTTTTTTGTTCAGTTTTAGTCTTAAATCTGGGAAGAAAGACATACTGTATTTTTTGTAAATAAGGCTTTCAAATGTTTTGCTGTGGTTGTTCAAATTCAGACCAGTTGAGTTTTGACTGAAAAATCATTACAAACCGATAGTTGTTGCTGAAAAAGAAATGAGTTGGTGATGTAAATTCCATTTCCAGTGTCTGGGTGTCAACAGCAGGAAAGTCCAAGCTCAAAATCATCACTAACACAACAACTTCTTTAAGACTTGCATAGTTCTGATGATTTTGTGTTTCGAGATACATTTTAGCTCTTCCCCCCACCCCCCCAGTAAAAGCTCAGGACATAGTTCCTGCAATGTACTGGGTTACTCTGAAAGTAAATATTGGAATGGGACCACCTATAGTCTGTGCTCCTATTCTGATCACTTACTTTGTGGAACTTGAGTGTAGGAGCTGGGTGTGGTCTATTGTTTCTTTTTTTTTTTTTTTTTTTTTGACATCTGTGGCTCAACACCTGCTTTGTATTGTAACGTAATGGGCATGTAAAATATGCTCTCATGCTTAGCGTGCTGGTGAGGACTGAAAGACCTGAGAGCTGCTTGCACATGGCCTTACAGCTATATTGTTTTAAATAGGGATTTGTGCTGATAAACCATAGTCAGAACGAATGGGTCAGGCCCTAAGTTTGCATGGTGGAGAGTTAAACATTGATGACCAAGAGGAGCCTGAGGATCAACATAAATACAGGACAACTGAAGACTGATATTTCGTGGCTGATAGGAACTGTGGTTCTGGGATTTTCTGAACCAAAAAATCTTATCTTCATGCTTTAATAGCTCTTGAAGGTGGATACCTTTTTTTCCTGCTGTGTATTTTTTGTTTCCATGATCATGGAATAAGATGTACAATGCAGCTATTCAAGAAACAGATGCAAGTGGGTGTTTCCTTTTGAATTTTTTCTCTGCTGCTATTGCTTGATGCCTGTGCAAACTAACTGCCTTAGTCTTTGTTTGGGCTTTCTGAAGTCCGTTACTCTGGACAAAGGCCCAGGATTGTTTAAAATTTTAAGACGGCAGTAGTTTTCAAATTGGTGGAAAAGGCTTGATTGAGTATGATGGAAAACATAATCCAGATTTTGGTCAGGGGGTTTGTTGCCCATATTGCTGAGAGTGGAAAATGGGAAAGACAAAGGATGTATCTTCTCACCACAGCACCTAGGAGCAGGAGAACTGCTGAGAGCTGGTGCCAGGGGAATCTGAGTGCTAGGAAATAATTCTGTTATCTTTTAGCTTCTCACTAGTAGTGCATGCCTTCTTGAGAAGCAGGCACATGGCTCTGTCTCCCTGCCCTCCTTTCTGAACCTCTTTCTGTATGTGATCTCTGATTGTCCTCTGTCCCCATCACGTTATCTTCTCACACTGCAGCATCCCCTGCCCATGGTTGTTCCAGTGATGTAATACTAGGTTGGTTCAAAGGCAGTTTTTGTCTAAAAATACTGTATTGTGTTTTGGGTGTGTCTGTTGTATGTCATGCCTCTTTACATTGTGACCAAGCTTGTTTCATTGGTAGTGGCTTGTGGCAAGAAGAACAGATTTTGTTTCATCATCTGTACTCATCAGAAGTACAGTTCATCAACTGTTTCATCAGAAAAGTCTGGAAACTAACTTGTCAGATACAGTGGTTACCTGTATTGAATTAATCACTTTTATGGTAACGCTGGTTTGGAAATGTGTGGTACTGCCTTGAATCTCTTCTGTTACAAAATGCTAAACAGAGTCTGGTGTATTTTAAGGAATTTAAAATATAGTGCTGCGGTGCCTTTTCCTGAAACTAGATGGAAAAGTTTTGAAACTTGTAACAGAATACATTGCAGATTTGAATTGATCTGGTCGGATAATGCCCTAAATGCATGTTTCGAGGAGAGTGCTTCTTTGTTTCTGCCTGGCACTCCAGAGCAATGAAATGCGGAAGGTGGTATTTGTCAACATTATACTGAGTCCTGACATTCAAACTCCATGCTTCTAGTTCACAGAATCACAGAATCATTTAGGCTGGGAAAGACCCTTGGGATCATTGCGTCCAACCATTAACCCTACTCTGCAAGTTCACCCCTAGACCATATCCCCTAGCACCACATCTAAGCGATGTTTAAACACATCCAGGGATGGCGACTCAACCACCTCCCTGGGCAGCCCATTACAATATCTCACCAGTCATTCCATGAAGAATTCTTTCCTAGTGTCTAGTCTAAACCTACATTGTTTCAGCTTTAGGCGGTTCCCTCTGGTTCTGTCGCTAATTACCTGAGAGAAGAGACCAGCACCAGCCTCTCTACAATGTCCTTTCAGGTAGTTGTAGAGAGTGATGAGGTCTCCACTCAGCCTCCTCTTCCTCAAACTAAACAGGCCCAGCTCCTTCAAACGATCCTCATATGATTTCTTCTCCAGTCCCTTGACCAGCTTTGTTGCCCTCCTCTGCACCCGCTCCAACACCTCAATATCTCTCTTGTACTGAGGTGCCCAAAACTGGACACAGTACTCGAGGTGAGGCCTCACCAGTGCTGAGTACAGGGGGACAATCACCTCCCTACTTCTGCTGCTCACACTGTTTCCAATCCAGGCCAGGATGCCATTGGCCTTCTTTGCCACCTGGGCACACTGCTGGCTCATGTTCATTTGCCTGTCTATGATAACCCCCAGATCCCTCTCCGCCAGACAGCTCTCCAACCACACTTCCCCAAGCCTGTAGTGTTGCTTGGGGTTGTTGCAACCCAAGTGCAGGACCTGGCACTTGGCCTTGTTGAAACTCACACCATTAGCAGTGGCCCAGCGATCCAGTCTATCCCAGTCTCTCTGGAGAGCCTCCCTATCCTCATGCAGATTGACACACCTGCCTAACTTGGTGTCATCTGCAAATTTACTGGTGGTAGACTCTATGTCCTCATCAAGATCATCAATAAAGATGTTAAATAGAAACGGCCCCAGCACTGAGCCCTGGGGAACACCACTTGTGACCTGCTGCCAGCTGGATTTAGTACCATTGGCCACTACTCTCTGGGCCAGTCCGTCCAGCCAGTGCTTGATCCAGCAGATCGTATTCTCATCCAGGTCATGAGCAGCTAGTTTTTCCATTAGAAGTCTATGGGGAACAGTGTCAAATGCCTTCTGGAAGTCCAGGTAGACCACATCCACAGCCTTTCCCTCCTCCAGTAGTCGGGTCATCTTGTCATAGAAGGAGATCAGGTTTTTTGGTAAGATCTGCCTTTTCTGAACCCATGCTGACTGGGCCTGATCTGCTGGTTGCCCTCTATATGGCTTGTAAGAGCACTCAAGATGCTCCATAACCTTCCCTGGCACAGAGGTCAGACTGACAGGTCTATAGTTACTTGGATCCTCCTTTCTGCCTTTCTTGTAGATGGGTGTCACATTTGCTAGCCTCCAGTCCATTGGGACCTGTTCATCAGTTCACATTCCCTATGCATTGGAAGATGATGTTACACAGAATATAAAGACACTGAATTACTTCATAGGTGTCTCATAGTGTAGTGGTAGAGCTTTTGTATTAATTAAAACAAATATTGCAAATTTCTGATCATCTGAGTTAATTTACTTCCGTGTCAGATTACTTGTGGCTGCTGTCCCTAATTGTGTTGAAAAGAGGACAAAAGCCTCTGTGCAGAGTAACTGTAGGATTTCTTTACATAGTTACCTCTTTACACCTGAAGGCAGTTTCTTTGCAAGGTAGTTAATACATGGTGGCAGGTAACACAGAAATAAGATTTTTTTTCTGTTGTGTGTAATCTTTTCTTTGGATATAGTATCTTTTCGTGGACTCAATGGACTTGATGATTGTAAAGGTGTCTTCCAACCAAAATAATTCTGTGATTCTGTACATGTTTTTACAGAGAAGGTTATCAGAATAATTAGTCTTTCACTCTTTAAATGTTTCTAATGATGAAGAGGTCGATGAGCTGGGAATGACAACATTTGTGCGATTTGTCCAGGAATGCAGGTTGACTAATTAGTAGATATCACCATCAGTTTTGAAAGTTGAGTTTTATTAATTAATATACATATATAATTAATCACCCTTTAAGTTACAAGTTTGAAATGCAGAAGGCACAAATAATTTTCACTGTGATTTGTATTAGATGCTTCTCCATTTAAATACAGCATTTTACTTGGGAAACATATTTTTCATTAAGTTCACTGCTACACCGTTTAAAAAAAAAAAAAAAAAAAGAAAAAACCCAAACAAAACAAACCAAAACTGCACATATATTTTTTAATTTTAACTTCTTATGGAAAGCAAAATCTCAGCATTAGGCTTTTTCCTTTTTTCTTGCCAGGAAGCTGGTGCTATACAGGTTACCAAGTGGAAAAGGAAGCGCTTTGTTGATTTTTTTCAATACTATCTCCACCTGTGTTTCTGATACCATGTTTTTAATTCATATGGCTGTTGACTGTTAATGAAGTTTGTAAGAATTTAATTTTAAATTTTTATGCCTCATAACCAGTGAGTTCCAAAGTCTTTTGAAAAAGACTGGGGGATAGGATGAAAGCTGAAACACAGTGGAGTCAGAATAATCTCCTATGCCTGATTTTTCTCAGGAAATGCCATTACACTAAGGCTTGTAAATTTTGCTTGAGTAAAGAGTGTTCAAAATAAGCTTGAAAGAAACTCAAATCATGTTGATGGCTCCTTGAGTTTCTCCGCATTTCATGAGATCTGTAGCACTTCTCAGAAAGATGGCTTTTCAAAAGTTACTTTAAAGAGAAATTGGAGAGCTGATATGCATGTAATTAGAAAACTGAGGCTAAATGAGATGAGCTTCTATTGCGTTTTACTTCAGATAAGTTTTTATTTCTTGATCTTGTCTGTGGGTGTCAGTCTTCTGTAGGCTAGTTGGTTTGAATGGTTGTGAGAACAGTACGTAAGGAGGAGAGTTAAAACAACAAAATGTGATGACCGTGAATACTGTAATTAAATCTGAAGCATGGTAGAGATGATACTTTGTTATTTCTCTGCTCCAGGGTAACTGAGCATGAGATGGAAGGACTACTAGCACTGCAACTGTGAGAAATATTTACATAGTAATGTTACACAGCCCTTCTTGTAGTGCCTTACAATCGCTCTGCCACATTACCTACAAACTACCTGCTGTTTGGAAAATAAGGGCAGCTCATAGGAATTGAAACAGGGCAATGATTGAATTGGCTCATCCTGTTCAATTTTAGAACAAAGAGGGAGAACTCACAAGTAATTAATTTATTATTTCAGTATTACAGCTCACAATTTCCCTCTTAGTAGTTTAAAAGCATGTGTGAGCTAACAAAGCATATCAGCAGAGCTTGTATATTTGGGACACCAGCTATGGAGTTTCTGCTTTAAATCTGAATTGTACTTACTAGGATCAGAGGATGGGCAGCTTTTTCAGAAATCTCAGGTCTGCTGTGTAGACTTAGGTAGAGTTAACTTTAGACTTACCTTTAATGTACAGTTCAGGTGGTGACCATGGCAGTGTGGCTCTTCTTGTAGGTTGTATTCTTACTATCAGCAGAGCTACAGAAAATAACAAATCCTTCTCCTGGCTTCACTGGCTCTGGGTTTGCCAGATGGGCCTCAGCCATGTAGAGGATGAAGTAATCCATTACTTCACTTCTGTTCAGTGAAAGAGGTTTTCATGTAATAGGCATGGCTTCTTATCTTCCATGGAAGTTGTGGCAATTGCATCCGTTCACCCACTGTGTAGCCACAGGGCAAGGGAAAGCAGAAACATAATATACTCAGCAAATTCTTTTTAAGGTGGCAATAAGCCCTGTCAGTTACAGAAGGCTATCCCAAAGGAGCTGTAAGATTTTGCCTACAGAAATACAGAAGTACATTCAGACAAATTTTAGAAATAAAATATGAAAAGTGAAAACTTATATTAAGGTGATCTCCAGATACTGCAACTGGTATTGTATACATTGATTTTAAATCGTGCAGAATGGTCAAGAATGGAAGAATGGCCATACTAGAGCATATCAAATCTCCATTTGCACAATGTGCTGTCACTAGCCATGAAGAGATGTAGTAATGAATGTGTACATGCGTCTAAAGAAGAAAGGGTATGCATATGCTGATACTTCTTTCCTTTCTCCAACTGCCTTTAGCTTCAGGAAGTCTCTGAGTTGGCTGTGGCTTTGTACCTTCAGTGGCAGTGGATCCATAGCTGATGGATTTATATTTCACAATTTTTTCCAGTTTCCTTTGAGCCCATGTAAAGTTTTTGTATCCACAGCATTGATCAGCAAAGAGATCTCTGACCCTTGGCATGAGGAATTACTCCTTGTGTTTGTTTTTGGCTTGACTTCACCAGTCTTTTTTTGCACTTGTAGTCCAAACCAGAGATTTATGTAATGGCATAATAATGTTTGCTGTTTAATTCTTTCATCCTTTCCTAGTAACACTTCACAGCTGATCTACATTTTTGAGAACTGACAGGCATTAAATTGCCGTTTTCACAGAGCTGTTTATCATAAGGCCTTGCTCCTGAATGTCATGCCATATTAACCTCAGACTCTGGGTTTTTCTGTATGTTGAGTTAGGATCGTTTCTTCCTAAGTGTATCACTTTATCTATGTTTACCTTAATCCACTCGTCCTTTCAAGGTCTTTCTGTAGCTGTAGTGGTTATGGTGGAGGGTGCAAAATTTAAAACCATTTTTGATTTCTGTTTTTCCTCTAATATAAAACTGTCAAAAATGACTATTTTTTTCTGAGATACTATAAAATGTATGATCTTGTACCTTTGAACTTCCAACATAGCTTTGTAAAACTCCTGAATGTTGTTTTAATGGATGTGTGTAATGGACTTGTGTTAGCGTAAAACACATATTAAAATATTAGTATTAAGCATACAGTAAGTTTTTGGGCATTTCTCCAGACTTCTCAGGTGGGTTTTGACCTTGAAACCCTTGGTGATTTGACCTAAACAGCAAAGAAATCAAATTCACTCAAAGTAGCCCTTTCTGTTTGGGCAGGCCTGTTTCTCTGGAAATATGGAGTCTGGGAGCTGACCTTGGCAGTATGTGTTGGAACATTAAAATGTTGCCACAAGTGATAGTAGTTTAAAAACATCAACTTCCGCTTAATTTATTGCAAGCATTGTTTCTAGAACATGTGCTTGGCACACTTTACCTCTTTGTATCTTTTCCTACAAATGCTGAGCATAAAATTGTAACAGTGTTATTATTTGTTTACTCTGGGTTTAAATACTGGAAGTACTGACCTTTAGTATTCTGAATGTGGGTGTAAGGGTACACTCATTTGCATTCCAGCAATGATGTCTGTTTTCAGAAGACTTTTGAACATGTAACAAAGTAAAAGTTATTACTCCTGAAGCGAGTGAGGAAATTTATATTTGTAGGAAAATCATACAGAGACTTGGAAAGAGTTTTAGAATTAGCTCACTATTTTCCAGGCTGCTGCATACATATTCACTTCTAGAGTATCTCTGCCCAGAAACTGGTAATCACACTATCACGCAAAGCTGGACACAACAGTACAGCACAGTCAACTGTCAAGATTCAGTTCTGCTGGGAAGGTAGACCTAAGTGTTGCTCTGAATCTGGAAGTATTAATAACAGAAAGAAAATTGAGAAGTCCGTGCATATGCAAGGCTGCCTTTTGCATATGGAGCACTTTTGCAAGACAGAGAATGGAGGTTTTTTTAAAGTCCCACCAATATGACAGGCTACTTTCATGTTAAGTTTTTAAACTAGAAATTCTGTATTGAAAAGTAAGTAAGAATCCACTGGATAGCTTTGAGCTGTAGTGAAACTGCATACGGGTGAATACTACTGTAAAATTTTTCACCTTCAAATCCTAATTTCCCCCCACAAATCTTTTCCTTAATATTCTGAAGACTAATGTTCCTGTGTAGAGCAGATTGGTACTTTCATTTCCAGAAATGTGAGAAAATGGATGTTCATCATTAAATAAATTCCCTGTTGCTGCCCCTACTCTTCTGTACCATCAGCTGCATATGTAGGGCAAAACTGAAGCAGAATCTTTAAATGGAAGAAAAACACAAAAGGACTTTTCTGCCTAGGTGGTCTTTCTCAGAGCAAAGGCAGCTTTTGTGATGGTAGAACAGAACTTCTCTTGTTCTGCAGTGCTTCCTACCCTACTGATGTAGACTGGAAATGTCAATTTCATGGGGCAATATTTTTTTTTTTTTTTTTTCCTTCTCGGCACAATAACCATTAGGTGCCAAAGTGAAAGCATGGAAGTAAGTCTTATGCCTCCAGGATGAGGTTGTAAAAGTACGTATTGAACACAATTAGGTACCTAATTGGGTACTTAAATTTAAGTAATATATATACATGTGTAAGTGATTAAATTATATTGGAAGGTATTTTGTTTATCATGGTTCATGCTCTGCTCCCTACAAATCAAATTATAGGTGAGGTTTTTTTTCTGTAAATGTTTGAAAATTCTTGCTTTCTGGGTAATGGCTTTTTTTGTTGTTGGTTTTTTTGGGTTTTGGTTTTTTTGTTTGCTTGGGGTTTGTTTTTTTTTTTTTCTTGTGAGGTTAATAAAGCTAAAAAAACTACCCGTGAAATATAAAAGCCAGTGTGGAAAATACAAAAAGCACATGCAAAAATGAGACCTGAAATAAGTAAGTTATATCTAGCTAACTTTGTTATAGTTAAACACCCTGAGGTCAGAAATGACTGGAAACTGTTTCCATCTGCTTATGCTAGTGAACAATGCAGCTCTGTGGATTGAAGTAATCAGCTAACTGTTTTGGAATGGTATTGTGTAGTAGATTTTCATGCGTTAATCTCTTCTCAGTAGAAAATGCCATAATGGGAAGAAATTTAACAATTTCTCTTGTTAGTGAAACCAGCCATTAAGTAATGAGGAGAAACTGAGGTATTGCAGTTAGTACAAAATTGAGTTTCCACTAAATCTGTTGATCAAGAAGAGGATAGGCTTCTACTTACAACTGGGGCACAGACATCAAACAGCCTCTGGGTCTATTTGCTGCTTCCAGGTTGTTAACAAAACTATTTTCAGAAGTGTCTTTAATTTAACCAATTTAAAATGGTTTTATGTGAAAAATTTTTGGAAAAAAACCAGTGGTACAGCATTGGAGAACTTCTGAAATAAGACCTGCCAGACCTGTGAGTTTTGTTTCAATTCATTCATGCTGAAGGTCTCCAGAATACTGAAATTAATGAGTACTTAATGTTAGGCTCAAAGCCTGTTTGTTCATTAATACAACAGAATGTGCCAAATTTATGCAGGATTAGCAACAGGAAAATGGCATCAATTAGAAGTGCAAAGACAAGACAGACTGGAGGCTGCTGCAGCAGTATACCAGAAATGAGAATAATTTCCATTTTGTCATTAGGCTGATTTCTTGGTAATGGGTCTTTTAGTCTAAATATTTTAAAATACTTTTTCCAGTGATTATTTTGATCAGTACCAGTTCCTCCCTGTGCATCCACAAGGGAGTAAACAATCCCTCACATTTTTTGATTTTTGCTATTTGTCCTGGTTTGAGTGAGAACAGAACTACTTCTGTTCAGTGATTTTACTTTTCAGCTCAGTTCTTCTAACTCACTGCACTGTCTGAAGTTAGCAGCCTGTTCTCACAGGCAGTGTCTGCTTCTGGCAGTGATAACACCTCATGGTTAGAGTTACTACCAAGGATTGGTGTGCAGACCAAGGCCACTGCTGGGTCTTGTGTGCCACTTTGGAGGGTGCAGAAAAAGTGAAAGGCTGCACCTGCAGGGAGGAGCGGACAGGACAGGTGACCCTGAACTCACTAGTGAAGCATTCCACCCCAGATAAGTCATATTCAGCATAAAGCTGAGAGATCTGGAGGGACTGTGGCTCTTCTCCCCTCTTGGTCTGCTTTGCCTGCTTTGCTTGGCATGGCTGGGGTCTTCTTTCAGTTCCTTCTTCAGAGCATCCAAGGAGGACTCTGTCTGTCCTGCCTTCCATCCCAATCCGTGTGTTCCTGAACCCGGTACCAGAATCCAGCTCCTGAACACAGCTCCCGTCTGCTGCGGGGTCCAGGCTGGGACTCCCCTGGTGCCTGCTCCACAGCATCAGTGGTGACAGTGATGGAATTGCCATCAGGGGGGTTGGGTTCCATACTGGTTTTGTATATATTTGTATATATTCCATTTTTATTATTATTAATTTATTTTTCATTAAAGCTGTTCTAGTTTCCTTTTCTAATGGCTCAGTCTCTCTCCCTTATTCCCTTTCTGTTCCCCTTTGGGAGGGAGGGGGGTTAACAGAGAGTGTCTGTTACAGGTCTAAGGGGCTGCCCTGACCATAAACCATGCCACTGTTGTTGGGTAGCCTTTAACTCTATACCCAATGGAGAAGTGAACAGTTTCTGTGTATCAGTAGTCTGGGTTGGAAGTAGGGGGTTTAAATTAATAGTCTGTCAATTGTTAAAGAGGAGCTTATCTATTGTTACTGCCTTTTTATAATGTTGCCATTTGCTGGTAAGTACTAATGTTTGACTGGGGAGCATTTATACTGGTTTGGATTATTTGGTACACTTGGCTGGGTGTGTGTTCTTGTGGAAAAGCAAGTGCAGTGTCAGGCTCACCATGGCCTGGACCCATCTTCAGAATTCATGTCTGTAAATCACATCTACTGCAGTGATTACTTATGGTCTCTCATGTGTGATCAACATCTAAACTGTTAGCAATAAAGATTGCGGGTGCCGTTTTGCTCTGAGTTCCTATTCTGCTGAAATTGTGACTTCAGGTTTTTTAAGCTCACAGAGCTTTGTTTGTGGGAATGGTATGATCTTCAGCCCTTCTGCTGGTTATTTTAGCAGATACATGCAGTACACCAAAGAATTAAATTTATACTTTTTTTCCAGATTTAATTAGAAAATCCTGGTAAGGATTTTTTTTTTGTTTTCATACTACATTCCTACTACATATTTCAGCATAGAAGAAACTATAAAAAATTAACCCAGTCATAAATATAGTATGTCTGGGGTTTTATGTGTGTATGCTTCTAAAATACTGTATTGTAATTGGTCTATGCAATTATAAATTATAAATCTAATTATTACCATGTATTACTATAAAATTATAATATTTTATCAAAGTGTTGAAACACTAACTTGGTATGAAAAAAATAACAGACTTCTCTGATAAGGGTATGGATGCTAGTAAGTTGCTCCTCTTGAAGGTGTTGAGAGGATTTTTAGAGTAATTTATTCCTAACCAGAACACAGGAAGGGTCCTAACACTGTTTGCAAAACTTTGTTTCAATGAAAACCTTGCTTCTTTATTCTTAGACACAGGAGGAGTTTCAAGCAGAAAATTATATGAGGTTTAATACACTGTGTCATAAGGGGAAGGTCTTAGTGTGCCTCTTGGGATGTGATAACGTATTTCTGCTATGTCTTTATGCCATCTTTCATAAAATGCTGATTACATTTATTGTTCTTTCACTCCCTGCTGTCACGTAGCCGTCCTCAGAAGGTGTGTTTATGTCCATTCCTGCCAGTACATCCACTAAAGATCTCCACCTGCTTGTATATAATACAGCATCCAGCAGAGGTGAGTAAGGCTGTGGTAATTGTCAAGAGTCCAGTTAGAATCCTAATGCAGTAAATGTTAGGCAAGAGGAAACAGCTATACTGTTAGCATCATATACTGATTTTTCCTTTTAAACTTATGATTGAGATCTCAGTTCACCTGAGTTACTGTATCTTTTATAAAGTTCTTCTGAATTATTGTATCTTCTGAAATCACACCTCATTTCTGCAGCTTCCATGCATGCAAGACATCTTGTCTTATCTAAATAGTCTTGCTAGAATCTGATCTACTTGCCTTGGTACAAATTGCAAGAATGAATCTTGACAAGTCTCATGGAAGTTCTCAGAGTGGATCCAGGGAGGAATGTTGTTTTGATTATAGCAGTGGTCTTTTGCTGATGTTACTGTTTGGTTAAAAATACTAATAAGTAAATAATTAAGCAATTCATCTTAGTGATTACCTTAGCTGTCTAGTCAATGAAAAATGGTAGTTTAGCTTCAAAATAGTAAGGTTTCATTTACCTAATAGTAGAATTTATATTAATGCTTTCTTGTCTGTTAACAATGGAGTATGATGGTTATCATAAGGGTTGTAGAAGTTCAACTGCAGTTACACAGATCCATATAGATGGTGAGTGTACAAATTAGAGTGTGAAGTTCAAAAACATGTAATCTTATGGTCCAGCTGTTTACTTAGCATTATTTAGTAGCTCAGTCAGCATGAAGAGAGTCTTTGCTTCAAAGTATTTAAATGTCATGTAAAAAACCAAGTTAGAGAAAGCATAGGAATAAAACAGAACACATAGGAATAAACACATAGGAATAAAACAGAAGCCATGTCATATTTTAGTCTCTGAATGGGAAAGTGTGATTTTTAATTGTCTACTTAGAATAAGAATACTGTTTTGTGTTACTTACTTCAAACGTACTCAAGTATATGCTTAAGTTACTTATTGGAAAAAAGAGATTTAAAAATACACCAGATAACTTTGAACTGGCATTTGAATTCTGTTGAATTTCTTATTCGTTGTGGAAGGTATTAGAAGAAGTTTGTAAATTCCTTTTAGATTTTATACACCATTCCTCTGTCCTTCTGAAAGGATATACTTTTGATTAATCAGCAACCACAACAGCTATCTGTTACAATGGGATGCAACTTTTCCATTAATATATGTTACATAATGATGTCACATGACAAGCTAGTATTGGAAGATGACTGTAGTTGAAGAAAAACAGAGGAAAAATACCTGACTATATGAGGGTACTTGGCTTATCAGAGATTAATTTAAACAAATGGTTTGAATCTAAGCATATTTTATAATGATCTTTGGAAGTGTTTGTCTTACATGATCACAGGTGATGCTTTTGACTCCAGAACAGCAAAGCATAACTGACAAGAAATAGATTTCCTTTGCTGTAGCTGCTCATACTCAAAATACAATCAGTCTTGAAGGCAGATAAGCCTTCTGGACTGTATCTGATTCTTCAGTCTGGCAGTTCATTATAGATACACTCTAAAAGACTGTTTCAAAAGTATCTCATTAAAATAACCAGATAGTGAATGTCTCCTCCTACTGCACATGAGTATCAACTGTCATCCTCCGTGTGCTTCATTATTTATTGTCTGTGGAAGTCTGCAGTGCAGTAAAGTAAGCCACTACCTATAGGCAAATGATGCTATAGAGAATTGTATTCTGGACAGGTAAAAATGCTTGAAGTCAGGATCAACATTTCGTGTGCTCTGATTAGTGAGACAGTGTCTCCACATCTTACTATCCAGAGCTCATGCTGCCAGATAGACCTCTGCAGGCATCAGATACTGTGAAAGAGAGAGGGATCGTATTGCAGAGCAGTAGATCCCAGGTGAGGATTCCTGCCATACAGCTTCCATTTGGTATAGTAGCTCCATGAATTAGATTTGTCTTTGTGAAAGAATTCAAAGACAATTCATCATTCCATGTCAAGGGGTAAATACTTGTTTTCTGAATATTGTTAGTGTACCATTGTTCATAATGAGAGACATTTAAAAATTATGTTTATAGAAATTGATTATCCCAAACCCAGAAGTAGTGGAATGTTGAAAGAATAATTTACCTAGCCTAATTTCTTTTTCTTCTTTCTGTATAGATTTATATTATTTAAAATTAAATAAAGTAATTTTGTCATTTTTTTCCCTTCTCATGCCTACTGTTATGAACCTCATATAAGGTCAGTGGCATAGCTAGGTGTACAAACTCCTGTACACGTGTCTTACTTTTGCCTTTTAGCATCCCTGGAGTGATGTCCAGCAGAGTGTAGGGCACTGTGTACTTTTCAAAGGCTAAGTGATAGGTATAACTCAGGACAGAACCCTTAAAGCATAGTAGAAGGTGTCTGTTTATGCTGTTCTGCTTCCATGCCTTGTTTTTTTCTGTAAGTGTAAAAATTTTCAATGTTAATTGAAATGTTAAGTTTCCTGAGAAGGAAACTTAGACTGTGTGTATTTCATTGATTTAATGTCAGTAATTAGCATTGACTTGCTCATTATAATACTTCTGTACAGTATTCCTTATTGAACAGAAAGGATTAAATATAAGCGAAAAATGTTGCTAATTGTAACAATTCATAAACAAAAATGGAGGAAATATGTATCTACTGGCTTAAATAACTAATTTTATTAGTGAGAACTGTCCTGTTCATTGTAGATGATGCTGTGCTAACCAAAAGTACCACTACTTTCCAGAAAAGAGGGTGAAAAAAAAGTGAAAGTGAGTTGTACTGGATCTGGCTGGGATGGCATTAACTTTTCCCATAGAGGTCCTCATAATGCTGTGTTTTGTGTTTGTGGCTAGAACAGTATTTGTTAACACACCAGTGTTTTGTCTGCTGCTGAGCAGTGTTCCCATAGCATCAGGGCTGTTCCTCCAAAGACTGGTAGCCCGTGGGTGGACAAGAATCTGGGAGGGGACTACTTCGCAGGAAGTGGCTGGATGTTGCCTGCTGATGGGAAGTAGAGAATAAAATTCTTTTGTTTTCCTTTAGTTCTGCACACAGTCTTCACTTTCCTTTATTAAACTGCCCTTATCTTGACCCACAAGTTCATTTTCATCTTATTTTCTCCCTGAGGAGGGGAAGTAATAGGCTTGGTGGGCACCTGGAGGCCAAAGAAAGTCAACCCAACACATAAGTCCTCCAATCCTATTTCTATTTATGTACTTCCATGGTCAAATAATGAATAAACAAAGAGTTGGAAATCCCTGTGAGAACACCGAGAAGAACAAGGGAGAAAGTAACTGCTCACTTTCAAACCAATAAATGGAAAATAGCTGATATGATAACAAATAGGTTAGATACAGTCCAGTTAAATATGAATGGTTTTTAAATAAGAAAATTATAAACAAACAAAGTCTTTTTTTAATGTTAGTTTGATTTAGCTGTTTTTAAACTTCTGTTCTCAAACAATTCCTTTCATCTTTGAATTTCATGTTTTATCTTTCTGGAAACATGGATTGTTTTTTAGATTGGAAAATTCCATTTTCCCTGTTGGTAAAATAATTTATATATTTGATGTGAAAGGAAATTCTGAAGTAATGATATGACATTGGAGGGAACAGTTGAATGACTTTCCCGTGACTGATGATAGGGCTTTTGATTTTGCTTATCAGAGAGAAATAATTTGTTTTTCTTCCAGTTCCTTTATTAGCACCTCTTATGTTCTTACGAAGAAGGGAGTCTTCTGACTAGTGGGGTGTTACTTAATTGTGATGAATTAAAGACAAATAATACTGTACCGCCATTGATGGCCTATTCTGCTTTGCTGAGATAGATGCTGATATGGTAGTTTAAAGGATATTTCTCCCTCCCTTGTTAGCATTTCACTCCTCAGGTACTTCGATGTTCATCTATCCGTAGGAGGCATGCAACTGCTTCTGCTGTGCAAAGTGGCGGTGGATGTAGCAGGAGAACTGATTCCTTCAACTTCATTATGTTTTATTTGTAGTGTATCAATAGATATGCATCAGAAAAAGGAAAAATAATAAAGAATTTAGGCAACAATGATAGAAGTTTTCACAGAATTAATTTAACAGCAGTTTGGTAGCAAGACAATGTGAGAGCTGCAGGCAACTGCACATTGATAGTGTGTAAGGTAACACCTGCCCAGAGAGAACTGAGAATGCTAATCAAGGCCTTATATGTTCACAGTTACTGAGTTGTTCATATATGGCTCATATATCAAAAGACAGATCAATGGGTTTTCATTAATTAATCCTCTGTTTTAGGGACTGATCTTTGGGTTTTCGTTGTCTGAATTATGAGACATTCAGGTTGAGAATATTGTAAGAACTGATTTCTTACTGGGTTTAGGGCTTTCATAATCCTCACTTGACTTCTAGTGTCTTGCCTCCTGCTAGATTCAGTTAATAACCATCCTTTGTTCCTCTTGTGATAAATAAACTGAAGTTTTCATTCATTTTTCAATTTTGGTTGCTGTCTTACTGAAATGCAAGATAAACCTATGTTCTCTTTTCCTTGATGGGAAAACAAAAACTGATGTTCTAAGTACTCAAGCTGGATTTGCAATACTTCATATCTAGATGAACAGTAGTGTGTTCCCAGCTGCGTTAAACAAAGGACAGAAACAAATTGCTTTGTTTGATGAGTAGATCGTTTGCTTCAGCTGGTGTTACTTCCCTTTTCCTCTGCTTTATGAAGCCCTGCTCCAACACATTCCTCTTTAATGCTCTTTAGAAAGCCCCTGCTCCTCACCCAGGTGTGTCAGTCACCTTCTTCATCTGTGTCACAAAGATGTAGGCAAATGCATGATCAGCACAGCTTGAATGGTGTGAGACAGAGCTTGTGGCAGTATTAGTACCATTATCCTGGTTACTGTGAAGTGGTGGCAGAGGGCATATGGTTGTATTTCTTACTGTCCTGATACACCCAGTGCTTTTATTTTAGCACCTGTTTGTGGAAATCAGACCCTCCCCTCATTTTCCAATATGGAGACATTAGCTCCCCAACCTATTACATTAATGCTAATGCTGTTTTTCTGCCTATTGCTTATTATCCTGTGAAGTTTCATACCTGTTTCTGATACTGATAGCCTAGTTCAAATTTATGCTGATTATCATATTGGTTAAGACTAACTTCAATACTGTCAGTCAAAACAATGTGATTTGAATGCATCAAAATTTGTTGGGGTTTTTTTTTTGTAGATTTTTTGGGGGGGGGTTATCCAGTATGTTTTTTTTTCTGTGTCTGTAGTCAAAAGAACTTGAAAGTCAATGGAAACATTAACAATTCATAGAAGCCCTCCTTGATATTATTAAAAAGTAACTTTTGTTTTTTACAGGAAAGTCGAGTGTTGAGGACTGTACCTTTGCTAGCAGCTTGTCTCCCACCAGACAGATGTAAAATTTTGGTTGGTCGACGTTTTAGTGAAGACAGGTAAGCAGTATTGCCTCTGCATTTTCTGGTCCTCTGTAAGGTAGAAGTTGGTTTTTTTTCATTGCCTTTATTAACAGCCAAGATTGTTATTAATTTTTGTTTCAAGTGTGCACATTCATTTTTAATAGAAGCTTCTGATTTCTAGCATGGATAAATTCTGTATGATAGTCAGAAAGACTTGATATTTCTTCCTCTAAGTTGTAACTTTTACTGTCGGCTTTGTGCACTTGGAAAGCTCAGGTAACTGGTCTGCAACTCTTAGCTCTTTGTGGTTCTGCTCTTACCTGATACTAGTTTTTTCTTGCTATTCTTTATGGTTCTGTTTGTATTTGCTTTGTCTGACAAATCACTTGGTGTTCCTGAAATAAAAGTAATAATTTTTACTCAAGTCTGTGAGGTTGTACTTAAGAAGGAAGTGGTGGAAAAAATCTTAAAGAATGTTTTTCCAATCTTTTCCTCCTCTTAAAAGTAATTATAAGAAAGCATAGCTTTCGGGGGGTTTTTTTACTATTCTTATTCTGAGACCTTTGAAAATATCGGTGTCCTATGTAATGGATTTAATCTTCATTAGATGAAGCTAAATCTAAAAAAACACTTCTTGGTACAAAATGAATTTTACTATGTACATTTTCAATAAAAGCAAGTAAAAATCATGAATACTGATGAAGGAAAGTAATTCTAAAGTTCGGTTTAATCTTTGGAGAAAATTTTTTATAGAATTCAGTGAACAACCACATTGGAAGATGATTCAGAATGGTGCTCCCACACCTTTGAGCTGCCTGTATTGTAACTAGGGCATATTAGAAACACATTGCTTTTGTCATAGTTTTCTGTGTTAATAACTATAATAATTATCTAAGAATTTCCAGGCTACAGGGAAATTTTACTGTCTTCCCATTAAACTGGAAAATGAAGCTACTTTTCATACTGATGTGCACAGGGTGGAATGCTATCAATACAGTCTACTTTCAGTAAATCTCCTTGGAATATTTTTAGAAGTGATGGTTACAGTATCAAAGCTTCTTTCAAGTTTGAATCCAGTATATTTCTATAATCTAAAGGATTCTCTTTAGGTCAATATCAGTTGCAGAACACCTTGGCCTCAAAATGGTTTAAATAGATTCATAATTACCTAGACCCTATGAGTATTTTTGCCATAAACATACTGGAGGCAGTGAAAGAAATCAACTTTTATGTTAGGTTAATATGAATTCTGGTGATCTGACTTACCTAGATGCAGGGCTAAACGTAACTGGGTAGTAGTCATGGCTCAACTCGTATTTGTAGTATGCCTGCTTTGCCCCGTGGATGTAAATGAGACTGCAGAACTTTGGAGCTCATTCCTACCTTTCTGGGAGGAGAAAGGATGAGAAAGGGAGAAAAATTACTTTCCAGATGTGCAATGTGTTATTTCTACATTTTTTTTTTTCCCCTTACCCATATATTTATGCATTATGACAGTGCTTTAATCCATATTCCTTATTTGTATCTAGCACTTAGTACTAGCTGGTTAGATGATCGTATCAGTGTTATTTTGGACTTCTGTAACTGTGTAGATATGTTTAGAGAGCTCATGTTAATCACCTGGAACGACTTAAGTTCCTTCTCTGCTGTGTTGTGTTCTAGGAGCAGTGATCTCCAGACAGCGGTAGAAACATATGAATGGGGAGCGCTGTATTCATCGCTGCTCTCCTGTTAGGGTGGAAATCTCTGCTATTGGGACTTTTAAAGCCTCATAAACAGCAGTGGTTCAACTCATGTTTTATGGCATATTAAACTAAAATGTCTTGGGTTTTATTTTTATTTTCTTAAAAGCTTTACTGTCTGAAAGCAATTTGGTAGCTATTCTACGAGCAACTTAAGCTTTCCTCATGTCAGGGGAAGACTTCTGTCTTTGTTACTTTGAAAAAAAAAATATTAAAGACTGCTTGCTGATAACGTTCTCTACGGACAGAAGGGTAATGTGGTGCATGCATTCTTTATCTGTATACATATAGAAGCCTGAGAGGCAGACCTGGGAAAGTGATGTTCTTGATGGTTGCCCATATGTTTATAAGTTATTGGAATAGAATGGTATTGGACATGTTTGTATTAACATAGGATCCATCAGATTTTAGCAACAACCCTGAACACTTCAAGGTTTTGGGGAACATAAATAATTGTCACTATGGATTTGAGTGAAAATCAAGCCATCCACAATATATTTTATCATAACAGCTCTAGCAGTGGCATACCTACTAGCAAACTGCCAGTTACTAATCCATAGCTGTCATAAGAGATCAGCTTTCAGGTGAGAATGAACATACCATCTGAGCTGGGTAGCTCTTTCAGTCTTCAGTGCCACTCTGTTGAAGAGGAAAACAAGTTTGTTACCCAAGTGGCTGTAGGTTATTTTTCCTCATTTGTCCTGTGCTTTGTACTCGGCATCCAAAACTAATGAGGAGCAGAGAGGGATTTTATAAGGAACCTCACACAGAATTGTGTACTACAGAGTAACTGGGATGATTAAAAGCTTAACATTTAGGCCTCTGATGTTTGTGATGGTAAGACTGAAAATCAGGTTGGTTTGACTGGTTTTTTCTGTTTTTTTTAACTTGTGTTTGGGTGAAAGAGTAAACATAAACCACTTTTTGGTTTGGTTTGGTTTGGGTTTTTTTTGTTAACATTTCCTCTGCCCACTTCCATCTTCTCAGGTCACCTTTTCCTGTGGTTGAAAGGAGATAGATAAATTAGGTAAATTAGATTTACCTTATCTTGATAAACTTCAATTGCAGAAAAGCTAAACAAAACCCCAAATTTCCAGAAATCTTTCCAGAAGTACACAGCTAATCAAAGCTTTTTGAAATTGGTGTCTTCCACATATAATTGACACAGTAATGGTAAAGATGAGAAGTGATTAGTACAGTTGTTTCTACGTGATAATTGGTGATTTTTCACAGTCTTGTCCATTTTTCTTGCAATCTGGCATTTTCATTCTACTAAGAGTATGCAATGTTTGCCTGGTGATTAGTTGACTGACAGCCGCCTGAACATGAGCCAGCAGTGTGCCCAGGTGGCCAAGAAGGACAATGGCATCCTGGCCTGTGCCAGGAATAGTGTGGGCAGCAGGAGCAAGGAGGTGATCATTCCTCTGTACTTGGCTTTGGTGAGGCCACACTTCAAATACTGTGTCCAGTTTTGGGCCCCTCTCTCCAAGAAGGACACTGAGGTGCTGGAGAGGGTCCAGAGGCGGGCTGCAAAGCTAGGAAAGGGTTTGGAGCATGTGTCTTGTGAGGAGAGGCTGAAGGGTCTGGGGCTGTTCAGCCTTGAGCAAAGAAGGTTGAGGGGAGACCTCATTGCCCTCTACAACTCCCTGAAGGGAAGCTGTAGCGAGGCGGGAGTTGGTCTGTTCTCCCTGGTGACAAGTGACAGAAGAAGAGGAAATGGCCTGAAGTTGAAGCAGGGGAGGTTCAGGCTGGGTATTAGGAAGCATTTCTTTCCAGAAAGGGTTGTCAGGCATTGGACTGGCCTGCCCAGGGAGGTGGTGGAGTCCCCATCCCTGGAAGTGTTTAAGAGGTGGTTGGATGTTGTGCTTAGGGACATGGTTTAGTGGTTGTTGATAGGGCTAGGAGTAAGGCTGGACTTGATGATCTTGAAGGTCTCTTCCAGACAAAACTATTCTATGATTCTGTGATTCTGTGACTCATGAGACAACATTTTTGGAATTAAGACCAGCTCTGTTGGTTATCTGTGGGGTTTTGGTTTTTTTTTTTAATGCAAAGATTTTAACGCCTGACCCTTTTTGTATTGATGTGCTGAAATTATTAAGCTAAAGTGAACATTTTGGCACAAGTACTTACTGAGTTAGTGTCATCTCCTATATTCCCATCTTTGAAAACTTTATTTTAATCTTGGGATATCTTCTACGTCTTGACATTTGTGTACCGTTTTGTTTCTCTCCCTGTATCATCATTTTAGCTTCAGAATGCTGTTTCAGTTTTGTGTGTTTGTTTCATAGAGGCCTACTTATTTTCTCAGCACTCACTTTTTACTGATTATCTAAAGACACATGCTCGTATCTTGCCCAGATGGTGAAAACATGCAAGTCTGTGCTCTTTTAGAATAGAAGGCGAGGTCCTAGTTCTATGATATGTTCTGGTGACTGTTATGGTTGAGCTTACAGTTCTTCTCTTTACTTTTCATCCGTTTCAAGTATTGCAGCATGCTTTTCTTTGTCTGTGATAAACCTGACAGTCTTCCCTTGATAGTCCATCTGAAATGCTGCTGAACAACAGTTTTTCTCAACTTATTGAACTGCTTTGTCCTGATTGTTTGACAAGTCAAGATGAAATCTTTTGTTTTCAGACTGAAAATGAGTATGTAATTTTCAGAGGTTTTCTTTGCCTGGTGTCCTGTCATACCATTTATTCTTTATTACTTTTACAGTTGCTCAAAGATGCCTGTTTCTTTTTCAGTTGTTGGTTGAATTTGTTCTGTGTATCTAGGTTTGGTTGATTGTCCTGGAAACAGTTGTAGTGGTAAGTAGTTTCTGTTTTATCTGTCTGAAAAACTTAATTTACTATAAATTTGAATATGTGTGTGCAGAATCAGGCTCCCAATATGCTGAAAAATACTCGAGGTTTGTGGTCTCCATTATTCGTACTACAAGTTTCTTATTTCTTTACTTAATCTTGTTAGTTACTTGATAGGGACTAGATACTTTCATTTTGTTTTTACAGTTCCTCAGTGAACGGATGTCTGGTCTCAAAAAGTGATGGTCTTCAGTGCTTGAATATTGCAAATTAGTGCATTAGAATTTGTACCTGCATTTTGTATATGCAGTTGTATTATGTATGTGTTGTTATGCTAATGTAGTGGGTAGTAGTTTTACTGTATCATATTTGAGACTTTCTAAGGAAATTAGTGTGTAATTACATAGCAGAACAGACATAGCCAAAATCATGTTGACATGGAAAGTTCTTCACTGAATTTTTTCTTAAATACCCTGTAAGAGAGAGCTGATGTATACATTAAGTGTTTGATCTAGATCCCAAAGTTCTGACTCTGGGCATTGCTAGCAGTAAGTTCAAACTTTTGGTAGAGCCTCTTTCTTTTGTGTTATTTTTACACTGCAAGTACTCTAGAAAGGAAAGTTTACTGAACTCCTAGTGGATTATGAAAGTTGCATGGTAGCAATGATTGAGGTGATAAAGGGTGCCATTTAGTCAAAATACTGGCATGCTTGGAAGGAGGATCAAATCCAAAGCCTGCTCAGCAAAATATATTCAACAGTGTTTGCTTTACATGATCTTAATGTCAAGGCCTGCACTGAAAATTAAATGTTACTGTTAGTACATATGATAGAGTGAGCAAGGGCAAGTAAAAAAATCAAAAAGCGCAGGGCAGGATGGGTAGCTAGGGCATTTGTTGCCTCAGTTTGTCTAGGTAGTTATTCTTCCCTGGATACAGAGTTAAGGTGTAGTTTATACAGCCGGACGTGCTGTGTGCAGTGTGGTTTTCTGAAACTGCAGTTACAGAGGCATTTACGTGTCTACTGGACGCTCTCTATAAAAAGATGATGCTTCAAAAAAGGGGATGGGGGTGGGGGGATTGTGTTGATATCTTTTCCCAGCATCATTCATTGGACCATATCTAATGAAGTACATTCTTTGAGCAGGAGGCTAGTTATTTACTATGGAAATAGCAGGGGAAAACCAACTATAATCTCAAGTTCATGGTTAAAATACAACTTAGGGGGTTCATGTTCTTTTTAAGCTACTAATAAAACTTTTTGTAGCCAATTGGTTTTGAATAATAATACAGTTTGTTTCATTCAACAGGAATTTTTTCATATAGTGAACTGAGAGAGCAGTTGTATCTAAAGTCTAACATGTAAATAATTGTAATTACATTAATTTTATATCATAGTTATATAAACAGCCTTGGCACTATTGCTCTTTAGTTTCATTTTATGCTTTTTGAGGGTTTGGGAGGGATAGTTTTGATTTTTGATTGATTGGTTTTTTTTCTGAAGATAGTCTTATTCTCAAACTTTCCCTTTTTGCAAATATTTACACTTCTGTAGTTCACTAATTCTGGGCACTATGATAAAATCACTTCCTGCATTGAATGATCACTAACAATGGAAATACCTCTGCATCTACCACCCTGATACTTAGGACATTAAGGAAGCAATTACAAGTTTATTTGCACTGGTGTCTGAAAGCAAGCTACACAAAACTCCAGTACATTCTGTACAGTATGGCTTTTAGCTCTGCTACAGTTCAGTAGTTATCGGGAATTAACTGGAGCACCTGGGGAAAATTTGTAACGTCAGTCAGTTCTGAAATTATAATATGCAACTTATTTCTGTTAATTTTATAAAACTTTTTGTGGTAATTACATACTGTAGTTATGTCAGTTTTCTAGTGTTTGTTCACAAATAAAAATACTTGTACTTTATCAAATATCAACTGAGTCTTACCACTTACCAAATAATTGAGAACAATTTGCAAGATAAGGTTTTTTAAGCAGGTAACTGCGGATGCTGAAAAGCTGCTAGCAGAGGGATTTTCTCAGGTTCTCACAATATTCAGTGAGAACCCTGCCTTTCTCACCAGTGTTATGAAAAACAGTAGTATGGTTTTTGCAAGCTAGACCAACACCTGGTGGTTTGCTAAGTTCTGTTTATGGTACATTGGAAAATATTGTAGGACTTTAGCCAATCACTCTAGGAAATGGGTGATCACTAACCAATCACCCTATGGGGCTAGGGTATATAAAACAGGGTTATAAATTAATAGAGTGGCTTCTTTTGCCTTCTCTTGCTGAATTTATATGTTGCTGTATCTCTCCGCTCCTGGTATAAACGGTGACAGGTAACTTCCTTGTAAGGATTTTTTGTGTGCTTCAGTGTCATTATGTTTGCTAAATTAAATCTTTGTATTCCTTATCTCAATTGTAAATGAGTAGATGCAACCAGAGATCATCCTGTCACAGCTTTTTTTTTGTTTCTGTGTATGAAAGTAATTAATGCTGTCTAACTGAATGTGTGCTTATTTACATCTGAAACTGTACTTTACTGTACCAAATTTCAGATTCCTCAATATAATTTGGATAAAATTTTCTCTGGCTACATTTTCAGTCAGTCCGTAGCATTTCCTCTCTGCCAGTCCTTCCTGATCACTGTTTTCCCCTGTGCCACTGTAAGTCCTTTCCACTGGCTGAGGGAACCTTCAGGGCGTATACACAGGGAAGAATGGATGCAGCATCTCTCCACTGAAACCTTACCACATGAACCCAACACAGCATATGATCCTTCTGCTAAAGTGTATTAAAGATTTCTTAAAGATTTTGATTCTTAAAGATTTCGCTTCACAGTAGTAGAAGAATTTTATATTGTGGGATTTTTGTTTTCAAATGCACACAGTGCATTTGTTTCATGGAGGGAAAGAACTGTGCAAGTGACTGTAGTGACTAGCAGCCTTAGTTCACCAGCTGTGTAAGAATAATGTAGTCTTCTGGATTTGTCTTAGTAGGATGATGCCTCTGGGCCTATCTCAGCAGTAGCTTCGTGAATTAGTGCTAAAATGTGCACTGAGTTTGTTTAGTTTTTTTTTTTTTTCTTTTTTTTTTTTTTTTTTTTTTTTTTTTTTTCCTTCCATGTCAAGTAAAAAGTAGAAGTTATCTGGCATTAGTAATTTATTCTCTCTGTTTCACTCGGAAATCATTTGTTGTGGATACTTCATGTTAACACTGAAAATAATTGCATTAGCCCAAGTTACAGATGGGAAACAGGTGCATTACTTGAAGCAAAGCTCACAACTTTTTTAGACAAACAGTAATGGATATAATTTGTTTTAAATGGATGTGACATTTCTAGACATACCGGTTGCTACTGACATTTCAAATATGTGCTTTATTTGATGGGATTCAGTTTCTAATTTGCTTGGATATTTTTGCTGTATTTATGTTTTGTTTTGGTGTCTTTGCTCTGTACAAGTCTGTTTTCTTGTTATACCTTGAGCTAGAACTAAGGTATGGTAATGACTTTTTTTGTACTATTCTGGAGCTGTAGCTTTAGAAATTCATTTCCCTCCCATATTCCTGATCAAGCTTGGAGTGTGTTCAGCTCTGGAGCCATCAACACAAGAAGGACATGGACCTTATGGAACAGTTCCAGAGGAAGGCCACAAAAATGATTAGAGGGCTGGAGCATGTATTCTATGAAGACAGGCTGAGAGTTGGGGTTGTTCAACCTGGAGCAGAGCAGGCTCCAGGGAGAACTTATAGGGGCCTTCCAGTACCTGAAGGGGGCCTTCAGGAAAGTAGCAGTAGGATGAAGGGCAGATACAGATTGGGCATTAGGAAGAAGTTCTTTACTATGAGGGTGGTGGAACACTGAGCAGGTTGCCCAGGGGTATGGTGGAGGCCACATCCCTGGAGATATTTGAGGTCAGGCTTGATGGGGTCTGAACTGTCTCTAGTTAAAGACATCCCTGCTCAGTGCAGGGACGTTGGACTAGATGACCTTTAAAGGTCCCTTCCAACCCAAACCACTCTGTGATTCTGTGACTCTGTCTTTGGAGAACTTTTTCTCTACTAGGAGTGAAAGATTTTTTTTGTCTCTGATGGTGACACTTCAAGAATTCATCAGTTGTTTGGCTTCTATTTAAATTTGTCCCACTTCTTTCCAAAATAAGCACTTTGAAGAAGTACTGGATTTTAGAATGTGTGTGCACTGCAATGCATGTATAGAAAACAAATGTTTAATTGAAGGTTTATAGACTAAGCTGGGGGGGGGGGGAAGGAACGTTTTTATTGAAATTAAGGTTTTAAGATGTTTAGAGATGTTAATGGGTGGCTAGACTGTGTTACATAAAAGGCATCTTAAGAGTCAGTAAAAGTTCTGTCAACGTCTGTCATAATTACTGCACTTGCTTTGTCTGCCTTTCTGTACAAGTCCTTTATGCTTCTAGAAAGAGGAATAGACTTCTTAGTGTGGGTATTTTTGTTATGTAGAGAAGTGGTTTACCCTGTGATTATGGCTTCTAGGTACTGCTCAATATACTGCTGTCTAGGTTTTTCTGCAGTTAATTGCTTAAGGAAGCCAGTTGTAACTTAAGAAAATGATTGCTCCTGCTCTTCTGTAGGAAGAACATTAATTTTTTTTTAATACAAAATGATATATTTGTTTTCTTAATTTTTCTTTGTATTAGAGTCTAAATATCTCTTCTCTACAAAAAAATAGAGTATCTAATATGAAAGAAAAAAAAAAAAAAAAAAGTGTTTTTTCACTTACAGGGTGTCTCTTATGCTTCAGTCCTGATCCTAAGGAACTATTTCTGAGTATGGAGATGGTGTGGTGTTGTTACCTTTATTTTTATTTGTTTTATTACATTATGGCAGTTATGGGGATCAGTACTCCTACAGTCTTCCAAGTGTGGGAGTACTGAGATAGGCAAAGCCACCTGCTTACGACTGAGGTAAAACAGTAAAAATGATGAGAAAATCTCAGAAGTTCCCATTAACTTGCTGGTTTTCCACAGCTAATAAATTAGCATCTGTTGTATAATATTAGTACTGTTTACCACTAAATGTTAGTGTTGGATTTTTTTAATTTGAACACTTGCCTTTTGCACTGGCAAAGTTTAATAGATCTCTGTTGAATTAAAACCACTTAGAGAGTTTGAGAAAAACTAGTAAGTCTAGATGTGTAATAAAAATGTTTATGATGAATGAAATAGTGTTTAAATTACACATTTCAAGAGCACGCGTCTCAGAAATAATGAAATGCTACTTGTCTGAAGTATGATCATGAGAACATATAAGTCTGCTCTGGCAAAGTGGTTGAATACAACTCAGGCACAAATGAAAGATCTGAGTGTCTCTCCTTAGCAGAGATTGTTGTCTCACTGAATGGGTTATACAGGCCTGCAATGCCCACTGCATTATGAAAACTGAGGCTGAACAGTCGTTTGTATGAGAAGCAGGTATTGCAACTATTTATTTTACAGAGTTCAACACCACAGTTGCACCTTAAATATATATCTTTTAAATCCCATCATCTTTTTGAGCTTTGTGTTAGCTGTCAGTCATGGAAAGGTGGATAACAGATAAGAAATTTTATGCTGACATATCTATAGAACAAGAAGGTGATTATCTTCTTGAGTACCATGGGATGAAGCCCTGGAGGGGAGAGGGGCCCAAGAAAGCTGGTCAGTATTCAAGGACCACCTCCTCCAAGCCCAGGAGCAGTGCGTCCAGAAAAGAGGAAGGCAAGAAGAATACCAGGAGGCCTGCATGAATGAACAGGGAACTCCTGGGCCCACATAGACACAAAAAGAGAGTCTACACAGGGTGGAAGCAAGGATAGGTAGTCTGGGAGGAATATGAAGTAATTTTCTGAGCAGCCAGTGATCAGGTTAGGAAAGCTAAAGCCCAGACAGAGTAAAATCTGGCCAGGGACATCAAGGGTAACAAGAAAAAATACAGACATCTCAGTGGTAAATGGAAGACTTAGGGAAGATGTGGGCCCTCTCCAGAAGGAAACAGGAGACCTGGTCAGGAGGGATGTGGAGGTGGCTAAGGTACTCAGTGACTTCTTTGGCTCAGTTTTCATTGGGAGGGGCTTCAGCCACATCACCCAAATTGCAGAAGGCAAAGGCAGGGACTGGGAGAAAGAAGATTGACCTGCTGTAAGTGAAGATCAGGCATAAGACCATGTAAAGAATGTGAAGATGTACAACTCCATGAGACCTGACAAAATCCATCTGTGGGAACTGGCGGATGAAGTTACTAAGCCACTTTCCATCATATTTGAAAAGTTATGGCAGTCTGGTGAAGTTCTGACTGACTGGAAAAGAGGAAACATAACACCCATTTTTAACAAGGTGAAAAATTAAGATCTAGGCAACTATAGGACAGTCAGTCTCACCTCTGTGCCTGGGAAGATCATGGAGCCTATCCTTCTGAAGGCTCTGCAGAGGCACATGGAAGATGAGGTGATTGGTGGCAAGCAGTATGGCTTCACCAAAGGCCAGACAAATTTGGTGGCCTATTGCAATGGAGTAACAGCATCAGCAGATAAGGTAAGAACATGTGACGTCATCTACCTGGTCTTCTGCAAAGCATTCAGAACTGCCCCACGTGACATCCTGGACTTTACATTGGAGAGACATGGATTTGATAGGTGGACATCTGAGTGGGTAAGGAATTAACTGGATGGTAACACTGAAAAGAATTGCAATCAATGGCTTGATGTCCAGGTGGAGACTGGTGATGAGCGCTGTTCCTCAGGCATTGGTAGCGGGACCAGTGCTGTTTAACATCATTGTTGGTGACATGGACAGTGGCATTGAGTACCCCCTCAGCAAGTTTGCCAACAACTCCAAGCTGTGTGGTGTGGTTGACACACTAGAGGGAAGGGATACCATTGAGAGGGATCTTGAGAGGCTTGAAAGGTGGGCTTATGGCAACCTTGTGAAGTTCAACAAGACGAAGTACAAGGTCCTGAAGCTAGGTTGGGGCAGTCCCAAACACAAATGCAGGATGGTTGGAAAATGGATAAAGAATAGTCCTGAGGAGAAAGACTTGGGGGTGCTGGTTGATCAAAAGCTCAACATGAGCCAACAGTGTGTGAATGCAGCTCAGAAAACAAACCTTATCCTGTGCTGCATCTGAAGAAGTGTGGCCAGCAGGTTGAGGGAGGAGATTCTCCCCTCCTACTCCACTCTGGTGAGACCTCACCTGGAGTACTGAATCCAGCTCTGGAGCCCCCACACAAGAAGGACACAGACCTGTTGGAGTATGTCTCAAGGAGACCCACAATGATGATCAGAGGGCTGGAACACCTCTCCTGTGAGGAGAGGCTGAGAGAGTTGGCCTTGTTCATCCTGGAGAAGCAAAAACTCTGGGGAGAACTTAGTGCAGCCTTCCAGTATCTGAAATGAGCCTATAAGAAAGCTGGGGAGCTTTTTACAAGGGCCTATAGTGATAGGAGAAATGGTAATGTTTTGAAACTGGAAGAGGGTAGACATAGATTGGAAATAAGAAGAAAATTTTTCACTGTGAGGGTGGAGAGACCTTGGAACAGGTTGCCCAGGGAAGTTGTGGATGATTCATCACTGGATGTGTTCAGATAGGACCTTGTGCATCCTGGTCTAGTTGGGAGGTGTCCCTGCCCATGGCAGGGGGGCTGGAACTAGATAATCTTAAAGGTCTCTTCCAACCCAAACCTTTCTATGATTCTGTGATCTTCAGATTGATTTCGCTTTTAATTATTACAATAAAATGTTACCTGGATTCAAGGAGAATACTGCAACTATAAATGATACGAATTGATTTTCCTTGGGAATTCCAGCATTTTCTAAAGTCTACAAACTGCTAATGAAGACTCAAAGGTAGTACTATACACTGTACAGCAAGTGCAGTGCCACAAATTAGTGTTCATAGGAAAATTGTGTTATTGGGTACATGGAAACTTTATCATGTCGATATAGAGGATATTCCTTAAGTATAGTTCATTGCTTGAAAAGATTACTGAAGTCTATGAATAAGATCAACTAAAGACCAGTGTTGGCATTTGATATTAATTACCTATGTATATAGCAGCATAGTTGGGAGAAGTAGGGATAGAACTATCCTCAAGCAGCCTCTATTGCTCCCCTGTGAGAATAAGATTGGGTGCATGTAGGTGTGGTATTAATACCACGTAGAGGAAAGTCTGCAGAATTCTCAATGGGTCTGTTTTAACATGTGAACTTTACTTACTGCCATTAGGAAGCTTATGAGGTTTTGTTCCTGTTCAGTTCGAATCTTTATTGCTGGAAGAATACTTAGCATTTCTTGTCCTCTGTGGATGTGGAGAATAGGTTATGTCTTTCGTCTGGTGCTTTTGGGGACTATTAATTGGGTTTTCCTTTGGCCTTTTCTTTAAAACTTACAACCTCATTTTTATTCAGGTTCTCTGTGAAATCTATCATTCTTGCTGTTCTTGTCAGTAGACATTCTGTACCTAGTTAGCACCTATACCTTTGTGGTTTTGCTTTTATTTTTGTCTTTGTATTTTCATATTTTTCTTAAGGAACTACAGTGTGTTTTGACTGCAGCAAAGTACTTTTTAAGGTGGCCTGTATTGTAGTGCATGATCTGACTTGTTTGTTAATGCTGGTTGTGTTGCCTCCATTATTACACTGAGAAGGGCAACTATGAAATTCAATTTTTGAGGTTTTATTTATTGCTAATTTTTCCTATGGATTGCAGACCAGTATGGTGGTTCCTGGTTCCCCCCCTTCTAGTTTTAATTAATGTTTGGGGTTTTTTTTTACCTATTTTTCATGGTACTCACTTGGACTTGTGCTATACTATTATAACCATCCTTAGTATCTCAGTGAGTCTCTGTTGTACATATGTTCTTGTGTGCTTATACTTCTTATGCTTCATGTTGTTTATGGCATTGGTGAAGTGTTCAGGATTTGGCAAATGTTCTTGTTGCATTGCTTTTTCAATCTTTGCATTTATCTGCTTCATTTGTTGTATTTTATTCTGTGGAAATAGTAACTTCTTTTGTTTTGTCCTTTCATATTTATACTTAGTGTTGCCCACCAATTCTGTGGAAAACTTGTGGTTTTAACATTCTGCTGTTTTTGATTGGGAAGCTTGTTAAAGAGTCTATGCTACTTTTTACTAACTTAGAAATGGATAGAAAAGAAAATTCCAAGCCATCTGATCCTTCATATTCCTCCACTTTATTCTTTTCCTCCTTAGTTATTACTTAGAGACCCACAGAAGAAAGAATAGATCTTGTTCTGCCTCACAGGCTTCAGAGAAAGTAACACCTCTTTTTACCTGAGTGTATTTTTCAAGGAAGCTCTTTTTCTATTAGTATCCAACAAATATGGATTTTAAATCCCTTTAGTTCTCACCAAGTGTCACTTCTATGAATTAAATCACATTTTTATATTGCTCAATACTCACTTTATAGTAAGTCACAAACCTAAATCATGCCTTACAGGCAACAAAGCTGTGTTCAGTTTTAGACCATTTCAGGTAACATCAACTAAAAACTGTTATAAACTCTTAGAGCTGTAATATTTCCAAAAGGAGAAATCAATCTGTAGTCTCCTTGTGCCCTCACTGACAATTAAGAATTCAGTTAAACAACTACCTTGGCTAGGGTGGAAATTTACAGAGCTGCCCATCTTTTTTCCTTGTTACTCATATATGAATGAATTTTGTATATTTGTAACTACATCAGAGATTCATTATAATAACATTCTTTTGAGATTTTTTACTTAAGGATTGAGATTCATGGCTTCAAAGTCCTAATCATAAACAATCTACAGAAAGCTTTTTGGTAACTGCTAACAGTGCATGAATATGTGTGATGTAAAATAAATAATTTGCTTGACTGTCTTAATGGCTATTAACGTAGAAAAATTTTGTATTTGACATTTTTTACCTTAATCTACTCCTTTAATGAGAAATGTTGTTTGTGAAGTAGCATGCAAAACAAAGTAATTCTAAAGCCTACTAAGTCTGGAAATACACTGAAGTACAGTACCTAAATGAAGAGGTAAGTTCCCATTGTTACTCAGGAGTTGATAGTGTTGTTTTGCAGCGTCTTTGAGAAAGGTGGAGGAGGAACAGACTGTTAAGAAATTTCATATAGCAACATCATCGTTCTGAGTTCCGAATTCTTGAAAAGTTAATAGTAAGAAAATTACTTGTTTAGAAATTCAGCTTCTCAGTCCCCTCTTGAAATTGGGTGGCTTCAGTCTGCCATCAGCATCTCTGCTGACTGAAATGAAAGGTAAAACTAAAGTCCCTGTTTTTCTCTGAAGTTAGTTACACTTAACACTAAGAAAGGTTTCTGCAAAAGCATTATGTAAATATCTAGGACTATGATGTAGAATAAGATGTAACTTAGAAGTAGTCTCCAGCACTGACCAGCAACAATAGTGTTTTCTTCCCCTTCCAGTTTTGTCTCTTAGGCTTAGTGCTGTGCTCCTTTACCATGCCCAGCCTTGACATCGTCTTTGACATGTCTGCTGGTATTGGGCCACAGTAACGTTCAAGTATTTGCAGATGAAATTGAGATTTCAAAGACGGCAGGAAAGGTTGATGCTCTGAACATTGATGAGGAGAGATACAATTAAAGGTGGAACTTGTTTCACTGAATTATTCCCGAATCCAGGATATCATAAACTATGGACATGTTTCATAAGCAAAGTTTTCTTGTCAGGCATGCAGTCCACCTGTCTTTCCTACAGCAACTGCTGACCCCAGCACAAACATCCTTCCTCGTTCTGCAAAGGCATTGCCAAAAATAAGTGTCTTATTGACAGGCATGTTGTATTTTGCCATGTTCAAAGTCACAAATTCTGTGAAACTGTGTACTACTGTATGTCACAAGATGGCAAGAAAAGCAAGACCATGTTTATGACTGTGGGCAGCTGTTGTGTCAGATTCTTCCATCATCATAAGCATCTGTTCCTTCAGTAGCTTGGACTAGCTTATGCTAGTGTGACTGCTTGTGCTTGTGTTCCTATCTTATCCTTGTGCTCGTCCTAATTTGGCCTTCTGCTCCTACTTCTGTGTTTCTGTTGGATTTAATTTCTCCACATATACAGGACTAGCTGGACTGCAGAATTGTGTTCCTGAATTTACATATAAACAGCTTCAGTTTAAAACAAAGAAAGAAACAAAAACAACCCCAAAGGATAAAGAGCGTACAGAATAGTGGCTACAAGCCTGGTGATACTTCCAAATTCCTCTCCCAACTTTTAGCAATTTGGAGTCTTGCTAAGTAGTTGTTTATCAGCCTCCCACTGCAGGGATCTAGTGTGTGGTCTGAAATGCCTGTCTAGTTATTCTAAACAAGGCAACTGGACTGCCACCTGACCTGGTACTGAGATTTTTAGTCTACCCTTGTTTTATAGGAGTGTCCTGGTTTGAGTGAGAACAGAACTAATTCTGTTCAGTGATTCTACTTTTCAGCTCAGTTCTTCTAACTCACTGCACTGTCTGAAGTTAGCAGCCTGTTCTCACAGACAGTGTCTGCTTCTGGCAGTGATCACACCCCATGGTTAGAGTTACTACCAAGGATTGGTGTGCAGACCAAGGCCACTGCTGGGTCTTGTGTACCACATTGTGGGGTGCAGAAAGTGAGAGGCTGCACCTGCAGGGAGGAGCGGACAAGACGGGTATCCCTCAACTGACTACTGAAGCATTCCACCCCAGTTATGGCATATTCAGCATAAAGCTGAGACATCTGGAGGGACTGTGGCTCTTCTCCCCTCTTGGCCTGCTTTGCCAGCTTTGCTTGGCATATCTGGGGTCTTCTTTAGGTTCCTTCCTTGGAGCATCCAAAGAGGACTCCATCTGTCCTGCCTTCCATCCCAATCTGTGTGTTCCTGAACCCGGTACCAGAATCCAGCTCCTGAACACAGCTCCCGTCTGCTGCGGGGCCCAGGCTGGGACTCCTCTGGTGCCTGCTCCACAGCATCAGTGGTGACGGTGATGGAATTACCATCAGGGGGGTTGGGTTCCATACTGGTTTTGTATGTATTTGTATACCACTTTTATAATTATGAATTTATTTTTCACTAAAGCTGTTCTAGTTTCCTTTTCTAATGGCTAAGTCTCTCTCCCTTATTCCCTTTCTCTTCCCCTTTGGGAGGGAGAGGGGTTAACAGAGAGCATTTGTTACAGGTCTAAGGGGCTGCCTTGACCGTAAACCATGACAGGGAGAAATTCAGGCAGGGTTAGAAAGCAAAAATACATCTTACTAGGTAGCACTGGACTGAACAAGGAGTTTCTGCTGTGGCTCTGAGAGTTTCAAAACTGGCATATATCGTTAAATATTTCATGAGTTGTTATGAATACAAACATCAGCCTTAATTAAATTGTCTCCTTTATTTTTAATAAGTCATACTATTTGGTTCAAATCACTCTTGTCATATCAAGTTGTTCAGTTAACAGAATAAATTACTTGTATTCAGAAAGTCAATATTAACATTGTTTGAATGTGGTTTTATAGTAGGATTATATGCACTTACTTTTAGAATTAGTAAGTTCAAGCATACATGTAAAAGCTTATATGGAAAAAAATAAGGTATACTCTGGGATGTGGATTAGGTTTTCAGAAAATCTCAGCTGGCAGCAGCTCCATTTCAGCATTATAGAGAAATGGCTATTTTTTCACAGTTTTTTCCTGTAAGTTTTCTTTAAAAACATGTGACCCTTGTAGGGAAAATACTGTCCTGTAGCAGTATTCCAGAGGTAGTGTGTGATTAAATACACTATATTACAGTGTTTATCCAAAGCAAGCATGTCAGAAGCATATTCTTGCTAAATGGCTGTCAGAAGTGATACTGTTGTTGTATACTTGCCTTTTGAATGTCATATCAAGTTGTTCAGTTAACAGATTCATTTTCATTTACTAGATACAAATTCAGTCTTTTAAATTTGTTCACAGATCTAATTAAATGCAGCTAAAGGATGTGTATTAAAGCTGTTTTGGGGGACAGATTCTTAATGGTGGTAGTACGTGAGTGGAAGAAGTCTAATGGCACTATGTATCAAAAACAGGAAGGAAAGCCTTATACCTCAGCAAACAGAAAACCTGGAGTCCTGCAGTGGAATGAACAAACATACCTGTCTAGAAATACATACAATTTTGTTTTGTTTTTTTTTTTTTAAATTTTTTTTCTACAAACTATATCCCTTTCTAAGCAAATCATTAGCTGTGTATGTTTAGGTCATAACTCCTGTGCTGTTCTAAGAAAGAACAAGTGTGTTTTACGAGTGGAAGACATGTTTTAATAAACCTACTAACATGGACTGTGACCATCAGCATGAACTACAACCTAGAGGGGGATGTGCAGTGCATATTTCTAAGAACCCATTCCTATGAAGGGAAAGAGTACTAAATAGCTTGCTGTGTGTGCTCAGTGTGACTCTAACGTTAAGTCTGTGGATAGAAAACTCTGAAGATAGCAGCAACTCGTACTAGTTTTGTAGAGTGTTACGAGTTCCTATGGCAATGTATGCATAATCAACCCTCAAATCGTAGGTTAAATTTGTGGGACAGATTTAGAAAATTTGCTTGAACCACCCTCCTGATGTTGCTTTTGCGTTTCAACTGTTGTAAACTGAAATGGCTGGAATTCTTGGATGACTGTGCATTGACTATCATTGTTTTCAACGGAATCGTATTTTGAAGACTTCAGTTGTAGTTCCATAACATGAACTTGTGTCACTGCATAATCATTATGGTTTTGGATTAGCTTTAAGAATTCATTGTTTTATTATTTTTTTTAATAATCTAAAAGATGTTAATGATTTGAAAGCTCTGCTATTGAAGTATTAGGATACTTTGCTCTTTGAGGATTTGAGTTCTCAAGACAAACATCTGAAAATGATGACTGGTTTTCTAGATTTAAACCTTGAGTACTAGGTAGCCGTAGTGAGATACTCCCTTGATTCTGGATTTCTGTAGTGGCCTTCTTGGTTAAATAAAGTGATACCAAATTACTATAATGTAAGTAAGGTTTAAAAAAATAGTGGGCAGAGATGTTGCCATGTAGTTCTATTTGCCACAGACTTTCTTTACAGATTTCCTATCTCTATACATTTTGTTCATTTTTTTCATCTCTGTTGATTTTGGAAGGAAAGATCATTACCCTTTTTTTAGTAAATAATGTTGGCAGTAGTGAACCATATAGTATTGTTCTCTTGCAGGGGTTGAGGATGGTCAAATACTGGCTCTGGGCTTGCTGCAACACTGAATTCAGTTCCTATTTCATTTCAGATATTTCCCATTAGGTCCTATATGAGTATTAACCTCAGGATCTCAATGTTCTAAGCACTGCAATTCTATTTGAAGCTAACACTGATAAAACAGTATTTTCATGTATATCCCCAGAGAGTGATAATGGAGTGCACAGATTTGAAGTATATCTAGTATATATCAACCCAAACCCTATTTTTAATTGTTTATTTCTTTCCTAACTGTTTTTTGGGTTTTTTTTTCTCTTAAGAAAGGACATTCTTGCTTGATTTTTGGAGTCATGGTGCAAGTGCCGAGCTCCTGCGGCTTATAAAATGTAGGGTCATAGTGGCATTAGGAATTTCTAACATGTCTTACATATCTACATACTGCCTTTGTGCCCATACTCTTGCACCTAGTGATTATTGATAGCTAGCATGGTGATCCCACTTTGTGTGCTGGCTATTGTTGACCTTGCTCTGATACACTGTTTTCTCTGATAAGCTATGCTGTCTTACCTTTCCACTTCAGAGCACAAATAGTCACACACTATTTCAACTACATATTGCTCATCTCTTCCGACCACATTCATTACTCTTTATAACCTTTGAAGTACTATGCAGAATTAATTTCTTATTCTTTGCTACATGCTTCAGTCAGTCTTTGCTTTGTATTTATTCATGCTTTCTGACTGAGGCAGTTTTGAACACTACATGATAATATTGCTGAAACTGATTCAAGACAAGTAATGCAATCTTTGTTACAATGCCAGCTTTTTCTCAGATTCTTCCTTACCAGCCTGCTAGACTAGGTGGTTTTTGAGGCTTCCAATACTACTTAGATGACAATGCCTAAACTCACTTACAGTGATGTCCTGCAAAAACTGTGTACACTGTTAACAATTAAAAGATGGTAGTTATTCCTCTGGTGCCACTGCCAAATGTCAACAGGAAGGAAGAAGAGAATGTACAAGTTTTGGGACTGTAATTGCAGAAGTAGTAGTTCTTAAAAAAAAAAAAAAATTCAGATACAAAAATTTAAAAAATGTCCTGTAAATGTGAACCATGAATTGCTGCTGTTCTTTCCATTTTGCACCTTGTATATATAATGATTGTAGTATGTCTGTGCCAAGTGCTCAAACAAGTTTTGCTAGAGTCATATGTTAAATTCTGGTAAACAATTCAAAACATACTTGGTTTTAATAGACCTTAGAAATTAATGATTAAAGCATTGGAAAATATACCTTATGTATTGCTTTATCAAGCTTTCATTGATTACTTTTGTGGGTGGTTTTTTCCTCCCTCTTTCAGGAGCTGAGGGAGAGCCAACAACATTTGAGGTGCTGGAAGGAGAAAGTGGTAGCTGAGCAATGGGCTTTTTTTGAAACTTTATTAAAATTTGTAGAAGATGAGTGGGAGTTAGTAGTGTGGAGTATCTGGATGTATGTATTTGTCATGAAAACTTTTTAAAATTATTGTTATTTTGTGTATCTGTGCATTGAAGGTATCCTGAATTAGCAGCTGTGTGCAGAAATCCCAATACCTTAATTTTGTATCCTGGAGCTGAAGCAACCAATTTGGAAGAAGTTGCTGTGATATCTTCTAGTCCACCTTTTATGATCATCATTGATGGAACATGGAGTCAGGCTAAAGATATATTTTACAAAAATTCTCTCTTCCGCCTTCCCAAGCAGGTGAGTTATAATATGTTACATAAAAACTTTGTGTCTAATAGATGCTTGCTTTCTGATCAGCCAGGAAGGAATGTTTTTGTGAGAGTGAAAATCATGGAAACTTTTTTTTCCCTCCCAGCTGTACCCAGATGACAAGAAAAGGAAAACTCAGTCAGTTAAATAAAACAACCCATAAGACTGTCACAAAGATGCTGTAAATATTGTGGGGTTTCACTTTGTCACTTGAAATTTGGTTGGATATTTTTTTTTTTATTGTGAGCAAATGCATCTAACTTCAGAATGAACTGGTTTTTTGCACAATTGAAAACCAATTTTTGTAGAAAATTTTTGCCTGTTGCTTAAAATGTTAGAACATATAAACAAGAAAATAAGCATTTTCACCCTATGTGTTTGTCATTGCAGTAATAGGAAGGCGGAAAGTGGAACTTTGTAGCCTCCTATGGAAGTCTTTCCTGCACATTACAACCTCCACCATATTAAAAACCTTCTGACTTTTGGCAAATACTTCTTAGAATTTAAGTAGAACAAATAAGGGACATGTGTAGTTTGGGGTTTTGCTGGTTTTTTTTTTTGGTTGAACACCTCTCCACCTGAACTGCCAGTAAGGTCATACAATTATTACAGCTGTCCCTGCCCTAATGAAAATATTCCAGATTGTAATACAATGTTAATCACACTAGTGGACGTATGTTCTGATTGCTGCATTGTGAATGGTGTAACACTACTTTTCAAGGAACTTTTTAGTGGGTAATTGAGTGTGACTTTGACACAGAGTCTTGAATGAAAGTTTTGAAGGTAAAACTTAATCTCATGTGATTCAGTTGCTGTTATTGAGTAAGTTTTTCTGCTGCTGTTAGATTGATCTCATTTATGTCAACACACCAGGAGTCATTTCTTTATGTACTACAATGGTTTGTCTGAATTAAATGCTCAAATTACAGATTTTCTAGGAAAGGCTCTGATTTCGCACACTGCAGTTTTGTATCTGCATTGTGCATCATTCATAACCAGCTTGTAAATCCTGAAGTTGGAAAATATTACTGGTTGTAATCTTTACGAGTCTTTGAAAGGAAACTTAACTTTTTGGTTTTGTAGTTTTCTCATATGCTTCTCAATGGAGCATGTTAAGACTGGTCATATGATTATGCTTTTTCTGTGGCTGGAACTTGTCTATAATGCCATAAGTTGAATTTGCTTGCAAGTCACATTGCTGTCTAAAGTTTAGTACTGTCAGTGCTTTAGGTTTCCTCTTGTGCTGGCTCTTGCAATTTGATTCTTGATTTTATTCCTTACCAGTTCCCTACGGTCAAACCGATAGGGAGCTGGGGTGTGATGGAGCACACAGCTCGTGGAGGGGTGAAGGGTCTCTGGCCCTTTTGAAAGAAAAGATGTGCACCTCCTTGAACTGTCAAGTGCAATGAACACAGCTCGTCTGTAAGTAGTTGTCTTAACTCTAGCCTTTGTTCTAATTTGTAACTGATTAGCAGTTTCTCATTTATTGTGCTTTTCTTAAACTTCCAGGCTTCTGGTTTGAGTTCAAAAATAAGTAAGTGTTCTAAAATGTTTGTTTCCATGATCTAGCTCACTTTGGTTGTCTAAAAGCAAGTATAGGAGTAGTTTTGCTGCAGACCAAAATGAGGCAGAATATATTCCTGATCACTTGGTTTCCTGTAGATGTCATGATGCCTGTAATATATTTCTGCCCATTTATTGTTACAATGGCATGTCTTAGGGGAAAGTTTCTCAATGCATATACACCAGATTGCCTGCTGGCTAGTACAAACAAGAATTTTGCTTGTATTTCTGAAGTATTTCCATAAGACTGAGATTATTTGCCCAGGTGTAATTTGTTGACAAAGCTGCCATTTTCAGTCAGGGGCATTATTGAAAGTATGTTGTAGAAGTATTAATACCAACATTTTTAGTAAAACTTTGGGCAGAGTATGGATTGAGAGCAGTTCTGAGGAGAAAGACTTGAGTGTGCTGGTTGATGAAAAGCTCATTATGAGGCAGCAGCATGCAAACACAGCCCAGAAAGCGAACAGTATGCTGGGCTGCATCAAAAGAAGCATGGCCAGCAGATTAAGGGAGGTGATTCTGCCCCTCTACTCTGCTCTCATGAGATGCCACCTGGAGTACTGCATCCATCTCTGGAGTCCCCACCACAAGAAGGGCATGCATCTGTTGAAACGGGTCCAGAGGAGCTCTATGAAGATGATGAGAGGGCTCTAGCACCTCTCCAAGGAGGAGAGGCTGGCAGAGGTAGCCTTGTTCATCCTGGAGAAGACTCTGGGAAGACCTTGTTGCCACTTCCAGTATCTGGATGGACTGTACAAAAAAGCTGGGGAGGGACTTTTTACAAAGGCCTGTAGTGATAGGATGAGGCAGTTTGAAACAGGAAGAGAGTAGATTTAGAAATTAGAAGAAGCTCTTCATTATGGGGGTGGTGAGATCCTGGAACAGGTTGCCCAGGGAAGCTGTGGGTGCTCCATTGCACTGGATGCATTCAAGTCCAGGTTGGATGGGATCTTGTGCAACATGGTGTAGTGGGAGGTGTCCCTGCCCATGGCAGGGGGATTGGAACTATATGATCTATAAGGTCTCTTCCAACTCTGTGACTCTATGATAATGGAGAAATTTCTCTTCAGCATTGGATCACCTTTAAATCAGTGAGAAGTTGACTGCCTTTCCAGGAAGAGGAGGTGTCAATCTTCCAACTTAAAAACTAAAGCCTTATGAGTATGTTAGAATAGTTTAAATGGAGTACTGGTAGTCAATGTGCTGCGAATTCAAAAAAAGAGCTACAGCTAGTCTTACAAGTCTACAAGCTTTAGGGGATGAAATCTGTTTGATATCAAATTTGGGAGTTGCTTTTAGGCTGTTACTGTAGTACAACAATTAGGTTATATTGGTGTAAGTAGAAAAAGAAGAGTAAATTTTAGGTTTTAAATCAAATTATTCTGGGTTTTAGAGGAAGATGGTAAAGCAGTTGGAATTTACATCTATGAACTTAGAGGATTCATTTCACTGTATTTCAATTTAACTGCAACTTTATGAGTAGATTATATGGAATTTATTTCACTGCAGTCCATTTCATATTCTGCAGGATATTTGTCATATACTGAGGCACCTGACCACAGATACATTACTTGCCTTTAAATGAGAAAGTGTTTCCATTCACAATCTGTTTAGTTGTTTCCTACCAAAGATGCTAGCAAATGTATAAAATCACAAAATCTGTAAAATGGCTATTGTCAACTGCAAAGTGTATTTCTGAGTTAGAAAAAACTTTTTGCTAATCTATTCACTTGGAGGGAAGGGTGGATAAAGGAAGAAAATTGGTCATCATTGTTGGCTGTTCCTTTTAAAACTTGCTAAAGTATTTATTTAGCTTTATTAGCCAAACCCAACAATTATGTCATTATTTCTGTTTCTTTAAAGCTTTTTTTTTTCTTCTTTTTTTATCTGGGAGAAACAGTTCAATATCTTCAAAGATAAGAATGGTTGCAATGGTTACAGCTGAATTCTAGCCCACTACTCCATGACGGCCCTTTTCTATTACTTTGTACTATCATAGGTTTCTTTCTTAAGAAATAACAGATGACCTTCCTTTTTGCTTACCCTCTTTGGTTAGATGGGGAAATACTAGAGAGAGTCCAAGAGAGATGATTACGGGACTGGAACATCTCTCTTATGAGGAAAGGCTTAAGAGCCCTGGGGCTCCTTAGCCTAAAGAAGACTGAGAGAGGAGGAATCTTATTGATGTTTACAGATATCTGAAGTGTGGGTGTAAAGTAGAAGGGGCCAGTCTCTTTTCAGTTGTGCCCTGTGATAGAATGAGAGGTAATGGTAGCAAGCTGGAACACAGGAAGTTCCACCTCAACATGAGGAGAAACTTCTTCAGCGTGAGAGTGACAGAGCCCTTGTCTTGGTTTGAAAGACAGGTGTCTGCCAAGGAAGGCAGGAGCCCCCCTTGGAATGGAAATGCAACCCCCTCCCCTCCGAATGCTTATAACTTTGAAATTAGGGGGCTTTCAGGCAAAGATGAGGAATAGGAATAACAGTTCTTTACTAAATATATATATAACAAGGCAAACAAACAACACTAACTATGGCAGTAACAGCAAACAGTGCCAGGCACCCAGTGCCAGCCTCTCGGGGCTCCCGGGGAGCAGGGAGGGCGCCATGGTCTCCCCGCCGCTCCGGAGCCAGCTCAGTCCCCACGTGGCAATGGCTGTCGGAAAGCCTGTGTCACAAACCCCCTGGGCAGCCGATCCCGGTGTCCAGCAGGGTCCTCGGGAGACAGCAGGGGTAGGAGGAAAAAGCAGGAGACGCAGCAGGGACGAATTCTCTCCAAGCTGATCTCGGTGCCCCGCTGGATCCTCGGGAGGCAGCAGGGAGAGCAGGAGATGCAGTGGGGATGAGTTCTCTGCACCACGAGGGCAGCTTCTCCTCACCTCGAATGCAGGGAGCAAAACAAGAGCCCCAGGGGCTCCACCCAGCTCCCTTTATTCGGCTGGCTTCACCCCTCCCTCTGTGGCCAGGTCCTTCTGTCTCTCTTGAGTACAGCAATTTACATCCCTGACAAACAAGTATGGAAAAATTCCATAAGAGAAGAAGGAAAATAGTAACTCCCCAAAACCCCAGCAGCCCTGGAACAGGATGCCCAGGGGGGTTGTGGAGTCTCCTTCTCTAGAGACTTTGAAGACCTGCCTGGATCTGTTCCTGTGTGGCCTGCCCTACGTGTTCCTGCGCTGGCAGGAACTTGGTTGAACTTGGTGATCTTCAGAAGTCCCATCCAACTTCTAACATTCTGTGATTCCACTGATGGCTGTCAGTGGGTACATGTAAAACAGGGAATTTCTGCAAAACCTGGAACAAACTGAAGTGTATTGCACATTTTCTGAAGCTGTTCGTTTTTCTTTTTTGTCCAGTCATTTTAAAACTGACAAGTTATTTACCTCTGTTGTGTGTAATTCAACTTTGTTTGAAGTTCATGACACCTTCCTCTGTAAAGCTGATACCTGATCATTGTTTTAGCTTTTTTTCCTGCTGATAGGCTGTCTTTGGTAGTGTATTTTTATTTTTGGAAGAGTATTTGGAAGTTATTTGAGTGTATTCCAGGTGATTGCTGCTTTATGGCACTTAACTACTACCTCTGTCTGCTGCAGTCACTGTTTTTGGCAGATTATATCAGTAGGAGTCTTATGATATGAGAGAGGACTTTGTGCAGGTAATCCATTTTGATATCTTCTATACAGCATAATCTTTGAAGCTTTTTCCTTGTAAACTTGAGACTAGCTTCTGTGCTGTTACTTACTCAGTTTAGATTACTGCTATTTCCTAATGATAATTGCTTTGGTAGAACCTATTTCTTATCCTTTGCTGTAAACTATAAATTTTTTTTTTCTCTAGTCGATTTATAAAATGTAAGCTAAATTTAAGTTCTGATGACCTGTTAAAATAACAATAGCTGAACCTTAAAGAAATTAACAGTATTTATTTGTTTTAAAAAAGAGTATTTTGCATAGAATTTTAGTATGGTACCTGGATTTTTTGGTCATAATGTTTGTCTCATTAACACTCATTTTTCCCTTCTTGGTTCTTGCACATTATTGATGAGAAAAATAAATTGGGAGCTAACCAGCTAATGAAGCAATGGTTGATTACAACAGATAACTCTTGAGAATAATCAAAAAAATTAAGTGACATGGAGTGAAGTCCTGTTTCCGTATGAGAAAAATATTAGAAACCAAGAATTTTTCAGTTTCTGTAAATAACTTCATACTGGAATTTTGTTCCCTGTCTTATAGTTCCATTTTGCCTTTGAGCCATACTTCTGTTTAAATGAGTGTAAAGAGGATAGTCAGTCATGCATATACAGCAGAATTCACTGAGTAGTAAAAAAAAAAAGAGATCATTGATCTAGTTTTGTCTTTTTTGAAAAGTTCTTTAAGCTCAAAACTTCACTGTTTGAAACAACAAAACATTTGAAACAACAAAACTTTTGAAACAACAAAACTGTATATATTCATAAAGTAAGTTCAGGGGCATAAAAGAAGGAAAGATTCTGTAGGTGAATTAGAGAGCAGAGGACCACAGAGGCACTGAAAACAACCAGGTCTCTAATATTCATGCCTTGTCATACATTTGAGAATCTACTGTGTTCCCTTCAGACTTTTCAGTCGCAGGGCCATGATCTCATTGCAATAACTGAGACATGGTGGGATAGCTCACACGATTGGAATGTTGTCATGGACGGCTGCGTACTTTTAAGGAAAGGCAGACCAACAAGGCAAGGCGGTGGAGTTCCTCTTTACGTGCAAGAGCAACTGGAATGCATTGAGCTTTACCCAGAAGGGGGTGAAGAACATGTTGAAAGCTTATGGGTGAGAATTAAGGGTCGTGCAAATATAGGTGAAACTGCTGTGGGTGTCTGCTACAGACTGAGAGGGGATCTTGTTAATGTTTACAAATATATGAAGAGTGGGTGTCAAGTAGAAGGGGCCAGTCTCTTTTCAATTGTGCCCTGTGATGGGGGAGAGGTAATGGTAGCAAGATGAAACACAGGAAGTTCCACCTCAGCATGAGGAAAGACTTCTTCAACATGAGAGTGACAGAGCCCTGGTACAGGCTGTGGAATCTCCTTCTCTAGGGACTTTCAGGACCTGTCTGCATCTCTTTCTGAGGGGCATGCCCTTGGTGTTCCTGTGTTGGCAGCAGGGTTAGACTCAGTGATCTCTAGCGGTCCCTTCCAACCCCTACCATTCTACAATTCTATGACTTTTTCTTATGCTTTATAGTCAGCTTCATTTCTCCACATAGGACCACTTATTCATGCTACGGGTTTTATCTTTCACATGGGACCCCCTGTAAAAGTCTGCTAGACTGGAATCATAGAAAGGTCCATGTTGGAAGGCATATTTAAAAGTCATCTGATCACCTTTTCTGTGGGAAGGGTGGCCTGGATGAGGTTATGAGATTACCTAGCACCTTGTCTGGTCACATCTTGAAAACATCTAGTGATAGGGACTCTACCATGTTCCTGAGAAGGTTGTTCCAGTCAGTGATTGTTCTCAATATAGAATAAATTTCTTATGTTGAGGTGGAACCCGTCCCAATACAACCTGTACCTGCTGCCTCTTGTCCTCTCCGTGTGGCTCCTTGTGAAGAGAGAACTTTTGTCCAGTTTTGTAACTGTCCTTTAAGTGCTGGAATATTCTAATGAGCCCCCCCCCGAGCCTTCTCCAGGGAGAAGAGACAAGATGTATTGCAGTACTACATGATATAATAGTCAAATATCAAAGATGATGCACCCTTCAAGTTTGAAGAGACTCCAGTGTTTCATTCCATCTTCAAGTGTTGACACTTTGAGTCTTAATGTTATATCTGCTTTACACTTCAGAGGGCTGTTCTCCTGATTGTGTGTATGTCCTTGAGATAGTTTTGAAGCAATTAGTTTAAACTAGTCTGTCTTGTATAAATCTCAGTGGGAATCATAATACACTGTGCAAGTGTGGTTGTGATCCTGGTAAACAGTGGCTGAACTGTTAACATTAACCGAATTGAAACTAGCTATACAACTGCTCACGTGGTCCAAGCTTTCACTGAAAGTCAAAGGGATGTGGACTAAACCTGTCTGTATTTTTGCTTTTTACCTTCCTAAACTCTTTTAGGCCTTCTAGTGGAGTGTAAAATGTCAGTAGTATCACCGAGGCTGTTAAAATGATTGCTTTGTTAAAATAAGAGAGAAAAAAATTACAGATCACTTAACATACAAGTGATTCTCTTAAAATTCTGAAGTTATGCCTAATAAAAAATGTAACTGAAAAGACTGAAGTGGTAGGAAGAGTAAAAGGAATGTAATGAAAGCAAATTAAAATTGGAAGAGTGATCAGTAGTGTTGATTACGCTGCAGAAAACATTTTTTTGCTTTTTGAGGTATTACCACTAAATGGTGATAGATAGGAGCTTCATTATGCACAACTGAAATATTACACATTTGTTGCAAATTCTCATCGTTCCCACTGCCCTTGTACTTGTCTCTACACATCTGTACAGATACATATTTTTTTCTAAAACAATGATAGAACATGATACTATTTCTTTGTTAAAGACTATGAACTGCTTTTTAAGGGTATTATTAATGATAAAATGTCAGTCAAAGACTGTTAGTGTTTCACATGTTTAGAACAGAATCACTCAGGTTGGAAAAGACCCTTGGGATCGTTGTGTCCAACCATTAGCTCTACTCTACAAGTTCACCCCTAGACCATATCCCCCGACACCACATCCAAGCGATGCTTAAAAACATCCAGGTATGGTGACTCAAGCCCTTCCCTGGGCAGCCCATTCCAATATTTCACTACCCTTTCCATGAAGAATTTTTTCCTAATGTCCAGAATAAACCTACCTTGTTTCAGCTTGAGGCCGTTCCCTCTGGTTCTGTCACTAATTACCTGAGAGAAGAGACCAGCACCAGCCTCTCTACAATGTCCTTTCAGGGAGCTGTAGAGTGACGAGGTCTCCCCTCAGCCTCCTCTTCCTCAAACTAAACAGACCCAGCTCCTTCAAACGATCCTCATATGATCTCTTCTCCAGTCCCTTGACCAACTTTGTTGCCCTCCTCTGCACCCACTCCAACACCTTGAGATCTCTCTTGTACTGAGGTGCCCAAAACTGGACACAGTACTCGAGGTGAGGCCTCACCAGTGCTGAGTACAGGGGGACAATCACCTCCCTACTTCTGCTGCTCACACTGTTTCCAATCCAGGCCAGGATGCCGTTGGCCTTCTTTGCCATTTGGGCACACTGCTGGCTCATGTTCATTTGCCTGTCTATGAGAACCCCCAGATCCCTCTCCACCAGACAGCTCTCCAACCACACTGCCCCAAGCCTGTAGTGTTGCTTGGGGTTGTTGCAGCCCAAGTGCAGGACCTAGCACTTGGCCTTGTTGAAACTCATACCATTAACTAAGAACCCAGAACCAGTATTATGAAACAGCCCAGTTAGAATTAATATTCTTCTTCTGCTTTCTTCTTTGGTTCTGTGATTTTGACTGAAATGTGTTTTTCCCAAGTGATCATACTTTCATAAAAACTACTGATATTTAATAAATACTTAAAACCAATTTCTTACTTTACTTTAGATTTATTTTACTATTACTTTAGATTTCACTAAGTTATTAAAATGTATTTTTGTACTGCAGGAAATGAAAAAACATTTGATATTTGCAAACAAATCTGTTCTTACTGTAGGAGGTTATTACACGAGAAAGAATAGCTATAAATTGCATCTACATGTGGTTACATAGAAACTTAATTTGCCCATAATAGTTTTCTCTGTTTTGTCCAAATTTTTATAGATGTAGGAGCAAAGGTTAAGTGTGGTGATGTTATTCTGGAGCCCTCTGTACATGACATAGGTAAAAACATGCAGCTACATGATAGTCCTGAAGGTTCAAGGATTGGTCTTCCAGATGCTAATTGTTAACAGGGTTTTACCTTCACTCCCTTGCTGCGTGCACCTTTGTAGAGGGTTTAAGACTCTGCACAAGTAACCATTGGATATGGTTTGTCACTGAATCACAGACTTTCTTTCTGAGAAAGTTCTGAGGGATTGACTTACAAAGCAATGATGCAAGTGATCATACTGTAAGCCTTGGGAAAAATACAAGCAGACATGAGGAATGTCAAAATGTTCCCAGCAGATTTGCTTCTTTGTGCATACTTTAATTCTGCATTGTAGGGATTATAGCTTTTAACACTTGCACTTGCAGCCTGTCTGAATTAACACTGTACTATTTATCTGAACTTTTTCTAAAAAACCAGAATATTCTGCTGTCCCTACCCTTCTTTTTATTATAACTGCATTGAAACTCTTGTTTTGAAGGTTTAAATTTGTAGTGAAAATCAAAAGTACGGTGACTCTTGGAAGTATTAGGTTAAAAAGTGTATTAACATATTTTTTTAAACTATGATGGATAGGTTGTTACTGAATACACCAGAGCTGAAATCAGTATTTGTTTGATTTTTACTTTATATTCTGGTTGATACTTGCTATTATTCAAATTATGTGGAGCTATTTTAATGATGTTGAAGTTCTAAGATGCAGAAATAGCTTCCGGGGGGGGTGGGGGGAGGGGAATGTTTTCCCATCTTGAAATTTCAAGATTACATCTTGAAATGTAATCTAACTGGCTTTCGTCTCTTAGATTGAGTTTAAATATGATTTTTAATGGTTTGAGTGTTATTTCATTATTGCTTTTGCTGTCTTGCTAGTTGTCATGATTTAGACCTAGCCAGGAGATGAGCACCACATGGCTGCTCTCTCACTGCCCCCACACTGCCCGAATGGGAAGGAGAAGAGAGATAAAAATACAAAACCCTGTGGATTGAGATAAGGAGAATTTAATACAACATCACAAAAGGAATAGTAGCAACCACAGTATTAGTAATGACATAGTATGCAAAATGAGCAATATAGAATGAACTGAGGAACAGCATTGCCCTGACCAGTCCATCCAGGACACTGCTCTTTGCCTGGCCTGCCCTTTACCCTTATATAGTGAGCATGACATCAGTGTGGTATCAGATATGCCACTGTCTGGTTCAGTTGTCTGTCCTGGCTTTCTGGTGAAAAATAACCCTATCCTAGCCAAACCCAGGACAGCAGTACAGTGCTAAGTCAGAACTTGTGCTGTAATCTCCAGCAGTCATCTATGAGACAGATAGTGCTCATTGAAAACCTGAGTTGAGCATGAAGCTATGCAATGGCTACACTGAAGTGCTATATACACAGCTGGGTATTAAAATTTTGTCATTTTGTGCTGAAATTAACCAGACATACTTGTACAATCCACTGTAACTTCTAAAACATTAAAGTTAGCAGTTAAGTGATGAAATATTATAATAAAACTGTATGTAAATAAAAGCACTCCTAGGAATTAAATTTTGTTCACCTTATGAATGTGTTTGGTTTTACCTTTCTTATTGATCTGGATACTGTGGCCAACGTGGTAGGTTTCTTCCAAATTTTTCCTATTTCTACATTATTAACAGTTTTCCTACACTATGATTCATATTTAAATACTCTGTAAATGGTTCTCTATCTGAATAAGGTGTATTTGTTTCATGGTTTGAAACTTTGGGTTCACAATACAGTTTTGCAAGATTAAAATGAGTAGAATGTCATGTTGGCAATTTCAGAAGCCAGGTTTTTGTCCCAGAAAGAGGAGTTAAATATGACAGTATCTAAAGGAAGTGGATATTAAATGAAAAGAAGCTGCAATTCCTCCAAGACAATATCAGTAGATGAAAAACAAACTGTTATAACTAAAATTCTTTAACAAGTGGCAATTTGAGCTTTTAATCAATGTTTTTCAGATAGAAAAGAACTATTTTAGTAATTAAGAGATGAGCAATTCTTAACTGAAAGATATACTAGAAAGACAAAATAAATTAGAGGCATTAGAACATCACATTTAATTATATTCCTTAAGAACTTAACTGATTTTTGGCTTGTAAAAATTGCTGTATTGAATGATTATAAAGATACTTTAATAAACTTTGTGGTTGTTTTACTATGAAGATCTAAAGATCTTCAAGAAAAAGCTCTTTTAATCAGCTCAGTCAGCAAAGGTTATTTCTATGAAAAGAATCTTTGAAGAAATTTCAATTGCACTCTTCCAGAAAGTTCCAGAGGAAATATATTTATGAATCTAAATGTTTATCAGAAAGATGTGTATTTATGTTTTGATCTAGAATCATTCTTAACTGTCTGGAATTTTTGCAAATGCCAAAGTATGAGCTTGGACAAATTTTATAGCAGATACTTAAGAGATGCATGGCTTAAGGTGACTTTTCTAGTTTTTGATACGATTACATTGATTATGGCTTGCACTCCATGAGCTGGCACCCTCCAGAGAAGCACATTATCCCAGGATGTTTTGCATAGCCACAACTGAGGAAGAGGCCACAAGCATTAGGAGTGTGCACTGCAGGATTTTTTGGAACAGCTGTTGTGGTTTGCAGAGGTGATACAGGAAAAAAAGCATTCTGTTAACTTGGAGAGGTGGATACAATTAGTTCAGAGGGAAGAATGAGCTGGTTTGCTCAGCAGGCATGCTTGGCATAGTTAGTCTGGTGGTATATTGTACAAAGCAATCACAGAGCGCTGTGGGTGAAGCTGCTTCTGTTTATGAGGTGATAAGCGTAGCATAGTGGGAACAGATGGCTAAAAAATCATTTGACCTTCTACTCCTTCTGCACCAAAAAAGAAAAAATTAACCTACTGACACATGCACATATAAAATGTAGGCAGGCTATCCCAAGTACTTACTGTCTTTCCAGAATATGTGAATTAGTTTTATTTATGTATTTCTGGGCCACTATTGTAAAGCCAAGCATCTGCTGTCCGAAACATGAATGGATTATTTCCATCACCTGAAACCTTGTTTTGCTTTTAAACAGCCAATAAAAAACTCCTTGAGATAATTATTCTTGTGCTGTATAATTGTAGAAAATAGAATTATCCATCCCTTGAAAATGTTGAAAAGTGCTACACACTTGATTTTGAGAACTGAGGTGTGGGAGGAATGGATATAGTGGTATTCAAGTGTCAGTTTAAACTTGATGTATAATGATGTATGAAAACTATGAGTCTTTCCCTGTAATTTTAAGATGGTATCAGTCTAGCTAACAGTCAAGAGAAATATGATTTCAGACAGTCAGGAAAGACACATGAAATGTAGCTGACTTTTAATTATTTTTCTTTTTCTTCCTGTGTGTTATGCATAATAATTATGCCTAATAATCTGTAATTCCTGGACTTTTTGTAGTCGCAAAATACTTTCTAAACATCTCAGAAAAGAACAGTATATTTTCATGAAGTATTCCTGTTGTAATGTTACCATTTGCACAGGTTGTATAACTTTCTGCTTCTAGCTTTATCCACTGTAAACCTCAATTGACTACTGGAATATTTGACTTAAAAAGTAATTTCTGTGATTTCCCAGATTCTGCATTTGATCACGTTCCTCTTTATTTCAAATTTCTACTCCAGTACAAGCTATGTTTCACTGGCTCTCCCCATATCACTTTATTTTTAGATTACCTGTTTCTTTTATTAAAGTCTTTTATCTTTAGCTTGTGAGAAAGCTGAAGTGAACTTTCTGATCTCACCACCTCAAAGTTCATAAGGTCAAAGTATTTTATAGAAACTATTTTGTTTCAGATTTTTTCATGAAAGTTTTTCCTATTGACAAAGACACTTTGCATCCATTCTGGAGGAATGGTGGTTCTGCAGGATTAATTATGAATCAAGGAGACAGTGAGACACCTGGACCTCAAGAGAAAATTCTTGTTACCTGAAAACAGGGCATCAGTTCTTACACATCAGTCTCTGGAAGCTCATGAGCATTCTGTCCAAACAGCTGCTTGTTGCCAAGTGGGAGAGAGACAGTGTCACTTCACAGTCTGGGAGAAAGAATTTCACAGAACATAAGGGGCTTCAGTAAGGTCAGAAGTAAGCAGAGGAGTTGATAACATGGATTGAAGAACTTTTTAAATCTCACGCTTTATCCATCAATTTATACATCTGTCAGTTTCATTGTTTGCTTTTAGTTAAGCATTTGTATTTTTATAGTAGCAGTTATTAAAGTTAGATCTATATATAATTGAGTGAAACAAATAAATTTGGAGTCAAAACGCTGAAGCCCCTTGGACAAGAAGTACTTATAGCTCTGAAAAATGGAGTAAGTGACTACCACTAGCATCTTCTTTCTTCAGTTAATATACAAAATTATATTTGGGGATTTTTATTTTTATGACAGCAGATTTTCGTAAGTCCTAACAGACAGGTGCATATGGGAGCAAAAGCAAAACACTGTTTATTCTATGATCTGTGATTGTCTAGGAGATTTTGTCTCAGAAAACTCATCTCAACTTTCTTAATACAGATTTTTTTCATTAAAATACAGAACCATCCTACTAATAAAAGGAATTTCTGATAATTTAATCTCAGAAAAAATACAATGGATTTTAAAATTGGTTCCACTTCATTTCAATGACCATGATATGAACTGCAGGTGGATTGCCATGGGTTTATGGATTTATTCTTAGGTAACTGTTCCACATCTATATGGAAGTTTTTTTTAATACTACCTTTTTTTTTTTTTTAATTATGATATCTACATAACAGGGAAAATACAAATAATTGCATATTATACAAGGCTGAAGAGGAATAAAATCGTCTCTATCACAGGTTCTAGTAACACAGGGATATGCATGCTTCACCTTTTGCAAAACTTTTAAACTAAGGATTAGATAGGAGACAATGGTTCTTACAGCTGTTATGGGGAATACTGTGTAGTCATATTTTCTCATGCAAGGCTGGACCTTTTGTACAATGGTTGATAATCTACAGATGGTGGAATTGTTCTCATTCTTTTGATGCTGTGCTCTATGTGTAAATTAAGGAGGGAAAAGAAATTTCCTTTAAAATGGCCATTAAGAGTGAGCTGGAGACATCACTGTTAGCTAATGCCTTTAAAAAAATCTTGAGGAAAAGGCAGCTGCAGGAAGCAGAACCCTGATGGGCTGTTTTGTTACTGCTGGGAATATACTGGTGGGGTTACATTATTGGTAGCGTTACTTTGTTAGTTTTTCAGGTTTGAATACTACCATGCTGCAACAGAGGTATGTCTCTTTTCTACAGGTCTGATTTTTCTCTTTCCCTGTAGTCCCAGCATTTTAACCTGTTTGTATTATCTCTTCTTTTTCTGTCACTCAGGTGCTGTTGAGCAGTTGGCAGCCCTGGGCCTCTTGCAGTCGTCTTTCCTGCTGCCCTTATGCTACTTGTTTTCCTGTCCCAGATGTTGGGATGCATGTCCAGGACAATAACTCCCCATTCTCTGGCAGCACCCTCCCTCTCTCTACAGCCTGAGCAGCTGCTTCCCGCATGAGCACCTCTGCAATGCTGGCTGCTGGTTCCCTTCCAATCTCAGCACTCTCTGGTGCTCCACTACTCCAGCAGAGACTGTTGGTTGGACTCCCCCGTTCTGTTCAGTGGTCCTGCTCTTCCTGTAGGGATGGTCCAGGCTTCAGGCTACCACCAGGGCATGGGCTAGAAACAGCCTGTCCATTGTTGAGCTGTTTGGAAATGGCTGTATCTGGCACAGGGTAACTTCCTCTCACCAATGTCTGCCCTGCTGCTCCTCACTACCCAAAGCCTGGCAATTAATGCATGATGCACAAGTTCTAGGTCTTCATCTCTGCTGGGACCGCACCTTGTAAGGACTTCCAGACAAGCTCAGGGAGCAATACAAAGGTGTACCTCTTGTCCATGGGTGAAGTGGGAGGGTGCCTTCCTGATTTCATCTAACTGCTCCAGGCAGCCAGTGGGAAATGACTGAGGAGACAAATGTAATACATGGCAATAAGGTTTTCCCTTTGAGACAGGTTATTCCAAATGGCCAGTGCTGAGTGCACAAAACAGTCAACGGGTTGCTCTCAAATGATACCAGGTTTTAATTCCATACACATATGCTCACTTCTGTATGGGGGAAGGTGAGTTTAGGGAGCCCCTGTTTCTGGAAATGTTGTTTTGCTAAGGTGCTTTCAACTCTTTAAACAAAGGAAAAAAAAAAACCATCTGCAACGTTTTTATGATGTCTTCCTGTGAATGATAAGCTGTTAGCTGCAAAATTCTACCCAGAGTAATTAAACATTCTTTTAAATTAAATTTCCCCCATTTTTCCAATTGAATTAAGTGTTTGTTGTTACACAGATTTATAGTCTTGAACTGTTAAATGAACTAGAAAAAAATGTGACCTATTTGTGGGTGAAGTAAATGCTACCATATGCTTTCTTTTTTAAACCTTTATTTTACAGCTAGTTACTCATATTTATGTGAGATCTTAGGAGTCTTGTGGTAGAATGCATCATTGCAAAGCTACTAAAATAGGTTGCACGTTTTCAGGTAAACATAATGGTTTTGAGCCAAGACCTTCAGGGTAATTTGTTTATTAACTTGTTTGTGGCAATAAGCTGCCAAGTTTCAAGGTACCATGCAAATATTCTTACTCAGCACTGCATTTATAAAAGGACCATTCCTGCTGAGTTTAATTATTCCCTTCTGTCTGACCTTTGTGTGACATTCTCACTCCATGCATAAGATGATGACAGTCTACTAAATATGCTTCAATTTGCAAACAATATAATTACATTATTAAGAACTTACTGGTAATTTAAAATACCACAGTACTCAAAAATAACCCCACAGAATACTTCATTGTCTTCAATAGAAAGGAAGGGTTTACAAAAGCTGTTATTGATGAGAGGAAGCTATGATCTTTGACCTCATAAACTGGTTAATTTGAAGTGTTACTACCAGTTCATAGTTGATGTGCTGTCTTCTAGAAAGGCCCTAGAGATTTGCAACATCAAGTTTATGCACTAGCTTGAACTCCAGTCAATGAGAGTATTTTGGCAATGTATTGGTCAGGAGGAACTTTTCCTTATTCTCAGCATGAGAAATGTGGCCCAAATCCATATGTTAGAATATGAAAGACAGTGTGATGAAATATTTATGAAACATTTGTGTGTTTCTGCTTCTTTCCCATTGTTCACTGACCGTATTGTAATAGGCCTGAGCAGTTGTCAACACAAACTGCTGAGTTTCGAGATTTTTGATTTTTCACCAAACTCAGTCCCATCAACATAGGCTTTCAGAACTCTTTGATCATTTACCTTCTTGCTCACGTCAAAACTTCAAGCTGTGCAAAGTGACTGGCACTTAATGGGTTGACTTCACAGTTTCTGTGCTGCTTCAGCTGAGTGAGCATAGGTTCACAGATCCTTAGGGGTGCCTGAGAGTAAGTCTTATCAAGAAGCTTGTTTGATATGCTCTCATCCTAGGGACAATTTGGAAAAGCATTCTCATTCTTCTTCTGCAGGCATCAGTGAAGGAATGCTCAAACTGTTGGTAGGACCTCACTGAGAACTCTATCAGCAGTAAGAAAGGCACTCCTCTTGGGAGTGTGGAAAGCAAAACAAGGCATCTTTGTTTAAACAAGCTGGCTCAAAACAACCTTGCCACTCTTTTTGATGAAAAAAAATTAAAAAAAAAAAGAAGTTAAAAAAAGCGCTCTTTCTTTAGGGATTCACCTGCTTTTCAGTTCTAGTGGTGCTACTGGAGTTACTGGGTAGGAGAAGCCCTTGGGGAAAAATGAGGGATTAAGTACTTGTTAGGAAATGATAAAATGCTGTCTGCCTTAAGCTGAAGTGTATGGCAGATAGGATAAAATACAAAAGTGTGAACAGGTGTAGGGCATCAAATTGTAGTTGGCAGTAGGGTCTTCTGTCAGCAATTCAACTTACAGCAATGCTGGAAATCAATCCAAAATTGGCAGCATACATAATTTAGCAGAAACTGAAATTAATTCTGTTAATTTTTCTGTAATGATGGGTAAAGTCATGAGTAAGTTGATAGACAAAGTGTAATGGTTAAAGGTGTATATTGATACGTGTTTTAACAGAGAGTATTTTTTGTGGTCTAGTCCTCTGCTATGTTTAGATAATAAAACTATTTTGGGATTTGTGCTTTTCAAGTGTAGAAGATTAAAGAAGAAGAAGCAGTCTGTTTCTGAAAGCATGTCCAAAAATCAGAATTTTCTTTTTTTGCTGGGGCAAGCAGCTATTCTAAAATGTAGTCTGCCATTTAGATACATTCCTTCTAGAGGAGGTTAAAAACTTCCTTCTAATATAGTTAGTTCTCACAGACGTGACTGTTTAAGATACATGAACAACTGTCTGAATGCTTTGAAAGAGGGTTGCATTTAATATAAAAATAGAAATATAAACATTCATTCATCTGCATACAGAAAACACCCGAAACAAAAGAGCAAACAGAATGGCAATAAGTGCTATTGTCATCTGGCTGGATCTTAGTTTATTTCTCTATTTCCTTTTCAGTGAGCTGAGGACATGTAGACAAAAATAAGCTTTTTCATCTTTCACAGGTAGGGGATTTAAGCAAGTGCATATATGAGGATCAAATAATAAATAGTGCCAGACAGTAAATACAGAATCACACAGTGGGAGAAGTTGGAATGGGCCTCTGGGGATCATCTAGTCCAACCCCCTTGCCAGAGAAATTTCATCTACACCAGGCTGTAAATTTTAATGTAGCAAGAAAAAGTTGTTTTCATTAAAGAAGTAGCTCTTACCTTCTCCTGCATGATGACTTGAAATATAATAATTAAAGTCTCTTACATACTCTTAAATGATTGACATATTCAGGTTTTAGCCTTTGTCTCATTACAACTGAAACGTTTAAAAAAATATTTTGGACCCTAAAGAACAAAAGTGGTTTATGCTAGAGCTGGCAGAAACTGCTTTTTGAGAATACTGAGATCAGAGGGGGAGAACAGGGAATTACTTTAGGTCAAGACCTCATGCACAGTTGAGATACGGTGCTGAGCAATCAACAGTAGCCTGTCCTTCTGACATTTAGGTTAATTTGAATGACACTGGTCCACTTTGATGTTTTTCCAGCCGTAAGTATGAATTACCTCTCAGTACAGTGACATTTTGTTTGTGACTGAAAGGTCTCAGGTAATTTGCCAGAAGTCAGTAGTGTATGCTATTTTCACTCTTGCTTTAAATTTATTTCTTTGCCATTTCTTTCATAATTGTCAAACTCTGTAACGAGTACCTGAATATGCTGCTACTAGAACAATTCATTAGCAATTGCACATTTTGTACCCTTGTACTCGGGCTGAAATTCTCATGGGACATAAACACTTTTTAAAAAGTATTTTTAAAAATGTATTTCTTTTTGATTGAACTTGCTTTCAAAAATTAGATTAACTGAAGGCTTTTTCCTTCTTCTACTTTCTTTGCATGTTACCTTTTGCTCTTGCCACAGTTCTTCTCAAGAGCTTCTTCCACTGCTTTTTCCCTATCCAAGGAAGTGCTTACTACTGTTCACATATAGTAAAAAGAAAAGAAATCAGAGAAAGTGAAAGTAATTAGTGGATTCCAAAGAACAACGTCATTGCATTGATGCTACTTTTTGTCAGAGATAGTTAATTTTCCTTTTCAATTTTATGATATTTGCAGATAATTAAGGTGAAATGGCTGTGACAGTACATGTAATTAAATTTTCTGCTTTTATTTCATGACCCTGTTCTCTAGATCCATACTCTGCTTACTGACTGAATTTACTTGCAGGACTTCCCTGTTGTATTAATTATTAAAAGAATAGTGCTGCATAAAATATTGATCTGTTGCATAACATTCATGTTTTAGATGTAAGCAGAGCAAAAGAGTTATTACCAGAAATAATTTCTGAATCTTTCTTTCTCTAAATACAGAAAATTTAAATGCATGGAAAGTGACTAAAAATACATAATCATTTTATGAAATGCCAGGCATGCCCTGGACAACTTGCACTTAAATGTCATTATTTTTGCATAATTAATGTCAGTATTAAGTTATTTTCCTCCTTAGTTATAGGTAAAAACCTGCAGTTTCAGTACCTGAGACCATAAGCAGATGGTATTTCAGTTATTTGTGCAAAATACACAGTCCCAGTATTACGAGGTCAGTTCTATTTTCTGTTATGCCTTAGCTGTGAGGATCCTTTCCTTACAATTGTTCTGTTAGATCTTAATTTTTTGGAAGCCATTTGGGTCAGCCTCAGGATGCTGCCTTTTACAAGAACTTGGAACTATTACCTATAGATTAGAATTACAGCTTCTCTGCACTTGGACTTCACTTTTATTACCTGTTTTAAGCGAGGACTGTCCTGCTTTGCTTTCTTTAAGGGTAGGAAGGCCTTCTGGGTCTTTGTTGTTTCGGGTTTTTTTGTGGTTTTACTTTTTTTGGTTTGTTTTTTGTTTTGGTTTTTTTTTTGGTTTTTTTTTGGTAGTGCTTCCTGTGCTTGCAAATATTCATATAAGAAACACAAAGGAAGCAGTGAAAGGAACCTTGATTTTCTTCTGTGTAAGAAAGGTTGGCATGATTCTTGTTTGCTTTTTCCTTCTTGCCACATCTATAGCTTTTTTAGAAATACATCACACAAATATATCAAGAAGGAAGATACTGTCCTTACCTCCAGTAACAGGACTTCCAGTTTCTGTTTTCTCTTCAGCTTCTCTGTCAGCTCTTCCCTTAGTCTTCAAAGTGCTTTATAGCATTAGGTAAATTGCCTTAGAAGTAGAAAGCTTGGAGCTCAGAGAAGTAGCATGGCTTGCCTGAAGTTGCACTGTGATTTAGTGAGCTCAGGTTATTTTCTTACATCAAGTCCAATGTCTTGTCTTCCAGTGAAGCAGGAGACATGCATGCAGACTTTCTATGATCCCTTTCCAGCTCTAGAGGCTGATATCTGTCACTGTCATCAGCCTGGTCTTAACACTTTTGAAAATGCTGTTTTAGATAACTTCTACTGATAAAGATTTTCATTAATGTAAAAGTTCATGTTCCTTCTCTAGTAAGTTAAATACTTACTTCCTGCAGAGCAGCAATACTGCAGAAGTTACTTTTTTGTTCGTTTGTTTACTTAGCTGTTGACATCTCGTTTATTAAGTGTACGCCAGAATATCCTGGTTTCTTCTTTGAGAAAAGAAGCTCTTAAACAAGTATAGGTTTATTTCCCAAAGTTCTTTTGGGGTGGACACTTATTTGATACCATACATTTTCCATGCATGGTGTAAGGGATGACAAGCATCATGAGAAATGGTTAGAAACATTGTGATTCCGTAATTTTGCCCCTTCCGTATTGTATGTAACAATAAGGATTCAAAGTATGCAGATGGGCACAAGCATCTGAAATAACTTTGAAAAACATTGTTTACTTTGGTGATACCTCTAAAGTGCTAAAGTTTGCATATTTTCTTTTACCTTATTTAACAGTCAAAAGAGGAGATAATTTAATTGATTTGTGAGATGTGACAAGTTCTAATTTATTGAATTGTATTAGTATCTTTGAGAAGATGCTGAAAATTTAAGATTTTACAAAAACCGTAGTGACACATTCTTGGTAAAAAACACTTCAGAAATGATTGCATAGAAGAAGGGCCTGTTGCAAATAGTTTCATAAAACAAATTAAGTGCTAAGGAGGCCAGTGCAAACTCTTCTGTATGTTTTTATAGATCTTTGATTTCATATTTCATTAAAGAGAGAAATAAGTAGCTCTAAGGAATTACTAGGTAGTTCTGTGACTTTATTGAACGATCTGCATACGTGGTACTAAGTATTTAAAATGACCATGTTCTCCTGCAAGGAAAAATTGTACTTTGGAACCTGAATTTTACCTTAGCTTCATACAGTATGCTGTGTAAAGGTGATCAGTGTAGACATATAGATTAGATTAATGATATACTTCGAAAAGTGAGGTATCTATTTTGGTTGCTATTTTTTAACTGTAGTGAATATTTGTCGTGCAGTTCTTCCATCTGTTTAATAACTAGAAGTTTCACGTTCATGTGTCAAATTCTTCAGTCTATGCAAGCCAAATTACAAAGTGGGAAGCTTGCTATGTGAGAAACTTGTCTTCATAGGTAAATGATACTATTGGTATTTTTTTTTTGTTTACAGTGTTTTTTTCTGCCCTGGTTCATTTACCACAGTTTTAACATATGGAAGATAAAATGTTATCTTGTATGATCATAAGAGCTTTGTGGTTATTCTGATTTATTTCTTAAAGGTAATATTTCCTTTTATGTTTATTCCTTCCTTGCCCTGCTTTTGGAAGAGAATCTCTACTGAACAAATTTGGCTGAAACATTTTAGGAACATTCTAAAATCTTGATATTTGTCAGGGGTGATCTGGAGAAAGTGCATATACTTGTGGCAGGGTTTTTTTTTTTTTTCAAAATTTCTTCTTTGTTTAGTTGAGTTTGGTTTTTTTTAAGAAAAATAGATTCTGTAGGAATGTGATATAAGAATTTCTGTCTGTGAAGGACACATTCCTTCTGAAATTTAATTTCTCTTCCTGACCATCAACTATGTGTAAAAATGAAAGGAAGGAGCACAGTAGAGAAATATGTTGTACAGTCTGAGTCATCCTCATTAAAAAGATATTTTAAAATAAAAGTCAGAAGATTATGTAACACAAGAAAATAATTTTTTTCCCAGAATGTAGTTTTGACATTCTTAAATATTTTTCAGTATAAGAAATAATATATATATTTTCTTTCAGACTAGTTTTATACAGTAACAGGAAAGAGATGTAATGAAATACAGAGGTAATGTTTTTAAAAGATGTGTCATTTGACACAGTCATGGAACCAGAGACATTGTGTAGGATTATATTCAGATGATGAGCATTAGGTCATTCAGTGAGTAGCTCTACTGATTTCTTCTGGACCATTTATCTTTAGCTTGTAATACTGTACAGCAATAAAATCTTGTTCTTAAATTGTTTTGGTTCCAGAAGCAAAGAAAGGGCATTCTTGAAAGTGCATAGAAGTGTGATGTATTTTCATACATTAATGACATATTAGATGAAAGAAATTATGAGCACTGCTCTTACACAGGTGCTTTATATAAGGGTGTAAGAAGGTTTCTGGTTTTGACCTGCAAAAGAGCTAATCTGAATTGCTACTATGAATTCAGATCCTTCTGCCCAGGCTGGAAGAAATGTAAGTGGGTAGCACCTACACGCAGGCACTGTTCAGCAGAAGTAGTTATGCATCTCTTGCAAAGATGGAATTTTACGTATTTGCAGCAGTTCCTATCACAGCAGCAGTGAGGTGTGCTAAGGTTTGTAGTGATAAGACTCTGGAGTCTAACCTTACACCATAAATGGTTTGAAAGGAAGGGTTTGTGGAATACCCAAAGCTAAAGGTTTTGGGGTACACTGGAAATTATCTAAAGACCATGTGCAAATTATCTTGTAACTTTATAGAAACTGAACAAATTTCTTGAAGTTTACCATAAAATGACAATATAATCTATGACTTACTTCACCATTTTACATTGAACATACACAGGAATGTCATGGCTATGCCTAAATATTCAATCAAAAGACTTGCAAAGTGGGCAGTTTTTTTGTGACATCTGTATACTTTTTCAGGCTATCCATTTGTGACAGTTGCATGGCAGTTATTCCCTCCAGTATTTAGAAACAGAGTGCTTTTAAGATGCCACTTTAAATTAAAGCCAAGATTTTGAACAAAATAACTTATTTATATTCTTGATTTAAATTTCAGTACCATGCTGAGACTAAATTTACTCAGTCTGTCTTCTTTGTCACAAAGGTAATTTTATTTAAATACATGAAATTCCTGTAAGGTATAGAAAATAGTTCAGTTTGGCTTAAAGGTAAAGGTGCTTGTGCCAACTGGGTACTGACTCCGAGGTTGTGTGGTAGCGCACAGAGATTACTCTTCCTCTTCAGCACCTCAAAAGCAATATTTTCCTAGTTTCCGGAATGATGGGAGAGACGGGATGATGTGTTTGCACTCTTTCTGAGGTTTTATGTGACTTTTGAATTTGTAAAAAAAAAAATGTATTTTGGTACTTTTGGTACTTTTTCTGGAAGATATTTATTAAATTAGCAGTACATATGAACAAGAGATAATGTCTATGTTAAGCAGGATGATGGATGTTACCTGATTACTTTTTTCTCTGAGAGTTGAGCAAATTAATTCCCAAACAGAAACTGAGATTTTATAAGGACACTATCAACATCAGTAAAAGAGGGGATCTTTAAATAAGTACTACAGTTTTCAAAGAAGGATGTGTTCTTTGTCTGCCTGTTTTGAGCTACCCTGACTGTATTTCAGGTAACCTATTTAGATTTTTTCAGGGTGGCTTATTTAGACACTGTGCCACTCTGTAGTAAAGTGGAGCAAGGATTTGTCCCGTTCAAGTATTCTTTCTCTGATCTGCACTACCGTGCTGCCTCTCTGTGGTACTTCCATTTTATCCCAGTAAATACATAATTTTTTCAGACAAATGTATGGGAAACACGTCTTCATCCTCTTTTATTCTTCCCAGGAAAGGAAAAATTTGATTGCTGTTGATGTTAGAAATAGAAAGTTGCCCTTTCATACATTCTACAGGAATCCACCTGTCTAGAAGAAGCAAGGCAACCCTTGTCAACAAGCTGGCCAGATTGGTGAGGTGGGCTTTAAACTGAAGGACTCGGGGGCTGAGGTCAAAAATGTCAATGTTCATGCTATTGAATCCAACTGGGGAATAAGCAAGTCCAACCAGAGCAGCAACAAATGTTCCTTACCTGCCTTCGAAGATGTGAACCTGAAGGCCAGCCAACTCAAGGGTGTGTATGGTTATGGTGGATCCTCTTGCACCCCTCCAGGGATACTTTCAAGCTCTAAAATATCTGTCTACCAACAAACGCAGCATGGGGAATAAACAGGAAACTCTAGAGATCTGATTGCAGTCACAACGCCATGATCTCACTGCAGTTACAGAGACCTGGAAGGGTGTCTGGAACGCTGTCATGGATGGCTATGTGCCTTTTAGGAAAGGCAGACCAGCACGGTGAGGTGGTGGAGTTGCTCTTTATGTGCAAGAGCTCTGTTTAGGGGGGGATGAAGAACAAGTTGAGAGTTTATGGGTAAAAAAAAAAGGGGCAGACTGATATGGCTGACACTGTTGTGTGTATTTACTACAGACCACATGATCAGGAAGAGGAAGTCACTGAGGCTTCTAAAGACATTAAAATTAGCCTCATGATGACATGCACTGATACTCATGGGGAACTTCAATCACCCTGATATTTGCTAGAAAGGCAACACAATGAGACGCACACAGTCCAGGAGGTTCCTGCAGTGCATTGGTGATAAATGCCTGACACAGGTGGTGGAGAAGTCAACAGGGAGAGGTGTGCTTCTGGATCTTGTGCTAATGAAGAAGGACAGTCTGGTTGGGAATAAGGAGGTTGGGGGCAGCTTTGGCTATAGTGACCATGCGATGGTGGAGTTCAGGGTCCTGCATGGAAGAAGCTGGACAATAAGAATTACAGCCTTGAACTTCATGAGAGCTACTATTGGTCTGTTCAAAGACCTACTTGGAGGAACCACACAGTCTAGGACTGTAGAAGGTAGGGGCCCCCAGAGAGCTAGTTAATATTCAAGCACTGTTTCCTCCAAGCTCAAGTTCAGTGCATCTTTATGAGTAAAAAATCAAGCAAAGGAGGCAGGAGACCTGCCTGGGTGAGTAAGGAGCTTCTGGAAAAGCTCAAATGGAAGAAGGAAGTTTATGGTGAGTGGAAAAAAAGGACTGGTGTCTTGTGAGGAATATAGCAATGCTGTCAGAGTACATAGGGATGCAACAAGGAAGGCCAAGGCCCCCTTGGAAGTAAATCTGGTAGGAAATGTCAAAGACAAGAAGAAGAGCTTACTCAAGTACATCAGTAGCAAAGGGAAGAGCAGGGAAAATATGGGACCACTGCTGAATGAGGTGGGTGCCCTGGTGACAGAGGACAAAGAGAAGGCAGAATTATTGAATGCCACCTTTATTTCAGTCTACTGCTAAGGCCAGCCCTCAGGAAGATAAGAGAGAGAGTCTGGAGAAAGGAAGACTCTCTCTTTGTCAAGGAGGATTGGGTTAGAGATCATTTGGGCAAGCTGGGCACCCCCAGATCCATGGCCCCTGATGGGATGCACGCACAAGTGCTGAGGGAGCTGGCTAGTGTTACACTCTCCAACATTTTTGAAAGGTCTTTAAGCAGAGGAGAGGTGCCTGAGGACTGGAGAAAAGCCAGTGTTACTCAAGTCTTCTAAAAGGACAAGAAGGAGGACCTGGGAAACTACAGGTTAGTCAGCCTCACCTCCATCCCTGTAAGGGTGATGAACAGCTCGTTCTGGCTGTCATCTGTAAGCATGTGGAGGAAAAGAAAGTTAGGAGTGGTCAGGATGGATTCAGTAAGGGGAAATCATACTTGACCAGTCTGATAGCCTTCTGTGATGGTGTGACTAGCTGGGTAGATGGGGGGAGAGCAGTGGTTGTTGTCTACCTCCACTTCAGTAAGGCATTTGACACTGTCTCCCATAACATCCTCTCACAGGCAAGCTCAGGAAGTGCGGGTTGGATGAGTGGACAGTGAGGCAGACGGAGAACTGTCTGAACGACAGAGCTCAGAGGGTTGTGATCAGTGGCGCAGAGTTCATGTGGAGGCCTGTAGCTAGTGGAGTTCCCCGGGGGACAGGACTGGGTCCAGTCTTGTTAAACATCTTTATCAGCGAGCTGGATGAAGGCATGGAGTGGTCCCTGATCAAATCTGCTGGTGATACAAAGCTGGGAGGAGTGGCTGACACACCAGAATGCTCTGCTGCCATTCAGGAAGACCTGAACAGACTGGATAGGTGGGCAGAGAAGTCACCAGTCTACATCAGCAAGGACAAGCGTAGAGTCCTGCACCTGAGGAATAACAAATGGAAGAATTAATTTTATTTATTTATATATTGCATGTCATTACATATACTGATGTCCAAATTCTGCATTTTCTCTCCTAAAACAACTTACTGTCTTTTGATTTTTCAATATCAAACTGAAGAAGGTAGCTCATAAAGGCTAGTATGTATCCACTAGCTTCATTCATTTGTCCCTTCCCGTGGCAGGGGGTTTAGAACTAGATGATCTTCAAGGTCCCTTCCAACCCCACCATTCTGTGATTCTAAAATCTGCCCTGGTTCTGTTCCCTAGCATGTGGACTACATTTGCTTTTGAATATCCAAGTAGCTGTTAACATCTTTCGTACAGTAGATAAAAGTTCTACAGTATCATTAATAAAATTATAAATTAAACTATAAATTAAAGATTGTATGAGAGATTTCCAGTATAGTGTAACACAAATCATAATTTGTTAATGAGGAGTTATGCATGAAGTCTTTTCTTTCAGCAGTCAGAGTACAGAGCTAGAGTCTAAAGACTGAGTTGGTATACATAGAATAATCAACTACTTCAACTATCTTTATCTTTAAGCTATCAGGTTTCACTTTATAGTAAGTGATAGGCATTCATTTGGTATTTTGTCATACATTATGCCAGTTCATTTGCAGAAATATGCTGAATAGCTGCAGAAAATGAAAATGAGTTTTAAGAGTAGATGACCATTGACTTTGCAGAAAATAACTATATCGTCACCTGTAACCATCATTTTCAGATATCTAGGACTAGTAACTATTCTGAAGAAAGATACTTTGAGACCACTTGTGCATTTTCAGTTTAATGAACAGTTGTTAATGGTATAATCTGATTAAAAATACAGTGCATTCCAGGTAATTATTATGGTGAGCAGCCTTAAAATAGCGAAAGCATTGATCTTCACTCAAGGGGGAAAAATGGATTTTGGAACATGTGATTTTAAAATTATTTAATGAAAATGACATCTGCAGTAATAAAGCTCCGAAAAGTAATTTTTAACAAAGGCGAATAGAGTCAGTAATTATATAGTCATTTGTACATTGTACAGAATCATGTGTGCATTTAGAGTGTGCAATAAAACAATCATAGGTGAATAGTTTTATTTTTGTTACAGGATATATATGGCAACTGAAATTAGTTGGTAACATTTCACTCAGTCTTTCTCTAACAAATAATTGTCTTTTCTTTAAATATTTATAGAGTAACAAATGTGCAGTTTTTCTCTCTGATGGTGACTCATGGGTATTTGATTATACTTAACAGTAGCAGGCTACTGGGATACAAAAGAGCAAAAGTGAAAGAAGGCAACTGACCACAGAGGGGAGGGGGCTATGATTTACTTTAGTGTAGGGAAGAATTATCTTGTTTGCTATACTGACCTGTTTATTTTAGTGGAGTTTGCTGTTTTTCAGGTGCAGTTAAAAACCAACATTTCAAGTCAATATGTAATTCGTACACAACCAACAAACACCTGTTTGTCTACACTTGAATGTGCAGCTGTTGCTCTTACTATCATCGAAAAAAATAAGAGTATACAAGAGGTACGTAATTTTAAACACCTTTGGGGGGGGTTTATGAATAGTAGAGGAGAAGCAAAAGTACTTGGCTATTAATGTCACATCTGACAATCAAAATCTTAACAGCATTGTAGTGGTTTTGTTGCATAGCAAACTAAACCAAGAATGTAGCAATAGAAACTATTTTTCTTTGGATATTTATTAACTCGTAGTATCAGTGAAATTACTGTGATTTTTATCATATTCCAAAATTCTCTATAGTTTTCCTGCTCTCTATATAACATTGCTGTTGGATTGCTGAGGGAACTTGTTAGATGCAAAGGTCTTGAGTGTTTGTTTTGATACTCTTCACTATATTAAATTCTAGCGTGATGCTTTTTGTTCTATCCCATAATGGACTTAGATTGTCTCTTTTGCCACAAAGAGTTGTCTGAAGATAAACCTGGGCAAGATTTAGGGCTAAAAATCTTGCTTTGATGATGTCTAAAGTACCGGTTAGGATCAGATAATGTCCTGTAACAGGTTACATTTGGTACTTCAGTGTTCATCAAGGCAGAGTATGTATCTTGCAGTCCACTTTTACACTGAAGACCATTTGTGTATGGACTAATAGATTGGTTATTGAAAACAACAGCTACCTTCCCAACCCATCTCCTCAATTCCCCTTTGTTCTGTTTGGTGTTGGTGGTGTTGTTGCTTTTCTGTAGTTGTCTAATGCTTTCCCCAGGCATTTTCACTTGTACACGTTTCCACTGTGCAGTCTTCAGGTTAATTTGTCTCAGAATCTGATATTTTTCCTGTACTTGTTATTCAATCTCCCTTTTCTTCTTCTCTCTCCTGTTTCTCTCTTGTACCTTTTATGCATTTTTACCGTGGCAGTCCTAGTGTCTTCTAGTTCCTTCTTTCCTTCTACTGTATTCTTCTATCCCATCACATTCTTTCATCCTGTACTACTTTCTTGCACACTTCTTGTAATTCTAGATGTGATGAGAAGAGTGAAAGGGTTTTTTAAAACCTTGTTTATAAGACACGAAATGCATGTTGTGCTTGCCATAATAATGAATGAACAGAGTAAATATGTGTAAACAGTTGCGGATTTAGCTCAAAACAAATAGAAATATTACTGTGTATATTGCAGTGCACATAGTGCAGATGCACTTTTGTAGTTAACTCTTCCTGTGATATTTGCTTAAGTTAACTTGACATTTCTAATTGCAAAACTTCAAAATGTAGACTGTGTACCAGGGACATGTACAATATTAAATTGTACATATGTAATATGCTAGATTGATTTTTTTAGAGCGGTTTTCTGTTGGGTATTTCTTACTGTATTGAAAGTGTATTGAAAACTATTTTGGTTTATGTACTATGTTAAATAACTGTAATTAATACTTAACTGTTTACAATTGGTCATTTGCTGTAATGTATGGAATTTACTTGTTGCACTCCTGTTACTGAAGTTATATAATCACTCTAAAGTACGTTTAGGATTTTGTAGCAAAGGAACATGTAAGTAAACTTGTCAGAGATTATAGCCTATAATCATTCTGATTTTTAATTTTCATGAAGCCAGAAAAGCATGATGATTATTTAGTTGATTAGTGATTCATTGGTACTAAACAAGTGGGCAAGCAGTGTTTGGAATTAAATTTTTGTGCTTGGTCTCAAAGGCTTTGTGCCATTAACTTTCTTGTAGTTTTTCCTAATAATAGATAAAACCTGAAGCCACAAAGTCACGCATTTTTAAATTGTACGTCCTATAATAGATGTTAAAAAAAAACCACCTTAGAATGTTTTTTTACTTCAGTTGAGAAAAAAATTTTCATAAAAAAACCCCTGATATTTTCACCAGTCTCTTTGTATTCTAGTAGTAGGGAATAATGTAACTTCAGATACTATCAGCTGAGACTCTTGGGAATTTATGAAGTAACTTGGATGCAACTTGTTAAAAATGAAAAGTATTTCTAGGATATGAGAAGTATAAGAAAATTGGGAGATTAGTATTAGTAAAATTTGTACATCTCTTACATAGGATATTAAAGTATTTAACTACCTTTAAGTTGATGGTTAACGTCTTCAGTTAAGATCTGAATTTAAAATTAATGGGTTGACAAATGTAATCGAGAATAACTGATACTGGACTCTAAAAAGTTTAATTTAGTTAGTAGTCAGGTATCATCATGATATTACAGAATTAATTTCCTTTTTAACATGTGTTGGTCTTGGAATATTTACTGGATTTAGATAACTAGTATCTTTCTTATGTATTTTTAAATGATCCTCTGAAGTTAAAGCACAGCAAAGTGATCTTTGACTCTCAAAAACCCAGAGCTGATCCATTTTGAGACAAGCAATCGTGTATATTGCTACATGGGAAACAGTAAGTTGTTTTCTGAAAAAAGTAAACAGCAGAGATGATCTGAATACCCTGTAGAGATAGCCTTAGGATAAAATGCATTTGTAAGCCTGTCCTACAGACCTCCTGCACTCCTGGAGCCGTGGAATAGAACCCACTGGGTTATGTCTTCCTACCAGCCAGTTTACAGTTCTTACATATCATTGAAGGACTTTGGGACTTAACAGTTCTTGAGTTTAAGTTTATCCCAGGTCAAAGAAAACTAATTGGACATTAGCCTTTTCCTTACAAGTTGTGATTCTACCAGTCTTTGATGGAAGAGGTTATTAAACTAATGTCTTTCTTAATCTTTTGTTGCCGACATTAGTAATATCTATTTAATAAGCCTTTTGAAAAAGACCTACGAGTAGTTTCACACCATAAGCCAAGGTCTGCAATCTAATTTTGTGCCCAGAATGTGGTACAGAAGGGCCTATGTAAAGAGATTTAAAGTGTATCCATGCATTCACTAGTGTCCACCCTGGGGTACTCATGTTCCTTTCCATCAGATAATAAATATATTGGTATTTATAGTACTGCCTACTAAAAAAGGTTCCCAGGTCAAAAATGGCTTTTGCAACTGGCATAGTGTAGAGTATGCCACCACTGTGTCAGTCATTGTGACACTAGAGAGTCTCCTCAACATTAAACCAATTGCATCTAGAACAAGACTGAGGTTAAGTGTGTGGCCACACAAGAAAATATGGCTCAGAAATTGTAACTCTGCGTAAAAAAGCTTTTCTAGAAACATATATCTTTTATGACAGTGCAGCTATCGTATGTTTTTATACTAAAAGAAGATACTTTAAAGTTAAACCTGTAAAGAATTAGAAATACTGAAATTAATGTGGGTTTACATTTTAGTTCACCTCTGGTGTGCCAGGACAACAATGACGTATTTTTCCTTCATTAGGACTTCTGTCTTAGTCAGGTCCAGACTGAATCTTGTGTTAGTGTATACAATTCCCAGTGCTGTATTTTTTCATCCCTAACCCTCAGAATTGGCCCAGCCTACTTTTCAAGGACAAAATTATTAGTTTCTTAAAAGTACTTTTGTAAATGTTGCATAGCCATGAGCTTCATAAACATTCATGCATTTTTTTATGCCCTCTCTGAACTGAGTGCGATTCCCAGCATATGAGATGGTGAATTGAAGTTGAGAGCCATGAAAGTTAGTTAGATGCCCAATAGAAGTCACTTGATTTTCCTCTGTGCTTGGAAGAGTCACATTTTCCTGTGTCTAAACTCAGCTCCTACTGACTGCAGTTACGTTTGTGATTGCTTTACACATCTGCACAAGGGCCCATGATACCAAGTCAGGCAACCAGAAAATTAAGAACCTACAATTAGGAAACACTTGAGATAAATTTGGTTTGAGTGGCTTCATTAGTCCTAGATGATATTGCTGGGCAGAAGAGGGATACAGTCCAATCTGCAGGATAGAAGTCCAGCTGCCTTGATCATGAGTCCCTCCTCTCTTTCTAAAACCCTGTCTCGAGGTATTTTCATGGAAGCACAAACAGCTTAGTTACTGTTATTTATTTTATTACAGCTTGTTGGCTGAGGCACAAAAATTGGTTGTAGTCCATTGCTAAAGTGAAGTTGAAGCCATAACTTATAGCAGTGTAGCTGGGGCTGAAGTCAGGCTTGAGTGGGTCTGAAGAAGGAGTAATAGATGACAGTGGGTATGTGGATGTATGTCTGCTGTGTGGCTTCTTTTTAGTACATCTCTTATTCAGCTGTGCCCTCTGTGTCTCAACGGTAATATTTTTTTCAGCATTTATCATCCAAATTATATTTTATCAGCATTTTTAAGTAGTCCTTGAATACAAAAAATGGAATAATTTTGTCTCTAAAATATCTTACTAAAAAGGCTGATTTTTTTTTTTGTCTCCCCCTACCCCTTCATCTTTCTGCAGACTATACTCCGTCCACTTCAAGCTTTATGCTCCTTCCAGCTTCAGCATGGTGCCCAGATCCATCACAGCAAGGAACATCTTCTCAAAAATGGCCTATATGACAAGCCAATGCCAAAGAATAAGCGCAAACTCAGAAGAATGGAGCTTTTGGTGAATAATGTTAAAATATAAGAAAACTGTACTGACAGTACAGTGGTGTTTATTTGCAGCTAGCAAATGAATATGAATCTGGATTTGATTCAAACAGTTGACTGTGCTGCAATAAAATAACTTCTATGCCTTTCATAGGCAAGAGTTTATCTACCAATGTTGCAAACAGTAATGGACAAGTTTTTAATTTTTTCAGTAGGCCTGGTGCCTTTTTTGAGATGATAGAAGATCTTTTTCTTTTTCTATAGAAGAAGAAAACTCTGAGCATCTTTTGGAGTTATGTTTTCTCTTGGGTCACAAGTATGATCCTCAATATGACTGGATAAATTTACTTTGGAGAAGTTTTTATCAGTTTGAAAAGACAAGGAATATGAATGGTATGGAATGGAACAGTAAGGCTTTAGCATTTAGAAGTATATTGAATTTCTGCTAAGCATTTTAATATCAGTATCTAATTACAGTAGGTTTTTAAACTGTGATTCCTTATATTACTTAGTTAAGGTGAACATAAGACATGCTGTTTGTATATTTCCTTTTAACTCTGAGATTTTTATTTCTTACATTATTGGAATTCCTTCTTGTAAATTTATATAGATTTTACAATGTAGTCAGGTTTAGTTTCTTTCTCTCTGACTTATTTTTTAAATTAAGCCCACATGTTTTTAGCAGAACCTAGACACTTCTTACTGAAAAAAAGAAATTAAAGAAAAAAATAAAATGAATGTAGACTAATGATTTTTGGAATTATTAACTCAGGTGCTTCACTTTTACTTGAGCAAAAACTACTCTTCTGCAGAAGTGAATGTTTTATATATGTCATACCCATACCCTGATATACAGTGGTTATAACACCAAAGGGGTTAAGCCCAGCGTAAGCAGCTCTGTAGTGCATACAATGAAAAATTATGTCTGGATACAACCTACTAACATGATTGCAGATCCCTTAGATTTACATGTGTTCTTTAATTAGTTCTTCTCTTCTAACACTGATATAACTGTACCTCTTTGTAGTGGGAAGCATTAGAAATAGAAGAATTTAGTAATTTTACAAGCTTTGTGAGGTAATATTTTATGATCTGGAGAGAAAACAAAAGTGAAATAAAGCTGTTCATGTTCCTTTCTTTATGTTCATAAATGCCTTCTTCATGACACAAGTTAAAATGCTTACTCTTTGTCTTTAGTGTGGGTTCCATGCTAGGTAACTACATGGAACTAATTGGATACTAATTAGTCTTAGAAAAATGTATTTTGTCTTTAATTTAAGAGCTGCAAGGCAAGAAACTGCAGGAGTGGGGGGTGTAAACACAGCTAACCAATGTATTAACTGTAAGTATCTCTGCATTTAACAAGAGAGGTCATAATTAGGTCGGAGATTAGCTAAGAAGTTTTAGTTAACCCTGAGCTGACAGTGACCTTTTGTTTAGGCATGGATTAGCAATTTAATTTGTCTGTCTATGTTAGCAAAGTTTATATAACCTTTTTCTCTTCTCCCAGCCTAGATAAATCCTGTATCTGTTGCTAAATTCAGCAAACTGAATTAGTTCTGACAAAGCTGAAGCAAAACAGTCTCATATGATTAATGATAGTGGAGATGCACTTTTATTCATATTGAAACAGAGAAAGGGCACGTTTATTCCCATAGCAAAGCACATAGCAGCAATCTCTAGGCTAGCTTGGAGTCTGAAGTAGTAGTCTTGTGCAACTTGCACGTGCAGCCTTGTGTGTGACACTGCCTCCATTCCAGTGTTGGCACTGGCCTGGGAATCTGTTTCACCTATGCTCTGGGACATGGTCTAAACATTCCCTAAGGAAACAAGGGTATTTTTTTGTCTTTATTTACATACGTGCATGATATTCACGTTTAATGTTCTATATGTTAATTTAGTTTACCTTATATTAGATACCTCTAGAACAGTAGTGTATCTTTCAACCAACATTGTGAAGATCATTTACCTAGACAGCAGAATAAATGTATCTTTTCATAAAATGTGAGTTTATATTATGGAGAACAGAAAGAAATTTGTATCATAGCCTGGCCTTCACAAACATCTGCAAAATGCCTTAGAATTACAGGGTCACAGAAACAGTTGTCTTCCATTAATCCTACATTAAATACACTTGTGCATGCAACCTGTTTAGAGTTTTCATGTTCTTCAGCAAAGGACTGTTAAGGGTCAGGGCTGGGCTGGCCACTAGATGAATGACAGATGCTCTCTGTTAACACCTTTCCCTTCCCAAAGGGGAAAAGAAAGGGAGTAAGGGGGACAGACTTATGGGTTGGAAAAGAAAACGAAAATAGCTTTAATGAAAATAATAAAGTGAAATATATACAAAGATCTAGAAAACTGATTTCAAACTCAACACCCTAATGGCAATTACATTACTGTCACCACTGGTGCTGTGGAGCAGGCACGAGGAAATTCCTGGACTGGGCCCAGCAGCAGACGGGAGCTGTGTTCAGGAGCTGGATCTGGAACTGGATTCAGGAACACACAGATTTGGGCTGAAGGCAGGCTGGACAGAGTCCTCTTCAGATGCCAGCCATTGAATAAGAGAGCTTGAACTGAATTAAATTCAGCTTGACCATGCTGAATGTGATGTATGTGGGATGGAATCCTGTGTGGGTCAGTTTACGGTCACCTGTCCTGTCTGCTCCTCCCCACAAGTGTGGCTTGTTACTTTCTGCACTCACACAGTGACCTTGATCTGCACATCAATCCTTGGCAGTAACCCAACATGGAGCATTACCACTGCTAGAAGCAGATACTGTCTGCGAATATATGCTGTTAACTTTAGAAAGTGCAGTTACTTATAAGAGAGTCACTGAAATCACTGAGAGAATTAGTTCTAACTGAAACCATGACAAGAACAAATTCCACGCAGCTTACAGTATGCACTTTTTAGTTTTGTTGGTTCCTCTTGTTTTTCTAATCTTGCTCCCGTGGTTAACAGGATTTGTAGGATCTAATGCTGGATGCATGGAAGCCTTTAATTGCTAATTTCCTGTGTTGTACAATACTGGATTGATCACCGTGCAGCAGTTGCCAAAGAAATGAAATCAATTCATTGAAAACCTCCAGGAATTTTATTGAGGTTTTTTATATATTCCATCTCAGCTATAGTATAGTGACCATTTAGATGGAATGGAGTAGTCACATGAAGTTCAATTTCAGATCTGAAGCTATTAAACATAAAATAATACTTTTCTTTCTTCTTTTTTTTTTTTTTTCTTTTTTTTTTTTTTTTTTTAATTTTTTCTTTTTTTTTTCTTTTTTTTTTTTTTTTTATGGTGGAACTTGCATGGCTTAAAAATGCACACAATGTAAGAGGAAGAGTTCAGAAGTTTGGCTTTTGTGTCTTCTAGATTCAAAATTTATCTCTAAGTACATTACCTCGAAGAACTGGGCACTCTGAAATTCAAACTCTTTTGATCGAATTTGTGTGTGATAAAGTAGGACTCTTTGAAAGCAATTTCATTAGAATGAGTTTAATTTGCAATTTATTTTTTTTCTGTAATGATCAATTGGTTTCATTTCTCACTTACCAAAAGATTAATGAATGAAAACCACCGGTCTAACAAGATATTAGTTAAAAAGAAAGGAATGTTATTTGCTTCTAAAGCTTGGTGCTTTGTCCTTGTCCACTTTGGACTTCCAGATATTGCTACCAAAATGGAATCTGCCTTCCATATGCCACTGTATCTTGCTCTGGGGAACATGGATAGCATGGATAGCAGGCTTTTGAACACATGAACTCACATAAAAATTTTTGCAAATATAGACATTTTTCAGTCTCCATATTTTCATAATCTGTAAGACTTGAGAAAAAACACAAAGCTAGAAATTTTTCAAAATAAGAATACCACACCTTTTGTTTAGAAAGCTTTTGAATTTAAAATGAAGCAATGCTCAGGACAAACATAAATTTATTTTTCTTCAAGATTTACTTTCATTGCCTCATAAAGCCATTTGAATTCCAGCTGGAAGATGGTGTTACTATACTACCAGTAAATTACTCTTTCATTATTTTGTCTTGGAATAAAATGGAAACTTTTCAGCTAAGTTCAAAAGGGGCAGAAATTATTTTAAGACCAAGGGTTTTCTTCTCAACTGTTACCTTAGATAAAAAAAAATTGCTGATGGTGCATTAGTTTCTACAACTTCCCTGCTTCTTTTTAAATGTAATTAAAACCTGAACTTTTTAAAAGGGAGAGTTGTTCATGCGTTTCTCCTGAGGTTTATATTTATTATGCGTACATACATGAATGTACATAAATTATGTATTTGTTTCTGCTTTGAAGCAATAAAAGATCTAATTTGCTGTGATTGTGTGTCACTGCATCTCTACAGAACTGAATTTGCTCGCATGTGCCGGTATCACAGAGAGGTAAGCCTGGTCTTTTGTGTGCCTTTCAAACACCATTCAGTCAGCTAATGGAGATGTGTGGCTTTTCCCATGCCATTTGAAGAAAAAAGGTTCCTTTGTTACCCATTGAAACCTGCATGAAGAAGGTTTGCTATGGCAATTTCTTAGGCATTTCAGTTTCAGAGCTCTCACATTCTGCACTAGTGACTGGCTTCTGTTTCCTACCCTGCAAACATGCACATTCTCATATACTCTAGCATGCCCCAAGTGCTGCATCTCCATCTCAGTGCTCTAATAGAAGTAATGGTCTGAACATCTTGTATCTCACTGTTTTTCCTTCCTCAAATTGCATTTAAAAAAAAACCCAAAACAAACAAAAATCAAAGGCTGTTTCTGTTCTTGTGCAGCCATTCCTTATCTCCTTGCTACACAACCTACATCCTTAGTTACCAGGTGTTACTGTTGTGTCCTTTTTTACAATCTCTCAAATCCTCAGCACTTCCTGTCCTGAGAGCTGCTGTTTCTGTGGTGGGGAACAGATGACAGTGGGAGGTAAAAAGGGGAGGAGAGAAAGGTCTATGTTTAAGAAGTCAGGTAAGAGACTTGCATAAAAGTTGCTTCTGTTGCTACTATATCAAGCTACAAAGCTTGATACTTACTGCAATGGCTTGGTATTCACTTAATACCAGAATTGTCCTAACAGTTTTACTTGTTTGTGGAGTGGTACTTTTATCACTAAACAGTAGTAAAATTACTATACCTATGGGTTAGCAATGCCTGCAGCCTCTTATGGCTTAACGATATATATCAACAGAAGGTGACCCACTTAGTGGATGAGGGAGAGGCTGTGGAATTAATCTACCTGAGCTTCAGTAAAGTTTTTGACTGTTTCTCACAGAATTCTCCTGGAGGAGCTAGCTCCTCATGGTGGCTGCTCATGGATTGTTTAGGTGTACGCTTCAGTGGATAAAAAATTGCCTGAATAGCTGTGTCGAAAGAGTGGCGTTGAATGGAGTTAAATCCAGTTGGCAGCTAGTCACAAGTGGCATTCCGTAGGGCTCAGTACTTGCGCCTGTTCTCTTTAACATCTTTATCAATGATCTGGGTGAGGAGATAGAGGGCACCCTCGGTAAGTTTGTTGATGACACCAAGTGGGGTGAATGTTTCTATATGTTTGAAGGTAAGGAGGTTCTGCAGAGGGATCTGGCCAGGCTGGATCAGTGGGCCAAAACGAATGGTATGAGGTTCAATAAGGTCAAGGGCCGGGTCCTGCACTTAGATCACAACTACCCCATGCAGTGCTGCAGGCTTGGGGATGAGTGGTTGTAAACCTGCCTGGCAGACAGATAAGGACCTGGGGGGTGTTGATTCACAGCCAGCTGAATATAAGCCATCAGTGTGCCCAGGTGGCTAAGAACGCCAATGGCATTCTGTTTTGTGTCAGAAATAGCATGGCCAGCAGGAGTAGAGCAGTGATCTTGCCTCTGTACTCAGCACTGGTCAAGCCACACCTCAGATACTATTTCAAGTTTTTGGTCCCTCACAATGAGAACAACATTGAGGTGCTGAAATGTGTCCAAAGAAGGGCAATAAAGATGGCAAGGTGTCTAAAGAACAAGTTTTCTGAGGAGTAGCTGAGGGAACTGATGTTGTTCAATCTGGAGAAAACGATGCTGAGGGGAGACCTTCTTGCTCTCTACAGCTATATGAAAGGTTGTAGTGAGGTGGATGCTGGTCTCTTCTTCCAAGTAACAAGCAATAGACAAGAGGAAGCGGGTTCGGGTTGGATATTAGGAAGAATTCCTTCACTGAAAGGGTTGCCAAGCACTGGAACTGTGTGCCCAGGGAAGCAGTGGAGTCACCATCACTGGAGGTGTACAAAAGACATATGCAGCACTTAGGGGCATGGTTTAGTGATGACCTGTCAGTGCTGGGTTAGTGGCTGGACTTAAAGGTCTCTTGCAACCAAAATTATTCTATGATTCCATATACACCACTTGATCTGGTTGGACCACGCGTACTGCACATCGTCTGTCATGTATGTTAGAGGCAGCAGATGCTCAATTGGAAGTAGCTTTGAAATGTTCTCTCTGCATGTGTAAGCAATAATTAAAAACTTCAGTAGCTCTAACAGACCATATGCTATGCCATGGCCTACTGTGTCTGTAAGAACAAGCAACATATTTTATCTTTTATAGCTGTACTGAAACTGGGACTTTATCTGGTATATGAAAGATTCTTTTGGGCTCAAATACTAGGATTTACTTTCAGCAAAGAGGTGTATCAAATAGTATATACAAAAGATCTAAAGCGTCTACTCCTTTATGTGTAAGTGCAACAGAGCAACGTAGAATATTTGGCAAATTAATAATAGATAAAGGATTTGCATGTCTGCATTCATGTAAATATAGATGGCATTGTTTACAAAATACATAATGAAATATTATAAGTTATCACCATCTTTTAAAATGGATTTAGAAATAAAATTTTAAAGTAAAAGTAAATTTCTTGTGGATTTTTAATATTTTTTTAAAATACACATTAAATGTTTGTGTTGAGAAATGGGTCATATACTGGTTGTGATTAAGATTTGCAGAATTGAGGCCATTTACAATGCTTTTGAATCTTTCTGATAATTACTAGCAGAAGGTAATGAGGAAAAAGTAATACTGTAGTATATTAATTCATGAATTTAGAGTACTTAATTATACCTGAAGTAGTCCTCTAAGGGATTTTAACTTTACATAAAATAAAATTCCCTGTTCTTTTCAGGGATTAGATAGGATGTGCTAGATGTGCTGGTGTACGTCAAATGTAGAATCAGCATTGTGAGGAATACTAAGTTTAGATGAAAAGTTCATTTATATAACTTTCCCTGGAAAGGTTATGTGGATTTTCTTTCTCACCGAGAGGAGTAGTGTCTATGTTTTTTTTCCATTTCAGTGTACTGGAATTATGCAGAATTGGAATCTTATTGCTCATTCTGTTTCATTCTGTATTGTATCAATAATGGATTTGTTAATGGAAGGTGCTGGCAGTCAGCTATTAACCAAAAAAGATTGAACACTTAATGATTTGTTACCTTGGCCTTATTCAAATACGTTTTCTTTCTCCTTTTTCTTTTCTTTTTTTTTGAGTAGGCATTTGTAATGGACAAAATACGTACTTCAGTTGTCTTGAAACAGTTGTGAGATTCTTGTTCTGCTTGGCTTTGTTCACCTGCATCCCCTGAGACAGACGGCAGCTCTCCCCTCTGGGATTCATGCTGCTGGTCTCCCTGTGATCAGCAAGAGTTACACATTCTTTAGCCATACAGGCTGAACTTAGATCTCTGCCTGCAAGACTAAATCACACCTGTCTCTCTGTTCAGAAACCAGTCATGTTTCCTTTTTGACCCCTTCATCACCATGGAGTTGCAGATGGTATTTTGCAGAGCTATTCTAGCACTGTTGGAGCATTGCATGCTTTTGATAGGAAGGAGAACACAGTGCGAATGTCAATTTCTGTTGCAGTTACTGTTTTCTAGGGGTTTATCTGAAATGGAAAATATAAGAAGTCAATATTTCTCCAGTAGTAAAGGACAAAATATGAAGGCAAGCTTTTAAGGATCTGATTTCACACCTTCCCGAAGAGCAGGTTAGCAGGAGGTCCTTGCTTATGTACCCTTCACAGGATGCAAGGAAAATCACACCCCTTCTGTTCAAGGGATTAGAAGAATAGTAGTTCTTTCTTTCTGTCTCTGGAAGCATGTATCACTTCAAAGACAGAGGGAAAAGGGCATGATCATTGTATAGCTCAAAATTGTTGTACCACTGTATACTGTCACTATAAAAGTGAATCTGTGGATGGATGCAGCCTCTTTAGGATAGGTACTCTTTTAAGTTTTTTAGGATTTTGCATCAGGAGGAGGTTAAGTATATTTTAGAATCATATGAGAAGCACTCACCTGACAGCATTGTTTATCTCAGAAATAAACTGATCTGATTTACTATTATTCCTTTCATGGGGTGTATGTGAGAAAATAATTCAAAGTGATAACAAAGCTTGGGGACAGGGAATTAGGTGTTTCTGGTTTTGTTTGGTTTGTTGTTTTGGTTTTTTAGGTAGCTCTAAAACACAGGAGCATAGGAGAAATTGTTGGAAGAATTGGAATGGATGTGGAAAGAGGTATGAGATGGAGAATCTGAGAGTTTAGACCCTGTAATTTGCATGTGCTCTGACATTGTAGCAGTTCCAAGTCAGAAAAAAATTGTAACACGAATGCTATAATCTTTCAGAGAACTAATGTAGTCTTCATGTTCTATTGAAATAATAAAAAAAAGTTCTGCTGCTGCCCTTTGCAGAGGTATGCACTTCACCTTTGTGAAGCTTTGGATTATATTTTGATAATTTGGATTGAATTTGCTGCAAGTTTTACAGATAGTTTTTATTTTTTGGCATGTAAAATACTGAGTATATTCTGCCTTCAAAATTGCTAAAGCAACCATAGAAGATTGAAACCTAGTTGCGCCTTATATATAGTATCATAGAATGGTTTGGATTGGAAGGGACCTTAAAGACCATCTAGTTCCAACCCCCCTGCCATGGGCAGGGTCACCTTCACTAGACCAGGTTGCTCAAAGCCCCTTACGACCTGGTCTTGAATACATCCAGTGATAGAGCATCTACAGCTTCCCTGGGAAACCTGTTCCAATGTCTCACCACTCTCATAGTGAAGAAATCCCTAATTTCTAGTCTAAATCTACCCTCTTCCAGTTTGAAGCAATTACCCCTCATCCTATCAGTACAAGACCAAACGTTTTCAGTTTTCACGATGAAACATAATCCTCCTGAAAAAAATTGTATTAATTTTGTCTGTTCATCAGCAACAGATGATTTTCATCTCCTTTATGTAAGTTCATCTAAAGTCACAATCATACTAGTTCCTTTCTTTGAGAAAATTGCTAGTTCCTAGGAGTAGATGTTTCACAAGGAGTTACTTACATAATTTTTTTTTTTTTATCAAAATGTTGTTCATATCTCCCTATTTGGTTTTATTCAGTAGTTGTTATTAACATCTTCATCCGCGCAACGTTATTTCCTGCCTTTTACTCCAAGATGCTGTTTCTGATGTGTGGCAGATAATAGGCATTCATAAATAGATGCTTCATATACTATTTCTTTCTTAGAGGAAAAAAGCAATGTTTTTGATTAACACTGGAACTTAATAAGGGGGAAAAAACAAAATATGACAGGAGTGTTCTGTTGAGTGATTCTTCCAGTTAAGTTGATGATTTCTACAGGGGAATGTCTCATGAATAATTCAGGTAAGATGGAAGCAAGTTCCTTGCTGGCCAATGACTCAATGAACAAATCATGTTGGAACCAAAGCAGCCCATGTAAAATGCATGATAGTCTTAATGCAGACGTTTAAGTATTAATAAGTTTTGTCCTGCAGGATAGACAGAGGTGCAGTAGGGTTGAATTGCAAAGAGGATTTGTCTATATCACCTCTGAATCTGTCACAAATGCTCTGTTTTAAAATGGAACCCATTGGGTGATCACTGTTGCCGAAAGTGGCACCAGGCTCCAGTTCTCAAGCAAGCTGAACTGGCTTTCAGAAGAGAGCATGGTGACAAAATTTTACAGATGTCTATGGCATAACTGTAGGGAAGAATCAGGTACTCCACTTCATGTTGCTCTGCTTTCTGAAGAGTTAAACTTCCTTCTGTAAATAATCTAAGCAAGCTTTAATAGAAATCCAGTATCCTTTAAAAATGCACCACAGTAGCTCATGTAAGAAATGCATAGTAAATACCAACTGTTGTGGTTTAATTTCCATATTTATTAAACAAATGTATTTGCTGTGCAAGTATGCCCCAGTTGTGAATGCAGCCTTTAGATGTTCGAGTTATATGGATGGTAATGACTGTTATCTGAGAATCTTTGAGGAGTTCAAAAATGTTGCTTAATATCTGCATTTTCATTGTGGTGCCAAAAGCTGCTAACATGCCTGCTTTATGCTTGAAAAGAGCCGTTGAAAAGTTAATGGGTCGATTTTGTCATTCCTATTTATCTGTTTCATTAGTGCTGTTTTGCAAGGCTAGAATTCATCCTGCAGCAATTGTGTCTATTGAAGACCTCTCTAAGGTACAGCTGAAAACTGCTCCTTTTGCTTCTGGCTTACCATCATCATCATTTGTACACGGGTGTAAGGACTTCACTGCAGCATGTAAAATTTGTTTCAACATCCCAGAGCTGAAAATGCATTCTAATACATAGTGCTATTCAAAAGCCTGATGAAATACCTGGATATCTACTGCAGAAGATTTTTCCCCTTCTTAATAGGTTATCACAGCGGCACTACCATCATTGCTGACAGGCTCAACTTTGGCCAGCATTTGGTCTGTCTTGGAGGCATCTCTAACTAGCTTTGTCACACATGGGGGAAGATTCTGTCATGTTCTCACAGAAACTACCCCTGTAGTCTCCCCTCCCCCCACCCCAAACTTGCCACATAAGCCATGCCATTGCTGACAGCACAGCTGCAGGACAAGGTTCCCAGGCCAAGACAAGCGCACAGGACATGAACAGCAGGCAAAGGGCAAAACAGCACTTTTGTTGAATGCAGGGACAGCTGAAAAGTGGTACCTCCTGAGGGATCCAGAACACCCTTGTTGTCTTTGCGCTGCAACAACAGCAGGCAGGCACTCAGCCAAAGTGGCCCCACTAAGCCCTGGCAAGGGGCTGTGCTCAGAGAGTAAGATGAAAAAGCCCTGGGCAGCAGTGCCGAAGTTCCCATAGGAAAAAATCCCTTCCTGTACCCAGAGGTGGTGATCTGCTGTTCTGTGAGCATGTAAGCAAGACGTGTCTCCCAGCACCAATGGGTAGTCACCCCTATTGAGGATGCCACCACTGCCCAACACCTTCCCTTCTGCAAGCCAGATCCATCCCAAGGGCTTTAGAGAGTGGCAAAAAAAGCCCCTGGATAGATTGGCCTTGGGGGTGAGAATGCTTCTTGCACCCAGCAGGACACCAGTGGATACACCAAAGCACTAGGGGAAGGTACTGACTCTGATACCCCTTGCAACATCTTTGCAGCCCATTCCTTAGGGCGGCTGCCCTTGGCTCCACAGGAGATAAGGCTATGAGTTCCACAGTGTTCCTCAAGCACAAAGAATGTATTCCCACAGTATTGGCAGGCCACCAAGCCAGCCTTTGCCTCTGCTATCCAGACAGCTGTGGGCTCCTCCAGGTGTCTGTGGTGCTTCTCATATCCCCAGGAGCTTGTCTCGTTTCCCTGAAGGAAGGAAGAAGCAGGATTTCCATCCAACAGATATGGCTTTGAATATGGCCTTGTTGGGAGCTGGGCTTGCAGCAAAGACCCTTCAGCAGCCTTGAGTCATCTTTCTTCAGCCCCTCCAATTAATCCCACTGGCCCCTCAAAGATTTCCTCCCCCATGCTGCGGGGTGGCACTTGGCCAGCTCTGTCCCAGTAGGACAGCCTGGCAGGCTGGTGGGGGCACAGGAGGATGTCCCTTTTATCCTGCCTAAGCATGGTGATTCTGCGTTGACAAGTGGTGAAACAGTGACCTGGGGGTGGTGGGGCTCCCAGATCACTATAGGGGGCCACATGGGAGGAAGGCCTTCAGAGCGTGGCCTTGAGGTGGTCCCTGTGCCCAGGGGCTGGGGGCTGTCCCTGCCCTTGTTGACCATGCACTAGGCACAGCTGGGACAACTTTCTGTTTCCCTCCCTGCGACCCTGTGCAACAAGGTCCCAGTGTCACCATGGCAGGGCCAAGAGTCAGGTCACAGCCTGGCCCTGGCCATGGGCTTCTTCTGCTGCGCCAGAAGCAGCAGCCAGGTAGCTTGTTATCTGAGGGCAACATTGTCTGTGCTCTCAGGCTGGCTCAGCAGAGCCCTTCTCTGCTAGGACCCTCAGCACAGGGCTTGGGTACTCCTTCTGCAAGCCATGCTCCCTCCCCAGGCTCATGTGACCAGAGGACATCATCCAAAGTCTTGCTGTGGTATCAAGTCCTTGTAGTCACCTCCTGCTCTACTTGTCCTGTTTGTAATGTTCAATGGCTGGCCCAAGGAGTGCAGGAAACACTCTGTCCAGCCTTGCACTTCTGCAGAGTCACCTTCCCAAGCAATGGCCATGGCCTGGGCTTCTGCAGGGAAGGGCAGCCAGTGCCTCTAGCACATGGGGGGCTGCTACACTTCAGAGCAATGCTTCAAGCAACAAACCACAGCATGTACCACTGCACTGAAGCCTCATGCTGTGGACTCAGATGAGACCTCAGTCCTTGAGAAGTCTAGCTGGGACTAGAGCATCTCTTCTGTTAGGAAAGACAGAGAGAGCTGGGACTGTTTCATCTAGAGGATAGAGGAGGTCAGGTGCAATCTCATCAACATATGTAACTATGGCAAGCTGAATATGAGTTAACAGAGTGCCCTGGCCAGCAAGAGGACCGACTGTGTCCTGAGCGCATTAAGCACCGTACAACTAGCTGGTTGAAGGAGGTGATTCTCCCACTCTACACTGCACTGGTGCAACCCCACCTCGAGTCCTGTGTGCAGTTTCAGGCATCTCAATATAAAAAGGACATCAAACGATTAGTGTCTCCAGAGAAGAGTGACCAAGATGGCAAAAGGCCTTGAGGGCATGACTTACGGGGAGCAGTTGAGGTCGCTTAGTTTGTTCAGCTTGGAGAAAAGAAGACTGAGGAGTGATCTCATCTCAGTCTACAACTTCTTCAGTGGGCGTAGCAGAGGGGGTGGTGCTGATCTCCACTCTCTGGTGACCAGCAACAGGGCACAAGGAAATAGAATGAAGCTGCATCAGGGAAAGTTCATATTGGACATTAGGAAAAGGTGCTTCACTGAGAGGGTGGACCGTCACTGGAACAGGCTCCACAGGGAAGTGGTCACAGCACCACTCCTGTCAGAGTTCAGGGAGTGTCTGGTTTAGCCTCTTAGTCACACAGTTTTGGTTTAGGTAGTCTTTTGAGGAGCAGGGAGTTGGATTCGATCCTTATGGGTCCCTTCCAACTTGAGATGTTCTATGATTCCATGATTCTATTACACATCTAAGGTAGCTGGCTGAAATACCACTGAACAGTATTTCCCCATTAAGTGGAGTTTTAACAGCTTGCTATTTTTAATCAAGCTGATCAGTTTTTCTTGGCAACTTTTGTTGGTAATAGAAATACTGTGTACAGCTTTTGCATACTGTTCTTGTCTTCTGTAGTGTGCCTTCCAGGATATAAGACATTTTAATTAAATCTACTCAATTTGACAAAAAAAAAAAATTTTGTTGATGCCTCATAATGTCAGAGAGTCTACAATTAGTGACAGAGTGCATTGACACATGGAACTCTTGTGACATGTTTGTATTTCAGTGTTCCTGAAATCAAAAGTCTGTCTTAATTAAAAATTACACAGTATTTGTGATGCTGTGATACATAGGTCATTGATTCTTAAGGCTTCAGGGAACAGTATGGCATAATTTCAGGAAAAGTGGATGTGATCCCACTGACATTTAATGACAGTTTTAGCAAGAGTATCAGTAGTACAGGCTCCCTGTAGCTTTTGATTTCCTTTCAATTAAATTTAAAAATACCAATTCCAGATACCAGGTCAGATTCAGCTTTAGCAAACTAAGCTGGGAAAAGCCAGGAAAGCAGCTAACCTGTGCTGGGGCCAGCAGCTTGTGGGTGGGCTGCTGAGAGGGCGTGGGGACAGCCAGCACTACTGCTGGCAGATTGAAAGGATGTGTTAATATGCCAATGGCCAGTTACTAAGACAGTCCCCCACACCCCATAAAAGAAGCCCGTTGGGAGCCCTTGCTAACTGAGTGTTACCTGGGAAGCACCAGGTGGGCTCCTGGATGGGTGAATGGAACAGGCAAACAGGGCACAGAGGTTCATACATGAGGGTGTTCTGCCAACTCAACATGGTAACTACTTTTCAGAAGCCCCTGGCATCCCTGGGTTCTGCACCCCCAGCTCAGATACAACTTCCCAGGAGTAGGTCTCCTGGGAACACGCTGCCTCCAATGCATTGGGCTGCAGGGTATGCCTGACTCTTAACATTGCTGTCGGATGGCAGTGGTGAGCATGTATGTGGGAGGTCTGCACATGTAGAGGAGCTCCTCTGCATAGTGATGGAGCTCAGGGAGGATATAAGCAGGTTGAGCATCATCAGGGAATGTGAGAGAAAGACAGATGCCTGGAGTCACACGCTGTCTCCCATGAAAGAAACCCAGCAGGCAGCCAGAGCCCCTCTACAGAGAACTCTCTGTCCTCTCTCCATCTGACTGAATGGTGATTTGGAGAACAGGGGGCAATGGCAAGAAGTTCCTGCCTGGTGCAACAGGTGCTGCAGACACGTCTACCCTGACACTATGCCACCTTCCTAGGTGATGCTGCAAAACAGGTACGATATTCTGCAAAGGGAACTGCACAACCATGAGAATGGTAGTTCTTGCAGCATGGAGGTGTTGTTGACATCTAATTGGACCACCCCCCACATCAAAACCACCTCTGTAAAGAATGAAAGACATTGCCATAGGCAATTCACTTCTCAAAGGGAGTGGAAGGCCCAATATGCAGACCGGACCTGCTATATATGGCAGTCTGCTGCCTCACTGATGCCTGAGTTAATGATGTAAAGAAGAAGCTTTCTGACCTAGTACAGCCCTCAGATTATTATCCCCTTTTGATCTTTCAGGTAGGTAGTGATGAAGTAGTGAGAAGAAGTCCAAGGGCAATGAACAAAGATTTCATGGCCTCGGGATGACTGGTCAAGGGATCAGAAGCAAAGGTTATGTTCTCTTCTATCCCCCAAGATGCAGGGAAAGATGAGGGGGTAAACAGGAAGAGCCAGCAGATCAATGCCTGGCTACAACCCTGGTGCTGCCAGCAGGACATTGGGTTCTTTGTCCACGGCTTGATTTACAAGATACCAGGCCTGCTGGAAACAGATGGGAAAAGCTTATCTCACAGCGGGAAAAGGATTCTGGGAGAAGAATTAGCAAGGCTCATTGAGAGAGCTTTAAACTAGATTTGAAGGAGGATGGGGATGTAACCAGGCTTGCTAGCGAGGTGCCTGGGTCTAGTAGCTCAGAGCTTGTGGGAACCAGAAGGCCTACCAACCCTCAAGAGTGAAAACTACAATGTCAACTAGTTAACATTAAATACAGTTACAATATTAGCATTGTATGATCATGTTTTTCAAGTCAGTGAGCTATCCAGCTAGCTGCAAATGCTCAGTGGAGCACAGAGGGTCATACTAGTCTTTAAGCTTGTCCCTTCAAAAGTATTTATGGAAGGAAAAACACCCAAGAAACTAACTTCAGAATTTAAAAAGTAAGTTTTATCAATGCCTTTTCTTTTAGTCTTAATAGACCTTTGTGTCTCTGTGAAACAGAAATCAGGTCTGTAGTCTTGCTAGAGGTTCCTCACATAAGCCACAATTTATCCATAATAAAATTGTTACCCTCAAAAATTACTAACATAATTTATGCTTTACAAAACCATGAGATACTGCAGGTACCCTTTCAGGACAGTTTGGGTTTCCTGAGCCTTTCAAACTCCTCTGTTGTCTTTTCCTTGATTTTCCACATCTCCTTTATAATAGGAATTACATTTTGACCTCATTGGTGTCTCTTGATACACCATCTTCCCATCTGAATGCATGTGCTGGCCCGCCTCTCTGAAGGGCTGCATTGAAATATCTTTCTTTTGACTTTTGTCTGATGAGTTGCTAAAAACAAGAATAACAGTTTCCCCAACTAATAAATTATCAGATCCTTTCTTTTATATTTATATGCCTAGTTTTTGAATGGACAGACTCGAGAATTACTTCTCCAAGTCTCTGGAGTTTAATTGCATGTAAATTAGTTCTTTCATTTGCCTTACTGTGATAACCACTTTCTATTAATGTTGCTTTCAAAGATCCATTTTCTTTGCTCCAAAGACCTCATATCTCAATATGAGATTATAACTTTTTATGGTTCACAAGGCTGTATCTTAAACTACCATTGCAACATACAATTGTGTGCTGCCGTGGCATCTGTTTTCTATAAGCTCTTACTTTTTAAATTTGCTCTTCAGGAAGATCTCAATAATTTTCCCATTTTGGTCCTCTTTGGCCTCCATGTGTGCTAACTGATATTTTAGCAGATTGTAATGTTCTATAGAGCTCTTACTGTTCTATAAAAACAAAATCCAGCTCAAGATTTGTAAATTGTATTATAGGAGAGGTATGTGGGTGAGTTTATAAGGTCATGTTGGTGCTCTTTTTTCTTCCTGTTTAAACCCCATCCCTTGATCATCTATATATCGTTACACGTCAGGCCTTGGCTTTGGTTTGTGTCTTCCCTTTGTGAGGAAGCTCTAGCACAGGACACAAGTTCTAGACAAACTGGAAATAAGCCTTCCCTTTTACAGTATGGACACAACTATTGCACTCTACAGAGTGGTGGAAATGTAACTCATATACACAGTGCTCAGTGAATATAGGCATAGAGAAGTAAATATTTACCAAAGTCTTTCAGAAGTAGTTTCTGTGTCTGTTCAGTGCAGTCAGTGAAAGCCCAAGACTCCCTGGTGTCACCTCACTGGATTTAGCCAGCTCCACATGCAGCACAAACTCAGTACAGCAGGAAATACTTGATCCTGCCAATGTGTGCAGAAGGACCTACGTGTCTCAAGGCATGGATGATGTCTGAGAAAACTTTTTTCTCCTCTTTCCCTAACTTTCCCCCTGTATTAATGAGGAGAGGTGCCTGAGGACTGGAGTAAGGCCAATGTCATCCCAATCTTCAAAAATGGCAAAAAGGAGGACCCAGGTAACTATAGGCCGGTCAGCCTCACCTCCATCCCTGGAAAGGTGATGGAACAGCTTGTTCTTGCCACCATCTCAAAGCCTGTGGAGGAAAGGAGGCTTATCACAAGTAGTCAACATGGATTCTGTAAGGGAAATTCATGCTTGACTGATCTGATAGCCTTTTATGATGGCACAAGTAGTTGGATAGATGAGGGGAGAGCAGTGGATGTGGTATTTCTTGATGTCAGCAAGGCTTTCGATACTGTCTCCCATGGTATTCTCACAGCCAAGCTTAGGAAGCATGGATTGGGTGACTGTGCAGTGAGGTGGGTTGGGAACTGGCTGAAAGACAGAGCCCAGAGCGTTGTGGTCAGTGGAGCAGAGTCTAGCTGGAGGCCTGTGACTAGTCGTGTCCCCCATGGGTCAGTGCTGGGTCCAATACTGTTCAATACATTCATCAATGATCTGGACAAAGGCATAGAGTGTACCCTCAGCAAGTTTGCTGATGATACACAACTGGGAGGAGTGGCTGACACTCCAGAAGGCTGTGCTGCCACCCAGAGAGACCTGGACAGGCTGGAGAGCTGGGCAGGGAGAAATTTAATGCAATTTAACAAGAGCAAGTGTAAAGTGCTGCATCTGGGGAAGAACAACCCCATGGATCAGTATAGGCTGGGGGCTGATCTGTTGGAAAGCAGCTCTGGGGAAAAACACCTAGGGGTCCTGGTGGACAGCAGGATGACCATGAGCCAGCAATGCGCCCTCGCGGCCACGAAGGCCAATGGCATCCTGGGGTGCATTCAGAAGAGTGTGGTCAGCAGGTCAAGGGATGTTCTCCTCCCCCTCTACTCTGCGCTGGTGAGGCCCCACCTGGAATACTGTGTCCAGTTCTGGGCACCCTGGTTCAAGGAGGACAGAGCACTACTGGAGAGAGTCCAGTGCAGGGCCACCAAGACTATTAAGGGAGTGGAGCATCTCCCTTATGAGGAGAGGCTGAGAGAGCTGTGTCTCTTTAGCATGGAAGAGACTGAGGGGGGAACCTCATTAATGTCTATAAATATGTTAAGGGAGAGTGTAAGGAGAATGGAGCCAGACTCTTCTCAGTGTCATCCAGTGTTAGGACAAGAGACAATTGGAGTAAATTGGAGCACAAGAGGTTTAGGGTAAACACAAGGAAAAACTTTTTCACTGGGAGGGTGACAGACACTGGAAGAGGCTGCCCACAGAGGTTGTGGAGTCTCCTTCGCTGGAGACATTCAAACCCGCCTGGACACGTTCCTGTGTGACTTGATCTAGGTGATCCTGCTCTGGCAGAGGGGTTGGACTAGATGATCTTTCTAGGTCCCTTTCAACCCCTAACATTCTATGATTCTATGATTCTATCTATGATTCTATGACTCTATGAACATTCTGCCTGGTACAAATATACTGTCTTTCATTAAAAGGAAAATTTGGACACTGATTTCTCAAAGAACCCAAGGGAATCTCATACTTTTGAGCACTAATCCTGATAAAAGTAATATATGTATACTACTCATTTGTTTTAATTTGTGGCTGTGGGTAGTAAACACATAGGCTTCTCGTGTTTACTCAGTTTTGTTGATATCATATAAGCAATCTTTCAGTGGAATGGAAATATTTATATAAAGTTGACTGTGCTTGAAAAATACTAGTGTTTTCAGACCGGCGCATGTTGTGAACTCCCTTAGACTATGTAAAAGTTAGTTCAAGAGAAGCTTTAAAATTTGTTAAAGGTTTCAAAGACCTGTAGTGGGACTGGCAGAAACTGAATGGACATCTACCTCTAACAGTTCATGAATGTAACAGGCTCATGTTACTGACTAAAGGGATTCCATTTTCCCTGCCTTTTGTTGTAGATCTAGATAGCCCTGTGTGGCAACATGAAGTATTGTTTTAATACTTTTTGGAAGCACTGGATGCTCGCTTCTGAATGTATGTGAGCACTGAAGCTGTTGAGTTTCATGGTATGCATTTTATGTGTGCTGTTTTTAAGAATGTTGAAAACAAATTTTGATTTCTCAACTAAGTAGTCCCTTGGTAAAAGAAATGAGAAATAGCAAATAAATTGATTTCCCTCTCAGGGGATGACTCTTGTGTGGTGATAGAATGCATTGTTTAGTCCAGAAATAGCAATATGACACCAGGGAACATAGAGATGGTTTAAAAGCAATATCAGTTCAGGGGAAATGTGTTAGTAAGACACTGGTAACTGTGCAGCTGGGAGAGAAGGTAAATAACTAGGAAATTTCCCAGCCAAAAGAAAGGTACTGTTGAAAAATGTGGTTGGAGGCTTAGTGGAGCAGAGAAAGTACTAATATAACAATGGAAAACTGAATGGATTTCTAAGTTGATTTTCCAAGTTGTGTATTTTATTTATATACCTAAAAATTAGTAAATATACATATAAAATAGTGTGTGATCAGAAAGAGAAAGAATATGCATCATTTGTCACCAAACCATACATAAATGTAAGCTGTGATTTTTCTTCTCATTTTTGAGAATATGCTTTTCAATCTTTTGCTCTATAGTTTCTGGTGTTAGAAGTAACCACTTCTGGGGGCTGTGCTTTATCATGCACTGTTAGAAGAATTTCCTTTATAATGTATTTTCAAACAAAATTTGTTGGTGGTAACCCTAGGCAGTTGCTTTGTCCAAAGCAGAAACTATATGATATTGTTGTTGAATGCATAGGAAACTATACAGAGAAAGTACATTTTTGGAGTTTGTCTCAACTTTTATTTTACTTTTTTCATGATGTTTTATTTATATATTTTTACTAATATTATTTTTAGTGATACCTGTCTTCTCCACTGCAAATGATACAGTAGTTGAATTGTGCATCTACCTTCCCATTTCTAACTTCAGTGAGTGTACACTGTAGGGAAGAGGGTTGTAGAGCCTTGAGTAGAAGTAAACCTAGTGGGCCTTCCATGTCCCACTACTTTTTTATGCAGAGACTTGGACAAAACTCAGTAAGGTATCTTCTGGTTTGGGTTAAGATTTTGTTAGACAGCAACTCTTGCAATGAGATTTAGGTGTCCTTGGATCCCTTTGAAAATCCAAGTGCCACTTGAGACCAGTGACCAACTTAATTTGAATTAAAGCTCAGCAATGGTTTCTAAACTCAAGTTGGCATACAAATATCTTGGATAAAGGAGGAGCCATGAAGCAGCCACAGCAGTTGTGGCTACTTTGCACAAGGGAGAAAGCTTTGAGAAATTTTGTCTGAAGTCTATTTTAAGTTAAGCTCAAAATATATAGTAAATGTGTGAAAAAAGTCCCCTTCGCAATCTTGAAGCTGTATATACCTTTTCAGAGGGTTCAAATACTTACGTAGATGATCCACAGAGGTAAGAGATGAAGTAGATCTGTAAGGCTGTTTAGAATTTTGAATGACTTACTCTGGGGAATGAATCAGGAAAATTACTACACTTTGCTATTTCAAGTACACTAACTTCATGATTGTCTTCATCTCTTTGCCAGAAAGAACACATCTTGTCTGAGGTAAGCAAGTTTGTTTTTTTTCTGCTTTTGTTTATAATTCAGTCCTTGTTCTTCACACAAGAACTGTTTTGCTATAGCAACTTTACTAGCACCCAGTAGAGTTCATACATAGCTTGTAAACATTTTTTTTGGCCTTTGTAAACACCTTCAAAGCAAAGATTTAGTCATGGTTGGATGGAACTGCACATTGTGGAAGCAGCCATTAGATCTGAAGACAGACTAATTAGATGTTTGTCTTTTGCTACATGATATTAAGACTTAAATTCTAGCACACCTAAAGTTCATGCAATTCCAGGCATCAGTCAATTAGACAAAGGAAAAACAGGTCAATGTTATTAGTCTTCATGACTCTGGCAGTTGATTACGCTGAGAAAACACAGAACTTGGTGCTTCAGCAGAGGGTTTGCTTTTGTAATTGACTAACTGCTGCCTCCTGCTCTATTGACCTTCACTAATTTGTAGTATTGTCTCTCATTCCTTATCTGCAGCTCAGTGGGGAGGTTCATATGTAAACATCAGCATCGTTAAGGTCAGGGGGACTGCATCTGTCTCTGTAGCCTGTTATTTTAATTGTGTGTACATCCAGGCTGCAGGCTCTCTGCCATTTTGTTCCACGGATCTATCTGAAAATCTGCAGTCTTTGTCACACTGTCACTGTTTTAATAATAATGAAGTGAATAATGAAAATATCTGATCATTGAAAAACCTGTAGAGTTTCTGTGGGTACAGTTCACACAGTGCTGCAGGGGGGCGGCACCTCCTAGGAAGCGTCTCTGTTTCGATGCATAGGGTACATGGGTTTGCCTGGTGTGGCACGGTGGGTATCACAACGGGTGTGTATCTGGCTGTGGCTGCAGTGGGACTCCCTCCCTGTAGTGTATCAGTGTGGAGGCTGAAATTGAGAGAAAACTGCCTGAAACTTTTACTCCGAAAGGTTGCATAAATACCCTTGAGTTGCATTTCTCAATGTTTTGGATATGTCTGTGTGAACTGGAAAAATGTGTCAATGATTACAAGGGCTTGCCAAGATTCCAGCTTTTAAAGAAAATGGTTATTTAGTGTTATTAGCAATGCAGCATTTAAACATTTGTGGGGTTTTCTTTTTTATGCATTAGCAGTCCTACTAGTTAGAAATTTTGTGACAAAGGTGCGGTAGGATCAGTGTTGTTTGTTACTTTCTATATCATCTCATTTCTGCTGCAGAATGGTAAAAATAACACTTTTTTTCTTCCTTTAAACACTTAGGAGGTTTCACTACTGTTTGTGATATTTTGCATAGACTGATGTATTGTAGCACAAACTATTTTTGAAAATAAACATATTAAATGCCCTCATTTTAATGTAATGTCTCTAATTTATGTGCGGGTTTTTTTGGTGTGTTTTTTGTTGGTTTTTTTTTTTTTTTTTTTTAATTTCTTTGTTGTTTGTTTGTGTGTGGGGTTTTTTTTTTTTGGGGGGTTTTTTTTTTTTTTTTTTTCCAACACAAGAGGCTTTCTGTTTCAGCAAATTATCATTCTTATTCTGATGCAGAAATACCCTTTGGATATTTGAATCCACTTACTTTATTTTTTCCTTACTTTACCTTGGCTAAGCTGGCACACATGAAAGTCTTTTACGCTCATATTACTTAGTCTGAAGCTTTTCAGTAAGTTGTATACATAAATACCCAGAATTCTTGGTGCTCTCAATTTGCAAATGAGTCTTATTTACTTTCAGCAAATAAATGACTACTTGTTCTCTGTTCTGTAATGAGATGGAGCAACTAAACATAATTTTTTACTTCCCTGCTCTATATCCTAGTGAGCTGTGCAACTTAAAAGTCAGATTTGCTTAAGAATCAGTATTATGAACTATTTTTCAAGCAGACATCGTAGTCTGGCTTTTTTTTTCAGGTCAATTTGCAATGTATTTTGTTAGTATTCTGAAGCTTCCTTGTTTTTGAAGCAACACATGTATGCATTCATAACCCCTGTCAACATGGGCTCAGGAATAAAATTGACACATTTGCTTCCTAGTAAAGACTGTGAATAAGAATACTAAATAAATGTGTTTTCTCTTTCTCTAATTTCAGCAAGAAGTACAGAGCCAAAGGGAATATATGCTTCAAAATCTGTTTGCCTTGAATGTATGGAAAGATGGTAAGTTCATTAATGGACAATCAGCAGTTTCGCTTTGGCAAAAGCTGATGGAAGTTTTTTTAATGACAGTGACCTATCTGATCCTCCCTCCAGCCTTGCTACTTCAAAATGATCTTCAGCAACCAGTGCTAACCTCTACAGAATACTGAGAAGCACCAAACATTGTTCTGCCCGTCGTGATGACTAATTGAAAGAAACAGCTTGATGAATTTTCCAGTTCAGTAGTCTGGCTTTTGCAGAGAAACCACATTTCTGAAACACAGCAAGCTGAGACCAAAAAGTTATTGCTTCTAGCAGTGGATCTTTGATCTGGCTCTGACTGATGTTGCATAGCTGTGAATTCCTCAAGGTGAAGCAACATCAGTTCTGAGCTGTGTTACTTGCAGATCTGGATGATGAAGCAGAAAAAGTACCTGTTTACATATTTAACCCTGCAGCTGTGTTACACTGCACTACCTTGAGCTTAAGCTCATGTTTATTCCTTACATTGCTTACTTGAGAAGAATAGTGCTGTTACTGTATTTGAGAGCCCTAATGGTGATACATCTTTTTCAATGTGACCAAGCATCACTCCTGCATACCAAGAAAGTGTAGATGAAAGAAACAAAGCTAATTAATGCCCTTGGGCAACTGCAGTAAAATACTGTCCTCCGGTGTCAAATTTACACATTATAAGAGTGCTAGAAGAAAGCAAACATCTCACAATCGTCTGAAAGCTGAGGAGATGGGAGTAAGATCAGCCATGAAGAATGCTATGAATTCCTCATACAGCTAGTGGGAAAAAGGAAAATCCTCAAAAAGTTCATGTCCTGACAGCTGCATAGAAATTACATTTACTTTCCTGTTATTTTCCCACAACAGCCAGATGATATCTATCTCCCTGCCTTAGAAACATTGCTGTAGTGATGTACAGATGGAGTGAAAGGAAATGAAGGCAAGGTCAGCCCCAAAATGAAAAAGCACTCTGTTTCAACAAGGTCTTTATTCCCAGACAGAAGGGAAAGCTCTTTTCCTTTAAACCATACTTCATCTTAGTGACAAGTGACTGAAACACAGAGTGAAACAGAAAGAGGGGCAATTGGGCTAATTCAATTTGGCCTATATTTCCAAGATTTGATCAAAGACTGACTAAATAATTTGAGGGGAGTTGGTTTGTTGTTTTCATTTGTTGCGTTTCATTTTAAAAAAGTAATAATTACAGCTCATAAGAAAATTGTCATAACACCCTAGAGTTATGAGATATTGTGTGAGATCTGGGTACAACATTGATACAGATTGTAAATAAATAATGCATTACTTATGCAGTGCATTTCATCAAGATTAATTTCAAAGTGTTTTCACGTGGCTGTGGCTTATATACAGACCTATACAGTGGATGGCAGAGGCAAAAGGAGTGTAATACCCATCGTAAAACATTTCTTTGAAATTGCTAGTAAACAGAATTGCCTTTATTAGGTCATAGAGCAAAGATGGTGATGCCTGGGGAAAGACCTCAGCCCAGAAAGTCAGGAGGTTCTTCAGAGATTGGTATCTGGACTGGGGGGAAGGAGTCTATGAATGCATACTAGTGGGAAAGAAATGCTGAACAGGAATGAATGTCTGGTATTTAGTCTTAGAAACCTTAGAGGTTGTGGTGGCAGTGTGAGTGATTGCACTCTTCTCATGTAACCAGGGCTGTTTAATATTGGGAGAGAATTGCTGCATTATGGAATGAAAAAGAAGAGGGAAATTGTGTTAGCAGGTTCATGGAGAATGACTCTGAGATTTAGAGGTAAAAGTGGAAAAAATGGCTTATTTGAAGAATCTGATAATTAGGCCTCTAGATCCCATTAGAGAGGAATCATAAAACAGATAAACCTCCTAAGTCTGGTTTTCTGATTCTCATTATGTTGATTTGTTAAGTATGCTGATTTCCCTATCTTTTCTAAGTTATTAGGAATTTCAGGAGGGAATGTTAGTATTTTAATAATCTTTATGCTTTTAGGCCAGAAATCCCCAGACTCTTTTACATGGAGACAAACACTGGTGCAGAGTACTGGATAAGTCAATACCGTACTTCGGGAAAGAAAAAAAAGCAACAACTGAAGATGTGCAGGGAGATTATGAGACTGACAGGCAAACTTCAAATGTTCAAGCAGTTTTTGTTGTAGTGTGCTTTTTTATGTAAGTGTTGTCTTGCTTGGCTGGAAGTAAATGTGATGTGTTACAGTACAATGAAGTAGCACTGCTTCTCTATAAACCCAGGGATTAAGTCTACTGCTCTCCTTCTCTGACTTTCTCATCCATGAACAGAGGTTGTGAATAGACCACCCATCCATGGCCTTGCCTGAAGAACTCACATTTCCCAAGAGTGTTATATACTATTTTCACCGTGTCAGAATACTCCAAGTGCTGAAGACTTGTAGTGAGGAGATAAAGCCATCAGGGACTGTGGAACACAACTGGAAGCAAGTTAGTCTGTGGTAAGAGAAAATGGATGCTACTGGTGTCTGTTATAGGGGTAGTTGTACCTGTGACTTTATACTCTCTATGGGCCTGTTTTTAACTAAGAGTGACACTAGTTTAGGTTAAATATTCACCTGTGACCCATACCTTATGCAAAAGAGTTCAGTGGGGTGGATGAGTAGGGAGATATATTGTCATGTTCTTACAGTTTCTGTTGACTTGTAGTTACAAGGGTGCCCTGAGACATAATGTCTAAGAGGATGGATTTTTTTAATCTTTATTTCCGTTTTCTGAGTAGATTCCTACAATTCTTAGTTTTACCTGGGGTCACCAGCATGAAATGCTTGTATTTATTGTAACTATTTTCTCTGTGTTTCAATTTGGGTGTTGAAGCAGACATAGATAGGTAGATGCAGCTATCTTAGAAACTCCTGTTCAAGAAAATAAATTTGTCTTTTGTGTGTGTGTGGTTGTTTGTTTTTTTCTATCTACATTAGCCCCATTTGAACAAGATGCAGAATTTCAAAGGCTGCAGCTCCTGTACTGTGATGTACTGGTTACCCAGAGACATTAATTTAATTCTTTCTACTGCTCAGATAGCACCCATGACCAAGCTACATTGTTTTACATAGTAGCTTATCGTAACATAGTAGCTTATCGTAACATAGATGTTATGATAGTAATCAAATGAAGAAATACGTGTGTAAGTGTATTTTTCTTCCTCACTGCAAACCTGTACTTGACCTGTGTTATTTAATGACTAGTTTTACCCCATCATGTTGGTAAAATCTCTGATACACTGCTACCCTTCTCCTTTTAGCTTCTTGATCTTCCCTGTGAAGGCTAGACTTGACAGGACTTGACAGATCTGAGCAGAAGAGAGATCTCCCTACCTACCCCATCCTCCACTGGACCCTTCACTTTCCTTTTGTGTTGCTTTCAGGTTCCTAGTCTTTTCTGGTCTCCTGCATGCAGACTTGGAATTAAGACTGAAACAGTCACGCTTTATTACCGGCGAAGATCGCAGTTAATAAAGCACATGTTTGGATTAGGATAAAAATACACTTAAAAGAGAACCTGTTTCATCTGTATTTACAGGATTTAGGAAGGCAGATGGGAAACAAGCCTGGTGCAGTGCAGTAAGGTTGATTATCCAGGAGGTGGCAGCTGAAGTATTCGGTTGCAGTAAGAGGAAAAAACAGTCCCTAATTAACACAGCTTGTGACTCTTTGCAAGGGAGAAGTCTGTACTTCGTTAAGACTGTGATAAAAAGTTGTAATGGATGTGTGTTTTTATCCTACCATCTCAAGCATCCATTCCAGCCTGTGAATTAATTCTGGGTATTGTTGTGTGGGAATACTGAGAATTAATTATAAATAGCCTCATGATCACAGGCCTTGGTGCTCATGGAAGACTTCAACTACCCTGATATTTGCTGGAAAGGTAACACAATGAGACACACACAGTCCAGGAGGTTCCTGCAGTGCATTGGTGATAAATGCCTGACACAGGTGATGGAGCAGACAACAAGGAGAGGTGTGCTTCTGGATCTTGTACTAATGAACAAAGAAGGCCTCATTGAGGATATGAAGGTTGAGAGCAGCTTTGGCTGCAGTGACCATGAAATGGTGGAGTTCAGGATCCTGCATGGAAGAGGTAGGACAATAAGCAGGATGGCAACTCCGGACTTTGGGAGAGCTGACTTCATCCTCTTCAAAGGAGGAATCCCATGGGTTAGGACCCTAGAAGGGAACGTGGGACCAAGTGAGCTGTTTAATATTTGTGCAATACTTCCTCCAAGCTCAAGTTCAGTGAATCTTTATGAGTAAAAAATCAAGCAAAGAAAGCAGGAGACCAGCATGGGTGAGTATGGAGCTTCTGGGAAAAACTCAAATGGAAGAAGGAAGTTTATGGTGGGTGGAAAAGGGACTGGTGACTTGGGAGGAATATAGCAACACTGTCAGAGTACATAGGGATGCAACAAGGAAGGCCAAGGCCCCCTTGGAAGTAAATCTGGTAGGAAATGTCAAAGACAAGAAGAAGAGCTTACTCAAGTACATCAGTAGCAAAGGGAAGAGCAGGGAAAATATGGGACCACTGCTGAATGAGGTGGGTGCCCTGGTGACAGAGGACAAAGAGAAGGCAGAATTATTGAATGCCACCTTTATTTCAGTCTACTGCTAAGGCCAGCCCTCAGGAAGATAAGAGAGAGAGTCTGGAGAAAGGAAGACTCTCTCTTTGTCAAGGAGGATTGGGTTAGAGATCATTTGGGCAAGCTGGGCACCCCCAGATCCATGGCCCCTGATGGGATGCACGCACAAGTGCTGAGGGAGCTGGCTAGTGTTACACTCTCCAACATTTTTGAAAGGTCTTTAAGCAGAGGAGAGGTGCCTGAGGACTGGAGAAAAGCCAGTGTTACTCAAGTCTTCTAAAAGGACAAGAAGGAGGACCTGGGAAACTACAGGTTAGTCAGCCTCACCTCCATCCCTGTAAGGGTGATGAACAGCTCGTTCTGGCTGTCATCTGTAAGCATGTGGAGGAAAAGAAAGTTAGGAGTGGTCAGGATGGATTCAGTAAGGGGAAATCATACTTGACCAGTCTGATAGCCTTCTGTGATGGTGTGACTAGCTGGGTAGATGGGGGGAGAGCAGTGGTTGTTGTCTACCTCCACTTCAGTAAGGCATTTGACACTGTCTCCCATAACATCCTCTCACAGGCAAGCTCAGGAAGTGCGGGTTGGATGAGTGGACAGTGAGGCAGACGGAGAACTGTCTGAACGACAGAGCTCAGAGGGTTGTGATCAGTGGCGCAGAGTTCATGTGGAGGCCTGTAGCTAGTGGAGTTCCCCGGGGGACAGGACTGGGTCCAGTCTTGTTAAACATCTTTATCAGCGAGCTGGATGAAGGCATGGAGTGGTCCCTGATCAAATCTGCTGGTGATACAAAGCTGGGAGGAGTGGCTGACACACCAGAAGGCAGTGTTGCCATCCATAAACATGTGAACAAACTGGAGAGTTGGGTGGAAAAGCATCAGTCAAGTTCAACAAAGGCAAATGTAGAGTCCTGCACCTGGGGAGGAATAACCCAAGGTACCAGTACAGGTTAAGGGCTCATCCGCTGGAAAGCAGCAATGTGGAGAAGGATCTGGGAGTTCTGGTGGACAACAGAGCCAGTACAGTGTTCTTGTGGCCAAGAAAGCCTATGGTATGCTGCTATGCATTAAGAAGTGTGTTATCAGCAGGTTGAGGGAGGTTCTTGTCCCAGTCTGCTCTGCCCTAGTGAGGCCACATCTGGAGTAGTGTGTCCAGTTCTGGACTCCCCAGTTCAAGAGGGATAATGAGCTACTGGAGTGAGTCCAGTGGGTGGCTACAAAAATTATTAGGGGACTGGAATATCTCTTTTGCCAGGAAAGGCTGACCTTGGTCTGTTTAGTCTGGAGAAGACTGAGAGGGCATGTTATCAGTGCTTGTAAATATCTAAAAGGTGGGTGTCAAGAAGATGGGGCCAGATTCTTTTCAATGGTGCTCAATGGTAGGACCAGGGCAACGGGCACAAACTGGAATATAGGAAGTTCCACTGAAACATAAGTAAAACCTTATTTTCCTTTGTGGGTGACAGCCTGGAACAGGCTGCCCAGAGAGGTTGTGGAGTCTTGTCCTCTGGAGATATGCAAACCCCTCCTAGGATGTGTTCCTGTGCAGCCTGGTGAAATGGCTTTAGCAGGTGGGTTGGACTAGATGATATCCAGAAGTCTACCATTCATACCCTACCACTCTATGATTCTGCGATTCTCTGATTTTGTTTCATGTTTTTTTTCAGCAGATAATGTCCAAACTTTTTACACCTGGAGTGCCATAAGCATTGAGAATATAATTGTCATCATGGCAATGATTTTAACCTTGCCATTTGTGTTTAAGTGGTATCACATCTTCTACTTGACTAACAATCTAGTCTACATATAATTGATCTGAAATTCTTATTATATCTACAAGGTAACGTGAGTAAGGAGAAATCAAAGCACAGATTCATGGGTAGCCTCTAACTATATTACCCCTTATTGAGCAGAAACTTTATAGTAAAGTGGATTGTTGACTGGCCTGTTCATGTTATGAAGAAGATGGCTCTTTCAGACACTTGCATTAAGTGGTTAGAAAACAACAAGCTACAGCTGGCCTGACTTCTTTTTATGAAAAGAAATTACACAGACAGCTGGAATCATAGGTGTTTCAAACATTTTCACCCTTAATAATCTGGAACAGCTATCTGGTGATTTCTAGCCGTTGATTAAATGTTTGGAGCAGACAGCCCTTCAACTGTGCAACTTCCAAAATGGCAGGTGTTGATTTTCTCCCTCAGGCAGCAAGTGAAAATACACTTGTAGTCCCTAATAAATTCAAACTGACAAAAAAAACCCCAAAACAAACCAAAACCAAAAACAACAAACCCCCAAACAAAACAAAATCCTGTTGTCTGAAGCAGAACCTGTACTTTTTCAATGGTCTGAAAGATATCACACAGCCTCAAGGGGAGAGGGCTTCTGTACTGTAAGGTCCTGAGCTCTGCAAACTCCTAGGCCTACCCTTGGACACAGGCCTAAGCATGTGTTTATGTGTTTATACATTTTCTACGCTGGAGTAAGGTGTCTTCCTGGTATACTTGCACATCAGGGACATATCTGTGCTGCCTTGTACAGAACGGTAACTCCACTGCCATGGATGCAACAGCAGCAGTGCACAGTTGGAAAGCCACAGTACTCAATCAGGTATCTTTTAAAGTCCACTGCTGTCAACAGTACTGTTCTTGAAGGGAAGTGATAGATGAGTAGCACACATGCTATTCACTCCACATCAAGTTACTCAGTCAGTTATGTGCAGGGTATGCTTCTCTTGACTTCACTTATTTCCAAGTGTTCTTAGAGAAACCTGAACAAAATAACTGGGCCCTGAATAGATAATAAGAGAATAATCCATGGCCCAGACCAGACAGTTTGACAGACAAGCTTTTATTAAAGATTCAGATTTCTATATAGATAATTTTTAAAGAAATGTGTCTACCCTTGGAAAATGGTAGTCATTAAATCCCTCTTGGTTTCCATTTGTCATCCAGTGAAAGATATATTCTAGTTGCACCTGGGCCTTCAGCAGTGTAAATGGGCTTGAAGTGAGAATCCTGAGGCCAATTCAGGAGAGATAGCATGAATGCAAGGCACGCATGCTGACCTCCCTAGGCTTTAGGTAAGTAGATAGGTCAGATTGGGGATACCACTGTTAGACAGATACCAGGAATAGGTGGAGTTTACTTCTAGATGCTATGTTAATTCATAGCCTACACTTGAAGGTGGATTTATGGGGAAACTAAGGGATCATATCTTCTTGGCTCCATTCTTGTTAGCACTGCCCAAGAGTGGACGCATTTGGCTCAAAGTGTTGGAGCTTGTAATGTTTAGTATACCTCCAGCCCTGGATTAAACCTTTCTTTGTGACAAAGGAGAGATCTGTCTCTTCTCCAGGAAATGCAAGAGCTCAGAACAAAGTCTGAGAAATACCTGTGCAATCACTAAAACCTGCTTAAGTCTAATGACCTGGTTTATCTTGCCGACTTAAAAATTCCTATTGAATTCCCAGCATACTTTTAAAAATTATTTTTCTATTTGGCAAATATAGGTAGCAGAATAAATGCTTTTATGTGAAACATCTGTTTAAGATGTACAGAACATCATCTGTGTAATACTGTAGCAAATTCATGAAAATTACTTTCAATAAATCTTTCTTTGAAGTGTCCTGTCCACTAAACTAGTCTCTTGTTTCCTCCAATCTCCCAGCTAATAGTAAAACAAAGAAAAAAGCCTCCTCCACCCCCCCCCCCCCCTTACCCCTTACCCCTTACCCCTTAGCCTAGCTGCTGAGACTGTCCTGATGTCTCAGCAGGATGCAGCTTCAGTTATGGTATCCATCACTGTTGCTTTGCACAGAAGCTGATTTCTTTTCCACCAAGACCATTGGATGGGGTAAGAGACAAATCTGGGCTGATCTTCACATCCTCTGTAGCCTGCTCCCTTCTGCTGCTGAAGCGGAATTTTTATGTGTGTCACAGACTTTGCATGAGATGACTTGCAGCTCCAAAGCACTGGGAATGCAGGTCCTAAACAGCTTGATACAAGTCCCTTTCAGTGCTCTTACAGGATTAGCACACAGAAGTAACAGATAGAGACAAGCACGTCACCTGGAGGCATGACTGTAGCCAGACACTCAGATTTTGTGTAATTTGCATTTGAAAGTTTATAGCAGCAGAATATATTTCTGGTAAAGTTTCCTGCTCTCCTTTATCAGGAGATTTCTTTTAGCTCAACTGCTGGTTATAATTTTAAATGATCTGTGCCACTAAGTGGAAAAACAACAGCAAAAAAAGAATAATAAAGAAACTTAGTTTGCCAGCTTGCTTGCTGTTGAAGTTTGCTTTACATTTTGATGAGCCAATCCTTACTTTATCTTTAAAAATTTCCTGGAAAACAGTAACCATTACCCTGTGAGTTTTGCCAGAACAAATATTCTCATCATTTTATCTTGTGAGGTAAGCTGATATTCCATATACTTTGTTTCTAAATACATTTTCTATCATAAAAGGACAGTCAGTATCCAAGATTAGTTTCCAATACCCATGCCTTGCCGCAAGAGACAACAAATGCTTTTGGAATCTTTATTGCCCATATGTGGAATTAACCCTTACACCAAACACATATATCTCTGTTTAGTTTTATTTTGTGGTAGGTAGGGAGAAATACAAAGAAGAAAAATGTTTTCCATTGTGTGACACTAAATGTTCTGTGATAGGGTTGCCATGACAGTAAATGAATGAATTAAAACTATTGATAAAACAAAAGTCATTCTGTGTGTGGCATTTCACATGCTGAGAAGATTGTCAGAGTCAATGGAAATTGTACACATCTTATGTTTGTAACAGACAAGTGATTATCATGCTGAAATGGACCTATATAATACTTTGTGCAAATTCTCAGCATCTTTTCCTCCGTAGTTGTAAAAGCCACAATTTAGCAGTGAAAATGTACCAAATGATATGTCTCAGTATAGGACTTGAGAAAGGAAGATACTGAAAGTGTTAGCTAGACAGGACTATCCTCCATTCCAGCAAGCAATTTTGCTTTTATGGAAAGAAGGACTATAAGAGTGTTAAGGTTAGTGAGTAAATTTTTCCTGCATGACACTCCTTTTGGCCTTTTGTAGTATCCCTTTAGCAACTGCTACATGACATGACCTTTTCAACGTATTTATCAGTCTCAGCCTTATGGATGATGCAGATTCGCAAGTGTGGTTGCTGAGGGGAATGATCAATTCTAGGATGCTGTTCCAAAATAATTTTTTGATGAGGGTAATTTGAAATGCTTGTGTCCTGGTGCATGTGCCTGACTTCCATTCTGAAGCTCTGACATCCAAACAACTCTGACATCCAACACAACTCTAATTCCACTGCAAGAATTGTGAAAAGGAACTTAAAATAAGATTAAGTAGCAAATAGGCTGCATCTGATGATGCTTGAGTGTTAATTTCAATTTACAACATCCTGCTTTGTGTTTTAGTAGTATACATATATATATATGCATTTATGAATCTTGTTCCTGGAGCAAGAGTAGGGCAAAATTACTAAAGAAAATGGCCTAATTTCTGAGTTGAAACAGGAATTTACTGTTTTAGAGGCTAGGGTAGACACTTATGATACAATGCATTGCCCTTCAACGAAACAGCTTTTGATCTTGTTGAGAATTCTTTCTTTTTCCCTTTTTTTCCCTCCACATGCATGATCATTCTGTGTTTCCTCTTGTAGGGATTCTTCTCTTTGAAAGGCAGAGAATTTGATATTTAAGCAGTATATTATCCTTGAGGGATATTGTGACTTATTAAATTGTTTTCCTGATACTCCACTGTGGCATTTCTTGCATATATCTATGAAGCTTCAGATATTAGCAGAGTATACCTTCATAGCATTGAAGTCAGTGGCAAAATTCTGTTAAGTACAAAGGTGCAAGGTCAAGAACTTTGTGAACTGCTGTACTGAAACAGCAGTTCTGCTCTTTATTCTTGAAGGATCATGCAATGTGTCCCATATGCAGAAAAAACAAAACCAAACAAAATCTATCTATCTATCTATCTATCTATCTATCTATCTATCTATCTATC